>CM040100.1:24210413-24860797 GCA_022496805.1 Pohlia nutans | reverse complement strand
TATTTCTTAAATCACATGTACATATGGTGATTTAGTGAATCACGAAATTTATATACCAAAAATAATGTGGGAAGGGTAAAACCCATTGAAATATCACTGTTTGCGACAAACAAGTCTTTTACATTGTTATTACAAACCAAATTGAATGCATCAAAGATGGATAATTTAAAAAAAAGGAATTTGATGGATATTACAACTAGATAAGAAGTATGATGTATTTGAAATTATTTTTCTAATCAAAGACAGTTTTACTACTACATTCCCTACGTTCACTACTTCAGATAGTAGTACTTGATTTTGAGGCCAAATAGACACCCGTACCATAAGAACGCCTTAGGTACATAGAGAATGAAAACTACTTAGCAAATGTTTAAACATCTAAGGGAATATTCTCTTTATTATCCTGAAATGGGTGTTTCAACTACATCAAGCATATATAGGAGTACCATCAAGTTGCATCCGATGATTGATCAATCTAAAACTTGCATATTTAAGCATGGTTAAGCAAAGTGATTTTAACCCTTGATGTTTTAAGCATTCATTTACCAAATGTTACAAACAAATACTCTATCTTGTGGTACATTTCAAGAGGATACCGTATGGAAGACTCTAGAATCATCTACAAACTCTAGGCGGTTTGTGCATTGTGACTATTGAAGATCTAGCATTTTTCTCTTAGCGTTTGTTATTCATTTGGTTATTGCGGATACAATAGGAAACTTTAAGTCTCAATTAAAGTATCAAATTGAGGTTCCTATGTTTATCTTTGCAATGAGGCTGCACTTGACTTTTAAATCTCACAATCGTACACACAATGAGTGATTTTTTAAACTTTTATGAATTGTGATAGAGTGGTGATGGTAAACTTTGAAGCTTGCATGCAATGAGGGATTGTCACCTCCCTCTCATAATTATAGGGGTGGTTAATACTGGAGGCTATGAACCTATTGCCATAAGGATGAGGGCTAGACATCTTGTAAAGAACCTCTAACGGTTTTGTACTAAAATTTATCAACAAGAAATTGAAGGAGACTCAAGGAAAGAAACTCAATGCAATTTAATAAAATTTGATATAAATTCATATTTTACCTAAATTGTTTGCGTGTAATGCCATTTACGTATTTATAAGATGTCATGTGCCCGTTGGTACACGATTACATATGGCAGCAAGGAGCGCTCCCTATCACAACCCAATGCAGCACGCCGAGAACCTTCAAAAATCGAGTAACAAGGAGGACTTCCTATCACTAGAAGATGACAATTTGGAGGGACTCCTATCACAAAGGTGAAGCACCTCTATTATAGAGTTTTAGAATGGAGAGAACTATATGTTGCTAACATCAAACTAGAATTACCTCCCTTTCGCATAAAATCAAAGTTACAATAAACCCCTATCGCAACAAAATTGAGCAATTCCTTCCTATGAATGGCAACCTCTCCATCTCATCTCCCCATTGCATTTCAACACTCTCAATCCGAAATCCTTAAATAAGTTCAATTTTAACAAAATGTACTTTAAAAAAGAAAATCTATATTCTTCTAAAATCTTGACTATCTTTAAAACTTCAACTCCCTTATCACAACTCTATCTTCGATTTTTCAATAAATGCTTCATTTATCTTCTTTGGTGCTCAAGAATTGTCCAAGTCCTAACGCACATTCTATTCACATAAAGTTGTTTAACTTCGGTTCATTTTTCAATCTCTATGAGCAGTCTAACTATAATCCATTTACCATTTTCTAAGATGATGAAATGGGATTGAAATTTTGGAACCGGAAGCAAAGGATTAAACAAAAAAATAATCTATAATAAGAGATTTAGTTAACCTCAAAAGTTGATAAGGATGAAAACCTTGGGATGATACGAGCCTTGAAAATGTTTGGGGATGGAAAATTTTGCATTGATAATATCTTCTTATGATAGGAGAATGTATAAAATCAAAGTAATGGGGGTGAACAGACATTAGGTGGTACATAGTGTTATAGGTTGAGGTAGTTAACACTAAGAGATTTACCACATAGTAGAAAAAAATACAATTTTTTATGGGCACAATAACAGGAAACGTGAACAAGCTACTATAGTAGGGAAGATGGCAACGGCCTCAACAAAGAGGATTTAGTATGAAATCAACTACCGAAGTAGTAGGGGTTGTCACACCTCTATCGAGATGTTTGATTTTTTGGAGATTGAGAACCTTGAGAGCCAATCGTGGCCATTTTCCATGAAGTTGTGACTCCCATTGAGGCCATGTGAAGAACGAGAATGGACACGGCTTAATTATTCTTTGCCTTGGCTTCCTCAATCTTCACGCACATTATTCACTTCCGAAGGAGAAGAATGAAACTTCTAAATCTTCAAAGAGAGATTGCCCCGTATGAATTTTATAAAGATTGAGAATAGGAAAAACGAGATGTGATATCCACCCCTTAGTGTTATTTTCATCCATTTTTCATTTTTACAAAAATTATTTCCCTACATCGGTTATTGCGATTACTGTCACACGTTAATTTTATATTCTCACACAAATTATGGCATTAGAACAAAAGTGTGAATCACAATCATAGAGAGTATTTGAGAATTCTTGAAGAAATGTTCATTTGACATGTACATTTGAATTGGTTGAATAGGCACAATTGAAAAGATTCAAATGCGGACACATGGGCATAGTTGAAAAGAGTCAAAAGACAGACACACGTGTCATAGTTGAGAGGAGTCAAAAAACAGATACACATGGCAGAGTTGAGAGGACTCAAACGACAGACACACATGGCATAGTTAAATGGAGTCAGTAGTTGGACACTGACACAATTGAATGGAAATTGACATGATTCAATGGACGGACACACATGGACAATAGAGAGGACGTTGGAAGGAATTAAAGGAGAGGTAGATGAAAGGACGGTGAAAGGAATCTAAGGACGGCCACATAAATGGACTTTGAGAGGATTAAAGAGATCGACACACAAGCTATGTTGAAAGGACGATGAAAGGACGTTAAAATGAGTCAAAGTACGGATATAATAGTAGAGTTTAAAGGACATACTTGGGTTGAAAGGAGTGAAAATAAGGTGAGACACAAGCACATGCTTCTACACTTCTACGGTTGTAAGGACCATGGACTTTGCTTGAAAGCATAGTACTTGTGATCACTATATCGTCATAGATTCTCGAGGAGCTCATGTAAATGAATTTGACCCTGGCCTTGTTGGGGTAGGTGGAGCGTGTGGTCTTATATATAAAAAGTACCCCATGACCTTGGCCCTATTATGTTAAAAACAAAGTGAATGGACTCAACCTGGCATGAGCTACTAGGGCCTAAAGAGTCTGCAAAATAATGGACCTAGTTTGTCACATGGTGGATAGATTTCTTCTCCGTTTGTGTCGCTAGACATTTTGAAGCATTTGGGTGAAGTTCGTGTGGACTAGTCCATGCAGGGGAAGACTTGTGGAAGGTGAATTGAAGAGAGTTTGGTGTTTTTCTTGTTTATGTGGAGTATGTGCTACCTAAAATATTACTCCGTAGAATAAGTGATTGTTTTCTTTGCGTTTGGGGTTAAACATTGAGATTTTGCGTTTACGGTGTAGAAGACTTTACATGAATAGTGAGTTTAACCCCTAACTGCCTGAGCGACCAACTATGGTCGTCCGAAAATTTCAGCTCAAATCTATGAAGGCAGTTTAATTCCCCTGTCCGGTTTAAATTTTTTTACGGGCAGTACTAAGAGTTAAATTTTAGATTTTTTTATTTTCAACCAGGAAAGGTAAATTTTTTATTTTAGGGAGGGACTCAAAGGTACTTATGTCTCAACCCCTAACTGCCTAACCGACCATATTTGGTCCATCAAAATTTCAAGATTATCAAAATTTCAGCCAATTTTAAATGTCCAGATCTTATGCAAAAATAACAATTGTTGAGCGTGATTTTTTTTCCCTTGTAGATATTCAAATTGATCAACCTTTCCAAATAAAAGACTTTTACAAATATTTATTGATATCCTCTAAAGCCTTCAAAGTGACAGTATCTCAAATTGTTACAAATTTGAAAGTTTCCTCGAAATGAAATCTTTAGGTTTTTTATCAAATAAGATTAGCTTTAACATGAACAAGGTAACCACCATGTAAAACCAATGTTTTTGACCTATCATACTTGATTCCAAGTCAAAATGACTAAACATGCATTTTTTATGAATTGTCAAAGATAATTCTTATAAATTGATTCTTAAATGATTCGTAGCATTTTTTCCAAATTTAAATTGTATGGATGTTGTCTTATTGTTGTGCTCTACATATGTTTATGGTTTGTAAGTCATAAAAGTTGAGTACGATGAACATTATAACACGTTTAGTTTCTTAAGAAAACCCTTGGGCACTTAGGGGTTAATAGACACTTTATTCAGGCCGGCCTCAAAAGAGGACAAGTGTTTATATCTATCAATTAGAGGTTTATGTACGGACATATAATAAATGCTACATGTATACATGCATTTTTTAAACTAACATATATGGTAGAGACATCGAAAATCAACATTTGATTAGGATTGTCACTCTAAAATCTAAAACAATAAGTCCATGTTCATTACATGGATGTACACCATATTAACATCTTCTCAAGTGAGACTTTTAGAAACACGTACCAATAAAATTTTGAATCTTCATGATTTTTTAATACAAATGACGCATTTCTTGGTGTGATGGAATCTTCTTTCATTTGACAATAGTGCGATTTTAGCCCCTAAAGGCTCAAATATTCCAAAAGAAAATCTTCAAAATTTTGTTTAGGCACTAGTAGTCTAGTGAGTTTTTTTCTTAATAGAAAAGAGTGAGATTCCTATGATGGCTTTTATAGTCTCTACATGGAAGGCTTTGTTTCATGAAATTTTGGTGCGGGTGTTTTTATGGTAGAGTGTCCAAAATGTGTTGTGTGACATTGCATAGCAAGCAAAATGTGGCTGTAAACATTTCTTGTTGATCATTGAAATTAGTTATTTGGTAGAAAGTTAACCACAATGAAAAGGTATTATGCGATTGTATGCTTATTACTAATTTAAAAAGTAATATAAAATAGTATTTGGACCAAAACGTAATACATTGCATTTGGTGATGTTTGAGTATAAATGCTTTATTGCCTTGATTGATACGTTTCATTGAAGATATAGTAATGGCAATAATTTTCTTCAATTCGTATAACGTAAAGGTATCGTATTTAAAAAAGGTTTCAAATGATTTTGTGAGCAAGGTGGATATTAGAAGTTTATGACGAGAGTTTTTGTCCCGTTACATTAAATGCCCTTTAAAATGGCAAATTCTCAAAAGAAGTATTGCAAGCTTGATTGGCTAATTAAAATGGAGCTTGTGGTATGGCTAGAATATGCATTCGAAGTGGTTTGCAGGCGGATTAAATGACATCAACAAGAATATTCCAAAATATTCCAAAGTAATAGAATACATTTGAAAACATTCCAAATATTTTCGAAAAGTATTCCTATTTTACTATATTAGAATGTGTTTGGTATTTTCCCTATTTGTTTTATTTTTTCATTATTGCAAATGCTTTCCAAACATTATAAACATTTTTTGTTGAGAACTATGACACGCTAGCATGAAGACACCCCTACGTTTTGCAAGAATTGTAAAGGACCAACCCCTTTTTTGTCCTTATTTCAATAGACAATATTTGAGGAGGTGTGCCGGTTGCATAGATCCAAGTATGATAGAGAGAGGGAGCAATAGAATCAACCAAACAGTTAGCCCAAAGAGGAAATTTTTGCGACTACCATCGTTGCGAGGTCTAAAGGAATCGCGTAGAGACTCACGTGCAATTGAGGGCGGACATTATCAAGGAACTCCGCTCATAAGATTTGCTGCAGGTCCAAAGGACATTGGGGTATGGGTTCTAGCCGATGACGGAGTGGGCCACGGCCCACCCTCCTCTCCGCCAAGTCGAGATAAAGTGCGAAGGGAGAGGGATCTTGACAATGCATCTCCGGACGACGAAGTGCCCGATCCTTGGTGCAGTCCAATAGGGAGACGACAGAGGTCAGCATATAACTTATAACGCGACGTCCTCGTGAGGCCCGACGACCCTGTAATCTATCAAATGTGGATGGACAGGGCGCTTGCACCGGCAGTGCATGACGCCCGGTCCACATACTCTGATTAGTGCCATATTCGATATGGGAGGCCCACCGGAAGAGGTAGGGAACTCACTGACGAGCAGAGATCTAAAAGTTGTTGGGATGTAAAGTGGAAGCGCGATGGCATCGACAACGTTGTGCAATGGTTGGTGTGTACTTCCATCCTCTATAGAAGTTGGCCAAAAGTTAACTTCACCGAGACCTCGGTGTGCAAGATTCCAAAGTTGGATGCATACAACGCCAAAGCCAATTTGACCGACTCGCATGTCGCCTCCGTGGCTACAAGTGACGCGCGGCATATAGGGTAGGTCACTAAAAGTGTCAGTCATGGGATTCTAAGTAGAATGTGGAGACACAAGCGGAAGCGATTATCCATGTAATCTAGTGGATTTGAAATAGAAAATTATTTCATCTAAATGGTCTGCATGTAATGCCACCTATGTTATTTCAGTAAGCAATCCAGTGCCCGTTGGTACATGATGATATGTGGTTGCCAAAAGTAAATAAAGATGAAAACCTCTAGAATGATATGAGCCTTGAAAAAGTGTTTGGATAGAAACTTTGACATTGATAATATCTTGGAATGACATGAGAATGTATAAAATCAAAGTTATGGGGGGTGAAAACGGACATTAGGTGTTACATAGTGTGATAGTTTGAGGTAGTAAATACAAAGAGGTTTACCACATAATACAATAAAATAGAAATTTTCATGGATACAATAAAGGGAAACTTGAACATGCAACTATGGTAGGGATTTTGACAAGGGCCACAACAAAGAGGATTTAGTATAAAATTAACTACTTAAGTAGTTGGGGTTGTCACACCTCTTCCAAGAAGTTTGATTCTTTGGAGATTGAGAACCTTGAGAGCCAATCGTGGCCATTCTCCATGACAAAGGTGTGACTTCTATTGAGGCCGTTGGATGAATGAGAATGGACACGGCTTAATTAGTGTTCGCACCGGCTTCTCAATCGTCACACACATTCTTCACGGCCGAAGGAAAAGAATGAAACTTTTAAATCTTCAAAGAATGGGTCATCTACAATTCAAGGAGAATGTGCCACGTGCAAATTCTATGAAGATTGAGAATAGGGAGAAAGAGATGTGATACCCACCCCTTAGTATTACTTTCATCCATTTTTCATTTTTACGAAAATTATTTCCCTACATTGGTTATTGCCAATACTGTCATACATCAATTTTATATTCTCATACAAATTATGGCATTTGGACAAAAGTATGAATCACAATAATTGAGAGCATTTGAACTTTTTAAAAACAATGTATATTTGACATGTACATCTGAATTGGTTGAATAAGCACAATTGAGAAGATTCAAATGTCGGACACACGGGCATAGTTGAAAGGAGTCAAAGAATGGACATACATGGCAGAGTTGAATGGAGTCAATGGTTGGACACATAGACACAATTGAAAGGACATTGACAAAATTCAATAGACTAACGCACACACAAACACAATTGAGAGGACATTGGAAGGAGTTAAATGAGAGAAAAATGAAAGGATGTTGAAAGGAGTCAAAGGTAGGCTACATAAATGGATTTTGAAAGGAATCAAAAGACGAATACACTAAGTATGTTGAAAAGAGTCAAAGCATGGATATACATGTTGTGTTGAAAGGACATTGAATGGACGTTGAAAAGAGTCAATGCATGGAGACACTAGCAAAGTTGAAGGAGCATTGAATGGACGTTGAAAAGAGTCTATGCACGGACACACTAGCAGAGTTGAAAGGAGTGAAAATAAAGTAGACGATGTTGAGGGGACAATCGCACGCTTCTACACTTCTACGGTCGTAAGGACTCTAGACTTTGCTTGAAAGCATAGTACTTGTAAACAATGTAATATCATAGATTCTCGAGGAGCACATGTAATTGAATTTGACTCTAGCTTCCTTGGGATAAGTGGAGCGTGTGGTCTCATATATAAAAAGTACTCCATGACCCTAGCCCTATAGTATGTTGCAAGAAACGTGTATGGACTCAACTTGAGGAGTTACTAGGGCCCAAAGGAGTTACCAGGGTCCAAAGAGTCCGCAAAATAATGGACCCAGTTTGTCACATGGTGGATAGACTTCTTCTCCGTTTGTGTCGCTAGACATTTTGAAGCATTTGGGTGAAGGTTATGTGGACTATTTCATGCATGGGAGGGCTTGTGGAGGGTAAATTGAAGAGACTTTGGTGTTTTTCTTGTTTATGTGGAGTATGTGCGACCTGAAATATTAGAATAGGTGATTGTTTTCTTTGCGTTTTGGGTCTTAACATTGAGATATGGCGTTTACAATGTAGAAGATTCTACTTGAATAGTGAGCTTGGATTATGAGAGGTTCAACTATCATATATAAATAATTTATTGGTGAAGTTTAGAATATTTTTATCAAGTCGACTTGTTGCGTGCACCAAAGTTGACTACATTTAAGGGCAATGAGTTCAACACGAACGGGAGCTTAGGTTAGTATGGAATTTATGTACTACGGTATTGCTGCGATGAACTGGATTTTTGTGTGCATCATTTGTGGAACTTTATTATTCAACATGGTATTATCGAATGTGCTTCATAACATTCTTTCTCTACATTGCCGCTATTGTATAAAATATTAATTAAACAATTCAACTCTCCAACCCTTGTTGTTTGGCCCAATTGAAGTTATTGTAGATCCTCTAAGATGCTGTGATTCCAAGGCACTGTAGATTCAAATTCTTGAGATGTCACAGGTGCAACAGTGGCCAGCTTAAGAATGTTATGTTTTTGCAAGCGCTCAAATAGACCTTGATAACTGTGTTTTTGTGAGTTGCAAGTTAGTTGTTCAATGCTCAAAGCTCTCAAAATAGTGGTGTTGCTCCTACATCACAATTGATATGAAGTGAGGAGGGTTGGTGGGGGTGGGGGTGGGCGGGAATCGGGGGTCGGGGAAGAGGGAAATAGCGTAATTTTAAAGCATCGCATGTATTAACAAGGTATTAAACATGGGGCTATTATTGTAAGCAAACTTCCATGTGAAGAATGGGGCTTGTGATAGTTGCTAGAAGCCAAGAATCCAAGTCTCAACATTATCGTGTTCCTCGTTTCCTTAATAGAGTAGATTTTGTTCTTTCAAACAGATCTATTGCACATTAATTCTATGAACTTTCTACTCCACAAAGCTAAGATCCAAGTTCCACTGATTTAAGAAGTTGCCCGTGGAAGTAGGCAAAAGGAGGTGATAGTAGAACTCTTGGATTTGTCTTGTACCCAACCATGAATTTATGCATGTTCCATGGACTTTGAGAAATATTAACAAATTTGATTAGGTGAGGTTAAAATGAACAAATTTGATTGGTTAGGAAGAAGTTGCCTTGATGTTTTAGACTTGAGAACCCTCCATACTTATGACTACTTGTGGACCACTTTTTTCTTAAAAGCTCACTTGAAATGTGGAACTTGGTCTTGAATTTCAGCTAAAAACTTGTCTTTTAGTGAGATACGTCACCCATGGAACTTGGCCCTAGGGTATCCAGAACTCTAGGGCGTCCACAGTGATACTTGATGTACTACACTGAATATCTTATTATGCACAGTGAAATCAAGAATGAATTATTCAAATTTTACATGTATCAGTTTATAATATCCAACATTCCAACTGCATTTCACCTAGTGATTCTGGGAAGACTCTAAACCCCCCCCTCCCGACGTTAATGTAAGAGGACAAAAATTGCCCCCTATTTTGAACGTGTAGGGGCCCACCTTAAAAAATAACCTTCTCTTCCAAGGGTTTGAAATTCCCAAGGGGGTCCCTTGTAGACCAAATTTGGACCGTAGGCCCCAAATTTGAAAAACAATTTGCCAAAGAAGACCCTATAGGCCACAAAATGGAAATTTTAGAAAATAGGCCCCATTGGTGAATAGTGCTTGCATTAATGTCCCAGGGGGGATTTAGAGTCGGGGGTGATTTTGTTCAAGATGCTAATCCTTATCCGCAAATAATTATGGGAATAGACACATGTATAGTTCAAGAGAATTATTAGATTTTACTTAATTTCAGTTGTGAAAAATAAACCTTCCAATACACCCAAGGAACATATTAGTGTTACAAGTCAAGATCTCATAATGAGCCTAAACAAAATCTAATTCAAATTTGTACAGGGTAAGAGTAAGCCCATCAGTTCTTCATTGTGCACCAAGTCCACATCCAAGATGGTGTGTGAGAATTGAGAATTTCTCCAACAACAATCACCAAGTGTGCATAGAATAGAGCACATCAATCAATTTTAAACTCCTAGGACTGTCACTACTTGGGACAGTCATAATGGCGGGGAATAAATTTATTAAACTAAAGCTCATAAAGTGGGAGCACGGACTTGTCAAAGAATGAGACAAATTGCTTGATGCATGAATCACCTCTTACCATATAGGCAATATTTGGTGGGCAAATATCAAATTGCACGCCATTATAGGTACTTTATCATCCATAAATAATAGCACCGTTGGTGAGTAGCGTCATGTATAATAAACTGGCTTGGTCTATTATATAGCACTCCAATTTTTTAAAGAAGTCGAACCTCATAACCTGTTGGCATGGAGATTCGAAGTGACATATGTCAAAGCGACCTTTTGTATAATCATCACTAAGTTAATCTTCCATAATAAATAAATGCTCACACCCTAATAATGATGAGAATGTGCACAACTGAACATCAGACGATTTATGGTCAAGATATAGTCAACACTTTGAAATTTCATAATTTATTCATACAGTGTCGAAATAATGTATGCGAAAGTGCATTGGAGTCGTCTTTCACTTGCAAATAATATCCTCCACATTCATTTTCTATTGTTTGTTTGTAAATGGTCTTAGTCGGTTTGAGGGAGGATAATACTCGTAGATATAGTTGCCGTAGGACCCACCATTCCAAGTTTTTCACGGATGCAACATTTGCTTGTCTGTGGTTGGAGGTGGCTCTCATAGAGTCCCAAATCGAAACCGCCGTGTCTTTAATGCAAGTACTATTCATCTAGGTCCAATTTCCTTAGAATTTTCATTTTGGACATGATAGGGGCATTTTTTGGCAATATCTACTTTGGAAGAAAAGACTAGAAAAGGAGGGAGGGGTGTTGTTTAGGTGGTCCCGGAACGGGAACAAAAGAGGAGAAGAGGCGATTTTGTCGTCATGCATTGAAGACGGGGTGGTTTAGAGCCGGGGTACAAAGAGAGAGAGAGAGTGGCACAGTATGGGGCAGGGCCTGCACAGTAAAAGTGCGCCGCCATCTGCACTTACTGTGAGCTGAGAAGTGACATTCCAGGCAAGCCGAAGGGGGACGATGGCAGGGACAACAGCGACTCGGCCATGGCGTACCGGCGTGGAGGGCTAAGCTAAGGTGTAGCTTAGCTTAGCTTAGCGTGGAGGGCCACCACGTCAGTCAGTCCCTCGCGGCCTCATCGCCTCATCACAGCGAGTGGGATCCCGGGCTAACGGACTGCTGCTAATCCTGCTAATCATAAATGCGTGCCAGCCAGCCAGCCAGCCAGCCAGCCAGCCAGCCCGCCCGCCCGCGCTTCTGCTCTTCTTCGCTCTTCTTTGTGATGCTTGCGCAACTCCATCAATTCTACTCCACCCTCACCCCAGCCTGATTATCGACGGACCTAAACTACCGGAACAGCCTCACTCACTCACTTCTCATTCATTCATTCCTTCCTTCCTTCCTTCCCTCCTTCATTCATTTTGCTTTCTTCCAATTTGCTTCTTTCCCCACCTCTCCGCTCCCATTTCAATTTCCTTGCTCACTTCTCCCTTTCCCTTTTCCCGTTATTGCCCTTCCTTCTCCTGCCTTTCCCTTCGCCGTTCTCTTTTGAACCGGTTGTGTTAGCTCTGGCTTGAACTTCGCCTGAGGATTGCTGTAATTTGCGTACCCCAGCCACAGGTGAGGAATGGCCGGGGATGCTAGAACGTTTGCTTCCGTGATAGTGCTTTTGAGGCGGAACTTGTGTGAATCTGCTCGGCGTTGACGTTTGCTGGTTGTGTTCCTGAGCAGTAGCTTGCTTCCTCGCGAGATCGTCCGCGTCAAGCGGCTGGTGCAGTTTACACATTTAGTGGTGTCACTGTAATGATCTGGTGCGGCAGTCAACTCGGAAGTATCGCAAGAAGCGGTGACTAGAGCAATGATGGAGGCGGACTTCCGTTTGAATGGTGTGTCACCACTCTGATCCTCGCAAGTTTTGTACATCGCAAGTCGCACTTACTCATGTACCGTGGTACAGGTGATGGAGGAGTGCGTGTCCTCTTTCTCTTTCATCGCTTTAAAGCTGTGTTCATTACTATAGTATACATTTATTTCGCGATACTATTTACGATGCTTTTTAGGGGAATAAAGTACTGTTCTGAGTAATCATGTAGTGCCGGCGTGACCCGAGCCCTGCGTATTAATAGTCTCGGATGCAGTGGGAAAAATGTAGTGCTTACAGAGTTTTTGCTAGAGAATTGCCGAAGATGTCCGTCCGTAAATTTTTGTAGCCACTATTCTTCTTTAATTTAAATGATTTATGCCATTGAAGGTGGACTTTAAATTTCTCCTGAACACGCGGGTGATTTTTTTATAGCAAATCTAATACTGCTCGTTGCCCTTTTCGTCCAAGATTCTTTATGTTTCGAAGCTTTCTAAATTATCAGTGAAATAGGTTTAGGGTTTAGTTTGCAATTCGTCTGCTGGCATGTCACATCCTGTAACTGAGATAGTACCTGCCTCTTATAACAACGGGGTACGCAATGGAGCAAGTCATGTCTGTGACACCGCTTAATGTCCCTAATTGTGGAGAGTGAGATCGTACCAAGTGTGGAAATAAAATTGAACACGTACGGAACGGGTTTGTCTCTTCATGGATCCTGTCTTTCGTGCGATTCGGCGTATGCTGTGTGATGTTCTGTGGTCTGATACTTTATTATGGTCTCTTCAGGTGTCATGGTTCAGGCGTTCATCTATAATTCAAGTGTATTCAACTACTGGCGGAGTGGTTGACTAACCCCTAGCAATGAAACGCAAATGGGACCTGCCTTTCAAGGTAGGCCAGGAAGTGGAGGCTAAATTCAACGAGAGTGGCTATCGAGGGGCTTGGTTTCGCTGTCTGGTACGCATAATCTTTTCAAGTTTCGAAAAATATTTTCTCCTTTTAATTCGAGGCTTTCATTTTGGCAATCATTCTGACTGTGCCTTTTACTCGGCTTAGCGGTCGACGCGACTGCATACAGCTTACAGATCACGTATTGTTGTGAACGTAGAACGAACGTGATGAGCTGAATCTAAAGTTCGAACAATCTTTTCAGCATAGCTGATGGTGCGAGAGTTAGATTTGTAAGTTTGTGTCTCCAATTTCTTAGATATGTCTATGATGTGTTCCAGATATTGGAAATAAGGGAGTTTAACGCAGGACCCAGTTTGTTGCTAAAGTATCTGGACTTCCCGGATGAAGGTATACTTCTTACTCTACAATGAATGGCCTGGTTCATCAGAGTCTTTGATTGCAGCGTCCTTCTGGAGCAACTAGGGCTTGGATGGTTGTTTAGATGTCAATCTCTGGAAGGGACCTAAGACTCCGTCGAGTCATTTTAACGGTCGGAATCCTTAATGCTGTTTAATGGTTTCGGGTACTTTACTGTACATGAAGCTTTTTTGCTGATTCGGAGGAATGCTTATTGTTCTAAGCGATAACTTAAAGAGCGTACTTTCCAGGGCGTGACTCAATTTCTTCCAGGTTTATAAATGAAGAACCTCTCGCCGAAATCGATGCTTGGTTTTTTTATTTCCTGAGCATTGGGCTTCATGCTGTCAGTAATGTTGATTCTATCGTAATGTTGATTCTATTCTGATATATATGTATGTATGTATGTATGTATGTATATGTGATGCTGAACATGAGAGGTTCTGGATGAATTGCAGCTAATTCCTGGGCTCCAGTTTTACAATCGTTTCCTGCAATCAAGTTATCATGGCGGAAGGAAAAGAAAACTTTTTGGATGGTACGGCCAAAGCCTCCGGTAATACATGAGAGTGAGGTTGAGAAGCATCAGGGGGAAATACGCATGGGACGGGAATGTCCCGGTCATATGTACATCTATAATCATACATACTTGGTTGGAGATACGGTAGACTGGTGGAAGGATGATTGCTATTGGATAGCAAAGATTCTCAAAATTGAGAGTGATACAAACACAGCCAAGGTAAGTTTTGAAACAATTAACTTCAACTGCTTGTGCTATTGCACGGCTTGTGATACAGAGTTTTGGTGCTTGTGCAATCATCACTTCAAAACTCTTCATAATTTTTGCATCCCAGAAGTCTGTCCTGGAGGTTATATTTCACAAGGTGCCCTAGCGTCTGCTGAGAAGGCTTCTGACTTGAACTGCGATTTGGCCTTCAAAATGCAGCTTAGGTTTCCTCCTTCTCCACATGGCGAAGGAAAGACGGACATGGCACCTCTTAAGAATCTACGGCCATCGTTTACTTGGACCCCTAAGCGTCAGTGGAGGCAAATGGGGTTGAAGGTAAGAGTTGAAGCATACTTATTAAACTTGGTACCATGATTTTCTCATGCCCAATACGATCGCTCTGCTACTCATCACTACGGCACCAAGGGAATTTGTATTATAGTGATAATTCTCTATGCTTGAGACAGCGTGTATTAAACAGCGTCTTCTAAAGCTATGATCGCCAGTGTCTGATTCTTCAACTTGAGTGCTTTCTTTTTCTCGGAAGTGTATATAGACCTACGGTATTATGTGTTGCGTCTTCGTTCATGTATGGTTTTTCCCTTGGATTACTAACACAATTATAACTGCATTTTAGGAATGCCTTAGTGAACATTTGAAATAGTTTATTCTCTAATAAAAATACGATACTTTTATTTATTTTAACATAGTGATCCGTTTTCCTTCAGAGAAACGAGGAAAGAAATGGTATCCAGGGATACAAGAGCTGCAAGTCACCCGTCCAGCTTGTATATTTTTCCGAAGATTCAGTTACTCCTATGCTGGTGTCAGGCGACAGCGGTGGTCCCTTCTCATCAAGGAACACTGCTTCCGACTGGGAGCCGGATACCGGTGGAGTAGCGGTAAATTCTCGGGGCACACTTGGAGAGGAAAGATACAAAAATACTGGTTCCTATGAGCTGGTTGTAAATTCGGACATTGGTAAGTTCCTGCTACTACGTTGCTCTCAATTTATTTTGGATGAATAGCTAGTGTATATGGGGAATTTTGAAGGAGCAATGCTTTTTAGAGTCTACTAGATTGCTACCGATTCTGATTCATTTGTAGAAAATAGCGGTTTACCAAAAAGACAAATATGATTATTGCAGTCAGAAACGCGACTTTGTCAAGGGCTCGCTTGTTTAATAGTCTTTAGAAATTTTCGTATTCTATATCTTAGGTGTTGGTTGCCATGAATTTTGTCCGACCGTTTTGGTACAGTTGTTTATTCCAGGTCGAAGTTGTCAAATAAAAACATTACTAGTGGTGCGATTTCCTCGGTTGAAGAAGAATCACCCGACAAGGTGAAATCAAAGAACGTTCGGAGGAAGGTTCTTCCTAATTCCTCATTCTCTATGTCTGATTCCGATGAAGAGGAGCAACGCAGTTGTTTAATTTCACGAAATCGTCTTGCTCCAGATGGTGAGTTTTTCTATAATTGTTCTCGTAAGAAACCCCTAGCCTGTCAGTTTCATGATGCTTTATTCATGTTATATATGATTTGTTCATGGTGGAATCGCTCTTTCTATTCCTTGATGTGTATGGCATACATAATGCTTTCTACAGTTGCCATGAAATGGCATTAGCGGGAGGGAATGTAGGAATTGTAGAATCAACTTCATTCTATACTTCTGGAGAAACACTTCATCAATTCCCGAATTTCCTCCCCAGTCTACCGCAGCTCCCGAATTTTACTTCGTTAAGTGTCAAGTTTAAACATCTTAGGGTAATTCAATTACTTGATTCTACATTCAGTGACTTCATCAAGAATCCCAGGAGCCATGTTGTCTAGAATATCGTTCCTACGTTCTTACGCCTGGATGTGATATGCTAGGTGCAAGGCCTTCAGAATCCGATTCTGAGATGGGCACAGAATATCAGCTCGTGGACCGTATTTCTCCTACCACGCATTCTGAACGTCTTCGCGCCTCAACAGTTCTATCGGCGCTTGTAGCAACAAATCCGACAGAGGGGGAAATGAATTCAAGTGCTACTCGTGCAATTGCAGATGAAACAACAGGGGAGCTCGAAACTACTGGTAGCTTGGTTGAATTTGATACGACTCCTGAACACCTTAGATACGGTATAGCAGTTGGTGTTAACTATACCGTCCCAGCCGCTTATGAGGGTTTTCCTCCGCTGGAATTCGTTATCCCCGATGCTATACCTGAGAATAATGGGAGCACACATTGCACTCCAAGCGATGCCCACGATCGGAATGATACTCTATCCGAGGTGGCTGATATTGTTACAATTTACGACACTGGCACATACAGGTCTGCCGGGACTAAAGATTCTCCATGTGCGGATGCAACTGACCTGGCCGTGAATAGCCCTGAAGGAAGAGACACTGAAATCAGTTCAATGATTCTTGAACTAGTTGCTGATGATGCCAACCGCCCTGTTGAAAGCGTTAGCACAGTTATGACAATAGAAAATGCAGATGAATCTGGTGACCCAACATTAAAGGGGCATGTTGATGGTTCGAATGAACCTAGGTCACAAGTGCATTTACCTGTTCCTGCTGGAACTACGACTGAGCTCAAGATCCCACCAAGTTTGGACAGCATTGCAGGATGTGTAGATGGCTTAAGTGGTGCAAGAGGTGAAGTACATTCTCATGCTCATGGTAAGAGTACAGCCCCTCAAGTGGAAAGCACAGATAGTGCATACGACTCTGACAACAAAATAGCTGTGGGTGCCTCAAACGAAGGGAGGCTTGAAGTCCACTTGATTGTTTCCTCTGAGAATAGGAACGCACTCAAGAACCCTCGAAGCACAGACATTACTGCAGTATGCACAGATTTCCCAATTGATACCAGGGCTGAAACAGAACCTCTTGCACTTGATGAGTCTACTGCCTTTCCTGAGGAAATTACAGAGAACTCACTCGACTTCGATAGTGTAGTACCTGGTGTGGACCAAACTGCTCCAGATCATGGAACTTTATTATATCTTGTTCCTGATGATATTCAAGTTTCAATTAGACGAGGGGATGACGAGGTCGAGGGCACTCATAATGAGGTTGTGGTTAGTGCTCCGACCGTGGCGGATTCTGAGGAGGCCCAATTGCAACCTCAAAGTTTGGAGAAGATTCCAACTCCACATATGATCACTTGTGCTGCAAGGAAGGACACAGGGTCGCAAGCTAATGACTGCGAAAGCGATGTGTTCGGGAAAGAAGTTTGTAAACAAAAGCTTGATGGTTCAGTTTTGGCAGTCGCTAGTACGTGCTCGCTAGGAGCGAATCATATGTATCGTCAAGATGACGGAATTCTCAGTATCGTCTGCACTATTCCCGTGGATGATCGAGGTGCAATTCCTGATTTTCATCGACAGCAAGCAACAGGAAATCCGACTGAGGAAGTTTCTGTCCCTCTTACTGGCCAAATGAAGTTGTCGAGTCATCGCAGCTGTGTTGCAATTAAGAAAGCTATTAATATTGGTCGTTCTCGGAAGAGAAGGCGGGAAACAGATCAATCGGTGACTTATCCTAAGCGGGTGTGTCTGATTGAGCGAAAGCAAGGAGTAGATTTATCCAGCTTTCAAACTGTTGGATTTATGCAAGAACCCTTGTCCTCTTGTGTACCATCTACACCAGCTAATAATGAGAGCAGGATGTTTGCGATTGAAAGCATTGTGAAGCCCGAACCAATCGCATATGAGTCAGAAAACAAGACGCTTGTGATGGACTATTCCATTCATGAGCCATTGTGGGTGCAGGCTCTTCCGAGGATCCGCGAAGGAAAAATTCCCGCAGTAGTTAAAAAAATACCTCCGACGAGTAAGTATTTGTTACAACGACTGCAATGTTGTTTTGACCTAGTTCAACAATATCACATCATTGCATGCTTTGTTATTATATAGTTGCTAGCTACTTTCTTAACTCACCAGATTTTACCTTCATGTATGCAACAGCACCCAGCGATACGGAACATCAGTGTCGACCTGCTAATGATGAAAGTGGCCTTGAAGATGATCTTGATGCTTTAGAGAGGTTGACTGCGCGGGTCCATGTCTTGGGAGGACTGTTGCGAGGGCGTAAAGTGCAGAAGCGGAAGAAGGTCGTTTGGAAGATCGGCGATGGGAACTTGTTTTTCTCGGCAGAAGGGGAAGCAGCTGTCCTTGATGCAAACGGTTTTAATGATATTTCTAATTCTTGGGATTGTTCAGATTTGAATTATATACCTGAGTGGTATCTGCAAAGTGTATCTGAAGCAGCACATGTATCTGCAGAAGCACTAGATTTGGAAGCTAGAGCTCTCAATTGTGATTCGGATTACGTGCCAGAGAGACAGCCACATTTATCTACAAAGGTAACTAATACGGAGGACGCTGATTCGCTGTTAAAGTTTAGACGAGATTCCAAAGTCACTTGCGGAATGAAGTCCCGATCACGTCGTAAAGTCACAAAAAGGGTTGAGAAGAGAAGTGAAGGTTTAAGAAATCAGGTTACACACAATGCCCTGAGCCTGAGACAGCCAGAGACTGCCAACCGGTTCTTACTTTTGGGGTCAGAGAACATGTCTTCGAAAGTCAACTGTGGGCTCAAACGAAATCAAGCGGATTTCATGGGGGCTAAAGACTGCAAGAAAAGGAGATTAGATGCAAATCTGCCTCTCGTGAAAGCTGTAGAAAAATCTGCGACTCCCTCTGCTGAAGTTGATCTACCACGTATGAGAGGCTCTATTAAAAATTTAAAGGAAAAATCTGACAGATCGAAGAAGCGTCCTCTGAAGGATATTATGGGCAGAAAAGAAAAGCTTCTGAGTGCAGGCTTTGAGGAACAGCAATTGGGATATTCTCACTGTGAAGATATTGAGCAGGTACTATCCATGAACTTCGCCTTGTGTGGAGAAGATTTGAGAGTAATTATCAGCCTGCGGAACATAATCAAGTCGGGTGTTCTGTTTTTATGCTGACATGACCAGAATCCGTTATTTGAGTTATATTTACACCACATACGTGACACCTATAGCAATTCTGGTTGAAGTAGTGCATGCTTTTCGTTTCTGTTCTTTTGAAGGCTTCAGATTTATCAGGTGTTCGAAGTCGTTTTACCTTTATGCCAGAATAGGGTTGTGAACCTAAGCAGTTTGAAGACACACTTGCAGAAATCGATTGGAAATTCATCGTTGTGTGGATTGCCAACAAAGTCTCATCTATCAAGTGGGAGCAACCATGATATACCTTCACCCAGAAACTCAGGTATGGATGTTGAGCATGCTCCTGTAGTGATCTCGACTGTCCGGAGGCATTTTTGATGATGGTCGTCTTTCCTGGTGACGTTCAAGTGTTTCTAGTCACGTGGATCTGGATCTTTACCAAGCTTGTGGGACTCTTCATGACAGTTTTTGGACATCTCTTCTGTTTTTGACAGATTCTGAAATTTTGGATACCGAGTCTGAGGAGAACAAAGTTAGACTGCAATCCAATGGAAATTGGTGTATCAAGGCTCATACAGTGGACGGTAAACTCGAATGGATTGGAAGTTACCCAACAAAAGAAGCTGCTCTTTCTGTTTATGATATTGTCAATGGGTCTTCCTGCCTAAGATTGAAGGATGTCCCACCTCTGAGCCATACGAGCTTCTCAAGTATCAGGTTAGTACAGAAATTCACCGTCTTTGCCTGCTATATGGTGTCTGATCGATGATAAACAGTAATTACAGATTTGGATTAATAAAACAATGGTTGCTCGAATTTTTCTCTGCCCTTACAAGTTCGTGATTGGTTTGAATGCTATTTGGATATGTTGCTATAACACATTTCATCTGTAACAGAGAGCGAGCAGATGGAGATCGTTTATCCCGTGAGCACAAGCTCAATGAGAAGCAATTAAAGTGTAATATCCTTGATAGAAGCAATAATTGCAACGCCGCCGAGTCCAGCTCAACTGCTGTTGAACCAATTGCTGGTAGTGCTGTGTTCATTGTCAAAGAGGCAGATAGAACGGCTGCTGATGTTTCCAAACCGGAAATGGCTCCGACAGTGGATAAGCAAAAGGGTGAAGATCATGGTGCTGGTGCTGTCGCAAATATTAGCAAATCAGTAGAGGCTTGTGAGCAGGACTCATCAGTGATCTCGACCAAGGAGGACGCTTCAATTAGAAAGAGAGTAGAAACTGACTCTGGCTTTTCGATGGAAGGAAATATACAAGAGAGTGGTAACACACAAGGAGGAGAGACAGCACACAATCTGAGTGCAGGCCATAAAGTCTCGTCGTGTAAGGTCAAGGTTATGAATGTCGACCGGGTCGTTCAATCTGGTGGCATTGTCCAGGGTAAATATCCTGTGAAAGTGGAGGTTTCAGAGCCACAGGTAGTTGCAGCAGCAGACAGTGCACATGACAATTGGATCCATGACGCAGTGAAATGTCAATCTGGTAAGGATGTACTTGACCGTGTTAGCGTGAATATTTTTGAGACGAGAGAAGAGATAGAAGTCGCCCGCCGAGCAAAAATGGCTTTGTGGCGAGGCATTTGTTGTTCTCCGCAGGACGCTGGGTTGGTTTCACTTGGTCTGGACTTGTCCAAGGTTATACAACTTTGGAAGTCAAGGATGCATATTCAAGATCTGATCGATGGGGATGCAATCAAGGTACTGCTTAGCACTGGTAAATCAGGAGAGGAGATATACATCGGTCACTTCAAAACTGCAAAAGAAGTTGACGCTGTACGCAAAATTTTGTATCGTTGCAAAAAAGAATTTGCAAAGTATATAGGACTTTTTGAAGTATCTGAAAAGAAACAGGTGTCTTCAACCGTACTACAGATGAAAGCTCCACACGCAGGTACCTCACAGGAAGAGATTAGTTCAAGTCTTGCTGAGGCGGGAAACATACGTGCCAGACCTATTGCAACAGGAGATCCCAGTATGCGAGGGTTAGTGAGTAGTGGAGAAGTTGGACGGTCATTAACCAGAACTGAGATTTCGCCCAAGTTTTGTTCAGCTGCAGGGGATTTAACCCCTAAGCCGGCATCCGGACTAACACCTTGTAGTTCAACTCTTCATGTGACTCACGAAGGTAGAGACACAATCGTCCAAGCCAGTGCTGCTCCAGTTGCAGATCATCTACCACATCTTAATGAGCGTCAAGTTAATGTAAACCCGAGGACAGTTGCTACACCGCCTAGTTGTGCTTCAGTACAGAATGTAATCATCTTAGATGATGACGATGATGATGATATGGATGTACTACCAGTACCTAGTATACCTCCAAGCTCGGCAACTGCGACACCTGTGGGAGCAATCAGTGGAAGTTTAAACAATATTTCTATACAGCCAAGTTCCTCACTAAGAGAGAATTCTGCTCAGGGCATCCCGATCTCAAGGACCCATGGACTATCCACTAACGGAATGTCCTCTTTTTCTCGTCAGATACAAGAGGAGCGGTGTCACCTCACAGGACTTTCAACTGCGGGTACAAGACAAACGGTTCCTTATTCTTTTCAAGCTGCCGACTCTGGTATGGACCCTACCCAAGGATGTGGAATTCCAGGTGCAGAGATATATGGGAGAGCTTTTACTCAACCACCGAGGCAAGAATGTTCTGGTAGTCAGCATACCTCACCCCGTTTAGTTGCTGGAAATGTTGTGGGCATACCTCAGCAGCATGTGAATCGGTATGGTGGGACCGTCCGTGTAAATATTGTAAGTTCCTCTGGGCTACCGGTGGAGATGCCTTCCAGCAATCTGCAAGCTTCACAAGGTTCCGTAAGAGTTACTACATCTCATGTACCTGAGAGTTATACTAGGGAGGTAGGTGGTTTCATCAGCTTGCCAACAGCTTTCAACTCTTCGGCTGCAGCTGCCCTAGGGTCCAACATGGAGAGGAAATTTTACAATTGCTGCCCGGTAATTCGATGACCAATTTTGATTTACAGTAATGTCACTCTAAGATTGATTAGCTGGACCTCTTCATATCTCTTGTGGAAGGCTTACTGGTTTGTTTTTGCGTTGCCATGCAATATATTTTATCCTGATACTCCGTGCTGTTGATTATTACCTCTTGGATAACGTTCATCTTTCTTTTCTTATTCTTCCGTGGGCTCATGCAGAGCATTGGATCTTGTGAAGAAGATTTCATGTTATTTAAGGCGTTGCGCTGTAGGGCCTGCAGTCGGCTGATTCATACTGAGTGCGCCATGACAGTGGGGCAGCTACGTTTAAGAAGAAATCGGACTGGTAATGCCAGTTGGATTAATTAGTTCAAAACAGATTTTCTTAATGTTCCCTCTGGTTGCTGTTTCTAGTGTGGCTGGCTGTGTTTTCAAGCCTCCCTCGTCTCTGCCATTGGCTTACATTAGGTGTATAGTAGTACAATTTACTCCGACTGCTTTATCCTGAGTAGCCCGTAGCATATGTTGAACTTAAATTGTATTCTCTTTTTCCTATTGGCTAGGTCAAGAACTTGCTTACTACGAGTGCGCGTGTGGAAGACCTTGGGGCATAGTACCGAACATACTATCTCGCATGAAGGAGTTCATACAGCTGATTTGGAGGCTGCAAGCAGCAAAACTGAACCAACATTTAGCAAGCCCTGTCCGCGTTATTGATCTTCACAAGGGCCCGGAGCTGCGTGTGATCATGGATGTACTGCAAAAAATTCTTTTTGGAGCCAAAACTGATCCTATGCTGACTATCTCCGGAAATATTGAAAAGATGAGTCGTGATATTTTTACAGATGCGAACAGAGTGAACTATCTGGAGTGGCTTACATTCATCAGCAATGCTTTAATACTGATGGGAGGTAATCATAACTCTGAACTCACTTGTTTCTTGCGTTGTAGCACTGTAATTAGCAGTAAAGAGCACTAATATTTTAAGCATCGAACATGTCTTGTGCATACAATTGTTTGCACCAACATGTCGGTACATACAATTGCTTGAATTAGTGTATATTCCTGGCACACCCTAGTACAACACTCAAATTCAGATTTCATTTCAAAAATACGCTATGCTATGCTTTGCTGAGGCAAGTTGAGACGGTTAGAAAATTTTACCACACATTCTGTGTTTTTTAGCTTATGGTTCGACCATAGATGTGTTCGTGTTCGTGTGAGAACAATAGATTATTTTTGGTAGTCGAGACTAAAGATTATTTTCATGTTCGTGGAAGTTGATGTAATTGCTGAGTTTTATAGCATTACTGGAATGTAACCTAAAGCTGTGGGTTCTGCAGGATCGGGGCATGCAAACCAGACGGTAGGCCGTGGTTGAAGATGCTTGGTACAAATGCTCGCTGTACAAATGTAGGCTCTTGTCACCTGTAGCGCAATCAATGATTGTAGCCGTCAGTGATAGCATGCAACTTGGTGGAGCCCACTTCTCTCTTGTATTCATTCCTTGCCTTACAGTATGATTTGGAGGAGTCGTAACTAGTGCCTTGGGAGCGGCCCAATGAATCTGTGGCTGCAGTGCTGAAAGACTTCAGGTAGCCTTCTGCATGCTTTCACCTTGAAAGCCCTTGTTGTAGGATTATACGTGCACGGAGACATACGTGACCGATCCTCTGGACTTTTTGATGTCTCGTTTGCTCTTGAAGGGTCAAGAACAACAGCGGTGCTCATCTTTTCAGTTCGTGTTGCTTTCTGTGCCTAGGTGCAGCAAATTTTCCTACTATCCATAACGATTCTCTCGCAGAGTTAGGAGCATCCGAAGTGACTACTTGTGGGTGTTTGCTGATGAAACATGGAGGTCAAATTGGATGAGTTATTCATTGTTGAATCAATCATGAACTCCCATGGGCTTTAATCATTCTACACGTAAATTCTCTACCTCAGTCCGTTAATCTGAATACGTGTGTGCATTTAGTGTAAGTGCAATAACAAACACTCTCTAGGTGAACGTACAAGATTTGTAACGATTATGTTAAGAGTTAAGCGGGATTAATTCATTACTAACAAATTTCAAAATGACTACCGGTAGTAGCTCTTTTGTTCCCAAGAATCATTTTTTCATGAAATTAAAGCTGTTTGATTTCCATCCAAAGTGGACAGTTTTCATCCACCAATTTTTTTTTGGGTTCTTGTGTAACTTGACTATCTTTTGTATGGTGTGGATCTTCAAAATAGGTTATCATGATTTTTGGAAAAATAACACAATTGGTTTATGTCAAGTTTCATTCTTAGTTCAAAAAGTGAGACCTTAGACATGATTTTCCAAAATAAGTAGAATCAAATAATAGAAACCATACCATCGCGTAGTGCATGTTATTCCAATTCATTCCAATTTTTTTCAATTTTTTTGTGTTAATTCGGAATTTTTAATTCAATTTCTAGAGAAAACCTTGCAAAATTATTTTAAAATTATTAAGAAAAAATATGATACATCTAACCGTATAGATGTGATCTTCACATTGGCATTTACAAATTTTCTTTGTATATCAATTCCATTTTCGGTTCCCATCAAACATTTTATAACACTTCTTTGAAAGCAGTGTTGAATTGGGACATTAAAGGGTTAAACAAGTTAAGAACCCAGTTTAACTTATTTCCTGTGTACATGGTTGGTTTATGTGGGCCCGATGTTGGCTTGCCTTGTGGCCCGCCAAGATTTAACTACGCGTATGGTAACTTTGATAGTGAAGTAGTACGTTGTTTTTAATGTTTTGCTAGAACCAGTTTTTGCAGCTTTAGTTCTTTGCCCCAACTAACTTGCCCGTGGGGAGAGTAAATCACAACCCCTTTGCACGAAACACTATCCAAGACGAAACATTGATCCTCCACACAAAGCATTGACCGAAACGAAACACTAACCCTCCGCACAAAACATTGTCGTGCACGCCAAAGACATAGAACAAGAATAAGTAGAGTTATTCCATAAGGTTTGTGCCATTCACAATCATAGTAAGGCTATATAGTGTTTTGGATTTGAAGGGAGAAACATACCTTTCTCGGTCTTTTAGTTAAGATCAAGTGTAAATATAATTTGCAACCTTTGTCTTCAAAGTTCAACTAATTTGCATTCGATTGTTAAGTGCAAACTTCTTCAAGGTTTTTTGCGATGTAATTTTTTTACCAAAATTATCTTCAACTTCTATTAACTCCATGAAACAGGAAGTGACGTAATTTTTTTTAGGTGGAATAAAAGAGATGAAATCAAATGCCTCAATTTATGTGGCAATAAAGTAAGTAAAAGTTTATTTTCTATAGCTATAGAATTCAATAACAACAATGATATTATTATTTTTAATATTAGGATCAATAGAGTTAATTTGTTATCATGTTTTTGACTTCAACTTCAATTGGCTTGAAATTTTTGCACGTAATTTGAACCATTAAAGTTACTTATCTTTGAATTAAAAAATATCAAAATCAAAAATAGATATTAAATTGATAAGAACATATACTACTGGTACACTTGATCTTAGCCAAAAGCCTAGAAAGGTATGCTTCGTCCTTCAAACCCACAACGCTATATACCCTCGCTATGACCGTAAATGGCACAAACCTTATGGAATAATTCCACTCAACTTTATTCTTGTTGTGTGACACTGACATGCACGAAAATGTTTCGTGCAAACAGCCAATGCTTTGTTCTAATCAGTGTTTTGTGCAAAGGGTCAGTGTTTTGTTTTGGTCAGTGTTTCGCACAGAGGGTCAATGTTTTGTTTTGGTTAGTGTTTAGTATAGAGAAGTTGTGGTTTTACTCCCTGCGAACATGTCGGTCGAAGCAGAGATCTGTGAAAACTAGATTTGGATCTGACATAACATTAAAAACAATGTAATACTTTACTACTAGACTTACCACTCGCAAAGTTAAATTTCGGCGGGCCAAAGGATAAGCTAGCGTCATCCCACACAAGTTGTCACGCCCTAAATAGCAACATAATCCCTTGGTACATAGGAAATAAGCCTCACCTACAAAAACATTCATTCTTTGCTTTGTTTCTAAGTCACATTTAGTTTAAAAATTCTAAAGTATCAATTAATCACTAAATGTATGATGAGGCCTGTGAAATCAACATGATGCACTAAAATGCTGTGGTGTATTTTAGGAAAATAACACCACCATATTTTAGATGGGGCCAAATTCACACAGTTATGTACACGCAGTCACTATTGAACTATAGATTTAGGAAAAAACACGACTGTTTTTTGAAAAATGTATGAAAATATGTCCAAAATCTCATAACTCCTCAATTCTGCAATCTATTGAGCTTTGTTATGGTGTAGAGCCTTTTTCTACTTATTACTTCATATATTTTCCAGAATGTAGATGCACTCCCGTCCTCTTGGCTATGGCCGCCTAAAGCAATTGCATATAGAAGTCATCAACAGAACGAACAACATGGATGAAGACTACACTTCGTCTCTCTCAACATATGCTCCTCGCGTACAGTTGCAACGCTCTACTAAAGCAACCACTACGAAGAGAAAAGCTATGCCGTGCAAGTATTTATCAAACCATTACTTCACATTTTTCCTTTGTGAGTTTAAGATCTGTAGTACTGTAGAGTTTTCTCATGTCATCAAATAGAAGAGAAGATGGGAATCAAATAAAGAAACAAATGACATTTATTTTTTGGTACAGTTTGTTCTACTTTGTGCATAGTATCATGATACAAATGTTTTATCAAAATGAAAGCTAATGCAATACAATTTTGATAGATTTCTCTGCAACTTTGATTGGAATTATCAAATGACACAATTCTCTACAACGTTGCGAAGAACAAGGACAAAAGACAAAAGAAGTGTGTTGGAGCAGATGCAGTTTTGGAAGGCAACAATCTTGACAATAAAGGGAAGAAGAAAAGAAGTCCTAGTGGGAGGACGGAGAGATCAATGCTCTCATTGGAGGACAGAAAGATCAATGCTCTCATTTGAGCAAGAGAAAATGACATGATGAAACACACTAACACCACAAGCACCATGGAGATGTCTTTGAGATAGCCTCCAATAAATGGCAATAGATTTCTAAGGAGGTGATGACAAATTCTAGAGGAGTTTACTACAGAGACAAAGACGCATACCGTGACAACTGGTAGCACCTATACGGAGATTATAAAAAGATCAAAGTTTTTTGGGAGGAACTCGCATCAATCAAGATTCTTGATGAGGACTCATTCTTTGAAGTAGCTCGTTGTCCTTTATAAGTTTTGCATACTTAGTGCCTTTTTTGTTCACATTCATAGGAACACTAAAGTATTCCCTACTTTGTTGATAGTTGTGAGGAACAATAGATATCATCGTTTAATTTGGTCAGGAGGGGTATCGACGATTCTTGTGACATCAACTTCTGTTCCTCTGTTCAAACTTTGCACAACAACTCTCCTACTAGATTGGCTTACATTGGCCGGATTAGTTGGTTCTCTGCTAGACTGGCTACCATGAGATGCAATGATGCGTGAATGGCGTCTTCCATGCAACGGAGCTCTAAACCGCGTCTTTAAGGCAGCCAAACAACAAAGAAAATAATATTATGTTAAAAACAATACAAATGAAAACAAGAGACAATCTTCGATTATACACAAGAGACCTATACCAATTTCCTTTTGGAACTTGTGACTCTAACCTCATTAGATTTTTTTTGAAAATCAAGCTCTTCCCTAACATGTAATCTCTCACCATCCGCTACTTTGAAGTTTGAAGATAATTACGATAACTAGCAATACACTTGGATGGTTGTCATCAATGAGCATGCATGGTTTGATATTGCCACTCAGATATGATTTTAATATCCTCATCTAAATCCCACCCATTTATTCACTCTTTTGTAGAAGAAATTCTTCTAGTGATCAATATTGGAAAGCTGGAAGCCTCCTAAGTGCCTTTCAGTTCAATTTCATCCATTAACGACTTCAAATAGTGTATGCAAATAGACTTGTAAGACCTCCAATACTTGGTATAGATGTGTGATGAGCACAATCAATCGAAATATGGTATATGTTGCACAGGTTCTATTAATCTGTTTATAATGAATTTCTAGCAGTTTGTTCAAGAAAAGGATTGTCCTACCACACATCCATACTAATTGATGCATATAAAATGATAAGGCCTGCATTAGAAGACTACAAGGATTCTAGCCTCAATTTATGATGTTATTTGACACATCACCACATTAGAGAAGAATTTAGCTTACATGAGACCTCAAGTTCTCATGTTGCTCATCATTATGCCCGTAAATATGATCCAACTACATGCTGACATCGTGAAAATCACAAACTGTACCACCTTCCAGAAAAACTAATAATAATAATAATGTGTATTCTACACTATGAACATTGTTTTCTCCACATAAATTTTGTAACCAATAAATCACATCTTTCCTCTACTTAACACATGACCTCCCAGATAACACATTACCCTGTACTGTCAATCATTGGCCGGGAAATAATAATCACAATAATATTAATAATAATAATAATAACTTAAAAAATTAAAAATTAAAAAAATTAGGATCAGCCTTTGTACTTTGAGTCAGTCACTTCGAGTCTTTGCACTTATAGCTAGTCTTTACACTTAGAGTTAGTCTTTGCACTTTGATGATATCAATTCGAGATGGTCAATTATTTTTATTCCCAGCCTGTTTTCAGATTCTATAAGAAATGGAGGCTTTTAAAGGCCCCAAAGATTTTCTAATCACTACGCAAACCATTCTTGACAAAGTATGAAGAGAATGTAAGAGACATTTAACTAAACAAAGAGTAAAAGTATGAAGCCTCCACTCTAAGATCGATGGTCTCAACAAATGCAAGAGTGCATAGCCGCTCAAAAGTTTGAATATATCTCAAGTTCACTAGTTCTCAAATAGGAAGATGATGATGTGCCTCAAGTAGCATACTTGGAGAAGCTCACAAGTGATTCGTCTATTCTGGACTTCTCAATTGGGAGCTTAGTAAACTGAGGAAGAACAAGAGCAAATTGTGTCTAGGAAGTAAAGTGATTACACACTTCATAAATGACAACTACAAGAAAATCCTATGACCGAATCAACAGGAAAATGTTGATTGTGGCTATTGATTTGGTCGCGTTGACCCGAACATTTTCCATCGGAAATCTCTTGTTTCGGAATTGTCGATTTGGTCAAAATAATTTTATTTTTTTTAAATAAAAAATAAAAAATTCACGATGAAATATATGAAACTTGTCCCAAATTTTTTTTGCCCTGCCCAAACATTATTTTGGGCTGCTTGAACAAAAGCCGCCCGGGGGAAAAAAATTGATTGCCCAGTCGAACTATTAGGGCTACCCGGACACCACCGTGGAACTCACCACCGCCTATCCGGGCTCTATTGACATTATACGGAATCAAACCCAAGACCTACCTCCAAACCAAGCACTATACTACCACACTACGTAGAATTCTTCATGCACGTCAATGAATTTTTTTGTTAATTATAAATCAACATAACCATTGAGGATCTTTTTGTCATGTGAATTTAATTTCTTTTTCAATTTTTTATTTATTTTTGCAATAGATCATGTAGACTTTTTGGTATATGTAGAAAAAATTTCAAAAAAGATTTGAGTTTTTTATTTTTGATGAAATCGTGAAAGACTGAGAGCAATTTTTTTCAGCGGACTTTGGATATTTTTAGCAATGTCAAAAACACTTTTCCAAAATTTTCTTTGCTATATATCATGCAAGCTTCTTTGTATATATAGGGAAGATTCAAAAAGTTTTAAATTATTATTTTTTGGATGAAATTGTGATGGCTTGGAGTTTTTTTAATTTTATTTTAAGTTTCTATATTTTTAGTGATGCTAAAAACATATTTTTCCAAAAAAAAATTCATTTAATGTTTGATGCAACCAAAAATCATTTCTTTCATTGTAAACTTTTTTATGTTTTGCAACTTTTTCTCCACTTTTTTACATTTCATCATATATGCCTTTCTGTTTCAATTGAAGTTTTTTGATTGTATGTTAGAGAAACAAGTTGCGGGCCTAATAAAAAATAAAATTAAGTAAAACCTTGGACATTCACCTTGAAATGAAGTAATGAAAGAGAGGTATATAGAATGAAAGTAAAAAACTAAATTGGAAAGTGCATAACTTTGGGATTGAATGAAGAAAATTTCAATGGTCAGAATGTTGTAGCAAGCAATTAAAAGCTTTTGCAATTTTATTTTTTGAAAAGTTGTTCAAATTGAATTCAAAGATAGTCAGATTTTAAACTCAATTTAACCCGTAATGCTTTGAGAGATCATTTTTTGGTTGGTGCCCCCTTTTATGAGCTGCCCGAGATCAAAAAAGATAAAAAATTGATTAAATTATAATTATATTCTAATAGAAATCAAGTATGTTTTCGAACTAATCGAACCCAATTTGAATTATGCCAATCCAAGTTGAACTCCACCTATGGGAACTTTTAAAAAAACAACACCTCTACATTGTCTTGGGTTCCAAATTTTACTATTTAAAAAAAAGTAATGTTGTTCTTTTCAATACATCTTTTTTTTTGCTTCTATAATGAAAAGTACAATTATAACCAATAATACCAAATTTTGAATTCTAAAAATATAAAATGTAATTTTATTAATTTTTAATGTTAATTGCTTCTAAATTCTATAAATGAAGATCTAAAAATATCATAGGAAATTAAACCATAAGGATAATTTAAAGAAGATTCCAAAATAATATAAAATATTTTGAAAAGATTCCAAAAGATTCCAAAATATTCTATTCCACAATATTAAAATGTTTTTGGTATTTTCCCTATTTATTATATTACGTCATTGAATCAATTGTTTTATAACATTAGAAACTTTTTTTGTTCAAAACTATAACACCCGTAGTACAAAAACACCCTTGAAATTATATTATAATATTATATACCATTATTATTTTCTTTATATATATAATATTCTACATTATTATGTACAATGAACTTGTTGACTTTATTTTCAAAGAATTAACCTTAAATTTATATTTTTCAATCTAATTTTTAATGTTCTTGTAAAATTAATGCTTCATAATGGATTTTTCAACATTTTTAAAATTGGTAATTTATGAAATTTATTGGATTTATGTTGATTTGGTCATGATTTTTTTATAGTGCCTAAACCGACATAAATCAGACAAAAAATTTTTGCTACCTAACAGAAAATTTGAAAATAAGTGAAAACGGTCATTACAGTGCACGGAACAACATAATGTTATTGATTTTTTGTTGATTCGATCTCCATTTTCTAATAGTGACAGTTTCCTTTCATATACATAATACAATTAAACTGAAGTCAATTATACAGATCCCCAATGCAAGCAATAAGGCAAATCATCCAAAAGAATTCACAATTAATTTCTGCTTTATTGCTTTTTCTTATCAATTTGTCTTGTCTCAAAAGCATACACAAGAAAAAAATTACAAACACAAAGAATATACATAGACTAGCACTCCTAATAGTGTAGCCAAGAAGACAAATCTCATCTCTCCTTATATATTTTTGAATGCTAAAAGCTACACCTTTCAAAGCTCCATCTCAAGTCTAATTGTCTGTTTGTATCTTCTTTAACGTACTGATTCTATTCTAGTTTATTAAACTCATAAATTTCACACATACATTTGCTTTTAGAACTTAAAAAAAAACATATCCACACTATAGACAACATAAAAATTACACATCTACCTTGCGCTTCTTGAAAATTGAAAAAGTACAAGGAGCTAGAGAGGGTTGTAGTGTTTATGATCTTACTAGAGGCACTCTATGGGATTGGTTCACTTCTACTTGAGAGTTGAGAGAGGGTGTCAAAACAAAAAATTGACAATGATACAAATTTTTCTGAAAGTTTTCAACATGGTTATGTTCTTTCAAATTTTCCAATTCTTGAAGAAGAAATCATCGAAATGCTACAAGCTCATCGAGATGCTGGTCAATCCTTGTTTGCATTCTTAACTTGAAATAGGATTAGAAGTCTTATTTGTAAAAAGAAGACTAGCTTACTTGAAGGAGAGGGCAAAACAATTTTTAGGGTTAGTTTAGCATGAACATATGATTTTGTTAGATGTAATTTGAATTGGAACTACATGGCTGCTATAGGCGCTGCAAGGAAGTTGCCAAGTGATTGGGAGAAGTAACGGTTAAAAATAGCGCAAAGAGTAGCTTATTTTGTAAATGCACACTCTTTTTCCACCAGTCTTTGTTGTTGACACCAATCAGACATGCATTCACCTTGTTCCTACCGGTGGCACTCATACATGGATTCAAAACAGTTCTAAACATGTTCTAGTGGATGGAGTAGAAGATAAGAGGCAAATTACCGTTTCAGTATCATCATCAGCAGCTGGCAACTTTTTCCCCTTCCAACTTGTGTTCACAGGTTTGACTTAAAGAAGTTTACCTCTTCGAAATATTGGAAGAATAGCATGTAAAGAAGCATGATGGCATCTAACATGAACAAAAAATCATTGGTTGAACATAACTTGCCAAGACTTTGTGGAGAAGATTTTACAACCTTATAGACAACTAGAGTTTTTGAAGATGGAAAAAGACTTTAAGTTGGTTTGGTTGATATATTGTTGGAGTGTGCACAAATCAAAGGAGCTTATTTTGTAGATGATAAAAAAACACTCTCAAATCCTTCTCATTTTTCTGCCTACGAATTGTAATACGGTTTTCAACCAACAAATGTTATTTTACAAAGACCTTTCCCGCATTCAGACAAAAATCTGGTATCCACACATTAGACGATATTGACAAGCAACTTGAAGACAAAGTTGCAAAGGATGTCAAAATTGACACAAAAATGTCTACATTAATGTCCTTTCTCTGTAGCTAGCTCTTGAAGGCATGGGCACTTGTGAACAAACCTCAAATGATCAAGATTGGATGGTCTCAATGTGGAGTGTTACAAGCATTTGATAAATACAAGCCATGAACAAAAACATGAAGACACCACTATTTGAAGTAGATTGAAATGTACTACAAAAAGAAAGCACTGAGAAAGAAGACGAAATTTACACAGATGAGAGTACTGAGAAAGTAATGCAAGATTTATTAGCAAGAGTTGCTGAAATTGCAACATCAAACAAAACTTCTAGTCTCTCTAATCTAAAGATCAAGGCTTGCAAGAGGTATGTTCCTGCAACACAAACACCACAAAGTTGCATTAAAATTACTATACTTTGATTTGGCATAGCATGAGGAAAGTGATTGAATGCAACAAAAAAGATAGAAAAAGGAGAAATACAAATGTAATGCTTAGTTGTTTACCTATTGAGTTGCAAGAAACTTTCAAATGCGGATGAAGCTTCGAAGCTGCCCTTCTCGTCCTTCACTCCAACTGCTGCAAGCTTCGAAATCTCCCACCACCATTGCTCTAAATGCGCTCTTCCTCTTCAAAAACCTTCATCAACTTCATTCAGCAGTTCAACCAACTGCTCTCCGATCTCCAGTGACCTCTCCAATTCTGAAAACCGTAATCGACAATCGAGCAGGTAGTCACAACCTCCGACTTTCGAGGTTGCCTTGAGCCACAACCTCCAACCTTCTCTCCAGTCTCCGTTAGCTTTGAAAACCGTTAGCTTTAACCTCCGTTAGCACTTCATTAGAAGAGAAATGAACCTTCCAAGGGACTTTTTCGATGTTCGGGCAAAAAACTAATTTTTTATTGGAATTCTTTTTTAAATAAAAATATTTTAAAAAATAAAATGTTAATAAAATAGAATTTAAAATATTATTTTAAAATGTTTTAAAATGTTCAAAGATTTTTTTGAACAATTTTTAATATTAAAATATATATTAAAATATATATTTGAAATTTTTAAAAAGACTTTTAATATTTAAATATCGAATCTAACATGTCGAACTAATGCCACATCAGATTTCATATTTTTAATATTTTTTATTAATTATAGAAATTTTTAAAAATTCCAAAATTTAAAATAATAATAAAAACTCAAGGCCTCTTAGAGGGCTGAATTTTTTTGTAATGCGAGGACCAGATCAACCTCTGTTTTTTATCTTCGAGGACCAGGTCAACTTCATTCAGCTCCGACCTTTGAAGAGCAGGTTAGGCCTCCGACCTTGTCTCCAACAGCCTCGGACGAGTGGCAGCGACCTCGACCTCCGATAGTGACCTCGACCCGGCAGCAACTTTGACATGGCAACAACAACAAATCTCCGACCTTCTCTTGAAAACAGACAGGACTACTGAGCAGCTTCAACTTTTAACGATCAAGCAACTCCAACTTCAGACTTCTAAAATCCGAAGGCAACCTCATAACGGTGCAGCGCCATCGAGAATGTTAAAAACGCAGTGATTTCGACCTACCAATCTAATGACTCCAACTGCAGGCAGACAATGAGCACGACCATCACATCTCGACGTCCGCATGAAATGAAGAAGACGGGAGAGGCCTTCTTTCTTATCCTCAAGGAGTTGTTTTGCATGCGGTCATTGTGCGTCAGTGCCCTTGCCAAGCTTCAAAAATTTCAGCTACCAAGCTTCCAAGATTTTAAGTTGCCAAGTTGTCAACTCCCATGATTTCATGGTATCAAGTCATTGTCCTTACAAGATAAGCTTTGAATGTGTCAATGTTTAGCATATGAACTAGTTGTTGATGTCGTGTGTGACTTCAATATGTTGCTTTTATTTAATTTTGGCTTGTGATCTAGCTGCATTGCCTCGTGTGACTTCAAGATGCTCATATTTTATTTTATTTTGGCTTGTGAACTAGCTATTGTTGCCTCGTGTGACTTTAATGAACTTATCTTTTATTTTATTTCGGCTCTTTGACTGTGAATTTTTGGATAATTCGGCATTTTTGTATTTTTATTTCACTTTATTTCAGTATGTCTGGCGAGTAATTAGCAAAAAAGCTAGGCAAGCTTCTTATTAATTATTTTGTGCCTAACCTCCTAGTAAACTATGGTATGTCATGTTTCATTCTTAGTTCAAAAGATGAGATCTTAAAAATGATTTTCCAAAATAAGTAGAATCAAATACCGTAGAACCATAGCTAGGTCGCCAAAAAATAATTCAAAAAATAAAAAACGTAAAAAATCAGAAATTATGAGGACCAAAAATTGAAAATAGAATAAATTATTTTTAGCTATGTTTTGCTATTTCTAAGCTATTTTGGGCCATTTTGGGCCATTTTTAATCATTTTTTGCTCAAAAACGAAAATCAAGAAATTCATTTTTTGAAGAACAAACCTTATTTTTCAACAAATATTAAATATTCGTTTGTGGGTGGTGACCCAACTATGGTACTACGGTAAAGTGAGTGGGCTATAAACCAACACTTTAAACATTACGCCTATTTACAGTAATTTGAGGTGCAATGTGATAATTAGAATGGATTAGCAAATTGATTCTAAATCTACCCCAAGTTAAATCATAATTTTTGAAGCTATATTGGATAAGTTATAAATTTTCAAAGTCCAAGGTCTAGGTTGTCTATTTATGACAGTAGACTTGAGTTGAAATTGACAGTGAATATGCCTTGAAGGATCATAAAATAAATTTGAATAAACAAACTATTTTAGTGATTGTTGGTTTTTGGCTCGATGGAGTGCCATTCATAAGGTAATTATAAAAGTCAATTATGGTTGGCATCGGTTGTTGGCCCACTCACCTTAATGGAACTTTTACAATCTTATAGTGCATACTATTCCAAATTCATTACAAAAAAATTTAATTAAAAATTGTTAATTTGGGATTTTTACTTGTATTTCAAAAGAAAACCTTCAATTATTAATTAGAAAATGTTAATAAAAAAATGATAAACCCAACCATATACATGTGATCTATGCATTGAGATTTCCAACTTTTCTTTTGTATATCAACTCCATTTTTGAGATTCATCAAACATTTTTTTTGGTGCATCATCTAAACCTCAAAGGGTTAATGGTTGCACCTTGCGTTCCGTCAAACATCAACATTGTTTATTAGGAGTTCAACAGAATTTCTGCATCAACATCCCACTCTTATCGCCCAAGTTCGACCAGTGCGTCATAATGAAAGAGTCAGGATATGCCATCCATAGCATCAAAGTGGAAAACCAGTAGTACCCACAATCATCCTCGTAATTATATTACAGAGTGAATGAAGCGGCCTGTGCCATTTCTAGCATTTGGCAGTCATTGTCAATTGCTAACTAACTTAATTCACAGTCAGTTTCTAAGCGAAGGACTCCTACAATTTGTCCTTCCAAAATCGTCCCCGTCTTCTGTAGTAGAGTTCGATCAAAACCTGTATCCTGCACAAATAAAAAGACACTCATCAGATGTCAATGATTAACCAACCCCTAAAGTTCTTTGATGCATTTAGGTCCAAAACTGTCCCAAAATATTTTCCCTAAAACAATACTAGAATATTCACTGGTTTTTATTAATTCAACTATAAAATCAAACACTCCACTTGTTAACCTATGCCCTCCTAAAATTTGAGAGTAAGAAAACCTCATTGACTGTAAAATCGTAACGCTTGAACTTCAAAAACAAGCAATTTCCAATGCTTCCCAAGTGAAATCGCATCTCCCAAATTTCTTAATAAAAAATGCATGTGAAACTACTTGTGTTGTTTGCTAATATGTTGAAATACAAGAAAAAACATACTTCATATTTATTAAGTGAAAAGAGGTACAAGATGAAAACAAAAACAAAATTGTTACTGACTGTAACACAAAATTAATAAATATCAATCCCAATAGTGAGAATGCTCTAGTATGCGACATACATCATATGTTTTTGTTTTCATTTCAAAATTTTGAAATAAAAACAAAAACATATCATTTTAACTCACAATTCTACGATTATCCACCTTGCAAAACTCCTAATATTCATCAAACAAATAAAATAAAACAAAATAAATGAGTGATTCAGAGTTTTTCATGTACAATCAACCCTCCATAAATGTTACACCTATAAACATTAACTCCCTATATTTGTTAACATTTTCGTACTCCCCAATATTGCTAACTAGAAAATGTTAAACATTAATTATTAACAAAACTTGACTCCCTTATACCCCTTCTTTGTAAATTTGACCTTCGTAAATGTTAACTTATTTTAGGATACAATATTTACCACTAATTTCAACATCCAATAAAAAAGCGGCACCCATTAAAAGAATGAAAAGTCTTTTGTACGTTAGTGTATATGAACACTTCGTCGCTCAATAAGGTCAAAAGACCTAAGAACTCACGAAGTGTTATTTTATAAAGTGTTACAACCTAAACCTAATAAAGAAGTGTAATAAAGAAGTGTTATTTTAGAAGTATTAATTCTTCAAAGTCCTCCCTCTCTATTAGTTAAGGTGTTAATCTACGAAAATGTTCAGAAATTCCTACTCCAAAGGTTAACATTTAGAGGGTTGCCTGTAGAAAAAAAAAATTAAGATAAAAAAGTAAAGGTTTGAGTTTACTGTAATGGCTCTCCAACTAAAAAAATCTCATAACTTTATCACTATTTATCGAGATGACATGCGAAAGCTTAGCATGACAATTACGAACTATCCTAAAAATTTCATTTAAAAATTCAAAATTTCATCCGGCCTGCCAGTGCACTGATAATAAGAACCCCTGCCAGCCTAAACTTTGATTGCCAGAGTGGACGATCTGAGCCATCAACTAACAAAAGATATGCCAAATATGTAGCACAGAGAGTTATCATGGTGCTAGCCAGAAATTCAATTCGATACAACAACGCATTCGCCCGAGCGAGAAACGATCGTAGAAACAAAAAGAAACGAAGGAAACCCTAACATACACTTGTAACGCACCTCCAAGACCGGCCCGCAGACAAGAGGAGCTACTACTCTTTGACCGACACGCCATACTTCTCCTGCAACTTGGTCAACTCTTCGTCCTTCTTGCGCTGATCGACCTTCTTGGACATTTTGGCGTGCTGGTAATACAACACAATCAAGTAACGGTTGGCAACGTTGAAGCCGGAGAGATGGTCGACGGCGTTCTTGGCGTCGTAAATGTCCTCGTACACAACAAACGCCGTGCCGCGCGTGTCCTTGTTGGTGCCGATGCGAATCTGGCGGATGGCGCCATACTTGCCGAAGATATCGTACATCTCCTCGGAGGAAATGTTGAACGGCAAGTTGCGCACGTACAGCACCCGGTTCACCTCCGGCGGAAGCCGCGCGTTCCCTCGCCGGATGCTCAACGCCGCCATGGCTCCTCCCTCGCTCGTCCACACTAATCAACCAACGCCTCCTAAACCCTAAACCGCCTGGATTATGCGCAGTGCAGACTCCCTGGGCACAAAATTCACGAGAGTGCACGCTCGGGTGAGCAAGCAAGAATCTTCTTCAAACCTAAGGTAGAGGCAAAACGACTGACGACGCACTTGTTCTTCTCTGCTGCCGTGCGGAGAAGGCAAAACAAAAGAACATAGCGAAGGGAGAAAAAGAAAAAGAAATAAGGTGGTGGACGAACAGAAGTCATCCATCGCTGTTGCTAGTAGACGATTGTTCATTCATTAGCTCTGGGTTCCACCTGATCTGCCCCCGTCTCTAAATCCCCGGTGGTCTTGAATGCGGGGCACTATTCATCCACCCCTCCTTTTTCTCAAATTTCCATTTTGGACACCTTCGGTGCTTTTTTTGGAATTTTTTTTTGCAAATTTGAAGCCTATGGCCCCAAGTTACCCTTGAAGTACCTATTTGGGAATAAAAACCATTGAAGGAGGGGGTTGTTTTTTAAGGTGGGCCCTGAACCAGACAAAAATAGGGGGCACTTTTGTCCCCATTCATTCAAGACCACCGGGGGATTTAGAGAAATCCCTGATCTGCGTCGGAATCTACTGCCCACGTCATGGTTATTTTCAAAGCAATTTTTTTTAGGGGAAAATGTAAGTGTAACATTACTTAGTAAAGTTGATGTGAAAAATATATTTCTGCATAGTATACGACGCTCTCTTTTCCCTCTCTCTTTCCCTCTCTTTTGTATGTTTAACCCCAAAGGTCCCCACCTATTTTGCAAAAGTCAAAGCCCTACAATCTGCATAATTATTTAAAATGTCATATGTATGATTTATAAATTTTCATAGATAGTCATCAACATTATGGAGGTATGAAAAAAAATTCAACATGATTGGAAGATGTTTGAAATATTTATAAATTTAATCATGTAAACAAGATGAAAATTCAAAATAAATATATTTTTAACAAATTTAATATCAAAATTTATATTTAAAGTAGATAAAAGTTATGTTTACAAGTAGTTAAAAAATTGAAAGTGAATAAATTAATAGACGTATGATTGGAACATCCTTAGAAAACCCTTTTGTATTTTGATCACCCAAATCTCAAATTTCTTGATGGTATAAAATCTTCAAATGAAGTCTATTCTCTAATTCCAACGCTCAAAAGATGTATGATGACTCAATTTAAACATTTAATGAAAATTCCAACTTCAACAAAGCTAAAACACTTTATTTTTGGGCATTTGACCAAAAACCAACCAAAAAAATGGATGGTTGGTCCTTTAGGGGTTAATTTGTACACTTTTTTGATGTAATAAACAATTAGGTGTTTCTAGATGAGATAGTTAAAGATGTATTTGTCCTTATTGCATTGAGAATTAGAAAATAACCCTTAAACTAACCAGTTGTTCCTTTGGGCTATGTATTTTTGCATAAATTTTTAATTATCTCGTTTTATTTTTATTCTATTCAAATACACCGCTATATTCAAATTTACAGTATTTATTTTTACAGTATTTATTATCCATAATTTAATTCAATTTAGTGTGGCCATGTGATGTCAGCCAACTATTCCCTAATCATGTTTTTACTTCTTTTTTATTTTTTAAAATATTCATAATTTAGTTCAATTTATGGTAACAAAATTTGATTAAAAATCCATGATTTTCACACCTCAAGTCCAAAAGCGGCGTAACGACTTTAATGCACCCTTGCTCATTGAGAGCTTTTCAATGGTACCAAAGACGCGGTTTACTGGCACATAATCCAAGAGATCTCAACGATAGATTGATAGATAGATCGATCGGTAGATAGATAGATCAATTTATAGATAGATAGATAGAAAGAAACTCAAGACCTATTTCGAGGTCGGTGTGAATAGAGTGTCTCTTCGTAATGACAATGACCTAAAGCCCACCGGACAAAGGGCCTTTGTTGCAAAACTACTCTCCCCTTGCGAGGATAGACGTTTTAGTGACTAGTAACCATTAATAAGTAACCATAAACAAGCGGTTGGGTATATGCCAGATATAATTTGAATTTTGGTGTGGTGTAAGATCGCCAAGTCATGAGTTTTGCGGTTGGTTGGTGAAAGGCTATGTATCACAATTATGCGGTCCGGGTTTCATTCCCGTTGGATCCGTTTGAGCAGTAATGTAGTGATATACATGACTTGGTGTTGCTTGTGGGTTATCATAGGCAAGAAAGTTGTAACAACCAACCAGCCCCATCCCACCTTCCGGAGACAAGTGTTTACGCTAAGCTAACAGAAAAAATGACAAAAAGAAACAAATAGTGGTCTTCACCACTACCCCTTTTTCTATTCTATTCCATTTATTCTATTGGTAGTGGTTGTTTATTTTCTGTTTGTCTTTTATGTAGTAGGATTGATCCAGCATGGTGTATAGCAATGGTGTTTATTGCTTTGAATGTGTGCTTAATAAAGGTTTCAAATAGTTTGAATTTTGTTTCGAGGTGTTTCATTGAAGGAGTGTGCGTTGTTCCTTTAGCTCCGGCCATGATGACTATGAGTGGGTCTACTTTTCAACCATGATGAATCATGCTATTAATTAATGGTTGATATTTTGGATTTTATTGTCTATTGTTTATTGTGAAAATATGTTGTTAGTGTATGTGAATTCAACTAATTGTATTGTAAAATTGTCTTTTAGATTTAGTAGTGGGACATTTTGGTATGGAAGTCCTTTAACACATAATATATATGGTTTAAATATGGTGTTGCAATGACATCTTTCTTGTCCACATGTACAAAATAGGAGCCATGGGAGTACTATGTTTTCTTGTGGATTGTTGTTAAACGTGCCTGCATTCATGAGAATAAAACATATGGTTTTCTGTGTAGATAAGATTAATTTTCTTAATTCCCATACTACTTTGTTATGTCTTTTGACTCTAAGGGCATGTATATGGTGTTAGTTACATTTTAGGAGTACATGAAGCCATGTATCTGCTTTGAAGGAGTTGCATATGGGACATTTGATTGATGGAAATCTTTCTATGCCAAAGAATAATTGTTTTCTAGAATTTCCCATGTGTTGGCTACTGCAAAATTTTAAGAGGCTTATTTTTGTGAGTTTGTTATTGTAAGGTTGGACCAAAATTCATTGGATAGCTCATTGTCTATATCGGGGTTCATCATCCATTTGATAACGTTGGGAAATTGTTATGCTATAATTTCTAAGTTGTTTTCACGGTCGTATTTAGTGATGTATGTTTCAAGACATTTGACAGGGCCTTTATTAGGTCGTTTTCTTTGTTCAGGTCACGAGTGTTTTTTAAAGTAGTATGATGTAGTATGTGCAAATTCATATGATTTGACAGGAAATCTGTATTCATTTTTAGTGCCATCTTTTGCAAGTTTGTTTGCTTGTTCATTTCCATCAATGTTAGCATGTGCTTTGACTTTATATAACGTGGTGGATTGTAACTGGTGAAGAGAAGTATGAGTGGGAGATGTTAAATGTTGTTGTAAGGGAGCCGAGGATGTTGGTTGTGTATTGTAATGCTTATAGTGGATCTTTATTAGGGATTTTATATTTATATCTTTGGTAGAAGCATAACACTTTGGTTTCAAATGATTGTGTGGGTGGTACTAGACTGTGTGTGTTGTATATAGATTTGTTGTATTGTTGCCACAACCATTTTAGTTTAGTGATTGGAATGGTGATGAGGTGTCTACCGGTTTCTTCATAGATGTGGGTTATTTCGTTTTGTGTTTGTATAGTATCTTTATTAGTGATTATATCTTTTTCCGAGTTGCATTCTATTATGGAGACTTGAGTGACTGGAATTATTGTGGGTGGTGGTATGAATCTTGTGTCTCTGATTTGTTAGGGGTAAAATGCACATTTATGATGTTTTTATAGTATCTATGTTGGTGTTTTGTGTAGTATTTTTTTAGTAGGTTGATATTTTGTTCAATTATGGGTGGTTGGTTTAGTGGAAAGAGTTCACGTTGTGGCATCCATTTGTTATATGTTATATTATTTTGGAGTGTCCATTGGCATAGATATGTGTTGTATTTTCTTGTGATTTTGTATTTGTTTTTCGTTTCATTTGATTTTTGGTCTAGTATAGTGTGTATGGGAAATCTAAGTAGGTTATTTTTTATGTTGGGAGGTGGATTTGGTTGTTTTAGTTGTTGTGGTAATGGTGGGTGTAAAGGGTTTTTTGATATTCTCGGTGTTAGTTCTCGATTGTTTGTTATATATCTTGCTTTGAGTATATGGGCTTGTGGATGTCTATGACATGGAATCTTTTGGTGACATTAAGTTTGAGCCATTAGAGAGAGTAATGTATTTATTTTTGTATATATTTTGTATTAGGAATTTATGTAGTAATTTAAAGGATATTTTAGGGTTTAGATGTGGTAGTTCAACTATGGCTCTTGATCTTCATTCTAGTTCTAGTTTTGTCATATGAAGTTGGAAGTTTTGTTTTGTGCTTTGAAGTGGACTCTCCCCCCAACCATTTTCATAAGGAATAGCGTTCGTATAGTAAGTGATTTAATACAATTATGGTATTTGATTCTTGGTATGTCCTCTGTGCCTCCATGTTTGGCGAGTATATGTTGTGTGAGTTCTTTATAAATTATACCTAGTCTTCCGGGGTCATGGAGTGCATTTTTTAATTCTTCACCAATGCATCGAAGAGAGGCATTTTTTAGTGAGAAGGCTTTCAATTTGAATAAATCATGTGGGAGCTGAGTTATTACATTCGTTGTACATTTTGGTAATCTACATATTGTTTTTTGGATTCCAATAAAAACTTATCCAGTTTTTTGATGGTCAATAGGGAGTATGGTTGTCGAATCAAAAAGTTGGTAAACAAATTACCAAAGAAATTGTATAGTGGAGGTTCTTAGTTTTGAAAAAAATAAAATAGTCTATCGTTATGTGATTAAGGTCACTTTTGAAATAGATTTTTATTATAGTTTGGTTCTTAAGAGAAATAAATGTAAATCAACACATTGGATATGTATAGGTGAGGAACACTCATTATCCTATTTCCAATTTTTGTCCAATACTTATAGATGCAGCAATTCATGCAGTTATTGTCTTAGACTTGTATGTAGGTTAACAAACAAGGCAAAAGTTTAGCCTGAGGGAATGCAAACATTTAGCTTTTAGCATAATGATGATTAAAACCTGTTGCAAGGAGCTCACGGCATAGTCTCACAAGTTTTGTTTAGGCAACACTCTTACATTTCTCCAACCACCATTAGTACTTTATAATTTTGCTTGTAGCAATGATAGCACAATATTATAAAATTATAGCTTTAAGCAATCTAAATTTACTCTTCTCGTTTCTATATTCTATTCTTCGATATTTTACAATGCTCGGTATAATGAATTTATCAATCTTTCTCTCATCATCTATTAATCTCCAATCATAGGTTTAACAATCTTTCACTGAATTGTTGTATCACAACTTGCTTAAAGCAATCATAGTAATCTATGTTAGTTTAAAAGCTTTTACAATTTTCTATTATTTCTTTAATTAACATATGTATCTATACACCAAGGAAATGATTGTCCTTGCTAAGGTCAGCAAAGACTATCTCCTGAATTTTCTTTAAGCATACATAACATCAATCATAGCCTCAAAGCATAAACAAGCCAAACTATGGATTTAATCAATCGCAGCCATCATATGTATTTGCTTATAGCAGAAGACAACTATTCTACCACACTTACTCTCAACAACTATCACTCATCAATTTCCCATTCAATAATACACGTCTAATGCTTCATTGAAGCAACCACTTCACTTAATAACTGCTAACACATATCCTTGCATAAATCGCATTAAGCTTCACAATCTACAGACATAGCTTTAATCTAGATTCAACATTCAACCAAGCATTCAACACCACAACTCTAAGCTTAAAAAAAGTTCCTCTCACAGGATTCAATAATTACTAGTTGTTTGCCCAATCACTGGGTCTTAATTCTATGATCATCCACAATTAATAGCTTAAAAGCACAACTTCTTAAAATAGCTTAAGCACGTATAACATCACTACTTGCCTTAAGCTTTACAACACAAAAACTACAGTCATAACTCCTTCACAAATACCCATGCAAATTGCTTAAGTTACAAGGTCCAAAGAAATTCCTATCACAGGAAACTACACCAAGCAAATAAATTGCCCACTCGTTGGGACTTGCAATAAGCACTACTCTGGATTGAACTTGAGGAATTCCAGCTTTAAGTTTTTGATTACATAATCTTCAATACATAGTTTCAAACAAGAAAATGATAATGCTTTTCAAAGCCAAGAAAACTGATCAACCTGAAATGGAAGTGAAACTACAAAAAAAAACCTAAGAGCTAGATATCACATCTATTTATGCTCTAAAATAAATAAATAAACATAAGAGAGAAAACAAAACCTGAAGAGAAGAGAAGAAGAACCTGAGAGAAAGAAAAGAAGTACAACACATTAAAATACCACCCATCCCGCAACAAGCAATCCTTGAAATCCAAACTAAAAATAATTGTTCTAACTTTTTAATCACTTTAAACAACTTCCACATCTATCCCTCAAAAGAAGTTCACACTTCAATCTAATTCCAAAACTATAAAACAGCTAAGTCCTATTTACACTTCAAACTCAAAAAGTTCAAATTTTACTAACTTTTAGCATTTACAGTGGTATTGCAGAATTTTTTTAGGCTATGCCAACTCTAATGACGGTATCTACCATGTTGATTTTTTGTTTGATTGTTGTTGGGCAGCTTGTTAGTTGTTTGCATTGGTCTACTACTTTGGTTGTGGTGATGTGCTTTTGGAGTTTCCATTTCAGCGAAGACACTAATTGTATGCCTAAATATATGTAGGGTTCATTTTGGTGTAGCACTGATAGTGATTGATTTCTGTAGTTGTTGTTCTGGGCTTGTATTTGGGTTTTGAATATATCATGTTTCATCCTTGATTTGTTAGGGCATATGGTGATAGCGCATTTTGGTACCCCTAAGTCCATTCCAGCCCATTCACAATATTTATCTAGTTTGTCTAATTGGATTTGTAGTAATTGAATGTTGTGTGCAATAGCTGCTAAATTGTCTGTGTATGTTGTCAAGCTGATTGTTATGTTAGATGTTCCAAATGTAATTCTATTTTTTCCTCTTTGTAGTCATCATAGTAGTGGTTCTAAAAATATTAAAAATAGATATGGACTAAGTGTGTCTCTTTGTATGGTGCCTCTTTGTATTGGTATTGGTTTTGTTTTTCCTAAGTGTTCTCCGGTGAATATGGTGTTTGAGTGTAAGTAAATATTTCCTACTAGTGTTACTGTGTCTTTTGGGTAGCCAAGGTCTTTCATTATAGCTAGTAGTCTTGTGTGATCGAGGGAACCGAATGCATTCTTAAAATCAATGTATAGTAGGTATATGTCTTGGTTTGTGAATCTACCGTCTTTTAGTGTTGATATAAGGAATTGGAGTTGACTAGCCATGCTTCTTTCTGCTCTTAATCCTTCTTGACTGTCATATAAGATTTGGTGTTCTTAACCATATGCTAATAGTATGAATATTAGAGTACTAGTGAAAAATTTGTATATTGTGTTTGCAAGTGCAATTGGTCTATGGTTTGGCAATTTTGAGGAGTCTCCTTTTTTGTACAAAAACATGGTTAGTCTTACTTTCCATGAAGTTGGGATTTGTTTTTGTTTGTAACAATGAATAAAAAATAGAAAGAGTAGTTTGCGAAAGTTGTCATGAATGTGTTTTAGAATTGCATCGAGGATTTTATAAGGGCTTAGTCTTTTGTTGTTAGCTAGGTGTTTTAGGCACATATCGTATGCTTCCTTATTGAAATACTCATGTAGTGGAGTTTGTGGTTTTCCTCTTTTATTTATGACAAACTCATCTAGGTCGTGCCATGGATACTGTCGGATGCCCTATGTGCAATGTGTTGGATATTCGGGTTGGTAATAGCATGTTGGTACTATTGGTCTATCACTGATTGATTGATGAATATGAATTTTGTTTGCTATGTCTTCAGGGCTAGTAGTATATTATTGTTTTTGTCCATAATGCAGTTTAACGGGGATGTTTCTTGGTTCTTGAATATTTTTTTATTAACTTTCTTTCGGCTTTTTCCGTATAGTTGTCTGTATTTTGATATGGCTTTTTTTACACATTCTTGGGTATATTTTGTAGTGATTTTGCGAGCTTCTCTGTTTGTTGTTTTAGCTAGAGCTGCTAGGGTTTTAATCCATTCTTGTGGTTGGATTCTTGAATTGATGGTGGTTTAGGATTTGTATGAGTGTGGTTATGTAATTTCTCTAATATTGGGTGAGTTGCCAGTTGGATGTATTCTTTATTGTGTAGATTGCTTTTCTGATTAGATGATATGTAAATAAATGAGATTTCCATTTTTATGGAGTTTTCTTGGTAGAAAGCCTCCTTGTTGTGTAGTGCAGTTTGTTAATTGAGGGAGAGGAGGTGCACTACAGGTGTCTTGAATTTTATCTAATATTTTTTGTATAATATGGTCTAAATTTGTACATGATGTTTGCCATTGGTCATTGGTTATCTGCTCATTCATTAGTATGGTGGTGCGTTCATTTTTTTGAATGGCGTTTTCTTCAAAAAATTATGTTTTGAATTTTTCAATATTGTCTTGTGGAATATGGTTTAGAATTCGTGGCGGTTTATCTGTTGTTGACAGTGAGGGGCGTGCTAGTAATGTATTTGGTGGCATATATATGTAGTGTTACTAAAGAGTGATTTGAATTTAGATTATGGTCATTATTTGTGGTTGATGTGTATAAAGAATTATTGGGTATTTGGATGTAAAATCCGTCAATTAAGCTTGGTTTTCTTGTAGTTTTGACCGCCTTATTTGGAGAATGGGTTGTTGGTCAAAATGTATGTTAGATGGAGGTTATCTGTAAATGTGCGGCATTCTATGTCTTCTGTTTGTGGTGTTGTGTTAAATTCATTTTGTTGACCAATGAGGGCAATGTCTCCATTATTGGCGCCACATAGTATATATGTGTGGTTTGGGTGTAGTACAATTTGTTGTGTTATATTGTGTTGGATTATTGATATACATCGTGTGTCATTTACGTGAGAGGGCATGTACATGTGTAACAATAACCATGGCTGTAGATGTTGGTTGTTTAATTTTATTATTTGCAAGTATGGTGAGATTTCTACTAGAGTGGGGATTTTAGTAACGTTTCCTGGGTATGCATATTTTTGGTTTACAAGAGTAAGGAGTCCACTCCTTGCAAGGGTGTATGGCATTCTTTGTTGCATACATCTAGTTAGTATGTGCATGTTATTAAATATTAATTTGTATCGTGAAAATAAGTTTTGCATGTATTTTGTAGATTTAATTGAAGTTAGTTTAGTTTCTTGTATTGTGATAATAGTTTTATTTGGTGCATTTGATATTAGTTGCTGCAGGCTTGGTAGGGCCATGTTGAGTGAGGAGGCATTCCGTGTGATGATGTACGTGTTAGAGTTTGTGGTTTGGATTGTAACACCCAATTCCCTAATTTTGCACTTGGCCAAGTGCACTCATTCTATGAGCAAATTTGGCTTTAAAAAAATTTGTTTGAAAATTTATTTAAAAAACAACGATTTTTGTCTTTCTACAATCCCTTACGTTGTAAAAAAACAATTTATTTATTTATTTTGTATTCTTATTTTTATCTTTTATCTTTTATCTTTATCTTTATATATATATATATATATATATATATATATATATATATATATATATATATATATATATATATATTTTATCTTGTTTTTTTTTCTTGTCTTCTTTCTTGTCTTCCTCTTGTCTTCCTTCTTCTTTTTCTTCTAGTCTTCCTCTTTTTCTTCTAGTCTTCTTCTTGTCTTCCTTTTTTTTTTCTTCACCTTGCCATTTCTGGAGTTTAAACGTTAAAAAAAAAAAATTAAAAAAAAAATCAGGGAGCAGTCGACGGCTGAATCCAATACAGACCAAAAAAAATAAAAAAATAAAAAATAAAAAAAACAAAATTTTTATTTTTTTATTTTTTTGCTTTCGCTTTTCCCGGGCAGAGAGGGTCTGCGCGCGCGGACCCTACTCTAATTTTAACCCTCCCTCCCTCCCTCCTCCCCTTTCCTTTTTTTTTCACCTCTATCCTACGTAAACCCTCCCTCACTCTCCTTCCCTCACTCTTCCTCACTCTTCCTCCTTTATATTGAGGAGAAGGGAAAGGAGAGAGGGAGAAGGACAAGAGAGGAAAAGGGGAGGAAGGAGAGTGTGAGGGAGGAAGAGTAAGGGAGGGTTTATATAGGGGAGAGGAGGGAGTGAAGGGAGGAGGCTGAAAATTAGAGTAGGGTCTGTGCGCGCGGACCCTCTCTGCCCGGAAAAAGCGGAAGCAAAATAATAATAATAATAATAATAATAATAATAATAATAATAATAATAATAATAATAATAAATAAAATTTGGGCCTGTATTGGATTCAGCCATCGGCTGCTCCTTATTTATTTATTTTTAACTTTTTTTTAACGTTTAAACTCCAAAAAAGGCAAGGTGAAAAAAAAAAAAGGAAGAGAAGAGGAAGACTAGAAGAAAAAGAGGAAGACTAGAAGAAAAAGAGGAAGACTAAAAGAAAAAGAGGGAGACTAGAAGAAAAAGAAGAAGGAAGACAAGAGGAAGACAAGAAAGAAGACAAGAAAAAAACAAGATAAAAAAAAAGATAAGATAAAGATAAAGATAAAGATAAAATAAAAGATAAAGTTGAGAATACAAAATAAATTAAAATTTTGTTTTTTTACAACGTAACGAATTGTAGAAAGACAAAAATGGCTGTTTTTTAGAGAATTTTTTAAACATATTTTTTAATGCGCTTGGGGGCCAAGTGCATGATTATATGGCCAAATGCAAAATTAGCGAATTGGGTGTTTTGTGTGAATACGTGGAGGAGGTATGTTGGAGATCGGAGTGGAGGGGGATGTGAGTATTCGTTTAGTGGTACATTGCATTGTAAGGCTTCTTTAACCAGTTGATCGAGTAAGTATGGACATTTATTTAGCATGGTTTGTAGACTTAGGGATTCATTGGTAGTTTGGATAAAGTTGTGTAGTTCTTTGTGGATGGAGTTGGAGGAGTTGATGGTATTTTTGGTAAATATTTATGAATTGCGTATATGGATGTCGAATATTTATGTGTCTTTTGGGTGGATTTTGAAGTAAGGCCATTTAGTTTAATAGTTTTGTTGTCCACTCAAGGTCTGGTATTTGAATTAGCAAATGGTCACATGTTTCTAATGATGGGCTGATTGGATAGAAGCATGAGTCAATGAGCCACTTTGGACGTAACCACTGCTTATTTTGAAGAATCTTTCTAATAACTATAAGATCTAATTTGAAATATGAAATATAACTATACAATAATGTTTTATAGTTGTAGAAGTACTACATAAGTAAAAATGTAAGCATCTTATGAAGATAGTGAATGTGAAAAGGAAAAAATTGTATTTGTAACCACTCCTTATTTGGATGAATTAAGGACGTATTAAGGACTAATTTGGATAATTAAGCACTAAAATATGCCATTAAAGACTCTATTAAGGACTACATAGGTGTGCGGGGTTGGCTCATTAATTCGTGCTTTTATTCGATTGTGGTAATAATTGGGAATAGTATCCGTGGCAATAGGTAATGTAGGTTTTGATAAATATATTTGAATAGGTGTGGGTAGTTGGTAATTGTGTCTTGGTGGTTTGGGTATTGTGTTTATGACATGTGAATTTTTTTGTGCTAGATATTGGTATTCTGGTTGTAATTTGATGGTGCGTGGTATAAAGTATGTTTTGCAATGATGTTTGTGTGGAGAGAGAGGTGCATTTCAAGGATATTGGGCATAGGTCCGAGGTTTGTTTCAATGTCTCCACATAAAAAGAGTAGGAGATGTGTGTGGATTGGATGGGGGAGGCCGGGAGGCCAAGCCCAGTTTAAAAGTGGATTAGTGTGTGTTTGATTTGTTTATGTGGTGGGTTGTGGAATTTTGATTAGATTGTTTATTGTTGTTGTTTATTTTTGTTTTGGTTTTCGTATGTGGTTTTATTGTTATTTGAGCTTGGCCGGGAGGCCAAGCCCTTTTTAGGAATGTTTGGTTGATACATTGAGACATTTTTACTTTGGATAGTTATATTTTTATTTTGGAGTTTGTATTGCTTAAGGAGTAGGTAGTTATATGTATTTCTAGTCATAAAAGGTCTGGTTTGTATGATTAGTGTAGTTTGTATTCCTAAAGGTGAATACTTTGGGTGTTTTTGTGGAGTAATTGTATTATTTTGCGGTATAGGCGATGTTTGTAATTTTTGTATTTTGTTTTAGTGTTGAATTTTTTAGGTTTTTGTTTTGTTGTGGAGTCATATGGGTACTGGAAGTGAAGAGAGAGTGTGTGTTTGTAGGTTTTGGGGAGTCGAGGTGTGGGTTTTATTAGATTGACTATCATTGGTGTTTATTTGTGTTTCGGTTTTGTATTTATTAGTGACTTTTTTGTTTGTTGGGCTTGGTCGGGAAGCTAAGCCCGTTTTAGGGGTTTTTTGCCTTATTTTTAGACTTTTTTCTTCAAGGTATTTTTATTTTTACTCAGGTAATGTTATTTGTGGGGATTATGTGGTTAGTTATATATTTAAGTGTGAGTGTTATAGCTTTTATATTTGGTGTGGTTTGTAGGAGTAATGGATGGGATTTTGGGCGTTTTTGTTGAGCACTTGTGTGGTTTTGTTTTGTAACTATGTTGTTTTTTCTTGGGTTTTGATATTTAAAAGGTAGACGTATGGGTAGTTGTAGTGTACAGTTAGTATGTGTGTGTGTATGTTTCAGAGAGATGTTAGGTGTTGTGCCGTTAATAAGTTTTGAAGAGGTATTTTGTCTTGTGTTTAGTTTAAATAGAATTTTGTGGGGATAGAATGTGGGTATTATTGTTTGTGTTCTTGTGGCATTAATGAGTGTTTGGGCTTTTGTGTTATTTGGGAGTAGAGTTTTTCAGGTGTGGGAGACAAAATATGTTGCTAGGACGTAATAAATGCTTTTATTGAAATGACAATGAAATACACGTAATCTTGGGGATAAATGGTAGCTAAGCTGAAAAACAAAAAAATTGGGTGTGATTATTGACATAGTGTGGAGTACTAGTAAACAATGGGTTTGAACAATGGAGTTGTGTGCAACTGCTAGTTTGGCTGCTGACTAGGCAAGTTTGGAAAAGGAAGAGATTGTTCGTACGAGGTTCTTCACGACTTTCATACTCTCCTCCAGAACCTGCTCTAAGTTCATAAGAGCGCTGCGAAGCTCAAAATTAATTTGATCGGCAATGCTCTATACCTCTATGCGCATGTCCATCTTGAGTAGTGTCACGTGTGATTGAAACTACATCTGCAATTTTCCGTTTTCATTTTAGACGATGTCCTCGACGAGTGTCATAATCTCAGTTTTGGTGAGTGGCAGTTGGTTTGAGCTTGAGGCGTTCTCTAGTGCTTCGACTGTGTCAACTAGGGCGTTGTTGAAATCGGTGAATCCCACCTTCTTCATGGTGGCGTCATTGGGTCGCATGCTTCTGTCGAGGAAATTAGGGTGAGGTTGAAACTCAACCCATTTGTTTTGGAGTCGTGCCAATTTTTGTAGGTGTTGTTTGTAGACTGCGGAATTCAAACATTCCACGTTTGCTATGCCATGATGAATTTTTCCCGTCGCCGTCGGGTAGAAAATTGAAACAATGTTCTTCGTGCCAAAATGCATCTGCAGACTGGCGGTGGTAGCACTACAAGGAGAACGGCGTCCAAGATGACAAAAATTAGATAGTCTTTTGTCAATCATTATGTCATTTTGGATCATTTGATTCGAACACCGTTTCGACAGAGCTTTGTACAAATTATGTCAATTTCAGTGGCTCATGAGGCAAGCTATAGTTGTGACATTTGGCCTCCACATGGCTTCTACGTGGATGACACGCTGGAATTACAAGCAAGTCCCGGTAATTTATACAAACCCTATTTTTTAAATTATCCTAAAATAAATAATTTTTTTTAGCCAGTCTTTCCACTGTAGTCAATTATTTATTGTTGGCATTAAAATTTATAATTAAAAAATTAACATTTTGTAATGATATTTAAAGTAAAATCCGCCCATTTCCAAATGGTGTGTCAGGGATGGATGAATGTGAATTTCACTTTTTAATTGTGGATGGGGGAGGAGATGAAGTCTTGTGCTTTATACAGAATTCAGTGCACTAGTGTTGACAATGAATATGGGATATGTAGAACTCCCATTTTTTTCTCTTATTCACCAGTTAAAATATTCTACAAAAACATGCATAACTTAAACATAAATACTTCAAATCACAAAATTTGTGTTGGAGATAAAAGATGATTTGATTGTGCAAGTATTCTTAGTTGAACATTGTCCAAAATAAGCTACTCTACTATGCACAATTTAGCTTCGAAAGTCTAATCACAACACATTTTCTTCTCAAACCATGCACATTCTTCACAACCTTACTAAAATTTGTCCATATCTCATGCATAGAAACCTCAAATCACAAATTTCTTGTGAGAGGTGGAAGATGACTTGGCGTTCCAACTTTTCTTTGGTGAAAGCGTTTCAAAATAAGATCATTTTCTATGCTCAATTGAGCACCAAAATGTACTCAAAAATATGGTGTAGTGAGAATTCATATGAGTTGACAAAAATAAAATACACCAACAAAAGTTTGTCAATTCAGACAATAAATAGCTTTGAGTACCTTGAAGCATACTTCAAAAGGCCTATGTTGTCATAGTTAAAAAAAGACTGTCAAATTTCAATTATTTTGGGCATAGTATTCTTGTAACATAGGTTCGATCTTCTTGGTCAAATTGAAGCCTTTAGCCAGCAGAACTAGACAGTTGCGGCGGATGACGTCGCGGGAGAATTAGTCGCATGAAGTGATCACTGGGGTGAGGAGTTCACCAAGGACTGGTATTTTGTTGCGGCCGATTTTCTCCACTTGTCCCAACGACATTGTGACTAACCAACCGTAAGCTTCACCTGTTGTCTTCTGCACTTGTGCTAGTTCAAATTCATGTCCCCGTTTAAAGCTTTCTTTGACGACCGCTTTGAGTAGTTGATGGGCTTCAAGGTTGCGAATGTTGTCGGTATTGATCTTGACGGTCAGCATATTGCTTGAAGCGAGAGAGTCATAGGATTTGTCTAGTTTGGCAATGGTAAGGACGTCTTTGTCCAATGTGATGGCAAAATTCCTTTGTCCCCTCAGAAGTGCCTTCCTGTCTTGGTCCAGGTTTTTGAGATGGATTTTGGCCATCCCAGACTAAACTCTAGTTGTTTCTGGGCCGTGGCATAGAACTGATACCAGCTCACCGATTAGGTTCCCAAGTTGAATCTCCATGGCTTGAAAGCGCAACAAGAGCTTTTTAATGACACTACTAGAGAATGGCGACTGAATCAACAAAAAAATCAACAAAATTTTGTTGTTCCCTGCACTATAATGACCGTAATCACTGATTTTCAAACATTCTGTTACGCAACAAAAAAGGTTCGTTTGATTTCTGTTGGTTTAAGTACTATAAGAAAATCGTGACCAAATCAACAGAAATCCAACAAATTTCAAAAATTACCAATTTAAAAAATGTTGAAAAGTCCATTATGAACTGGCAATTTTACAATAACATTAAAAATTAGGTTGAAAAATATAAATTTTAGACTAATTCTTTGAAAATAGAATCAATAAGTTCATTGTATATAATAATGTAGCAATATTATATATATATAACATAATAATATTATATAATATTATAATATTATACTACTTATTTTCAAGGGTGTTTTCTTACTACGGGTGTCATAGTTTTGAACAAAAAAAGTTTCTAATAATGTAAAACAATTGATTTACCAAAAATACCAAAAAAAATTAATATAATAAAATAGAATATTTTGGTATATTTTGGAATGTTTTCAAATTTTTATATATTGGAATATTTTAGAATATTCCTATGATCTTCTTAAGATGTTTTTATGGTCTAATTTTCTAAAATAGTTTTAGATCCTCTTTTTTAGAATTTAGAAGCAATTAACATTAAAAATTCAATAAAAGTACATTTTACATTTTTAGAATTCAAAATTTGGTATTATTGGTTATAATTGTACTTTTCATCATAAAAGCAAAAAACAAAGTAGTGAAAAGAACAACATTACTTTTCTTAAATAGTAAAATTAAGAACACAAGACAATGTAGAGGTGTTGTTTTTTTAAAGTTCCTGTAGATGGAGTTCAATTAAGATTGGCATAATTCAAATTGGGTTCGAAAGCATACTTGATTTCCTATTAGAATGTAATTATAATTTAATCAAATTTTTAATTTTTTAGTCTTGGGCAACTCATAAAAGGGGGCATTGACCCAAAAATGATCTCTTGAAGCATTACGGGTTAAATTTAGTTGAAAATCTGACTATCTTGGAACTCAATTTGAGCAATTTTATAAGAAATAAAATTGTAAAAGCTTTTAACTGTTTGCTACAACATTTCCGATCACTGAAATTGACTTCGTTCAATCCCAAAGTTATGCACTTTCCAATTTAGTATTTTACTTTCATTCTATATACCTCTCTTTCATTACTTCCTTTCAAAGTGAATGTCCAAGATTTTACTTTATTTCATTTTTTATTAGACCCACAACTTGATTCTCTAATATACAATCAAAAAAATTCAATTGAAACAAAAAGGTATATATGATGAAATGTCAAAAACGGGAAAAAAAGTTGCAAAAACATTAAAAAAAAAGCTTACAATAAAAAATCGATTTTAGGTCGAATCAAACATAAAATGGAAAAAAATTGAAAAAATTGTTTCTCTAATATATAATTAAAAAAATGGAAAAGAAAATGTTTTGAACATCGCTGAAATATCCAAACTGAATATATAAAAAAATATATATATATATAAATATATATAAATATATAAATATATATAAATAAAAAAAATATATATATATATAAATATAGCTCTCAGCTATCACAATTTCATTAAAAAAACAAAATTTTAAAAATTTTGATTTTTTTCTAAATATAGAAATATGCCTGCATGATCTACTACAAAAAAACATTGATTTTTTTAAGCATTGTTAAAAATATCCAAAGTCCACTGAAAAGAGACAACTCCCAACCTTCATGATTTTGTCAAAAAACAAAAAGAATTCAAAATTTTAATTTTGTTTTCTAGACATGGAATGAAGCCTACATGATCTACTGCAAAAAAAAAATTAATAAAAATTAAATTGACATGGCAAAAAAATTTCGAATGGTTACGTTCATTTATATTTATCAAAAACTTTTATTGACTTGCATGTAGAGTTCTATGTGGTGTGGTGGTTTAGAGGATGATTTGGAGTTAGGAGGTCTCGTGTTCGATTCCGGCCACTTCCAATGAAGCCCGGGTAGATGGTGGAGGACCCCGCTGTGGAATTTCGGACAACCACTTTTTGTCAGGGTAGCTACTTTTTCCCCGGGCAGTCCATTTTTTTGTCTGAGCATGCCAAAAACAATTTGGACAGATTCAATATATTTCATCGTGGATCTTTTTTTTCTTTTAAGAAAATAAATTATTTTGATCAAATCAACAGTTTTGGAACAACACATTTTGGTTGGAAAAAGTCCTGGACAATTCTTCCGTATCAACTGCCGCGATCAATGTTTTCCTATTGATACGGTCAGAGGATTTTCTAGTGGTGTGATTTGATCTTGGCCGAAAAAAGTAATGGGTTTCTCGAAATGCAGTAGGATATAGTAGTCAATGGAGAGATTGGTCTTAAGATTTATCTTGATGTCAAATGGCAGTTTTGTGATGTTGACGTGTTGGCTTTCAATGCCGTTAGATCGAGCTGTGGGCTAGAGCTTCTACATGACGCGCGGGAATGACATACGTGATAAGCGTAGTTCTCTTGCCTCACTTACGACAAAGCTTGATGCGACAAGCTCTTCAACTTGTGTTGTGATGGAAATGGGTGCGGTGTCGGCTTCATACGCGATGGTCTCTATGACTGGGTATCCATACTAGAATTCCATATGGGATGAATCCCGGTAGAGGGAAATTGTAGTGTTGTTACTCTTGGACTTCTTATGCGTTGGTTTGGAAGAATTTGGGGAGTTCTTTTTGCTGGTGGGCGTGGCATCCTCCATCTCGCCCTTGGAGGTGGGGATGGAACTATGATGACAAGTGTTTGGCTTTGCAACTCTGGCCATAGCTCTTGATAAATGATGTCAACGTGAATATGTTAAGTGTGCAATGTTGCGACAGATTTGAGATTTTTTATTGAGAGTAGTCGGTGGGTTTGGAAAATAGTAATGAAGCAATGTTGTTTAGAACAAGGGATGTCAATGTAGTTTGAGAGCCTTGGCAACAAAAGCAGGGGCCCTCCTGCAAGCTTATGACCCCCAAACATTAGGGGAAATGGGGGTCCCCAAAAGGCCTTGTAAGGCAGCCCGGGTTAGGTGACCGGTGTGCCCAAACACCCCTCCGATGGTGGCACCATTGGTGAAGGTCACTGCCCACTGACAGTGTTGGAAGCCGCAGTGCTGGCAGCGTCGATTGACTCGACCCACGGAACTGCACTGTTGGCAGCGTCGTGGCACCATTGGTGCCAGCGTCAAAAACATGTGGGCACCACTGCAAATTTTCTGCACGTGCCAAAACCAAAGGCCTTTTGGAGACCCCACCTTTCTTCTAATGCATGGGTTGCTATGGTTGTTCAAGGTGTTGAGATTTTTATTAATGGAACAAAAGGAAATTGACTTGCATACACAGAGATTGGAAGATGATTTAACTGAGTGTAGGATGCCGAGCAGCTACACAGACGAAGCTAGTAAGTGGAGTGGCCGAAATCCAAAGTTGGCTAGCTGTAGATGTTGTGCAGCAGGTGCAGTGTCGATGTTGGTTGGGAACCACTGAGTTGGCGTGACATTCACTGACTGTGGTGCGTTAGTGAAGGTGAGGCGGGTGAGATGTGTGGCATGTAGGTCAGGGTTGACTTGTGCGCTACGTGAATGAGCGATTGCGGTAACATATAGATGGAATTGTTGGATGTTGGGTTTGGGGCTGTGAGTGTTTTTTTTAGGATGTCGGTCATGGATTTGGGGTTGCAAGTGCTAGATTTGAGGGTGCTGGTACTCAATTCGTGGATGCGGGTACCTTGCTGAAAGATGTGGGTGCAGAATGGTAGAATCGATGGTAGCTTCTGGGAGACTGAAGTCGAGCTCTAGAATCTGTTGGTGGAAAGTCCACCAGTGTTGGTTCGGAAATATAAGAGATTCTTGGAGTGGACATGTAAGGAAGAGGGTTTGGATGTGACTTCCACGTTGAATGTTGAAGTCAAACAGCAGTTGATGTATGAGTGGCCAAAGGTTCTATATCCAAAGAACAAACGTGCTATTCTGCAAGCTTGCGAGTCCCCAGTAGCTTCAGGTACAAGCCTTTGTGTCGCAAATATTGCTATGAGAAGCTGAATCTGGACACCTCTATCTAGATCCGATTTTCTCAGATCTGAGTCGTCAATTCTATCACTACATAAAGAACCGCGTCCAAAATGACAAAATTTAGACAATCTTCTGTCAATCTTTCTGTCATTTCGGATCACTTGATTCGGACACCGTTTTGATAGAGTTCTGTACAAATTCTGTCAATTTCAGTGGCTCGTGGGGGAGGCTATAGTTGTGACACTTGGCCTCCACGTGGCTTCTACGTGAATGACACGCTAGAATTACAAGCGGGTCCTGGTAATTTATACAATCCCTATTTCTTTTAATTACCCTAAAGTAAATTACTTTTAAAAAAAAATTCCACTGTAGTCAATTAATTACTATCGGCATTTAAATTTATAATTAATAAAATAGTCGACTATTTTATTAATATTTGGAGTAAAATTTACACATTTCCAAATAGAATGTCAAAGATGGATGAATGTGAATTTCACTTCCTAATTGTGAGTGGAGGGGGACGTGAAGTCTTGTACTTTATACAAAATTCAGTGCACTAGTGTTGACAATGAGTATGGGATATGTAGAACTCCTCCCATTGTTCTCTCTTATTCACAGGTTAAACTATTCTACAAAAATGCGCATAACTTCAGCATAAATACTTCAAATCACAAACTTCTTGTTGGAGGTGGAAGATGATTTGATTGTGCAAATACTCTTAGTTGAACATTGCTCAAAATAAGCTAATCTACTATGCACAATTGAGCCTCGAAAGTCTGATCAGAACACATTTTCTTCTCAAACAACTCATGCACATTCTTCATAACCCTATTGAATTTTGTCCATATCTCATGCATAGAAACTTCAAATCACAAAATTCTTGTTGGAGGTGGAAGATGACTTGATTGTGCAAGTATTGTTAATTGAACATTGCTCAAAATAAGCTAGTCTACTATGCACAATTGAGCCTCGAAAGTCTGATCACAACACATTTTCTTCTCAAACAACTCATGCACATTCTTCACAACCCTACTAAATTTTGTCCACATCTCATGCATAGAAACTTGAAATCACAAATTTCTTTTGGGAGGTAAAAGATGACTTGGTGTTCTAACTTTACTTTGATGAAAACATTTCAAAACAAGATCATTTGCTATAGGCAATTGTGCACCAAAATATACTAAAAATATGGTGTAGTAGGAATTCACATGAGTTGTCACACACAAAAAAAACACCAACAAAAGTCTATCAATTCATACAATAAAATGCTTTGAGTATCTCAAAGCATGCTTCAAAAAGGCCTCTGCTGTCATAATTGACAGAAAACTGTCAAATTTCAGTCATTTCGGGCCTGGTATTCTTGTAGTGTATCTGCCGCAATAGTTGCTTTTTGAGCTCTCAGATCCTGTTGCTCCCGTTGTTGTTTCCACTCCTACACATTGGCTACAATGTGTAGCTAATGTTCCAGCACACTCACCAGTTTCAACGTTTGGACAATCCTTGAGCTCCCTCACCACACTTTGGAGCTTCACACAATCATCTCCCTACCGTTCCGAGAAAAAAAAAGTTGCAATATACAGTATTGTACATACGACGCCCTCCCTCTCTCATATTTGTTACCATTTTGTGGACCAACGTTACATACAAACAAAACCAACAAACAAACAAACTTCATTAATGTATAGACTAGTGTAGCCCCGTGTTGTTGGCCTAATGTTCCCTAAGATTTATCCATGTTTTTGCTTCTTATTTTCATAATAATAATTTATTCATAATTTAATTCAATTTATCGTGGCGAAATTTGATTACAAATCCATGACTTCCACATGGTAGATCCAAAAGTTACGAAATGACTTTGGTGCACCCCTACTCATCAAGAGCTATCATTGATGCCAAAAATGACATCAAAAGCTCTAATATTCCATTTTTATAAGTTAATTCAATTTATGGTTTAGGATGCTTATATATCGTGTTTGGTGGGTGCAATGTCAACATACAATGTCTGCTTGAAGTACTAGCGGAAGAAGCTAAGCAAGACCAACTTAAACCTCTAAATACCCAATGGGTATTGGATAAAATATAGATGTGTTAGAATATGTACCTTCCATATGTTTGATGAAGTTTGGTTCAATAGACAAAATGTAGGGCATCGTCTCTACAAATTATCCGTACGGTCAAATTTCCAAAAATTACTTTAGATAAATTTTTTAATGAATTTAAAAGTATTAATCTTTGAAAAATTGTATAAATTATAATTTTCACTTTTTAAATTTAAATTTAGCATGAGTGGTTAAAGTTGGTTTATCTACTATAAACTTTAAAAAAGCAAAAGAAATGATGGAGGGAACATCATTACTTTTCCAAAACAAGAAATTTTATAACACTAAGACAATGTTGAAGTGATCTTCTTTATAAATTTCTCCCAGGCGGACTAGCGGAGTTTAACTCGGATTGACATAATTCAAATTGCATTGGAAATTCGACTTGATGTAAAATTTTAAAATTTTATTTTATTTTTTCACACACATATTTTTTTGTTTCAAGTAGCTTGTTAGATTTGAGCAGCGACCAGAAAATAATCGTTTGAGTGTCTAGGAGTTAACTCCTAAATGACCGATCGACCATTTTCTGGTCGCAGTACAAACAACACTAACTGCCAATAGTCAGAAAATGACATTTATTGAGTTTTGATTTTTTGTCGAAGTTGGAGGTAGAGATCATGTTCTAGTCAGTTGTTTGACACATTTCATTTCCAATAATTGAAGTTCACTAAGGAATTTTTCAAAGACAAACACCTCAACAACGTCCTAGTGTTATAAAACTTTCTATTTCAGGAAAGTATTGATATTCTCATCTTTGAAATTTTTGCTTTTTTAATTTTAGAATAGAATGTCTAGTTTTAACCAATCATACCAAATTTCAAATTCTAAAAATAAAAATTGTAATTTTGGTGAATTCTAGGTTTTTCCCTTACACCCTTTGTCATTTAGGGGTTAAAAACAAAGAGGACCACGAAGAATAGTAAACTATCAAGATGATGACAACGAAAGGGTGGACGTCATACACGAGGCCGAAGCTACATCTAGAAGAAACGTTGAAAACTATCTAAGGGTTGAGCTTACGAAGCAATTACTTTTATTCTTTCACAAATGAACAAACTTATGAGGTGAAGCTCGTCACGATTTACCTCAAATTGAATTTTTCTAATGCTTGAAACAAAGACAAAAATAGACTAGGGTTGTAATCACAGACATATTTATAGATACACAATGAATTACAATAGGAATTTAGAACCCCACGGATTTTTAACGATTTCCATGCGACATCCGATATTTCATGGGTTCGTACATTTTTTGCATGGATTTTGCACAGATCTCGCGCTAATTCCGCATTAATTCCGAACTTTGTTAAAAATAAAATAAAATAAAATGTACATACCATGCAGATTCATCGAATTAGAGCAAATTTTGTGCAAAATTTGTGCAAAGAATGTACAAGCCGATGAAATATCGGATGTTGCACGGAAATCCGTAAAAATCAATGAGGCCCTAAACTCCTAATGTATTAACAGAGCAAGAATTTGCAAAGTTCTATATATGTATCATAGGTCATAGAGAGAAGTGTCATCAATTGCTTTTGTCTATTCCAAGGTGGAAATCATTTATCTGATTCCGCTAAGCGATCGTCATAGTATTCGGGTTGTTTGTAGGTAAAGCTCCATTGTTATCCTACTCGTCCAAAGTCGCGTTGTTCATTGGTTCAGCTGTCACCATGTGGAAATTGTTCAGTCCATTGTTGTGTCCGTCACTGTTTCTATTGCTGCAATTTCTTCAAATATATAGGTCAATTCACATGACAATGAACATGATTCGAGTTCAAATTTCTAGCTCTCAAGCGTATCGGACCTCCAGTTCCAATTTAAAAGGTCCATCTAAGGTTGCAATCATGTCACGCTAGATTTGTTGGGCCTTTTCGTATCTCTCATGTATGTACTACAGTTGGCAATTAGAAATGTCCTCGTGAACCTTGCATCATCTACAAACTGACATCGGAGTTCCGGTTAATAGTTCCTACTATTGCTTTGCATGTAGTATCTATAATCTCAACCATCTTTTGCTTCTCAAGGTCCTCCCTTCTCGTGATTCCAATATCAATTGTCTGGTTTCACACTTCCCTTCTGTGATTCAACTTTTGTTGCCTTGCAAGGAGAGCGGACTTTGTGTTGACGCTGATGATGGCTTGAAGAAGGCAAAAAAAAAAATGATTGGAGAGTGCTATGATTTGTATGCAATTGTTGAAATCACAAAATAACAAAGTAGATTATTCTTGTGCGTAGTAAAGTTTTGCATGACACATATTTTATTTTATTTTTGAAGCCTTCTCTACCAATTTTTTTACGTTGATTTTGGTTTTAAATGCAATTGGAGCTAGAGCTCTCTATGCTTACATATTAGATTTCGACACTTTTGACAATTTTTGCATTCATGGACTTAAGTTTCTGGTTTTGTATTTGTTTTTGGTTGGAGGTAGCAATGTAGAGGAAGACAATTAACCTCCTAGACGATTCTACGTTGAGAACACAAATGAAGATAGTTGAGGCAAAATTAATTGAAGAATCCTCTGGTATGAGGAGAATTCGCTCAGTTGACAAGATTGCAATTGAAGACATTGAATTTGACGATTGAATTTCCTAATGATTGGTCTACCTGTTGGTGTATGGTGAACATACTATTCCATGGATTTCAGATAAGGAACTTTTGTACAAATATAGACTATCATTGCTACTTCGAAGCATATTCCAAAACATTCCAATGTGGAGGATTTCAAAAATTGGACATAAAATCTGACCATACACATTCTGGCTCTCTTATTCTATTCAGGGGAAATATGGAGGTGTTTGATTGTGACCCAACATATTTATTTATAGCAACATGTAGTACATTCAAACATAAGCAAGTGATTAAGACTGGTCTAATATGACCAAACAACTTGTTCCAATGGTGGCTTTGGCTTAAGCCACTCTTAAATTGATAGTTATTTCCATGAAATAATGAATTCTTCTATCAAAAACTCTTGCTGGATGATATCAAAACTTGTTATGATTGGATGCAATGCAAATGCAATTGCATTGACATGTAACCTGGATAGAATTATACCATGGAAGATTAACATACGTCGAATGTGATAGAGGTACTTGGGCATGGAAGATAATGAATTTGGAGGGTTGAATATTACATGCTACCATCGTAGCTATTATCAAAATATGAAAACAAAAAACGCTACTTCAATCCATTAGGTACCAAGTATCAACATAGGTAGTTACCAACTCATTACTTGATATCATATTTTGAAACTAAATTCTTATATCCATTATCGCTCCAGATTTCATATTGGAAAATTGAATGGAGACAACAAAAAAGATGCTTATACCATATTTGAAAGTGAACCCATGAAGGACATCTGTGAAAAAGCTAAGACAAAAATCATTAATTGTGTATAGTCTTCTATTTTAATTCGAGTTTTAATTATTACGCTACCGGTAACAGATTTTTTTTTTAAATGAAAAACTTTTTAATTTCAATTTTAAAAGTTATTGCGTCATATGTGTAAAGGTTAAATAAGAGCATAAATCATATTGCCGCCAATGGATTCTAGATAAAGTAAGTGAATCTTCCAAACATGGTTGATTTGAGTGAGGTCAATCTTGTATTTTGATCACTTTGTATGATTTAGGCTTCACAAACTCAAATGGGATTAAAACAATACATTGCAATTGCAATTATACAACATTAAAAAGTTATTGATTCAATACTTTTGCATTACAAATGCACAATTTCATATCCACTATAATTGTTTCAAAAGAATTCATCAATACTTATACAATATTGTTGGAGTATTGATGTAATGAGCCATGCACTTCCTAATATTCACAAGGTATCTATATTCATACAATGGTGTTGCAATTTAACCCCTAAATGCCCAACCATGCATATTTTGCATGATGTACGGATTTGAAGTCCGTTTTCTCATCCATCATGCACTTTTTGCAGTGTGGATTTTTTATTGAAACTTTTATGGAAAGTTAGCTCCGTGCATGTGTGATCCGATTAGAAAGGGGATGATTTGTGAAATTTTTATGCCTCGTTTCATGTTGTAGTGTTCCACCCAAAATTTTGAAGATTTTAGTCTAAAAGTGCTCTTGAAAAAGTCAAGTACTAAAATTAAGCAACCAAAAAATCTCCAAAAATCACTACACTTAGAGTATTACATTTCAACCCATCACAACAAATTTCATTATTAGATTGTCAATATCTTATTCATAATCATATTACAAAAGAGTGTTAAATTTTAAGTTTGAAATTTAATACACAAATATTGGTGATAGCAATCGCAAATCTAACCGTATGGATAGAATCTAAAATGCATAATGTACAACTTTTATTCATTCATCAAGTTGAAAATATCCCTCTTAGTTGCATTTTATAATGCATCTTTGGAAAAGTGCCAAATCTGAAAAGGGTGAGAACGTTTAGGGGTTAAATGCAGTATTTCAAAACAATCTAAAAATTGGCATTGTGTTTGAACTAAGACAGTGTTGCAAAAATACTATACAATATAACAGTACTAGCAATAGTAGTGCAACAAACCTGAAGGAGGTTCGAGGCACTATCATGATGTAAATCTTGTAATCCCTGCTTGATTTCACTAGTACATGGTTGTGACCTTTTGACTCCTCTTGTTTACAAATGGAAAGCAGTCCAAACATCACAAATTCCAGATAGACCGAGATTGAGGGCCGCTTCACACTATGGCCGAAGGTCGAGAGGCCGTCGATTTCCACCAATCAAATTGCAAGAAACCATGGATTCGGCCTCTCAACCCTTCACACTAGAGGCCAAAGTCCAACGGCCGTCGCTCTCCAAAATGCCTACGTGGTAGTACTTTTTGACCAAGGCGACGGCCTCTCGAAGGAAGTTTGGATCGGACAGGAATGGAAACCCAAACTATGGTGGAGAGGCCGTCGAATTTTTTTCATAAAAAAATAAAAAACTGACAAGATCTTGGGCGTTAGATTGGAGGGGCTGTTTTGGACAGGGAATAAAGTGGAATGCTTCTTCTTCTTCTTCTTCTCTCTCTGTCGCGTGCGTCTTGGTAGGAACTGCTCTTGTGTTTTTTTTTTTGCAGATCTTGGCTCTCTCAATTTTTCACGAGTAGGAAAGACGGACAATTTCTCTCAAAACCCATACTATTGTAGCCAACCGAATCTAATGGGGACGGAATTTTTTTTGGCTCCAAATTCTTGAGGAGCATTTCAGCCCTATTCAACTCAAGTTATAGAGAGAAGATTAGAAGAGAGGGTTGTTCATGGAGAAGTGGATTGTGAGATTGTAGGGTCTTCCAAAAAGAGAAGCGCTCCTAAGCAATAGGCTGCTCCAAAGAAAAGGTAGCAAAAGCAATGGTGAAAGTTGAAAGAGAGGAAGCAAATCGAACGTGGGAGGATTCGGAGGTGCTTCAACTCATTGCACTTGAGGGGAGAGGGAGCTTGAATTTGTGAGGAATGGTAAAAAACAAGGTAAGATTTGTCTATCCTAATTGTCAATTTTAAAAAAAATCGGATTGAGGATTGGGGCCAATTGAAGGCCTAAAGGCCTTTGCCTTTGCTCGTGCCCGGCCCCGAGGCCCCCCTTTCCCCCCATTGTAGATGCAAATCGAATGTCGCCATGGGGAATTGAGTCCTAGTCTCCCCCCATTACAATGCGGGGAGCCTTTGCCATCAATGGACACACCTTCCACCTACTTCCTGTTGGTGATCCATTCCAGCTTCTTTAGCCCAGTCTAGGGAGAATTCATCCTTCTTTATAATGCATAAATTGTGAAGATATAAACATGCGGTGACTATGTCAAGCAAATTCCGGAGTGGCATGTCAATCCTTTTCAATAGTATACGCCATTTTCCTTTTAGAATTCCAAATGCTCTTTCTACAACCATACGAGTGCTTGATTGAATAAAATTCCAGTGAGCCTTTCTTCTAGACAATCCTGCTCTTTCTCCCTTGAACGGTGAGTAAAACCAAGGCCTCATAGGATATGCAGCATCACCAATGAATTTGTAAGGTAAAAATGCACCTTTCATAGTCTTCTTCCCAATTTCAGATTTTTGAAATAATGCCCAATCGTGAATTCGTCCAACCCATCCAAAATCATAGTCCCAAAATTTGCAATCCACATCTACAACTCCTTGTAGTAAACATGAATAATATCCTTTTCGGAAATAATATGCTACGGGGTCATGAGATGGTGCTACAATAGGGATGTGGCTACCGTCTATTGCTCCTAGAATACACGGAATGCCATGAAGTGCTTCAAAACCCTTTGCTATTTGTTTCATCCAATCAAGAGTTGGTTTCTTAAAAACCAATGGTCTCAAATGAATCCTAATTGCTTCACAACACTCCCTCACAATGATAGAAGTTGTATTCAATCCTACCCCAAATAAATCACCAACCATTTGTAATGAATTACCACTTGCTAACCGAGAAAGAGTAATTGCAATCCTACGCTCCACACTAATACTTTCTCTGAAATGTGTATCCTTCTTCTTCAAAACAGGCCCTAATAGAGTACATGAATATTGAAATGTAAATGCACTCACCCTCATCCGTTTCTGAAAATCACCATCTGAAAATGACCCCATAAGCGTGTGTTCCAAAAAACCTCCATATTTTTGAAAATGCCAACATTTCCTTTGATAATTCACCTTCCCTCCTTGTGCAATAAAAACTGCCATCATCATCATTTGGACATTTTGTTGAAAAATTGCAAGTTTTTGCAATGCCAAAATGCCCACAATGACATACTTTATGACCATGAAAATTGAAAGTAACACAAGAATGCGTTCCCTTCTAGAATCCATGACTAGAGAAGGTGAGAGGAAAATTTCAGAAATTGGATGAATTGATGAGGAGAGAAATAGATAGAAGCCGGACAAATGGTATGGGTTTGGACTTTGGGCTTGGCCTTTGGAGGCTTCACACTATGCTCGGCCGAAGGCTCCAATTCCAATATTTTATTGGCTATTTTCAGCCCATTTCTTTGGACTCTCAACAAAGTTTGGACTCTCAATCCCACGGCCTCTCGACTTGGACAACCATAGTGTGAAGCGGCCCCGAGGATTCAAAGCTATTTCCAACAATGGAGAAAGGAAAATGCCAAGGGATACAAGACTTATTATTGCCGGGTTCCTCTACAGGAGGGCAGACAGACTCAGTCTCAGTCCCCATTTCATCAGAAGTGATGAATGTGGCGGTCGTCACGGATGAACGTGGTGCGAAGGGGACCACGGCAGGCCTGGCGAGGGGCTTGCGGGGGTCTCGCGCTCCCTAAGTTAAGTTAGCTTAGGTTTTCTGTGAGGACGTTGCTCCGATCTGTTGTTGCAGAACCGAAGCCTGCCCTGACGCCATAGTCTCTGTCACGGAGCTCCGTCCTCACAGAAATTGTTGCTGCGGTGAATGGTTTTGCATCAATCCGGGCTGAGCTACAATGAGCGGCCATGACGCCAAGTACTTCACCACCACGAAGAAGGGCGAGATCCATGAGCTCAAGGAGGAGCTCAATTCGCAGTACAAGGTGCGTGCGTCGTTCGCCATTTATTCTTGCGTGCGTTCTGAGCATTCATTCCTCCGGTTTTGCGATACGCGGTGGAGGATCGGGCCAGGCTCGAGCTTCTGATCGGGTGCTCTGTCTCTTGGGATTGGAACCGCGCAGACGGGATGCTGAAACTGTGGCCACATTGTCTGTGAGGATTTTAGGGTTGGGCGTCGTCGTGCAGGGGAATAGAGAGAAGGAGGGGGAGAGAGAGAGAGGGAGACAGGGAATGCCTTCCATATATATATCGTTGGATAGTCGCTGTAGGGTTTCCCGAAGGGTCTTCGATCGGAGCTTTTGTACACGCAGAGTGATCGTCCTGACACGGTGGGAGTCACCCTGGGTTTCTCATGTTCCAATCTCGCAGATGTCTTGGAGCAGGGATTAACATAGGTTGGACTGAAGTCAACATCTGGTACCCCGTGTCCGTTCAATTCTTTCCCTAGGATTTACTACTGACTGAGCCACTTGCACAACCTTCGGAAGGTCGTACATAATGAATTGCGTGTGATGTGGCTCTTACAGGACAAGAAAAAAGATGCAGTGAAGAAGGTTATTGCTGCAATGACCGTCGGTAAGGATGTGTCCATGCTTTTTACGGATGTGGTCAACTGCATGCAAACAGAGAATTTGGAGCTCAAGAAGCTTGTATACTTGTACCTCATCAACTATGCCAAGAGTCATCCGGACTTGGCGATCCTTGCTGTCAACACATTTGTGAAGGTTCGCACCTACTTTAGCTCGCAAGTGCACAAGTTTATCAAACAGGATTGTGTATGCCGTAAACTTGTGGTGTCGGAATCAGGGAAACCCTGGGGGATAAGTAGTACTCATACCATATGGATTATATGGGGTATCACTATTAATTATTGAGCTGCTGATGGTGTCTACCTTTGCACACAGGATTCACAAGACCCAAATCCTTTGATACGAGCACTGGCTGTCAGGACAATGGGTTGTATCAGGGTTGACAAGATAACGGAGTATTTGTGTGACCCTTTACAGAGATGTCTGAAGGTCAGTCCGTGATTGCCTTGATTACGATTCATCTTTAAAGCGCTTTCTCTTTTCGTGATTGCATTAATCTGTAGTGCAATCTGTGGGCATGTCAGAAATGCTTGTTGAACAGAAGAGAATGTAGGCACTAAATCAATTGCTTGCGAGTTGGATACATTCTTCGCCCATTGCGTCATCACATTGGTCAGTCTTGGTAATCAGGTTTCGGGTACTTACACAGGACGACGATCCTTATGTTCGCAAAACGGCAGCTGTCTGTGTCGCCAAGTTGCATGACATCAACGCGGAGCTTGTAGAAGACAGAGGATTTCTCGAGGCTCTGAAGGACATGATATCTGATAGCAATCCTATGGTGGTTGCAAATGCTGTGGCAGCTCTTGCCGAAATTCAAGAGGGTAGCAGCAAGAACGTTTTTGAGATCACAAATCACACACTATTTAAGCTTTTGGCGGCTCTGAATGAGTGCACAGAGTATGTAGTATCCTGACTTTTTCCGTCACCGAGCCTGCTGATTTCGATCTTACTAGTCAGAAGATTACTTATGCAAACGACCAAAAGTACACGACTCATGATGTCGGTGTTTTTAGAAAGATTACTGATGGCTTATGGATACAGAGTACTCGTTAGACGATTGAGTCACCGGCTTTTTCTTCAACTATGTGGGACTGAATCAGGTCCGTACTAACACAAGAGTGCTTGTCCCTATGATTGCAGATGGGGTCAGGTTTTTATATTGGACGCTCTGTCCAAATACAAAGCTAAGGATGTCCGAGATGCTGAAAATATCGTGGAACGCATTACTCCTCGTTTGCAGCATGCCAACTGTGCTGTAGTGCTATCTGCTGTGAAGGTATTGTTTCATTCTGCAGCTGTGGTGGTCCCTTTTCTTTGTGCTGCACCTTCTTTTAGGCAGTCTGCATAGTCAGATTTTTGACACCTGTTTCAACTTCTGACTGATTTCATCAATACTCAAACTATTTTTGGGTGACTCAGATGTTGTGGTGGGCTGGGTAGGGTTGGTCTATGTTTTTCTGTGGGCATGTTCTCCATGCAAATTCTGCTCTGACGTATGTTTTTGTATGAAGGTAATCTTGCTACAAATGGAGCTTATTACCAGCACAGATGTGGTGAGAAATTTGTGTAAGAAGATGGCACCACCTTTGGTCACGCTTCTATCAGCGGAGCCTGAGATCCAGTACGTGGCACTTCGCAATATCAATCTTATTGTGCAGCGGCGGCCAGGCATTCTTGCACACGAGATCAAGGTCTACACTGAGAGCTCTTTCTTTGACTTTAATGATATAGAGCTAGTACCCAGAGAGAAATACCCAGCATGAGTTGGTGCTGGAAATCATGGATGCTCTGTTGAGTCTGCCTTATATATAAAACGATTCATGATGTTATCACCCTTTGATGTTTTAGATCAATTCTCGCAATCTTACCTAGGTCTGTCTCATGACTACAGGTGTTTTTCTGCAAGTATAACGATCCTATTTATGTGAAGATGGAGAAGCTGGAGATTATGATCAAACTTGCCTCAGACCGTAATATCGATCAGGTCTTATCATCAATCTCTTGTGAAGCTCTTTGAAATTTGGACTGAGCTCATTCATTGATCTCGTTTCTGATTCACGATTAAGTATGGAAAGTCAAGGTTTACGTGTTACAGTGCATAAATTATTTGAACATGGAATTACACAAAGTGTGTCAGGAAAACATAGTGTCTCAGGTTTTTTTTGGCACTGACAACCGTGCTTCCTGGTTCAGGTTCTTTTAGAGTTCAAGGAGTACGCCACAGAGGTTGATGTTGATTTTGTTAGGAAAGCAGTGCGAGCCATAGGGCGATGCGCAATCAAATTGGAGCGAGCAGCTGAACGTTGTATCAATGTTCTCCTGGATCTGATCAAGATCAAGGTCAACTACGTTGTTCAAGAAGCAATTATTGTAATCAAGGATATTTTCCGAAGATATCCCAACATGTAAGTCACATGCTTTCATGTACACCGATCTTTTGTCGAACATGTGTAAAATGTATGAACTGCGTGTTCCAAAATTGGTAGATAAAACCAGTGCGTGCTTGTTCATGGGGTGTGCTGCAACATTTATTGGGACTGATGTGCTGGCGTCATTATTGTTGAACAGGTATGAATCAATTATTGCGACACTTTGTGAAAGTTTGGACACTCTTGATGAGCCTGAAGCAAAGGTACTGTTTTTGACTATGGACATTTGTGCCGCTGCTTTCCGGTTTCCGATCAAAGCTTGGTGGTTAGTCTTAATTTGAACTGCTGTATTATCTTGATGTTGCTATTTTCTTGGGTACAGGGAGGTACCATGAATATGCAAACCAAACTCTTGGCTTGTAATGACACAACTTGTTGGTTTCTTATGCAGGCATCTATGATATGGATCATAGGTGAATATGCCGAGCGTATAGACAATGCGGATGAGCTGCTTGAAAGTTTCCTAGAAACATTCCCTGAAGAGCCTGCTCAAGTGCAGCTGCAGCTTCTTACTGCTGCTGTGAAGCTGTTTTTGAAGAAACCTACCGAGGGTCCTCAACAGATGATACAGGTATCGTCCATTTCTTCAGACACAGGCCAGTGATTAGGATCGCTTCTTATACACTGCTTACAATTACTGTCAAGCCTAGTATCTCAATTGGTTTTGCTGCATGTAACAGGCAATTGAAATTTCTTGAAGGGTAACATTGCCTTTTTGTGGGACCTGATCAACATCTGAACTATATTGTAATTGCCAGGTTGTACTGAACAATGCCACACAAGAAACTGACAATCCAGATTTGCGGGATCGGGCATATGTGTATTGGCGTCTCCTTTCCACGGACCCTGAGGTGTGTTATCCCCCAATCTAACTAGTGACTCCGTACAACAAAAAAGGTAACAGTTGTGGAAATGGTGAAAATTGCTAGTGTGCAACAGAGCCTGCAGCTTATGAGTTGCACTAGAAGTTGGCGATTTTAAAATTATGATAAGGATGTAACGTTTGGAACTTTCTTGCAGGCTGCAAAAGATGTTGTTTTGGCTGAGAAACCCACAATCAGTGACGACTCCAATAGCTTGGACCCATCTCTTCTGGACGATCTGCTGGCAAACATTGCTACACTTGCATCTGTCTACCACAAACGTGCTGATGCATTTGTGAGTCGTGCACGAGCAGCTGCTGCAAGAGAGGAGGATGATGAGTATGACCCGGCCCAGGATTCTGGGTCTGGCAATTCATCAGCTCCAGTCCCTGAAATGGCCACACCGGGTGCACCAGTGCCACCTACCAGTGCTGCAGCTGCACCTGCTGTTGGGAAGGTTGCTCCTGCTGCTGCAGCTGCTGTACCTGATTTGTTAGGAGACTTGATGGGATTTGAATCAGCCCTGGTACCAGTTGGACCTGCAACTGCTGCAGTTCCGTCAGAGTAAGCATCACCAAGATTTAGATTGGCTTTCTTCATTATTCTGGTTGAAAGGTCTTGTTGGTGTCTGCTTGTTCACTCTTGATGATCGCATGACCCATCACTGCGTTTCTAGAGCTGTTTAAGTTGAGCTTCTGTTGTTTGTTTGGTGTGTTCTAGATTAAGACAGGTGTCTAGGAATTGCATTTCTGAAGTTTTGTTGTTTTTAATGCCTTTTTCTGTAGACTCCAGTTGATATACTGAAAGATAAGCTCTGATATCTTCTGCTGCAGGCCTCCTCTCCCTGTTCTACTTCCAGCAACATCTGGTCAGGGTTTGCAAATATCTGGACAGTTGACGAGGCGGGAAGGAAAAGTGTTCTACAATCTCAAATTTGAAAATCATACGCAAACTCCTTTGGATACATTTATGATTCAATTCAACAAGAATACCTTTGGTCTTGCTGCAGGAGGACCTCTTCAGGTGAACACTGCGATTTGTTTATTCCAAGTCTTTTGAAATGTAGAAATCCAAAAGTTTCTTTCTTTCTAATAGTCTCTTGCACCAAAAGCTTAGTTTATCATTCCGTCATGTTTGCAGGTTCCTATTATTCAACCATCAGGCTCAGCTAGCACCCTGCTGCCCATGGTTCTGTTTCAAAACGTGTCAGAGGGTCCTCCCAATTCCGTGCTTCAAGTGGCTGTTAAGAACAACCAACAGCCTGTCTGGTACTTCACCGACAAGATTCCACTGCAAACACTTTTTGTTGAAGACGGCCGCATGGAGAGGGGAACATTCTTAGAGGTATATTGTTGCTGTACGTTTGCGGTATTATGTTTTGAATACTGGTTTTGCAGGGCTGTTTGCACCATTGAATCTCTTCCTGCTGCTGCTTTTGAAGGATCATGCAGTTTCCTGGAGTGTTGATTATATATGCTTTTTCCTGTGCTACATGCCTAATCCTGTGTTTTCTCACTATACCAGACATGGAAGTCGCTGCCCGATTCCCACGAGGTTGCTAAGGATCTGCCCAATGCGTTGATTACAAGTGTTGAGGCCACTTTGGAGAAACTTGCCACTACTAATCTTTTCTACATTGCTCGACGGATGCTGAAGGACACAAACCAAGAGGTAAAGCTACTTGGACTGGGTGTTTCTAATAGCCATTCTCCAAGCGGGATGCTACTTTGATAAGGTTCACAGTAATGCCGGATATGGGTTCGATAGGGTTCACAATAATACTGGATATGGGTTCGACACACAAAAGTTATTGAACATGTATCTTGATGCTGATCAGCTTTTGTTTTTGTTTTTTGTCTTTTTTGGTTTGTTGGCTTATTTGGGGCATTGCAATATGTTTTTGCAGGTTCTATATCTCTCCGGCAAAGTACCTCCAAACATTCCATTCCTTGTAGAGCTCACTTGCAAAGTAAGCCAGCCAGGTGTCAAATGTGCAGTGAAGACACCAACCGTAGAAATGGCGCCATTGTTCTTTGAAGCCATTGAGTCTCTTCTTAAGTAGATTATCTACAAGGTAGTACTCATACTATAACGGGTTGTGTGTCAGCATGCGTAGTTCGGGTTTTACTAAGATTTACTTACGTTCTTCAGTTTAGGTTAGGAAACACAAAATTGTTCTTGCTGCACCAACTGTTTGAGGATTTTGTTCGATGAAGAGTTTTCTCCCAGATTTTGAGAAATCCTATTTCTTTGAGGATTCCACTTTATCATGTTATTGTAGCTGAAATTTGTAAATTGAATATTTCATTGATTGAAAAGTTGCATTCTTACATTTTCATTACATCATGCTACTTATCCACATGTCTTCTTATTTCTATTTTTTTACGTTCATATTACCACTCGTACAAACTCATACCGGTGTCTGTTTTGAAAAGTGGTTTTTAACCCCTAAACGCCTTGGTGGCCAAAATGGAGTGGGAGCACGTGGGAACGAATGGGCGGGAAACTCTCGTATTTGCACCATTAGGCACAAGTCCAGTTCATACAATAATACTGACTAGTAGGGAGCATTCGACAATCCTCTTGTGTTTGAACGCGGTAAAGGAGTATATTTTAAGATTTTAAATTTTTAGAGGTAATCGCAAATTTAAATATTTCATTTCCACATAAATGCCAAATATATGCCACTCATCAGGAACTTCAAGGCATGTGAACATGGTGCCATGATGGTGCATTGAAATGCAATTAACACAATTTGGTGCCAACCTCCAAACAGAAAGCCACTTAGATTCAATTTTTTAGTGACTTAGATTCAAGTTGCAATCGAACCAATTTCCAATTGCAATTAGAAATTAAGTTTTCATGGCAATGACATAATAGTCCCAACATTCATGGATTACAAATGGCATTCCTTCAATTCTTAGTTGCATTTTATAATGCATCTCTTCAATTCTCTCAAATCTGGATAGGGTTGTTGGCATTTAATTGTTAACCCCTAACTGCCTAAGCGTCCATTTTTTGAACGATGTACAGATTTCATCTATAATTTTTCATCCATAAATTTTTATGCCTTAGTTCATGTTGTAGTGATTCACCCAAAATTTTGAAGATTTCAGTGTAAAAGTGCTCTAAAAAAAGTCAACTCATAAAATTAAGCAACCAAAAAATCTCCAAAAATCACTACACTTAGAGTATTACATTTCAACAATTGACAATGAATTACATCCGTAGATTGTCAAAATCTTATTTGTAATTGAAGTACAAAATAATTTTGAATTTCAGATTTCGAATTTCATACAAAATTATTGGTAATAGCAATCATAGATCTAACCATATGGATAGAATCTAAAATTCATAATGTACAACTTTTATTCATATATCAAGTTCAAAATATCCCTCTAAGTTGCGAATTTGGAGAGGGCTCTAGGCATTTAGGGATTAAAGGTCCCTTGGAGATTGTAGATTGTTGGTGAATATTTGGGATGTGCATCGAAAAAGTTTGCCCAGATTATTTTGGTGCCATTTTGACACCAAAGGCCGCATACAGGTCATTTTAGTGACATTATATCCATGCTAGGTTGGTATGGAGGTTGGCACCAAATTGTGTTAATTGAAGGAATGCCATTTGTAATCCATGAATGTTGGGACTATTATGTCATTGCCATGAAAACTTAATTTCTAATTGCAATTGGAAATTGGTTCGATTGCAACTTGAATCTAAGTCACTAAAAAATTGAATCTAAGTGGCTTTCTGTTTGGAGGTTGGCACCAAATTGTGTTAATTGCATTTCAATGCACCATCATGGCACCATGTTCACATGCCTTGAAGTTCCTGATGAGTGGCATATATTTGGCATTTATGTGGAAATGAAATATTTAAATTTGCGATTACCTCTAAAAATTTAAAATCTTAAAATATACTCCTTTACCGCGTTCAAACACAAGAGGATTGTCGAATGCTCCCTACTAGTCAGTATTATTGTATGAACTGGACTTGTGCCTAATGGTGCAAATACGAGAGTTTCCCGCCCATTCGTTCCCACGTGCTCCCACTCCATTTTGGCCACCAAGGCGTTTAGGGGTTAAAAACCACTTTTCAAAACAGACACCGGTATGAGTTTGTACGAGTGGTAATATGAACGTAAAAAAATAGAAATAAGAAGACATGTGGATAAGTAGCATGATGTAATGAAAATGTAAGAATGCAACTTTTCAATCAATGAAATATTCAATTTACAAATTTCAGCTACAATAACATGATAAAGTGGAATCCTCAAAGAAATAGGATTTCTCAAAATCTGGGAGAAAACTCTTCATCGAACAAAATCCTCAAACAGTTGGTGCAGCAAGAACAATTTTGTGTTTCCTAACCTAAACTGAAGAACGTAAGTAAATCTTAGTAAAACCCGAACTACGCATGCTGACACACAACCCGTTATAGTATGAGTACTACCTTGTAGATAATCTACTTAAGAAGAGACTCAATGGCTTCAAAGAACAATGGCGCCATTTCTACGGTTGGTGTCTTCACTGCACATTTGACACCTGGCTGGCTTACTTTGCAAGTGAGCTCTACAAGGAATGGAATGTTTGGAGGTACTTTGCCGGAGAGATATAGAACCTGCAAAAACATATTGCAATGCCCCAAATAAGCCAACAAACCAAAAAAGACAAAAAACAAAAACAAAAGCTGATCAGCATCAAGATACATGTTCAATAACTTTTGTGTGTCGAACCCATATCCAGTATTATTGTGAACCCTATCGAACCCATATCCGGCATTACTGTGAACCTTATCAAAGTAGCATCCCGCTTGGAGAATGGCTATTAGAAACACCCAGTCCAAGTAGCTTTACCTCTTGGTTTGTGTCCTTCAGCATCCGTCGAGCAATGTAGAAAAGATTAGTAGTGGCAAGTTTCTCCAAAGTGGCCTCAACACTTGTAATCAACGCATTGGGCAGATCCTTAGCAACCTCGTGGGAATCGGGCAGCGACTTCCATGTCTGGTATAGTGAGAAAACACAGGATTAGGCATGTAGCACAGGAAAAAGCATATATAATCAACACTCCAGGAAACTGCATGATCCTTCAAAAGCAGCAGCAGGAAGAGATTCAATGGTGCAAACAGCCCTGCAAAACCAGTATTCAAAACATAATACCGCAAACGTACAGCAACAATATACCTCTAAGAATGTTCCCCTCTCCATGCGGCCGTCTTCAACAAAAAGTGTTTGCAGTGGAATCTTGTCGGTGAAGTACCAGACAGGCTGTTGGTTGTTCTTAACAGCCACTTGAAGCACGGAATTGGGAGGACCCTCTGACACGTTTTGAAACAGAACCATGGGCAGCAGGGTGCTAGCTGAGCCTGATGGTTGAATAATAGGAACCTGCAAACATGACGGAATGATAAACTAAGCTTTTGGTGCAAGAGACTATTAGAAAGAAAGAAACTTTTGGATTTCTACATTTCAAAAGACTTGGAATAAACAAATCGCAGTGTTCACCTGAAGAGGTCCTCCTGCAGCAAGACCAAAGGTATTCTTGTTGAATTGAATCATAAATGTATCCAAAGGAGTTTGCGTATGATTTTCAAATTTGAGATTGTAGAACACTTTTCCTTCCCGCCTCGTCAACTGTCCAGATATTTGCAAACCCTGACCAGATGTTGCTGGAAGTAGAACAGGGAGAGGAGGCCTGCAGCAGAAGATATCAGAGCTTATCTTTCAGTATATCAACTGGAGTCTACAGAAAAAGGCATTAAAAACAACAAAACTTCAGAAATGCAATTCCTAGACACCTGTCTTAATCTAGAACACACCAAACAAACAACAGAAGCTCAACTTAAACAGCTCTAGAAACGCAGTGATGGGTCATGCGATCATCAAGAGTGAACAAGCAGACACCAACAAGACCTTTCAACCAGAATAATGAAGAAAGCCAATCTAAATCTTGGTGATGCTTACTCTGACGGAACTGCAGCAGTTGCAGGTCCAACTGGTACCAGGGCTGATTCAAATCCCATCAAGTCTCCTAACAAATCAGGTACAGCAGCTGCAGCAGCAGGAGCAACCTTCCCAACAGCAGGTGCAGCTGCAGCACTGGTAGGTGGCACTGGTGCACCCGGTGTGGCCATTTCAGGGACTGGAGCTGATGAATTGCCAGACCCAGAATCCTGGGCCGGGTCATACTCATCATCCTCCTCTCTTGCAGCAGCTGCTCGTGCACGACTCACAAATGCATCAGCACGTTTGTGGTAGACAGATGCAAGTGTAGCAATGTTTGCCAGCAGATCGTCCAGAAGAGATGGGTCCAAGCTATTGGAGTCGTCACTGATTGTGGGTTTCTCAGCCAAAACAACATCTTTTGCAGCCTGCAAGAAAGTTCCAAACGTTACATCCTTATCATAATTTTAAAATCGCCAACTTCTAGTGCAACTCATAAGCTGCAGGCTCTGTTGCACACTAGCAATTTTCACCATTTCCACAACTGTTACCTTTTTTGTTGTACGGAGTCACTAGTTAGATTGGGGGATAACACACCTCAGGGTCCGTGGAAAGGAGACGCCAATACACATATGCCCGATCCCGCAAATCTGGATTGTCAGTTTCTTGTGTGGCATTGTTCAGTACAACCTGGCAATTACAATATAGTTCAGATGTTGATCAGGTCCCACAAAAAGGCAATGTTACCCTTCAAGAAATTTCAATTGCCTGTTACATGCAGCAAAACCAATTGAGATACTAGGCTTGACAGTAATTGTAAGCAGTGTATAAGAAGCGATCCTAATCACTGGCCTGTGTCTGAAGAAATGGACGATACCTGTATCATCTGTTGAGGACCCTCGGTAGGTTTCTTCAAAAACAGCTTCACAGCAGCAGTAAGAAGCTGCAGCTGCACTTGAGCAGGCTCTTCAGGGAATGTTTCTAGGAAACTTTCAAGCAGCTCATCCGCATTGTCTATACGCTCGGCATATTCACCTATGATCCATATCATAGATGCCTGCATAAGAAACCAACAAGTTGTGTCATTACAAGCCAAGAGTTTGGTTTGCATATTCATGGTACCTCCCTGTACCCAAGAAAATAGCAACATCAAGATAATACAGCAGTTCAAATTAAGACTAACCACCAAGCTTTGATCGGAAACCGGAAAGCAGCGGCACAAATGTCCATAGTCAAAAACAGTACCTTTGCTTCAGGCTCATCAAGAGTGTCCAAACTTTCACAAAGTGTCGCAATAATTGATTCATACCTGTTCAACAATAATGACGCCAGCACATCAGTCCCAATAAATGTTGCAGCACACCCCATGAACAAGCACGCACTGGTTTTATCTACCAATTTTGGAACACGCAGTTCATACATTTTACACATGTTCGACAAAAGATCGGTGTACATGAAAGCATGTGACTTACATGTTGGGATATCTTCGGAAAATATCCTTGATTACAATAATTGCTTCTTGAACAACGTAGTTGACCTTGATCTTGATCAGATCCAGGAGAACATTGATACAACGTTCAGCTGCTCGCTCCAATTTGATTGCGCATCGCCCTATGGCTCGCACTGCTTTCCTAACAAAATCAACATCAACCTCTGTGGCGTACTCCTTGAACTCTAAAAGAACCTGAACCAGGAAGCACGGTTGTCAGTGCCAAAAAAAACCTGAGACACTATGTTTTCCTGACACACTTTGTGTAATTCCATGTTCAAATAATTTATGCACTGTAACACGTAAACCTTGACTTTCCATACTTAATCGTGAATCAGAAACGAGATCAATGAATGAGCTCAGTCCAAATTTCAAAGAGCTTCACAAGAGATTGATGATAAGACCTGATCGATATTACGGTCTGAGGCAAGTTTGATCATAATCTCCAGCTTCTCCATCTTCACATAAATAGGATCGTTATACTTGCAGAAAAACACCTGTAGTCATGAGACAGACCTAGGTAAGATTGCGAGAATTGATCTAAAACATCAAAGGGTGATAACATCATGAATCGTTTTATATATAAGGCAGACTCAACAGAGCATCCATGATTTCCAGCACCAACTCATGCTGGGTATTTCTCTCTGGGTACTAGCTCTATATCATTAAAGTCAAAGAAAGAGCTCTCAGTGTAGACCTTGATCTCGTGTGCAAGAATGCCTGGCCGCCGCTGCACAATAAGATTGATATTGCGAAGTGCCACGTACTGGATCTCAGGCTCCGCTGATAGAAGCGTGACCAAAGGTGGTGCCATCTTCTTACACAAATTTCTCACCACATCTGTGCTGGTAATAAGCTCCATTTGTAGCAAGATTACCTTCATACAAAAACATACGTCAGAGCAGAATTTGCATGGAGAACATGCCCACAGAAAAACATAGACCAACCCTACCCAGCCCACCACAACATCTGAGTCACCCAAAAATAGTTTGAGTATTGATGAAATCAGTCAGAAGTTGAAACAGGTGTCAAAAATCTGACTATGCAGACTGCCTAAAAGAAGGTGCAGCACAAAGAAAAGGGACCACCACAGCTGCAGAATGAAACAATACCTTCACAGCAGATAGCACTACAGCACAGTTGGCATGCTGCAAACGAGGAGTAATGCGTTCCACGATATTTTCAGCATCTCGGACATCCTTAGCTTTGTATTTGGACAGAGCGTCCAATATAAAAACCTGACCCCATCTGCAATCATAGGGACAAGCACTCTTGTGTTAGTACGGACCTGATTCAGTCCCACATAGTTGAAGAAAAAGCCGGTGACTCAATCGTCTAACGAGTACTCTGTATCCATAAGCCATCAGTAATCTTTCTAAAAACACCGACATCATGAGTCGTGTACTTTTGGTCGTTTGCATAAGTAATCTTCTGACTAGTAAGATCGAAATCAGCAGGCTCGGTGACGGAAAAAGTCAGGATACTACATACTCTGTGCACTCATTCAGAGCCGCCAAAAGCTTAAATAGTGTGTGATTTGTGATCTCAAAAACGTTCTTGCTGCTACCCTCTTGAATTTCGGCAAGAGCTGCCACAGCATTTGCAACCACCATAGGATTGCTATCAGATATCATGTCCTTCAGAGCCTCGAGAAATCCTCTGTCTTCTACAAGCTCCGCGTTGATGTCATGCAACTTGGCGACACAGACAGCTGCCGTTTTGCGAACATAAGGATCGTCGTCCTGTGTAAGTACCCGAAACCTGATTACCAAGACTGACCAATGTGATGACGCAATGGGCGAAGAATGTATCCAACTCGCAAGCAATTGATTTAGTGCCTACATTCTCTTCTGTTCAACAAGCATTTCTGACATGCCCACAGATTGCACTACAGATTAATGCAATCACGAAAAGAGAAAGCGCTTTAAAGATGAATCGTAATCAAGGCAATCACGGACTGACCTTCAGACATCTCTGTAAAGGGTCACACAAATACTCCGTTATCTTGTCAACCCTGATACAACCCATTGTCCTGACAGCCAGTGCTCGTATCAAAGGATTTGGGTCTTGTGAATCCTGTGTGCAAAGGTAGACACCATCAGCAGCTCAATAATTAATAGTGATACCCCATATAATCCATATGGTATGAGTACTACTTATCCCCCAGGGTTTCCCTGATTCCGACACCACAAGTTTACGGCATACACAATCCTGTTTGATAAACTTGTGCACTTGCGAGCTAAAGTAGGTGCGAACCTTCACAAATGTGTTGACAGCAAGGATCGCCAAGTCCGGATGACTCTTGGCATAGTTGATGAGGTACAAGTATACAAGCTTCTTGAGCTCCAAATTCTCTGTTTGCATGCAGTTGACCACATCCGTAAAAAGCATGGACACATCCTTACCGACGGTCATTGCAGCAATAACCTTCTTCACTGCATCTTTTTTCTTGTCCTGTAAGAGCCACATCACACGCAATTCATTATGTACGACCTTCCGAAGGTTGTGCAAGTGGCTCAGTCAGTAGTAAATCCTAGGGAAAGAATTGAACGGACACGGGGTACCAGATGTTGACTTCAGTCCAACCTATGTTAATCCCTGCTCCAAGACATCTGCGAGATTGGAACATGAGAAACCCAGGGTGACTCCCACCGTGTCAGGACGATCACTCTGCGTGTACAAAAGCTCCGATCGAAGACCCTTCGGGAAACCCTACAGCGACTATCCAACGATATATATATGGAAGGCATTCCCTGTCTCCCTCTCTCTCTCTCCCCCTCCTTCTCTCTATTCCCCTGCACGACGACGCCCAACCCTAAAATCCTCACAGACAATGTGGCCACAGTTTCAGCATCCCGTCTGCGCGGTTCCAATCCCAAGAGACAGAGCACCCGATCAGAAGCTCGAGCCTGGCCCGATCCTCCACCGCGTATCGCAAAACCGGAGGAATGAATGCTCAGAACGCACGCAAGAATAAATGGCGAACGACGCACGCACCTTGTACTGCGAATTGAGCTCCTCCTTGAGCTCATGGATCTCGCCCTTCTTCGTGGTGGTGAAGTACTTGGCGTCATGGCCGCTCATTGTAGCTCAGCCCGGATTGATGCAAAACCATTCACCGCAGCAACAATTTCTGTGAGGACGGAGCTCCGTGACAGAGACTATGGCGTCAGGGCAGGCTTCGGTTCTGCAACAACAGATCGGAGCAACGTCCTCACAGAAAACCTAAGCTAACTTAACTTAGGGAGCGCGAGACCCCCGCAAGCCCCTCGCCAGGCCTGCCGTGGTCCCCTTCGCACCACGTTCATCCGTGACGACCGCCACATTCATCACTTCTGATGAAATGGGGACTGAGACTGAGTCTGTCTGCCCTCCTGTAGAGGAACCCGGCAATAATAAGTCTTGTATCCCTTGGCATTTTCCTTTCTCCATTGTTGGAAATAGCTTTGAATCCTCGGGGCCGCTTCACACTATGGTTGTCCAAGTCGAGAGGCCGTGGGATTGAGAGTCCAAACTTTGTTGAGAGTCCAAAGAAATGGGCTGAAAATAGCCAATAAAATATTGGAATTGGAGCCTTCGGCCGAGCATAGTGTGAAGCCTCCAAAGGCCAAGCCCAAAGTCCAAACCCATACCATTTGTCCGGCTTCTATCTATTTCTCTCCTCATCAATTCATCCAATTTCTGAAATTTTCCTCTCACCTTCTCTAGTCATGGATTCTAGAAGGGAACGCATTCTTGTGTTACTTTCAATTTTCATGGTCATAAAGTATGTCATTGTGGGCATTTTGGCATTGCAAAAACTTGCAATTTTTCAACAAAATGTCCAAATGATGATGATGGCAGTTTTTATTGCACAAGGAGGGAAGGTGAATTATCAAAGGAAATGTTGGCATTTTCAAAAATATGGAGGTTTTTTGGAACACACGCTTATGGGGTCATTTTCAGATGGTGATTTTCAGAAACGGATGAGGGTGAGTGCATTTACATTTCAATATTCATGTACTCTATTAGGGCCTGTTTTGAAGAAGAAGGATACACATTTCAGAGAAAGTATTAGTGTGGAGCGTAGGATTGCAATTACTCTTTCTCGGTTAGCAAGTGGTAATTCATTACAAATGGTTGGTGATTTATTTGGGGTAGGATTGAATACAACTTCTATCATTGTGAGGGAGTGTTGTGAAGCAATTAGGATTCATTTGAGACCATTGGTTTTTAAGAAACCAACTCTTGATTGGATGAAACAAATAGCAAAGGGTTTTGAAGCACTTCATGGCATTCCGTGTATTCTAGGAGCAATAGACGGTAGCCACATCCCTATTGTAGCACCATCTCATGACCCCGTAGCATATTATTTCCGAAAAGGATATTATTCATGTTTACTACAAGGAGTTGTAGATGTGGATTGCAAATTTTGGGACTATGATTTTGGATGGGTTGGACGAATTCACGATTGGGCATTATTTCAAAAATCTGAAATTGGGAAGAAGACTATGAAAGGTGCATTTTTACCTTACAAATTCATTGGTGATGCTGCATATCCTATGAGGCCTTGGTTTTACTCACCGTTCAAGGGAGAAAGAGCAGGATTGTCTAGAAGAAAGGCTCACTGGAATTTTATTCAATCAAGCACTCGTATGGTTGTAGAAAGAGCATTTGGAATTCTAAAAGGAAAATGGCGTATACTATTGAAAAGGATTGACATGCCACTCCGGAATTTGCTTGACATAGTCACCGCATGTTTATATCTTCACAATTTATGCATTATAAAGAAGGATGAATTCTCCCTAGACTGGGCTAAAGAAGCTGGAATGGATCACCAACAGGAAGTAGGTGGAAGGTGTGTCCATTGATGGCAAAGGCTCCCCGCATTGTAATGGGGGGAGACTAGGACTCAATTCCCCATGGCGACATTCGATTTGCATCTACAATGGGGGGAAAGGGGGGCCTCGGGGCCGGGCACGAGCAAAGGCAAAGGCCTTTAGGCCTTCAATTGGCCCCAATCCTCAATCCGATTTTTTTTAAAATTGACAATTAGGATAGACAAATCTTACCTTGTTTTTTACCATTCCTCACAAATTCAAGCTCCCTCTCCCCTCAAGTGCAATGAGTTGAAGCACCTCCGAATCCTCCCACGTTCGATTTGCTTCCTCTCTTTCAACTTTCACCATTGCTTTTGCTACCTTTTCTTTGGAGCAGCCTATTGCTTAGGAGCGCTTCTCTTTTTGGAAGACCCTACAATCTCACAATCCACTTCTCCATGAACAACCCTCTCTTCTAATCTTCTCTCTATAACTTGAGTTGAATAGGGCTGAAATGCTCCTCAAGAATTTGGAGCCAAAAAAAATTCCGTCCCCATTAGATTCGGTTGGCTACAATAGTATGGGTTTTGAGAGAAATTGTCCGTCTTTCCTACTCGTGAAAAATTGAGAGAGCCAAGATCTGCAAAAAAAAAAACACAAGAGCAGTTCCTACCAAGACGCACGCGACAGAGAGAGAAGAAGAAGAAGAAGAAGCATTCCACTTTATTCCCTGTCCAAAACAGCCCCTCCAATCTAACGCCCAAGATCTTGTCAGTTTTTTATTTTTTTATGAAAAAAATTCGACGGCCTCTCCACCATAGTTTGGGTTTCCATTCCTGTCCGATCCAAACTTCCTTCGAGAGGCCGTCGCCTTGGTCAAAAAGTACTACCACGTAGGCATTTTGGAGAGCGACGGCCGTTGGACTTTGGCCTCTAGTGTGAAGGGTTGAGAGGCCGAATCCATGGTTTCTTGCAATTTGATTGGTGGAAATCGACGGCCTCTCGACCTTCGGCCATAGTGTGAAGCGGCCCTCAATCTCGGTCTATCTGGAATTTGTGATGTTTGGACTGCTTTCCATTTGTAAACAAGAGGAGTCAAAAGGTCACAACCATGTACTAGTGAAATCAAGCAGGGATTACAAGATTTACATCATGATAGTGCCTCGAACCTCCTTCAGGTTTGTTGCACTACTATTGCTAGTACTGTTATATTGTATAGTATTTTTGCAACACTGTCTTAGTTCAAACACAATGCCAATTTTTAGATTGTTTTGAAATACTGCATTTAACCCCTAAACGTTCTCACCCTTTTCAGATTTGGCACTTTTCCAAAGATGCATTATAAAATGCAACTAAGAGGGATATTTTCAACTTGATGAATGAATAAAAGTTGTACATTATGCATTTTAGATTCTATCCATACGGTTAGATTTGCGATTGCTATCACCAATATTTGTGTATTAAATTTCAAACTTAAAATTTAACACTCTTTTGTAATATGATTATGAATAAGATATTGACAATCTAATAATGAAATTTGTTGTGATGGGTTGAAATGTAATACTCTAAGTGTAGTGATTTTTGGAGATTTTTTGGTTGCTTAATTTTAGTACTTGACTTTTTCAAGAGCACTTTTAGACTAAAATCTTCAAAATTTTGGGTGGAACACTACAACATGAAACGAGGCATAAAAATTTCACAAATCATCCCCTTTCTAATCGGATCACACATGCACGGAGCTAACTTTCCATAAAAGTTTCAATAAAAAATCCACACTGCAAAAAGTGCATGATGGATGAGAAAACGGACTTCAAATCCGTACATCATGCAAAATATGCATGGTTGGGCATTTAGGGGTTAAATTGCAACACCATTGTATGAATATAGATACCTTGTGAATATTAGGAAGTGCATGGCTCATTACATCAATACTCCAACAATATTGTATAAGTATTGATGAATTCTTTTGAAACAATTATAGTGGATATGAAATTGTGCATTTGTAATGCAAAAGTATTGAATCAATAACTTTTTAATGTTGTATAATTGCAATTGCAATGTATTGTTTTAATCCCATTTGAGTTTGTGAAGCCTAAATCATACAAAGTGATCAAAATACAAGATTGACCTCACTCAAATCAACCATGTTTGGAAGATTCACTTACTTTATCTAGAATCCATTGGCGGCAATATGATTTATGCTCTTATTTAACCTTTACACATATGACGCAATAACTTTTAAAATTGAAATTAAAAAGTTTTTCATTTAAAAAAAAAATCTGTTACCGGTAGCGTAATAATTAAAACTCGAATTAAAATAGAAGACTATACACAATTAATGATTTTTGTCTTAGCTTTTTCACAGATGTCCTTCATGGGTTCACTTTCAAATATGGTATAAGCATCTTTTTTGTTGTCTCCATTCAATTTTCCAATATGAAATCTGGAGCGATAATGGATATAAGAATTTAGTTTCAAAATATGATATCAAGTAATGAGTTGGTAACTACCTATGTTGATACTTGGTACCTAATGGATTGAAGTAGCGTTTTTTGTTTTCATATTTTGATAATAGCTACGATGGTAGCATGTAATATTCAACCCTCCAAATTCATTATCTTCCATGCCCAAGTACCTCTATCACATTCGACGTATGTTAATCTTCCATGGTATAATTCTATCCAGGTTACATGTCAATGCAATTGCATTTGCATTGCATCCAATCATAACAAGTTTTGATATCATCCAGCAAGAGTTTTTGATAGAAGAATTCATTATTTCATGGAAATAACTATCAATTTAAGAGTGGCTTAAGCCAAAGCCACCATTGGAACAAGTTGTTTGGTCATATTAGACCAGTCTTAATCACTTGCTTATGTTTGAATGTACTACATGTTGCTATAAATAAATATGTTGGGTCACAATCAAACACCTCCATATTTCCCCTGAATAGAATAAGAGAGCCAGAATGTGTATGGTCAGATTTTATGTCCAATTTTTGAAATCCTCCACATTGGAATGTTTTGGAATATGCTTCGAAGTAGCAATGATAGTCTATATTTGTACAAAAGTTCCTTATCTGAAATCCATGGAATAGTATGTTCACCATACACCAACAGGTAGACCAATCATTAGGAAATTCAATCGTCAAATTCAATGTCTTCAATTGCAATCTTGTCAACTGAGCGAATTCTCCTCATACCAGAGGATTTTTCAATTAATTTTGCCTCAACTATCTTCATTTGTGTTCTCAACGTAGAATCGTCTAGGAGGTTAATTGTCTTCCTCCACATTGCTACCTCCAACCAAAAACAAATACAAAACCAGAAACTTAAGTCCATGAATGCAAAAATTGTCAAAAGTGTCGAAATCTAATATGTAAGCATAGAGAGCTCTAGCTCCAATTGCATTTAAAACCAAAATCAACGTAAAAAAATTGGTAGAGAAGGCTTCAAAAATAAAATAAAATATGTGTCATGCAAAACTTTACTACGCACAAGAATAATCTACTTTGTTATTTTGTGATTTCAACAATTGCATACAAATCATAGCACTCTCCAATCATTTTTTTTTTTGCCTTCTTCAAGCCATCATCAGCGTCAACACAAAGTCCGCTCTCCTTGCAAGGCAACAAAAGTTGAATCACAGAAGGGAAGTGTGAAACCAGACAATTGATATTGGAATCACGAGAAGGGAGGACCTTGAGAAGCAAAAGATGGTTGAGATTATAGATACTACATGCAAAGCAATAGTAGGAACTATTAACCGGAACTCCGATGTCAGTTTGTAGATGATGCAAGGTTCACGAGGACATTTCTAATTGCCAACTGTAGTACATACATGAGAGATACGAAAAGGCCCAACAAATCTAGCGTGACATGATTGCAACCTTAGATGGACCTTTTAAATTGGAACTGGAGGTCCGATACGCTTGAGAGCTAGAAATTTGAACTCGAATCATGTTCATTGTCATGTGAATTGACCTATATATTTGAAGAAATTGCAGCAATAGAAACAGTGACGGACACAACAATGGACTGAACAATTTCCACATGGTGACAGCTGAACCAATGAACAACGCGACTTTGGACGAGTAGGATAACAATGGAGCTTTACCTACAAACAACCCGAATACTATGACGATCGCTTAGCGGAATCAGATAAATGATTTCCACCTTGGAATAGACAAAAGCAATTGATGACACTTCTCTCTATGACCTATGATACATATATAGAACTTTGCAAATTCTTGCTCTGTTAATACATTAGGAGTTTAGGGCCTCATTGATTTTTACGGATTTCCGTGCAACATCCGATATTTCATCGGCTTGTACATTCTTTGCACAAATTTTGCACAAAATTTGCTCTAATTCGCTGAATCTGCATGGTATGTACATTTTATTTTATTTTATTTTTAACAAAGTTCGGAATTAATGCGGAATTAGCGCGAGATCTGTGCAAAATCCATGCAAAAAATGTACGAACCCATGAAATATCGGATGTCGCATGGAAATCGTTAAAAATCCGTGGGGTTCTAAATTCCTATTGTAATTCATTGTGTATCTATAAATATGTCTGTGATTACAACCCTAGTCTATTTTTGTCTTTGTTTCAAGCATTAGAAAAATTCAATTTGAGGTAAATCGTGACGAGCTTCACCTCATAAGTTTGTTCATTTGTGAAAGAATAAAAGTAATTGCTTCGTAAGCTCAACCCTTAGATAGTTTTCAACGTTTCTTCTAGATGTAGCTTCGGCCTCGTGTATGACGTCCACCATTTCGTTGTCATCATCTTGATAGTTTACTATTCTTCGTGGTCCTCTTTCTTCTTAACCCTTCAACGCTCAAACGATCATCTTCTGGTGGCTGCTCAAATCTAACAAGCTACTTGGAACAAAAATATTTGTTTGTGAAAAATTAAAACAGTATTTTAAAATACTACATTAAGTCTAATTTCCAATGCAATTTGAATTATGTGAATCCGAGTTAAAGTCCACCAGTTCGCCCAGGAGAAACTTAAAAAGTGGATCACTTCAACATTGTCTTAGTGTTATAAAAAAAATTGTTTGGGAAAAGTAATGATGTTCCCTCCATCATTTCTTTTGCTGTTTTGAAGTTTATAGTAGATAAACCAATTTTAACCACTCATGCTTAACTTTAAACTCTAAAAGTGATAATTATAATTTATACAATTTTTCAAAGGTTAATACTTTTAAATTCATTAAAGAAAGATCTAAAATTATTTTTGGAAGTTTGACTGTATGGATAATTTGTAGAGATGATGCCCTACATTTTGTCCATTGAACCAAACTTCATCAATGATATAGAAGGTACATATTGTAACACATCTATGTTTTGTCCAATACCCCTCGAGCATTTAGAGGGTAAAGTTGGTCTTGCTCAACTTCGTCCGCTAGTACTTCAAGCAAACATTGTATGTTGACATTGCACTCACCAAACACGATATATAAGCATCTTAATCCATAAATTGAATTAACTTATAAGAATGGAATATTAGAGCTTTTGATGTCATTTCTGGCATCAATGATAGCTCTTGATGAGTAGGGGTGCACCAAAGTCATTTCGTAACTTTTGGATCTACCATGTGGAAGTCATGGATTTGTAATAAAATTTCGCCACGATAAATTGAATTAAATTATGAATAAATTATTATTATGAAAATAAGAAGCACAAGCAAAGGTAAATCATAGGGAACATTAGGCCAACGGCACGGGGCCACACTAGTCTTTACATTAAAGAAGGTAGTTGTTTGTTTGTTTGTTTGTTTGTTTTCTTTGTGGGTGAAAGCAAGGTAAACTGAACCATTAAAATCATCTCCAGTGTTGAAATTACAATTTTATTGGTCAATGGCCATAAATTACGACCTCGGGGGGTGCACTCTACATTATGTTTGAGAATCACGTGCGTTCATGACCCCTTCTAAAAACCCCCTATATACGAGAGGCTATATGTCTAAAATACCTTTGTATACAGATTTATTTCGTTTTAAAAATATGTTTAGTGTAAGTATACGTGAATATTTTCAGTTCTAAATGTGTTTATTGTATGTATACGTAATACGGTACTGTTTAAATTAATACCCCTTCTGTGCACTCACGTATACTTGTACATATTTAGTACAGTGCACCCCCCGAGATTACGACTAAAAATTCATAGATTTAAGTCTTAATTTGGTAGAGCCCTCCATAGTTCTATAAGGTACTTCAATCCAAAGTTTCAAAATAAAATATTAGAAAATGGTCAGTAAAAGTAAAGCTTGAAAATAGATGTCTAAATCAATTTTTGGGAGCAAATTTGGTGAATTGAATCATGTTCAATATGAATATAGAATATATACTCTATAGGTTCATTGTTCATTTATGGGCTTCAAAGAAAAAAAGTTTTAAAAATATTAATATGTAATGCAATTTCAACATGTTTTATATCTCCTTTTAATTCGGTCAGAACTACTTTTCCAATTTTAACCCCTAAAGGACCGGGGGGGTTTTTAGCTTAGCTCTTGTTTTCTTGACTAGCTCTTATAACAAGCTTAATTCCTCATTGGTGTGGGTTAATTTTGACGATCGGCACCGTTGAAATTAAAGAAGACTTACATAGCTTTTGTATGAAAAAAGGATCAACAATATCGCACAATTTTTGAGAAAATGCCACCGTTGAGAAGATTGATGGAACTCCTTCGGGGTATTTTGTACATATGCTGAAATCGGATTGTTCAAAAGTGCTCCAAAAATTCTGAAATTTCTACCATGAATAATGATCATCATTTTGAACATGTGCAAAAAATTTCAAGTAATTTGGAGGTGTGAGGAGGAAGATATGAGGGTCTCAAGTGACGCCCAAATAACCTCCTTGCAGCTCAAAAAAATCACCAAAAATCGCACACTTCATGAAATTTCGATCGAGAAGTACCCACGGATTCAACTCTCAAAAAGAACTAGGGTCTCTTTGTTGCTCACTTTACAATTCACGGTCCAGCAACTCGAAATTCCTCACTTTCTAGTTCTAGAAGCCACGTGGTGGCCTCGTGGTCCTTTAGGGGTTAACCGCTTTAACCTTACTATAACACACATAAATACTTATTGAACATGATGTTTACAATTTTTTTGGTTAGACTTTGTTAAACATTGTATCTTTTATTTTATCCACAAAAATAATTCACAAAAAGATAATTTAATAGATTTTTGGACCCTGCATTGTTGCTTCTTCACATGGATCACAAGTGGTTCAGTTTGCCATGCTTTCACCGTTGTATGTAACGTTGGTCCACAAAATGGTAACAATATGAAAGAGGGAGGGCGCCGTACGTATAGTACTGTACATTGCAACTTTTTTTTTCTCGGAACGGTAGAGAGATGAATGTGTGAAGCTCCAGAGCGTGGAGAGGGGGCTCAGGCATTGTCCAAACGTTGAAGTTAGTGAGTACGCTGGAACACTAGCCCGACATTGTAGCCAATGTGTTGCAGTGGAAACAACAACGGAAGCAACAGGGCCATCTGAGAACTCGAAATGCAACTGTTGCGGTAGATGGAAGTGAGGACTCAAATTCGTGAAAAGCGGATCTAGATAGAGGTGCCCAGATTTAGCTTCTCATGGCAGTGTTGGCAATGCAAAGGGCTGTACCTGAAGCTACTAGGGACTCGCAATCAAAATAACACGTTTGTTCTTTGGATATAGAACCATTAGCCATTGTTGCATCAAGTGCTGTTCGACCTCAACATTTAACGTACAAGTCACACCGAGCTCCTCCTTACATGTTCATCCCAAGAATCTCTATTGCATTTCGCCATGTGTCGGTCCAATGTTTAACCTCGACCATAAGATCCTATGCCATATGCTTCACTATCTATAGATGGAGTACCGCAAATCCTTCAGAGGATCGAACCCCCGACCTTAGCTATGCCTGAGTTCTATCACTCATCCGAGCAAATTTCAGCAGCTCCATTCCCGTTGCAAATGATAATGATACATATTTCTTTTTCGAGCTATTAAACCAAGTAGCAAGTTTGCGAATGACTGACGCATTCTCGCTGGATTTTTTGCCCCCACTCGTCGAAGACCCACCCCACAACCCACCCCCACCGGCGGTACTCACTACTTGTTTGGTTTAGCTGGGGCTAAACTATTTAGCTCCAAAGAGCATTTTAGCCCTAGACATCAGGGGAAATGTGGGGTCCCCAAAAGGCCCTGTAAGGCAGCCTGGGTTAGGTGACTGGTCTGCCCAAACACCCCTTCGATGGTGGCACCATTGGTGAAGGTCGTTGCCCGCTGACAGTGTCGGAAGCCGCAGTGCTGGCAGCGTCGATTGGCTCGACCCACGGAACTGCACTGCTGGCAGCGTCGTGGCACCATTGGTGCCCGCGGGGAAAACGTGCGGGCACCACTGAAATTTCACTGCACGTGAGAAAACCAAAGGCCTTTTGGAGACCCCACCTTTCTCCTAATGGCTAAAAGATTCAAAGACAAGATCCAAGGGAAGTGCATTAGGTTTCCATTTTGGTTTAACCCAATTCTCTTTCCCATGGCCATTAGTTTCTGTTTTCAGTGCATTAGAATATAATTTCAACCTATTGTAATATGAATATTAGGAGATGGTCTTGACTCCTTCATGTGAAGCCGTTGAGGTTGATTTCATAAATTCAATCAATTACCTAAGTTACAAAGATTCAAGCATGTCAGAGCTCCAAATTAACCTTGGACCGTCATGTTAGCGGTTCTTATTAAGCCCTTAATTAATTCGAGGCTCTAAAATACCACTGAGTGCCACTTTGATCAAGAAGAAACGATAGCAGAAATCAATCACTACTAGAAAATTGTGATCAAATCAACAAAAAAATCAAGTGATTTATGTTGTTTGAGGCACTACAATGACCAATTTTGTTGATTTTTGAACTTTTTGTAAAACCAACAAATTACTATCTACTTTCTATTGATTTGTATAGTGCGATGACCAAATCAACAAAATGTTAGAGAATTCGGAATCTTCTTGAAACCTTTTACAATTTATGAACTTGACTTCGTACATTTATAAGATTGTGGATTGTTCTTATACCAAAGCAATAGAACAATTTGACACATTGATTCAAATAATTAATTTAACTTCAAAACCTTGATTCATGATTTCAAACCAGTTTTTACTTTTCAGTAGGCCTTTCTTGATACAATAGTTGTCAAATACAATTCTTGTACAAGATGTGAATTTTTTAATAAACTTGTGTTTCACTATTAGATTAATGTCTAATTTTTTTTGGATCAATTCAAATAGCAATTAAAAATTTATTTCTCAAAAGGTGATTTTTAAAAAAAAATTTGAGCAATTTCGGGTATCCATGAGAAATAGATCTAATTGGTTTGAAATTCTTTATACAAACTCTCAACAAGATTATAAACATAATCTTCTAAGTTGAAAGGCATTAAAGCACACAATTTTGACTTTCAAAATACTTTAAAACATTTAAAACACCCTCATTTGGGCAACATTTAAAACACTATGGTTGATGTTCTATGTACTCTAACTGATTGTTTTTTTAACTTAATCATTCACAATTCTTTTTTAAAAAAACTCAGTAGACGATTTTTAAACTTTTTAAAAAAGTTGAAAAACCAAGCTAATTGTCATTTCAAAAAACCCGTTTGAGATTTCAAGCCTCCATTCAAAAGTTATAAACAAAATTCAAAGTGGGGTAGTAAGGAATATTTGTTTTTTGATATTTTCAAACACCCTTTTTGAATTTTGTCTATAACTTTTGAAAGAAGGCTCAAAATTATAAACAAATTTTTAGAGTGGAAACTTAGTTTGATTTCTCAGCTTTTCTTAGGGTAAAGAGTTTTGAAAAAAGTTATTTAGTATGCCAAAATGGTCATCAAAGTCTGTTGAGATCTAAAACACCGAATTGTAAGTATATATAAGAAAAAATAATGCTTTGCTCATCGAACTCTAATGGTGGTGAGTTGGTTAAAGTGTTGAGTCATCAAGTGTGAGGTTCTGAGTTCGAACTCGAATAGCAACTATGGGTGTACAGCTTGGCTGCCTGGCACAGGGAGCTCATAATGGTTTCCCTGTGTGCATTTCCCTTTTAGTCTCACTTTTTCCACCGAGCCTCAAGAGCTGACACTTGTTTTAAGCATGTGAGTCAACATTAAACTAGTGAATAAGCAGCTGAAGACTCAGTGGGAAAAGTGAGACTCGCAGGGAAACCACACAGGGAATCGCATATGAGACCCTGGTATGGAAGCGTCGGTCAGCTAAAACAAAAGTTTTTCTGCCCAACAATTTCGGGTAGCAAAAAAAAAAGTTTCTAATTTTAATTTAATTTTTTAATTTTAATTTTTTTTAGTTGATCAAATCAACAAAAAAATCAACAAATTTCTATTGATCATTGTCTAGTACAATGTGTCCAAAACAACAGAAAATATCAACGCTTCTCTATTGATTTGGACGCTAAATTTTCTAGTAATGAATATTCGGTTCAGTAATCAATATCCTTTACTTGCAGCTATTTCTTTGAGCATAGTCACTATCAACATGGCGTATAACTAATTAAGATAGGACGCCAATTAGTTGATCAGTGGTAGCCACGTGCGCATGAGATCCGGATCTCACGCATGGTTAGGTTGGCCCATCCACGAACCGACATTTGAATTAACCAAAGACGAACATGAAGGGATGCTGAGTCTATGTGAAGTCGCAGACATAATATTATTAACATAGATTCTTCATAAAAAATCCTTTAGTTCCTTCATAAATAGTCCCTTAGGCTTGGAAGAACATGTGAAGACTCTCCTTTAGCATTGGGGAAGTTACAAGTTCCACACCCCATGGTGGTGCACAACCTTGTTTTAAATTATTTTGCAACTCACCGTAGACTAGTTTTGCAGTCTCTGAAAACGAGTCGAAGGTGAGTTCAAGATTTCTTTCCACTTTGAGACACTCTTTTCAGTTAACTCTATTCAGGTAAATTAACTAATGTGAGAAGCACGATTGTATTTATTCCTTTCAGGAGAAATGATATAATTATATAATGTACATTCAAGCTAGCTAGACAATGTATGTGTGACGTCCTGTGACAGCGGTCAGTGCTGCAGCATGCATGCAAGCAAGCATGAGCTAGTACCACAGGAAGAACGGGAGGGTGATACCGGGGTAGCCTGGAGGCCAATGCAGATTTACCCCCATACTTTCTAAACAAGTAGGTCGAGGGGGGTAAATCTACATTGGCCTCCAGGCTACCCCGGTATTACCCTCCCGTTGTTCCTGTGTACGTTACTAAGATCACTAAAACGATTCAATCTGCAATGTTTTTTTGGCGATTATGAATCTAGTTGGTCCATTACAAGCACTAGTCTGTGTACCTGGACTGATCTTTAGCAATTCAATCAAGTCTTCTGCGATCGAGCTGATATAACATGATATATATCCAGCACACGTATGTACGTACGTACGTACAACATTGATCTAGCCTACTAACATATATTATTATGTCGCACCGCCACCGAATCGGTCACAGACCGGCCGCCTAGCTCAACGTACTTTTGGTACACGTAAAAATATAATTCGGGTGTAATTTAAGTAACCATCCTGCAATCGATCATTGCCGTCTGAGCAATCATCTATTATATTAGGTGGCTGCATGCATGCATGCAGATCAAAAGATGCTCAGAGCCTGGCAATGGTAGAACGTAAGTGCAACCACAGACAGGATGGGCACAACTCTCTGGCACATCCCCGCCGCCAGCGTGCCCAACGGAGCCGCGGACAGCACATGCTTGCCGTTCAGGATCTGCACGTTGTCGATCATGGGGCCATACTTCTCCGACATGCTCTCGAACTTGATGATAGTCTGCGCGCCCGTACCCGTGTAAACGAAGCTCTGCTTCTGCCACGTAATGTGCGCCGGAGTATCAGTGGCGTTGTACACCGGGTTCTTCACCTGCCAAGCATTCACGCTTGTGCCCTCTATCGCCGACACCTTGAGCGCCGACCACAGGTTGATGGGGCCGTCGGGCATGCGCGCCGTGTCGTACTGCACCGTGTACGTCTTGCCCGTGGCCGCGGCGGCTGCAAGCGTCGTGGACAGCGAGCCCTGCGTGCCGTTGGCCGCCGACGCTGGGTTGTTTAGGTGGATGCAGTACAGGCTCTTGGGCGTGAGTGGCGGCATGTTGTACGAGACGCCAAAGAGCACCTGCACCAGCGAAAACGTTTTGGGCTCATTATCGCCAATTTGCTACATAAAATTTGGGCTGGCAAATTGATGCAAAGGAATAATAGCTAGACTTCCTACATGGAGTATACATACTCTTAATTTAAACCTAGGTATCACCCATGTATTGCCTGAGTACCACATAGGTAGCACACGTACGTGTACGTATTACCCTGATATTACTTATATTATACTAATATGAAAAGAGCATTCAAGGAGCCTGATTGCTCTTCAAGCGTGGAAAAGTAACCAAAATGCTAAACTGTCTCCTGACAAAAGAAAAACCACTAAGGCCTTATTCGTTAAATTGAGACAAAGTGTAGTCTCAATTTTATCGTCGACTCGAGGATAAACCATTATAACTGTTCAGGTTTGCGACTATTCGGTAATTTGAGACTTTAATATATTAATATATATATAAACCTTTGATTGCCCAAAGGTTACAGTCTCATCTTATCGTCGACTCGACGATAAATGACTATAATTGTTTTAGGGTTGAAGTCTCAAAATGACCATTTTGTCTCAATTTAACGAATAAGGCCTTCACTGACCTGCACGCCCGCGCCGCCCGGAGTCCAGTTGATGATGGCCGTGCTGGTCATGTCCAACGTCACCGTGGTGTTGCCCGTCACGTTGGTCAGTTCGAAGTCGCCATTCACGAGTGGAATGATGTTGCCGCTCGTGGCCGCGGGCGCCGGGGCGGGAGCCGTCCCATTGTCGAAGGGCTCGACGTCGTCGTCGCCGAATCGCCACCCCGTCTCCGTCTCCACCAACTCCGAGTCCATGTTCGTGTCCATGTCACCCAGTTCACGGAAACAGCATGCCATTCCCACACAGCACACAGTCCACAGTAGACCAACGGTGACTATCACCGTCCACGGTGACCTCATTCCGAAAATAGTACGCATACTGCTATTTCTGCACATTCATTCATGATGGCAATATTGCATTTGGAGATTCAATGAATAATAATTTTTATACTGAATCGTCACGTGAAGGGCAGCCTCATAAGTAGAGTAATGTTCCAACAGTAAGAAAGAACTATTTAGCAACATAAACGTACGTGAAGGATATCTATATAATTATCGTCATTATATATATTTAACGTGCAGGGCTATGAGTCTTCATGCATGAGTGCATGCATGCGATCAAACCATAACCAACAGCTAGCCCATATATGCCTGACATATATCCATGCTGAGATCAATATATACGTAACTTACTTGGAAAGCACGCATGCGGTCGAGGGAAATTAAAGCACGCATGTCTTACTTGGCAACTGGACAACAGTATTGATCAAAGATGAATTCTTCCGCGCTCGCAACGATGGAGCCCTTCCTTTCGTGCAGCAAGGCTGTATACCGATCCTGAATATGATGCCGCTTCCCGTGACCACAATCTATATAATTAATTAATTAATTAATTATGCTGGCCAATCTTGGATTGTCGGCCTAATTGCTGAGCTTAATTGCAGCTGCAGTCATTTAAATCTGGGGATTATCGATCAAAAGGTCTCACATCACTTAATTTCCAGGTTTGGAAGCAATAATTATTTTTCTTACGCTAGCAATTTGTCAAAACGTGGACAGAAACTGCAATTAATTAATTATATCTATATATATAATTGGTCTATGCATGCAGCGATCGATCAAAAGCTTACACGCATGAATGTATGCAGAACAGAGGACTGGTGATCTTTCGACTGCAAGTGAGCTAATCAAATGATTGTAATGACTTGGCTTGAAAATCAAAGACTCATGAATGAATGGTACGGTTATTCCTCCCTCTAAATTGATGCAAGATCGGAAATATATGCCTATAATCAAAATGAATGGGATCCAATGCGGGATCCAATGCAGATATGTGATCCAATGCGGCCAGCGCTAGCTGCGATGGAGCGATGGCATATATATATAAATATATATGGAGCAAACAAAGCAATGACGTCCTGAGTGAGAGGGGAAGGAACCAGCCAGGGTAGTTGGCAGACCTGAGGAGACCCGGCCATTTACAGCAGCAGCTGCAGGCAGGCACGCATGCAGGTGAGGCAGCGCTTGGCCGCCTAGCCTCTTCATGTTCCAATCTGCCGAATCCGTCTCATATATTCTCGATGCATGCTTACACCATCACAATCATATATACTGATACAGTATATATATTCGAATCTCTGCCCATTCATACTTAGTTTGATACAGTATATATCAGAATCTCCATCTGCCCATTATATATTGAGTCATTTCAGGAGTCGAAAAGTAACGTGCTACGAGCCCAACCACTGCAACTCATCTCGCCATCCTTACAAGTCATTAATGCCACATGCACCTGGTTCCAATGCCATGAGAAACTCTACTATTGGGATAGTAGAGTTAACTTTTTTCAGCTTGTGTTTTTCCTTTGACCTCCTATAAATTAGCGTATTTAATCATCAATGTAGAGTACATTGAACCATTGTGCACTAATTGAACCCCTAAGGACGTATTCAATTTTTTTAATCAATTTAACCATTGCATCAGATGTATCGAATAATAGATATTGAGGTTCGAAGTTGATAGTGATTTTATCCAACTACGAAAAGTTACCTAAGAAACAAAGTGAAATACACTTCATTATATTAGAGTGCACGCAACCTAGCAAATCCAAATGTACATTCCATTTCAAACCCCTTCCAAGGTATTGGAGTCTTTCCTAATCCATCTTGTGATCAAAAGAAGAAAATTGAATGAAATAGAGCATGAAATTAGAGTACTTTGGATCTGGATTGTAGAAGTCCTTCAACTTTGTTTCAAAGTACTCCATAACTACATTCCAACATTGTCACAAAAGAGGTATGCGTTGAGCTCATCCGTATTCATCTTCAAGATCAACCACTACTAGGATAACATATTGGAAGCTATGGCTAGGATGCTACTACCTCTATCAGAAAATGCTACGTTTGGATATAGAGAGTTACGTCTACAAAATAAAGCTACGTTTTATCAAAATGGCTTACGTTTGATTTTGAATGTGGTTCAAATGATTAGATGCTATGTTTTTTGTAGTTCAAATTGTGTTCCCATGTCAAAAAGCTACGTTTCCTACAAGAGCAAGGAGAAACAAATTTTTTTTTACTTCATATTCATATTCATAGTACACATTGTCCTTTCACAATGTAAACCTGGAGCCATATCAATTTGGCCAATGTTTCATCCGACTCGTTTCAACTCATTATCTCCTACAACATTGCAAAGAAACATCATATGGTCATGTCATTCTTTGGAGTCATCAACAACCTACAGCTATAACTGTTTACCAATCGCATTTTGAGCGGGATGTATAATTTCCCTTCTCTAACCAAGCCAGTAAACAAGCAACGCCACACAATCTAAAACTACGCCATCCTCAATGGCTGTCATGAGTTCCTTTTTATTTTCATTGTGGCCATTTGGAAGCCATGCAATTTGATTCCGAAGAACCTCTTTCTGTTGCTTGCAACTCCGTTTATAGCCAACAGAAAACCGGGACAGCAGATCGCTTCCAAGTTGTCCACGGGTCCATGTCAAAGAACTTCTTCTTCAACCCCTACACAATTTATAGGGGTGATTTCGCACTAGGGTGGCATAGTTCTCAACAAAAAAAAGTTTCTAATCGGTTGTAAAGCAATTGCATTAATGACGTAACATAATAAATAGAATTTTCTACCGCAAAATAATAATCATAGAATATTTCAGGGGCCGCCCACCATTGACATGTTCCTCTCCACTTCCGAAGAACTAGGATATTCATAATGCAATGAAGTTTTCTCTTGCACTTGGCTTGTAATTCCCCAGTCATAAATCCCTATGCAGATTTTTAACGTCGTCTATTTCCAGAAAATGCAGCAAGATGTTGCTACACGATAGGTCGTTGTGCAAGACTGGTGCTTGGTGCATTAGACTCGCACTGTACACCAAGGCCCAAGCCAGCTTCACCCTGGCTATGTCTTCGGTATAGGGTAATTTTCTTGGCTTCAACAACATTGAGACGTGCTATTAGTTCCACAAACGCCCAAAGGGAACCATAGGAGATACTCAAAAATTTAGTATGAACATCTCTCGTAGCCAGTCACCGTTCCACCACAGTAATATAGGCCTCGCTCCATGGTTGTCCCAAAACTTGATGATACTGAGATGATTTAAAGGGCAAACAAGGGCCTCTATAGAACGTTGCACCCTGGCTACTTTCCATCGGGTTTTTGCTATGGACGTTTTGACCGCGAATTGAAGGGATGTTGGCTGGGATTTTATCTACCTATTCCCTTCTATGGCCACCTTCCTGACTGTGTGAATCCCAACAAAGGTATCACTTGTGAGCCTCTAGGTGAATCGAAGTTGAGAATCGAAACGGAGCTACAGGTGCATTCATGACCCTAACAGACTTACTTTATCCATGCCTGCCACGAACAAGATAGAAGATAAAACCAATCAGATTTTTTCGAATCATTAGCAGCTCGTCCTGAATCATCTTGTTGGAATCACGACCCGGTTGGCTTCCCCTTGAACATCTTGTGCCTGCTTCTGCACAATTTGAGACCCGATGTTGGGATTGCGAACCACACTCAGTGGGATACCGGTAAGTCTCGAAACTCTTGTCCCTCCACCTCGACACTTCAGATAAATAGAAACGGGAATTATGGTGTGCGTGAAGAAAAATTCTTGATCACCATGAGACATGTTTGAAGTAGGATAGCTCGATGATCATACATAATGAAGAAGATTTTTCATGAGTGCAACGAATGTATAAGAAATTGTTAGTATCATAATATGTCGAGTGGTAAAGATACACAGAACAGCATGCAATTTCAATAACATAGGAAGTAGTCTACTCACAATTACAGCTCGATGATTTGGACTATTGGAACAATCCTCCGGCATCGACTGACTGGTGCGATTCTCTTGTAGCAAGCTGTCTAGAACACAAAAGCTCCCATTTGCTTAATTGTATCTAGCTCTTCGGCTCATTTGGAATGTCTATGTAAGTCATTCAATGAAAGAGTAGGACGGATACCAAAATTTATCGATAACCCAGGAAAGCTGCAGTCCGATACCTATTTGTCCCAGAAGCTGGCATGGGTGAGAGAATGATTCTTCTCCACCAAACCTATCATAACTTGTGCCAATCTCATTCCACATTAAATCTGGATCAAATCATGCATCATTCAAATCGAACCCCTGCGTGAGGCCTCACATCCAATCAGCTACGATACGTAATTATACGATGTCCAGCAAAACTAGATTAAAATGATCAACAGGACCACTCCTACAGGGAAGCAAGTGATCTTTAATACAACTGTAACAAGAGCGCTGTACCTGACGACTATGCATGTGCAAGCAGTAACAGCTTGGTAGTTTATATCATCTTTGTTTCATTGCAACACATGCTAGGAAAGTTTTAAAAACGAACATTCTAATTCTTTGCACTCAGGCAAATGAGTGGGAAAAAGGATCTAACAGCAGAGACTAATTATTTAGAACAACACTGCACGAGTGAATCAATAGTGATTGGGCTGTAAGAATGACATATTTACAGAATTATCAGAAAGGAATTTCAGGGGTCAGGAGAAGACTCAAAATTGCCCGAGTCTCAGATTAATTAATTGCCCTAATGACCCTGTGGAGTCGGGTGAAATCTCACGTTCTGCTGAGACGGTCACCACCCTCACCATCTCTAGCTCTGCTGAACCGTCAAAAAGGGTCCAACGCTATACACATAATTCCTGTCCGTCTAGGGTAATTGAAAACGCTCCCAAAAATCTCCATAACCGAAGTGGATAGAACAACAACAACAGCCACAACAATAAATGTACGAAGTTGACTACTGAAAGTAATCTTCAGACTACTCGTGAGTAACTTCTTCGATGGTGAGCTTGTGGGGGCTCACCGGAGTGGGAGCTTCCAAGACTTGGTACTTGGCCTTATTCCGCTTGAGAAGGACGTACGTGAGCCAGTACCAGAACAAAGCAATGCGAAACTCCTGGGTGATGGCCTGGTTGACGCTGCTGCCGCCGAAGGAAAGCCTCTCCAGCACCTGCTCGCCATCTTGCAAATCGAACGAGTTCTTCGCGTCGAATTTGAGCCCCAGGAACTCATTGATGGACAGCGCTTGAAACGCCCAGCGGATGAGCGACACGCGCGGAATCCACCGGAAGATGGCCGGCGTGTTGTCGGAGTTCACGTAGTAGCCACCAAACACGATGAACACAGTCATCAGCGACGGCCCCAGCGCCAGCGCGGCTTCCGTGGTGGGCGCAATGGCACCCACCGTCAACCCCATGGCCGACGCGGCGAACGCTTCGGCGGTGACGATGCCCGAGAACGTCAAAAACCTCTGCAGGGACGGGTTGAGGTTCGTCATGGGGTACACCACCGCACCGAAGACGAGAGGGAAGGCGGCACTGACGGGCGCCTCGGCCACGAGCTTGGCGATCAGGTAGGGGGCCAAGGAGTAGCTGCCCTTGGCTTGCTCCCGTTGCACTATGGACCTCTCTTTGGGGAACACATTCACCGTCTTGGTGAGCGCCGCCATGGCCGTGTTGATGGCCGCCACCTGCAGCAGCCCCATGCGATCCTGCACCGACGTCTGCGAGCAGCCCATGCGCCAGAAGATGGAGCCAAAAATGAGAGCCGATGTGACAGACATGGTTCCGCGCACTCGGTTCGTGGACGAGTCCCGCGTCGTCTGCCGCCACGCCCGTCGCAACAACAGCTGGAACTGCCACAGAAAGCCGCCCTTGTTCACAGCCACAGTATCGTGCACGGCCATGCTCTCATCATCAGAGTCTGCCATAGAAATCGGGTTCCCTGACTTCTGTTTACTCGCAAAGGCCTCCACCAACTCGGCGACCTTCTTGCGAGTGGCGGCTTCATTATCCGAGGAGCTGAAATCGATGGAAATCAAGTCCGCGAAGTATTCCGCGGGATTCGTGTGCTCGGGACAATGGTGACCCAAAGCTGCAAAGTACGCCAAAGCGTGATCGCGCGCAGGGCCAGCATACACCACGGCCCCACTGGAGAGCAGAATTAGGTCATCGAATTTCGAGTAGATGGAGCCGCGCGGTTGGTGAATGGAGCACACCACCGTGTGACCCTCTTGCGCCAGTTTGCGCAGCGTCTCCATGACGCGCTCCGCCTGGAACGCATCCAAGCCGGTGGTAGGCTCGTCGGCGAAGATCACGGACGGGCTGGCGATGAGCTCACACGCGATGGACAAGCGCTTCTTCTCGCCGCCGCTGATGCCGCGCACCTTGGCATCCCCCACGACGGTCTCGGCGCACGTCACCAATCCCAGGCGGTACAGGAGCTCCTGCACGTAGCGCTCGCGCGCCTTGGCGGTCCACGTCTTGGGCAATTGCAGCTCCGCCGCGAGCGACAGCGTCTCGCGCACCGTGAGCTGCGAGAAGAAGAGATCCTCCTGCCGCACGTACGCCAGGCGATGCTGGGACTTGGCGAACGCCCGGCCATTGATGGAGAGCGACCCCGTGAGGCGCAGGCGAGGGGAGGCCGCCAACTGCCCGGCCAACACGTTCAGCAGCGTCGTCTTGCCGGACCCCGAGGGGCCCATGATCGCCAGCAATTTGCCCGCCTGGGCCTCGCCGCTCACGCCCTGCAGCAACCGCTTCACCACATTGCCGCGCTTGTCGCGCACGACGCACTCCAGCCCATCCCACGCCACGGTGACGGGCACCACGCGATGCTGCGTGTGGCCGACGTGCTCGCCGTCTTCCAAATCCTCGTCCTCGGGCACCCGAGGCGTCGGGGGCTTCTTACTGCACCTCGTCTGGGTCGCCACGAAGCGCACCGTGAGCGCGGCCACCCCCGCGGCCACCAGGGTCGCCACGTTCGGGGCCATCACGGAATGCAAATGCAATTAATCCTGCAAAATGCAAAATTTGAGGCACAGGGAGGAAAGTGATGATGCGAGTGAACAAGAGCGCAGCATGCAAAACTGAAAGACACGGATGGGCAAGAGCTAGGCAGAGAAGAGAAGCTGAGCGAGCAAGGGTGGACGGACCGACGACAATTGGACATGAGAAAATGGATCCCTGGGCAATTGCGTGACAATGCACACTATTGAGTCTAAAGTGACCTTGCTGTTGTCCTGTACCTTGAGTTACCTTCCTTACACAAAGCAAGCAATCAAGCAAGCAATCGCACGCCCACACGGGCACTCGGCCGTGAACTCGCTCATCACTCCGTCTCTCCTTCCTTCCTAACCCTTAAAGGTCCAAAAAGCCCTTTCCGACCAGTATTATACTCCAATATTATGTTGTATTTGGCATGGTTCCACACCTCATATGGGTTTAAGATCAAAAGTGAAGTTAAATTTTCCGTCGACATGATTTTAATGAACTATTGGGGTCTCAATTTGGAACTTTCTATTCGCAACAAATGTCAAATATACGCCAACGTATCTACTATCCCCATCAGTCCTTTAAGGGTTGAGTTAGTTCCTTCCTTCCTTCTTACGGATAGGATGATGCCATGCCCGCGCTCTTTCTAGCCTTGTTCTGCTGAAACCACTTTCTTTTGGTGGTTTTTTTTTTTTTTTTAATTAGTAAATAGTATTCAATCATATAAATCTAAGTATAGCTTAATCAAACAAGTGTCGGTTAACCCCTAAATAACCGATCGACCATATTTTGGTTGCAACCCAAACAACAGTGACTGCCCATGGTCAAGAAATGACATTTTTTGAGTTTTGATTTTTTGTCGAATTTGTGAATAGAGATCATGTTCTAGTGTTGTTCAATGCATTTCATTTGCAATATTGAGGTTCACTAAAGATTTTTTCAAAGACAAACACCTCAACATTGTCTTAGTGTTATAAAACTTTCTATTTAGGGAAAGTAATGATGTTCTCTCATTTGAAATTTTTGCTTTTTTTGATTTTAGAATAGAATGTCTAGTTTTAACCAGTCATACCAAATTTCAGATTCTAAAAATAAGAATTGTAATTTTAGTGAATATTAAATGGTAAATGCTTCTAAATTCATTAAATGAGTGTCTAATACATTTCTTGAAAGTTAGACTGTATAGATAATTACTAAACATCATGCTTTTCATTTTCTCTTTTGGACCAAACTTCATCAAAGTTGCAGAAGCAATATTTTATAACACATCTAGGTTTTGCCCTTACCCCCTCTGTCATTTAGGAGTTAAACCTTGGTGAGATCGGACCGTTGGATTGGAAAATCTATAGTGTGCCTTTGAACCATATAATGCACACTCAAAAACAAGATTTTGGAGGGTGCGTGACTTCAAAGTTAAATAGAATTTGGGTTGAATTTTCAAAAATGACAGTGAAGATGTTCAACAATGATTTGTGTCAACACCTTTCCATTGCAATCTTTCATGTCAAGAGCAGACTCACACATAATTATTGTGCATTTTATAAGTGAGAGTGACTTATCCATATACAGTTTAGGACAATAATTTATACGAGTCCTACCGAGATGTATTGAATTTTTGGTGATCATTGGAAAGTAGGTATCTTTTTTTTGGACAGTTTTTGTGCATTTTGATGGCTGCAACTTCGGGGGCTTGTATCTCCTTCATCCCATGTCCGTTTTCAATGAAACTTGTTGGGTTGGATTCCCCTTGAAGTCTAGTTATCATGGTAAAATTTTCATGTCAATCCATGTTGTTATCAATGTTTGGGAGTCATTTTAGTGCACGGGTCTAGTTTGGACACTTTTTGCTTTTGGGGTCAAATGGATCACTTTTCGGGCTACTTTTTGACATTGCAAGGCCATTTTAGGTACATTAAATTTTTTCATGAGTTTTTTTTGGTACCAATGTGTTAATATGATGATTTTGAACTACTTTATAGTTAAAAGTTTTTTCATTTGAGTAATTTTGAAAACGAATTTCACCTCTAACTCTGTTGCTAGGAAAATTTCAGCATCCTTTTTTAACCCCTAAAGGACCGTAAGGCCACCACGGGGCTTTTGGAATTAGAAAGTGGGGAAATTTGGGTTCTTGGGCTTTGAATTGTAAGATGAGCAACAAAGAGACCCTGGCTCTTTTTGAAAGCTGAATCTGTAGGTACTTCTTGATCGGAAATTCATCAAGTGAGCAATTTTTGGTGATTTTTTTGAGTTGCACAGTGGGTATTTAGGCGTCACTTCAGACCCTCATATCTTCCTCCTCACACCTCCAAATTACTTGAATTTTTTTCACATGTTTAAAATGATGATTTCTACTCACAGTAAAAATTTCAGAATTTTTGGAGTACTTTTGAACAATCCGATTTCAGCATGTGTACAAAATACCCCAAAAAAGTTCCATCAATCTTCTCAACGGTGGCATTTTTTCAAAAATTATGCGATTTTGTTGATCTTTTTTTCATAAAAAAACTACGTAAGTCTTCTTTAGTTTCAACGGTGCCGATCGTCAAATTTACCCTAAACCAATGAGGAATTGAGCTTGCTACAAGAGCCAGTCAAGAAAACAAGAGCTAAGTTCAACACCCCCCCCCCTCCCCCCCAGTCCTTTAGGGGTTAACACTAAAACACTATGATCTTGCAATCTATATGGCCAAATGACCCCAAAATTGATCCACATGATCTACAACAATTATATTACAAGATTTTACGGTTGAGATCTCTATACCTCACTTACATTTATACCTATAACACATCAAAAGTAATGATGATTTTAAGCCCAAAAAAGCTAGGGACGCTAGGGGTTAAAATATGAAAGGAGTTGGTATGTTGATCAACATCGGAATACATACACTAATGGAATATGAATTAGAGAGCACAATCAAAAAAATAAAAGAAGATAAAAAACTTCCAAACACAATATATATCTCACAGTACATGTGTTGTATTTGTAAGTATTTACTATATTTTGAGGTATTTGCAAGGGTATTTGCAGTATTTTGGTGTTTTGTAGATAAGTGTTTTGATAGCTTCACAATTCCAAATCAAAATTTTATTTTTGAACTGTATGCGTGACTGAGATGAAGCTCTACATTTGAACTACAAACATTAATGTTAGGTTTAGAGTAGATCTTACAGTAGGTTATAAAAACATGCTTTAGTGATGACAACGTGGTTGCGTGGACTGTAACGGGTTAAACACTCCTCACCATGGCACTAACTTGCTCCACCAAACGTTAACAAACTAGAGAGTGGGCAATGTGGAGCATATTTTGTAGAATAGCAAGCTCTAGGGTGAGTTGTTCTAAAGAATATGCTCTACACTACCCGCTCTCTGACGTTAAATGTCGAGGGGAACATTGTTGGAACAACATAATTTGTTGTTGGGGTCGATTCAGATGTCAGAATTGGCAGTAGCTTGTAGTTGCCGTATTCGGCTTGACAATTTGCCTTTAAATTGAGTGAATGAGCCTTCGAGGAATTTAACCCTTAAAGAACATGGGCTCGAATGAGGGGCAGCCCAGAGGAATCAAATCCTCATTTTGATCCACTAGGCATATGTGTTAAAGCTGCCCCTCTGCAGTTAAATAGAATAAAACTTTGTGGGAAAAAGGCTCCCCTCACACCCCGCCTGAGCTTGCCGGCTTGAGCTTGTCTGCCCGAACTTGTCCGCCTGTGCTTACCGACCTAAGTTGGCGGGCTTGAGCTCCCCGGCCTGTTAAATTCAATTAGAGATGATTTATGAACATTATATGCTTCAAACCATGCGATTTTTTTGCACCAAAAATTTCTAAAATCTTAGTTCTTAACGAATGAAAAGTGCTCTCGAAATAATCAACTCATAAAATTAAGCAACCAAAAAATCCATCAAATTAAGCGCAAGTTGGGAATCTACTCTCGCATTTTCAATACCTTTCCAAAGCACCAATCCTTTTATTTTTTGGTTGAGAAAAAGTAAAGTTTTCTCCTATATTCCCTCAAAACTAAGCCCGATATACTTAGTATGTCCTTTAAGGGTTAACGTGCAAAGGTTGGGTTCCAATGCGCCTTTATTATCACCTTCTCTAATACCACATTCTTTGTTCTCTACATAGTGAACGGGAAAAACCGACTAGCAATGACAAATTTGGTGTAAGGGGAGTGGGCCAATAACCGACACCGACCATAAAGAGACTCCTATATTTACTTCTTCAATGACATTCACTGTGCCAAAAACCAACAATCACTCAAATAGTTTGGTGATTGTTGACTTTGAAGCACTATTTGGACTCACCTCATTTGTTTTATTCTAAGTTTCTTTATGATCCTTCAAGACATATTCATTGTCAATTTCAGCCCATGTCTACTATCACAAATAGATAACTTAAACCTTGGACTTTGAAAATTCATAACTTATTAAATATAAGTTCAAAAATTATGATTCAACTTGAGGTAGATTTAGAATCAATTTGCTAATCCATTCAAACTATCACAATGCACCTCATATTACTATAAATAGTCAAAGTGCTTAAAGTGTCGGTTTATGACCCACTCATCTTAGGGTAATTAACTTCTGGCTAGGGAGATTATCAGGATAACCTCCTAGCAATAGTTAAATACCTAGTGTAAAGCCCAATCAAAGCATGAACTCTTGTTTGTTGGGGACTTCAGTTGGGTGTTTCAGTGGATAACATGAAGTAGCTTTTGGGTTCTATTCTTGACGGGAGAGCAAGCTCATTACATCTTTTTGCCCTACACCGAGATTATGGAATATGATATGCCCGCCTAATGAACTATGCAAATTGTGGGAGGGTTTGATGCTATCACATTTTGCATTTGACCAGTTCTATTTACAAACTATAAGGAAAAAAGCTGGATATTATTTAAAAAACTGGCACATATCATGCCTTCAGTGGTGGAAATCCTCAATCCAACTTTCTCACCAATATACCAAAGAGGATAACCAAACGATTTAAAAACATAAAAAAGGGCCATGGATCTTGACTAACCCTAGAGAATGGATGTACTCACTACGTATTGAACATCACTACCGTATCTGTACAGCAGCTTCGCCCCTCCTTGGGCAAATAATTAATATATTTCTAAAAATAGATTTTGCCAAAGTGAATATTATATGAAACCCATTCTTTCCCTTACAATTTTTTTAAAAAGAGTTCCCAAATTTTTCGCCCATCTATTTTTAGATTTTTGTTTGTTGAAGCTGCCCTAAACCTACGTTATCTCACTTCTTTCTCTCACAAAAACTTGCATACACCATATCTTAAGGATACATACGCCCTAGATTTTTGAGGCTTTAGACAACTAGAACCCATCTGAGCACCTAAATTTTAGCACTTAAATGTCACATTTTGGCACATTGAAATTTGCCACTCTAACATATATATGAGGTTTGTGACTAGGTTGTATCATATGTTACCAATGAATCCTCGTGCACTCAGGGACTTCCAAAGTATGTTCCCAAGATTGTCATATTATTTAGTGAAAATGGCAAAAAACGGTAGTATTGTCATATGGTCATATTATTATTTAGTGAAAATGGCAAGAGATTTGCACATTTCCGGGTGCCCAGCTCGAACCTTGTACCTATACCATTCCAAAATTTTCAAACAAGTTTGGCACTCTGAAACATGCCAATCTAACTAATATGACTGAGGTGGATTTATTATTAGGAAAATAATCAAATCTATTAGAGATTGATCTGAGCCAAGGAAAGATAAGTACCACCAATCAACCCAGGGTCACGTTTTTACTTCGAAGATGGTTCTCAATGTTGAAAACGTATCGTCATGCTTTGATGATTGAAGCTTCATTTTCACAATTCCAACGGTAAAGATTAGAGACTCATCTTCCTCTTATTAGGAAATTGAGAGAAGATAAGGTTTCAAAGTAAACCCCACTTTGACACCCTCCCATCGGTCTTCCCAATCCAACGTTGGAAGAGGAGACTCATTTTCGTCTTATCAGAAAATTAAAAGAAAACGGGGTTTCAAAATACTCCCAAAATTTTGTCCCTTCTCATTGGTCCTCCCATTCCACGTTACAAGTGGAGATTCATCTTCCTCTTATTAGAAAATTGAGAGAAGATGGGAATTCAAAACACCAAGCACGTTTGTCCCATCCCATTGGGCCTCTCAGTCCAACACTGAAAGTACTCAACATTTAACATTTTGCCTTCAAAACTACAGACTCTGCAACCCACTAGAAACTGGTAGGATGCATCCTCCCTACCCACAGACTGCTAACGAAAGTTACGATTGCTCACCCATTTGGTCTTCCTCAATTTGTGAAGCTGAATTCCGAGTACTCCGATCCTCAAGCTCAACGTCTCTAGATGTTCTTCAGTAACCCTCTATCTATAAGCTAGCAGCTCTTTAGAGAACGATAACAACTTCACTTGCAAGCATTTGGACTAAAGAAGGATTGCGGGCTGGCGATTTCAAGGACCGTCAGGCAGATTGTCACCGTACTTAATTCGCAGTTGATACTTGATTTCAATCTCTCTTAGCTTCAAACTTATCCAGGTCTCTCCTCTAGGACTATCTACAGCTCAGCTCTATCAGCTGGAGTCCGTCCAGTGGCTTGAAGCTTTACATCTCCATCTCTACATCATCCTCCGTGGAGACAGATCATGTCCATAATGCTGCTAGTAAGCCATACCTTCTCAGCTCTGGCTCTCGCACGTAGAATTCAATATCACGGTTGGATCATACAAGATCGCAATAATTATTCATACATGATCTGCACAGTACATGAGCATACATGTGTACAAATGGGCTGTCTTCCCAACGTTAAGTTCATGCCATTCGTATCATACATAGTTTAGTGTGAGACAGGGAATTGCCTTGTCTTCAACAGGTGACGCTATTCATGCCTGACCCCTCTATCTGAATGCTCCTTCAAGGGGTTCATTGCAACAGGCTGCACATGCTCAGACACGCAGTGTATGGAACCCAACCACGCATCTTTCAATTGACTGAATCTACACTCACGTCATGAGTCGACACTGACCACGTCAAGGCTCTAATAATCTCAAGACATGCACATACACCGCTGTGAGCCTTGGTAAAATCTTCCTGTCCCGACGAAAACTGAACAATGGTGGCAGCGTGGTACTGTAGCGGTCAATGAGAATGAACTCATAGGAGCCCACGTGATGAGAAAGGAAAGAAAAGAGCGAAACCCTAAAGCTCGCCAGTGCCAACAGGCTTGCGCGAAGTGTCGCCGGACGCCCACGCATAGTAATCTTTCCCCAGCTGAGACAGAAAGCGCGGGAGCATGACCTTGAGCAGCTGCGACATCACGCTGTTGCCAGTCCCTTCGATGGCCGACACCGGAATGGCCCGGAACGGAAACGGAATGTCCACCGTGACCTCCAGAGTGGTGTCCGAAATGAGCTGCCGTGCAGAAGGCGACTTTTCACTCACTCGCCACGAAACCCTGTTGACCATACTGGCAGAGAATTTCTGGTTCTGCGCCACCACAATGGGCGAGCCTTCCAGGGTGCACGAGAGCAGGCGAATGCAACACCCATCGGGCTGCTCCTCCACGCGCACCAACAGCACCGGCCCTACCTCGAAGTTGAAAAACTTAAACCGGTGGGCGTAGCACTTGAACATGGTGTCGTCGACGCGCTCGATTCGCTCCGCGTCCAACACCGAGTACTGGCTGGCGGGCAGCGCCATGTACTCCGCCAGCGGCCTCTCCACTTCTTCCAGTTCGTACGTCTCCGTCCGCTGGGCCAGGAATTTCGCCCGGGGTCCCGAGCTCTTCTCGTCCGAAGTTGCAGCAGCGTCATTGGACAAATCGTCATTGCTCCCTGTCACGCTGGACACCTCCGTGACTACACTTCGGCTTCTGTGCGAATTACGAACGTGCAAACCCTTGAACGTCCAAGACGAGAAGTTTCGGTTACAGTCCAACCGGGCTGAACACGACACCGAAGGACGCCGACAACGAAGGGATGCAGATTGCAACAGAGACGAAGAATTGAGAGCGAGGGATGAGAGAGAGGAATGCGCGCAGGATTGTGCGGCCATGGTGGAAGGGACATTACAGACGACCGCCATGGCCATTACTGCAGCAGCGAAACAACCCCCTCACTCCACTAAGTTAACTTACAGTCGTCGCAGTTTCATCGCCCGACCCAATTCCAAAGCCCCACAAATGCAATCATCAAAAATGCAACCCCACAAATGCAATCATCAAAAATGCAACCCCACAACTCGTGTCTTCGCTCGCAACACTTCCTGCGTGCACGCCCGAAATCACGGAAACCGGAGCCTGACTGAACAGCAATTCTCCTCTCGCTTCCAGAGAAACGGGGAAGATGCCCACAGACACCTCCAGGGCGTCCGGCAACTCCAGTCTGCAGAGACGCAGCAAGAGGAGGAGCCAGAGAAGGCGTGAACTTGGCTCTGAGTGGTTTTCAGGTCACGACGGATGAAGATACGATGGATGAGAAAAGGTATGCAATGACCGACGGAACCTGGCTCCGCTCGCCTCGGCGGACGGGTGAGTGGTCATTGGCCACCTTCCAGTAAGTTAAGTTAGTAAGTTACGAGTCATGGATGGGTGGAAAAGGATATAGCCAGCGCTCCGACCATTTTGGCATAGTAAAATATTTTTTTCAAAACTCTTTAGACTAAAAAAACTGGGAAATCAAATTAAGTTTCATCTCCAAAAATCTGTTTATGATTTTGAGCCTTCATTCAAAACTTATAGACAAAATTCAGAGACAGTGTTTGAAATTATCAAAGAATTTTTTTCTTTGCTACCCCACTCTGAGTTTTGTATAACTTTTAAATGGAGGCTCGAAATCTCAAATAGATTTTTGGAAATGACAAATAGCTTAGTCTTCCAACCTTTTTAAGTTCAAAGTTAAAAAAAAAAACAGTTATTCTACTATGAAAAAACGGCCCCCAAAGTCTGCTAAGTTTAAAAAAAAAAAAATTGTGAATGATTAAGTTAAAAACAATCAGTTAGAGTACACAAAACATCAACCATGGTGTTTTAAACGTTGCCCAAGTGAAGGTGTTTTAAATGTTTTAAGAGTTTTGAAAGTCATAATTGTGTGCTTTAATGCCTTTCAACTTAGAAGATTATGTTCACAATCTTGTTGAGAGTTTGTATAAAGAATTTCAAACCGATTAGATCTATTTGTTGTGGATGCCCGAAATTGCCCAAAATTTAAAAAATCACCTTTTGAGAAATAATTTTTTAATTGCTACTTGAATTAATCAAAAAATTATAGGCATTAACATAATAGTGAAACACAAGTTTATTAAAAAAATTGCATCTTGTACAAGAATTGTATTCAACAAATATTGTATCAAGAAGGGCTTACTCAAAAGTAAAAAATGGTTTAAAATCATGACTCATGGTTTCGAGGGTTAATTAATTATTTGACATCAATGTGTCAACTTTGCCCTACTACTATGGTATAACAACATTCCAAAATCTTATAAATGTACAAAGTTGAGTCCATGAATTGCAAGAGATTTGAAAGATTCCAAAAGATTCCAAGAAGATTTTGAATTCCCTAAAATTTTGTTGATTTGGTCATCGCACTATTCAAATCAACAGAAAGTAGGTCGCAATTGGTTGGTTTTTACAAAAAGTTCAAAAATAAGTGAAATCGGTCATTGCAGTGCTGCAAACAACATAAATTATTTGATTTTTTTATTGATTTGGTCATGATTTGTAGTAGTGATTGATTTCTACTGTTGTTTCTTCTCAATCAAAGTGCCACTCACTGGTATTTTAGAGCCTCAAATTAATTAAGGGCTGAATAAGGACCGCTTACATGACGTGCCAAGGCTAATTTGGAGCTCTGACATGCTTGAATCTTTGTAACTTAGATGATTGGTTGAATTTATGAAATCAACCTCAACGGCTTCACATGAGAGAGTCAAGGCCATTCTCTAAAATTCATATTACAATGGGCTGAAATTATATTCTAATGCACTAAAAACAAAATTTGATGGCCATGGGAAAGAGAATTGGGTTAAACCAAAATGGAAACCCAATGCACTTCCTTCGGGTCCTGTCTTTGAATCTTTTTAGCTCTAGGGCTAAAATGCTCTCTAGAGCTAAATAGTTTAGCCCCAGCTAAACCAAACAAATAGGAGGGGGGGGGGGGGGGGGAGGGATCTTCGATGAGTGGGGGCAAAAAATCTAGCAAGTGTGCCTCAGTCATTCACTAACTTGCTACTTAGTTTAATAGTTGGAAAAAGAAATATGTATCATTTTGCCTTTTCAACGGAACTAAGATCTGCTGAAATATGTTCGGCTGAGTGATACAATCCGGGCATGGCTAAGGTCGGGGGTTCGATCCTCTCAAGGATTTGCGGTACTTCATCTATAGATAGTGAAGCGTATGGCACAGGATCTTATGGTCGAGGTTTCACATTGGACCGGCATATGGCAAACTGCAAATTTTGTCCTCGCTAGTGGTACAAATAGGAGCTATAGTGTTGTCCCGTACCCTAGCCTGCTCCCCATCCTCTAACTCACTTTTATGATATGATTTACTAACATGCAATAATATTCAATCAACTTTGATTGACTGATAGTATTATGACGCTACTCAGAAGTTTTCATTCATTCCAAATATAAGTTATCATCCATTGAAAATACAAAGTTTCATTCATCCATAACATGAGTTTCCATCTATCCAAAACACAAATTCCATTCATTACGAACCACCGCTTGAACTAGTGAAGAAAGCAATCGGTCACATGGAAGAATGTCACAAATCCCCCGACAATCTTACCTTCCTCCAAGAGTTAGGAACTATCTTTGTGCAATTTCTATTTACTAGAGATCACGGAAGCACCTCTCATTTTCTTCCATGGAAGATTGAAATACGTCGAATGTGCTAGAGGTACCTAGGCATGGAAGAGAATGAATTTGGAGGGTTGAATATTACATGCTACCATCGAAGCTATTATCAAAATATGAAAACTAAAAACGCTTCCTCAGTCCATTGGGTACCAAGTATCAACCTAGGTAGTTGCCAACTCATTACTTGATATCATATTTTAAAACTAAATTCTTATATCCATTATCGTTTCAAATTTCATATATCGTCGTTTCAAATTTCCTACCAAAAGCGTAAGCACAGAGAACCCAGCATGTGAAATCCTATAAAGAACAATTGACCGCTCTTACTTGCTTTTTTCAAGAATAGCTATGTCGGATTTTAATAAACAAACTACTATTCAATTCTAACTGGTAGTTCTTGGTGTATCATGAATGGAAATCAAAGAACAATCTTCTTTTACGCTGGGGTGTCAGAGCGATATTTACAAGGTAGCAAAAGCTCACAATAAACTCACGCAAATGATACATCTACTTCTGACACACGGTGGCATGTCCATGAATATTCTTCAAATGCGTCATTTTTTCTCAGAAATGACAAAGTCGTCTTTAACAAAGTTTACATAAGCAACTTTTGTCCAACAGTTGTAGTACGTGGGTACAATGAGTAGGGAGTGTGAGGATATTTTACCCAATGGTTGTTGCCCTTTGAATCACTTCCATTGTTACATGTGAAAAATGACCGCCGAGAATGAATAAGTTGCGATGAGATAGAGAAATCTTGCCTTTCTTCTTTAGCTCATTTGTGACGTGATTAATTCAAGATCCAAAGAGAGTGTTCGTTATCGATGCATGTTTTTGCGTTGCTATAGTCGCTCGTTTCTCGCATTGTGACAAATATTCTTGTTTCTTGCGCTTGCCTTTAAAAATGTAATAATTGGGTATCACTTCTCCTCCTCCATTGATACACACAAGTATGTCATCCACTTGCATTCCTTGGATGTTATGTTGTTGACATATCTAGTTCATGTTTTTGCAAGGACAAGCCCTCCTCCATTTTTCCGTGCTTGCAATCCGGTTTCATCGCACTTCCAGATGCGATCTGCTATGTACTGATGTTTTTTGTAGACCTCTTCAAGATTGTTGTAGAAAGTAGCTAAATTAATTGGGTTCAGATGTTTTGCTCGTTTAACCTCAAGTCCTTTTGAAAGTCAAATAGATATGTTTGGATTACGTCTCCTAAATCCTTGCATCCAGCTTTGACCTGGTATTCCATTAGTAAATGACGTCTCCCTTTCTTCAGCAATTGCCGCTACTTTCATTATGGGTTGGAAAGTTGTCATTGGAAATCCTCTTTCATACAATCATATCATAGATGTGCTTAACCCTTGAACGGGCCTCGGGGTCTAACTGTACACCACCGTATTCCTCAGATATCTAGGGGGTGCACTCTACATTATATTTGAGAATCACGTGCATTCATAACCCCTTCTAAGAACCCCTTGTATACGAGAGGTTATATGTCTAAATACCTTTGTATACAAATGTGTTTATTGTATTGTTTCAATGGCCCTCTGGCCGGTAGGCACTGGGTCATTGACATTACGAACGGACACTTTATTCACGCTGGCCTCGAAAGAGGACCGGAGTTTCTATCTATCTATCTATTTATTGTATGTATATGTAATACGGCAATGTTCAAATTAATACCCCTTCTGTGCTCCCAACAGCCACCGTCCCGCGCCTGTATGCACAGGGTGTTGCGATCACGAGTAGCACTAAATTCCCGATTCATAATTTATTACCTTTTGTGAAGAGTAATGCCAAATCCCCCAATGAAACTTTGTGCGACTAGTCTTAGGTGATCTTTGGACATTGAATTGGATTCGAATTTTGTGTCAAACAAGAGAAACTGCAAAATGAAGAAGATTGATTCAGAGATTAGTACCAGAATTCTGACATGGATTGTTCAGTTTTGGAATAGGACTGACAGTTCCAGAGATGAACTTACACTGCGAGTGATGTATGCACTCATCTTCTCGATGATTGCATTGGTGATAGTGTTGATCATGATAAGTATAGTTTTGCTGTAGAAGGTGTTAGAAGGTGTTAGAATTCCTGCTTTACCTCTTTTTTTTTGATCTCGTTAATCCCATAATGTGTCCCCAAAGCATGCTTTTTGGAATATCAAAGTGGCATGCAGCGGCACTAATCTTCTCTCTACGATCTATTGTAGCTATTGCAGCCCTCAATTGGGTATTTGTCCACTTTCCATTTTCCTGCACACGTTGCCTTTTTGCATGGTGGTGTGACTGTACATCGTCCGGTTGTTCTTGTGATCCTCTATTCCCGTCCTTGGGCATGAAAACTAGACTCTAATTGTGACCGATTTCTGTGATGTGAGGTCTGACATGATTGTAAGACCCTTTGCGAATGTTCACATGAGGAATCACTTCTATTTCTTTTCAAAGTTGTGCCCTCATAATTAGACTGTTGAAGTACCTTGCTTTTATCTTCTCTTGTGGTACTAGTGGAAGAATTTTCATTTGAACTTGCCTCGTTCTCTTTGATAACATTTAATCCAATTTGGTTCCTCACCACGTTCCTCACTTGATTGTGACATTGTATCATATATGTTTGATAGAATATTTAGTTTGTTTTTTCACTATCAACCTAACATGTCACTAAGTAAGCCTTAATTTATAGCTAGTGGAGGATCAAGCAGGATGACTATCAATCTTGCACCTTATTGGGGAAGAACATGCAGCCCTGTGTTGGCCACTCAAGAGTTGGTTTAGTAATGGGCTTCTTGTTTCATAATGTTTAGCTGGAGATGAAAGAGAATTTTAGAACATAATATCAAGACTGCAATTGATTCTATGGAATTGTTTAAGTTAGCTAAGACTCGTTTAAATCTTTACATGTGTATGGTACTAGCATATTGACCTAACTTTTGGTTATGCAATTGGTAGTTTCTTTGTACAGGTGAATGATGTGGATATCCTCTATACAGGGCCTTCTAGATGTGTTAGTATGCAGAGCTAACTTAGGGTCTTTCATGCAAATATATGAACAACATGATTAGTTTGATAATTGTGAACAACAAGACATGGGGAGATGCCACTCTAATTTATGAGGGTGTTTGGCTATCAAGACTGCTTATGTCCATGGGCAACAAGATGTGCTAGTCTTGGTTATTTTAAGAATATCTTTCCTTTCTACCATTTACTATATCTTAAAATCCTCCATTATATATAGACTTCGCGTCGGAACCGATGCTGGCTGCGTTATATTCAGTACATTTAAGATATACAATATTTTCATTCACGTTTGAGTTCGATGGTGGTAGTTATTTGTTGACCAGTCAACATACATGAATGTGACACAGTTGAAAGTCTATCCAGGGTGAAGGAAAATTTAACTAATAGATTTTGGGGATGGCTTGGGAAGAACTCAAGGATGCAAGAAAACTTGCCTGGCTCAGGGCATGGAGAATTGGAGCTTGAACCTGAGCAGTGTCAGAGGATTTATCCCATCGCTCAAAGGTGGCTGAACTTGTTGCTCATCATAGATTTTCCTGTGTCTGTCAATCTAACCACATACAGTAACAATTCCATTCAATCTCGGCATTGTCCAGGAAGCAGTGATCTCAGAACCACTTTATGACATTTAGAACATTATGCGACCTCCCACATAAATGGTATTACTTTTGCTACCCAATGCATACAATACTCACGATACCTCTATAATATCCGGCAATACCCTTGATATATTAAGGTGATACCATGATGATATCTGCGGATATCACCTCATGAAGTTGCTACATATTTATATCATGATGAGCATTCTCGCTACATTTCAATTTTTTTTTCATTTTCTTTCTTTGTATGTTTAGCAGCCCCATTTTTTGGGTAGAAATCCAGCTAATTTTAGCCAGTTTTGAGATCACTGCCAGGAAGCAACTTGTGATTGATCAGATAGGGCGTTTCATTGGCTAAAATTGACTGCAACCGAGTATTAATAATAACTTTAGCAATTAAACGGAATGATTCACGAGAACAAGATGGAAGACCAGCAATATAATCGACTAAGAGTACGTACTATTAGAAAACAAGCAATAATTTCTTGAGGACAACTAGAAAATTCATGAAAACGAATTATGCATCCGTTGTCTTATACTGTGCATGCTTGAGTTGATTGAGGCTCTTTTTTAGCATTTGAGTATCATTGATTCTGCATGTTATCTACTATTTTACCATAATTGGTTATAATATTTTTAATGATCCTTACCCATAAAGCGACCATCACATGGCCTATGATGGATGTTGGCAGTCCCTACTTTCCATTCTCCTATGCCTATTTAAAGCGTTCTACTTTTGATGAACCAAACTATAAAAAATAAAGTCATATTTTAATCAATCAATCTCTTTATGTAAACACAATACTTAAAAAAAAAAAAAAGATAATTAGTTACCACATCTTGCGGCTAATGGGGCTAAAATTCACTTAGTCATCACTCTATATTTAACCGCCATTTATACTATCGATATTAACCCTTTAATGCGCCAACATCCACTATGTGGATGACGCACAAATTGAAATTGCTAGATTCTCATCCAAATTGGACAGTTTTCATTCGCCAAAATTTCTCTTGGTTCTTGATCAAGTTGACTATCCTTTGTACAGTTTGGATCTTTAAAATAGGTTATTATGATTTAAAAAAAAACAACAAAATTGGTTTATGTCAAATTTCATTCTTAGTTCAAAAAGTGGGACCTTAAATATGATTTCCAAAATAAGTAGAATCAAATAATGGAAACCATACCATCTCGTAGTGCATGTTATTCCAGTTTCGTTACCATATTTTAAATTTTTTTGGGTGCTACTTTGGGATTTTAAATTGAATTTTAAGAGAAAACCTTGCAAAATTAATTTAAAAATATTAAATAAAAATAGAATAAATCCAACCGTACAGATGTGATCTTCACATTGACAGTTACAACTTTGCTTTGACTATCAACTCCATTTTTGGTTTTCATCAAAGTTAACATTTTATAACGCTTCTTTGAAAACAGTGTTGAATCGGGACGTTAAACGGGACGTTAAAGGGTTTAGGCTGCGAAGGGAAGGGCGGTGGAGCAGCAGCAGCGATGGCGGTGGAGCAGAAGCTGCGCTTGGGATTATGGTTGCGTTACTGGGCGGGGCTCCGTCTCGCCCCGCACGTCGGCACCCCTGCTCACGTCGCGCACCGCATGCTCAAGCTTGCTGCCGTCGCCCCTTCTGACCGCGTCGTCGACCTCGGCTGTGGCGACGCGCGCTTGCTCATTGCCGGTCAGTCAGTCACTTCCTTGTCTTCCTCGTTTTCTCGTTTTCTGTAGTCGCCTCTCACTTTTGGGTTTTGTAAACATTGAGCTTGATCATCTTCCACGTATCGAGAAGCCAACTTTTGTCAGGAAACTCTCGCCTCGGATCGATAGTATGCTGACTTGTTTTGATCTGTCGATCCACGATTCGTACAGAATCCCTAATTATCAACAAATGCTCCACGATTTTGAAATTTAAAACTGCAAGGGCAAATGCCTATTACGAAACTGTGGGTCGAGAAGTTTAGCAGAGGATGTTCTGTTCCAAACTTCCGAGTGTTGATGCAAATGCAGCTTTGGACCAAGGATTCATGGTTAAAAATGACCAATTGCATTTGTTGGTCAATAAGTTTTAAAATAAATTTGAAAAGAAGAAAAGAAGATGAAAAGTCTTCATTGAAGCTACTGCTAAAAGAACTGCTAAAAATGCATGAGGCCCAACTGGGGCTTCTTGGTCCTTAAGCTGAATGACGAAGCCCTTTCCATTTTGCATCTCGGTTTTCTGATTTCTGTGTAATTGCGTCAAATTGGGAGCTCTACTTGGGGATCATCACTTAGTGATCACCTTTGTGAATCGTCATCGGATCTGTAATTGCACACGCTTGTTACATTTTCCACATTGCAAGGTAACCTTCGGTTTTTTGGTGCCCTTTCCAGCTGCCAAGGATTATGGTGCGCAAGGCTACGGGGTGGAGCTTGATGCGGCTTTGTTTGCCGAGGCAGAGAGAGCAGTGGCTAAAGAGAGTCTCAAGCACTTGATAACGCTGGAGCGGAAGGATGCGTTCACCGTGGACCTGACTAAAGCCACGGTGGTCACTTTGTATCTGAGCACAAAGGGCAACGCTCGTCTACTTCCCATGATGCGTCAGCAGCTGCCACCCGGGGCCCGTGTGGTCTCGTTCTGCTGGCCCTTCGAAGCCCTGGAGCCCTCTACGGTGATCAAAGTGGACGGCATCAGTCTGTATCTTTACAGATTTAATTAATTAATGGCTCGTAGAGTTGGAATGGCTCACACACCATAGGAAGCTGTCATGTTTCACCAAATGGTCCTGGATGAGCTAGGCTGGACAGAAGAACTCGTCCGTGTCGATGCTTTCTCCACTCGACACCAAGTCTTCTTCAACTGTTCCAACGTCTTCATCTTGGACCGGTTGGACCAAGCTTGCCACGCTTAGAGACGGTGTTACGCAGGTATGACGCATTTCAGCTATTGATCGGCTGATTCCAGAGTTTCTGAAAGGAGGGAGGGTTTCAGCGGCCATGGATGAGTTTGTTGTAGAAGCTCGTGGGGACCCAGCAGGAGATGTTTTGGCCATTGGTTGGCTGACTCGAGACGCTTTTGGTGTCGCAGCAGGAGACGTTTTGGCAAGTGTTTGGCTGGTTCTTGGAGACTGAGGGGGGTTCGCGCGATTCTGAGACATGCGTGGAGTGCGAGGTTGTGCTTCTCCTGATTCTTCCGTTACTTTATTGACGGTGATCTGGGATTTCCGCACCATCCCGCTGATTGCAGATCAAACAACAACGTACAGGCAGTTAGTATTGTTGTGCAGCTGATTCAATTTATGGAACTTGTCTCTTAATTCGCTTGGAGCTGCATTGGACGTTCGAATTTCACATGAACCTTCACGGGTATGATTGCAAGCACACAGCGATGTAAAATATAATCCATTTGAGGACTTACTACTCGATGGCTGGGACCGTAGCATGAAAACTTAATGCTGCTTGAAGTGAAGAGAATTGTTGTTGGATCCATTCTACTACCGCTGTTTCTGCTCCCCTGAGTTGAATTTCTATGTCTTTCATCCTCCTCTCATGTTCTGCTTGCATCTGCAGGCACAATGTTACAGATCTGAATATCATGAACAATAAGGTCTCATCGTTGTGGAAAGCTCCTCTTCCATCTGGAGTATCTCAGCCTGTGGATGCTCTTGTTATTTGTCGACACGAATGTTGTCATCATGACTGAAACTGAAACAATGGATTGTGATGCACACATGAACAGTCTAGACATACTTGCGAGTTATTACCTCTTTGAGTAGCATGTTCAAAGATTCTATCTGCTTCCGCTGTATAAGTAAATCTCCTTTCATCTTTTCTTGTTCTTCGGACTGCTGCTTCAGCCAACACCATGAAAGCAATCATGTATTTAGACCACACTGCTTAAGCATCAATGTGACGGTTGGCACAGGACAAGGTGATCAAGGTCACAAACTTGAAGAGGTCCATGGAAAATGGACAATCTTACTTTGCTGCTTAAATTCGTCATACAGGAAATGTGTTTGAGCTCTTCTGCTCGAATTTTCTCTTCAAGCAACATTGCCCTCTCCTGCTCTGCTTTATGTTTCTCCTTCAATTGCTCCTGACCAACCAGAAAACATCGGATTCTTAACAAAAGCAGATCGTAGACCGCACTTGACTCCTTAAACTCAGTCTTCCATATGATATTTGGACCATTAGAAGCCTCTCAACATGAGCCTTGCAGAGATCGATAATTTGACTTTTATCTGTTGGTGACGGTAGCCCCACGGGAATCAGAGAAATACCATCTCAGTATCCATTGTAGCGATATTTTGTTCGGCATTAGATTTACTAAGCTCAGCTCGTGTCACTGATGCCCTTTCCTTCCTTAAGTCATTCTCCAAGCCTTGCACACATTCTTCATGTTTCTGGCACCACCAATTCACAGCATTCATCAAGGGCAAGCGCAAGCAGATCAGCAAGTGGTCAGATTGAGTCACTACAACAGATGAGTCCTTAATCACCCAATGCTGTCTCGTCCCAATAATCGAATGAGTTCCCAGTCGTCAAGAACCAAAGCACTCAAGATAGCTGCATATGAGAGGACGTTGCATGGACTTTAAAAGGTTAGGACTTCATGACGAAGACAGGATAGGATAAATGCACATATGAAGACTTCCAGGAGGTCGTCATTTAAGAGATGGATAAACCTGCTTTATTTTCGCAAGCTCCTTGTCCTTATCCTCCAGGTGATTCTGTCGCAGGAACACAAGCATATTATTCCAAATTTGAAGGCGCAATCTAAAGAAATGTGCTCACGAAGCAACTGAACGCCTAACCTCTGGACAATATTCCCTTGTGGCGTTTGTAAATTAATGTACTTCATGCAATATCTGGTAAGCAGGCACAACATGTTGTTTCAGCCTCAGATGATTGATGTTGCCCACTGCAAATACAGACATTAGAAGACTGCCTAGGTGTATCAGAGGCCTCACTTGCAGGCATTCTATTTCCACCATTTTCATTGAAATTTGACGCTTCGTCTCTTGTTCAAGAGCTTCCTGAAAATGTCTCCAGACGCCAGTCGTCAGAATGAAAGCAAAGCAAAGAAATTTTTCTACACGTGGAAATGTCTTCAAAGCTTGGGAAGATCACTGAGATTAACTTGATAGTATGCAAGTTTATATGAATTTGCATGTTCTTCCCCTAAAGACAGGGTCCTGAAATCAGGTAACCTAACCTTTTCCTGTTGGAGGACCTGCTGCTGGTGGACGAGTTGTTGCTCGGCAAGCTTGGTGTTAGATTTCTGCTTTTCAACTTCCTGCAAAAGGAGAACTCGTTTCTTAAAAGAATAGCCGAGGCAATTATCCGTCCCAACTGGAAACCAACCCACGAGAAGTCTATGTGGTGCTTCTCAGTCTCACCATCATCAAATTATCCTTCATTGATTTCAGTGAGTCAATTTCAGCTGTTAGCTGGGACCTTAACTCCTTGACCTGCACATATTCATCCAAGCATCTGTCGATTAGATCATCCACGTTCATGTATCAGGTCAGATCTTGGTGGACGATTCACATGAATATCCCTTGAAGATGATTGGAGCCCAAATGAATACATCATGTAGCCAAAATTTGGCATCGTCACACTTCCAAAAACCAAGTGATCATAAATACGCTGTGCTTCTTAAACGAAACCTTTTATTATTCAAAGTGAGTTCAAATGATAAGGAGTGTCTTTCTGGACCTCCTCAAGATGTTTTTCCTCCCGTTGAGAGATGGAACATTCCAGCTTTTGAACCAGGCCAGCATTGTACTCAGCCTCGCTCTTAGATTTTGCTGGACAAGGATTGAAAATTAACAAATGTGGCACATTGTCAACTTGCTCCAATGCTCGGCATTGAAAACGTATCTGGTTCGAACTAAAGCCTGCAGAATCGTACCTTCCATGGCTTGAATGCGTTTATCGCTATCTTCTCGCAACATTGCTAACTGCAAAAGCCACAGCAATTAGTTAATTGTGTTTCTCCAGACAGGTCTGAACGGAACAATCAGAGGTATATTCGAGCATTAATTGCGCGAAACATGAGGAAAACTACACGAGTTGAATGATTTCTTGACTTGGCAATAAGACTCCGGCGAGCTCATAAAGTTATGACCTACATCAAATAAAAACAGAGCTACTGGTTATGGCTGGAGCACTTGAATGAACATGCATCGCTCTATTATAGTTCATTGCCCTGGCTCTTGAGGAGGTTGATCTCTACTAAATGTAGAGTTCCCCATCGCTCACTAAAGATTAGCATTATAATAACGAGTTCAAATTCTTCCTAACAACCGTACCCATGTGCATAGGCATCACAGACAGTCGTCAAACTTCAAACCTGATCGGTCAAATGCTGGATCTGCTTGTTAGCTTCTGCTTCACGCTCTTGAGCTGCTCTCTCGCTTTCCTTTCTCTCCATTATTTCACTCTGGAGGTTCAAAGATGTAAAATCAATCCACATTTTCAAGAATTCTGGAACACGTTGAAAGTGGCAGTTTGTTTCCAAAACTCGTCGCAGTTCACAATGAAGCCAAAACGTAATATTCCAGTTAATGAATATAACGCACAGAAAGGAAAATATCTTTCAAAGGATCTCACTTCAAGGACTGCTGTTTTCTCGCTGGACTCACTGGAGTTGGTCTGCAACTTCTCTCGGAGGCAATCCATTTCCTGGTAAGGATTGCAATTTTTGGTCAGCTACAAAGCAAACTTTGACTATCAAGAAACACTTTTAATGTAAAGCACCTAACAATCACTCAGACAAAAACGTTCAGCACCGACATTACCTCATTTCTCTTCCTTATGCATACATATTTCCAACACTATGCTGCTTGTGTTGAACTCCTTGAATAATTTCTCAAATGTGTCATATGAGGTAGAATATCGAATCTTGCCTGACTAAGCTTGCGAAATTCCATTTTGACTTCCTCACAGTCACGTTCAACTTGTTTGCGGCGCTTGGTCTCCTCATTCAACTCCTCTCGAGAGGCCTTCTCACAGGAGCACATTTGATGAAAGGTTACCCTTTCCACATGAAGCTAAAACCTTGTGTAGAATTTGAAATGAAAGACAAGGTGCTAAGGATTACTTTATCCTTCTGCATGACGTTGCAAGGATTCAGTTTTTCTAGGACTCCTGGCTCATAGGAATTGAAGGGGCTATTGAAATTGGAGTTACCATGAGGTCTTGCGTTCAAGTCTTGCGGAAAACCGGTATCAATATAATTGAGCGCTAGATATTATTACGGATCGGATCAGGCACTCTCTCGCAAGTATTGAAACATTGAGTACTCTACAGTTCGCCTCCATGGTTTTAAATACTCTGGTTTGAATAAAATAAAGGCATAATAAGCCACAAGCACTCCAAGGTCGTCATCTAATCGACAGGTGGTCAGGCATTAACAACAATCGACCGACTGTAATAAAGCTGTAGTGAATACCTCTAGTTGACGAATGGCTTCGGCCTTTTCCTTATGCAGATCATCCAACTCTGCCTTCACATCAGCCTTCAATCCCACCACAATGATTCAATCACACAGTCCATTGTATCATGCACAATTGAATGAAAGAGCAGTTTCCTTTATTTTTAAACGGCCTGTTTGAGTGTTGCCAGACCGTTATCGAACCGATGAATTCGTCAAAAATCAATCGGTCCTATCTAGAGAACTGCAACTTCCTACCCTGATGTATCTCTAGGACCCCAGGTTTCATCTTATTCCATCTAAATTAAGAAGTTAATACTCAAAACGGAGCTGTGCATTCGTGACCCTAACAGACTTATTGATCCATGCTACGAATAAGATAGAAGATAAACCAACCAGATTTTTTCGAATCATTAGCAGCTCGTCCTGAATCATCTTGTTGGAATCACGACCCGTTTGGCTTCCACTTGAACATCTTGTGCCTGCTTCTGCACAATCGGAGACCCGATGCTGGGATTGCGAACCCCACTCAGTGGGGGTTCTGGTAAGTCTCGAAACTCTTGTCCCTCCACCTCGACACTTCAGATAAATAGAAACGGGAATTATGGTGTGCGTGAAGAAAAATTCTTGATCACCATGAGACATGTTTGAAGTAGGATAGCTCAATTATCATACATAATGAAGAAGATTTTTCATGAGTGCAACGAATGTATAAGAAATTGTTAGTATCATAATATGTCGAGTGGTAAAGATACACAGAACAGCATGCAATTTCAATAACATAGGAAGCAATCTACTCACAATTACAGCTCGATGATTTGGACTATCGGAACAATCCTCCGGCATCGACTGACTGGTGCGATTCTCTTGTAGCAAGCTGTCTAGAACACAAAAGCTCCCATTTGTTTAATTGTATCTAGCTCTTCCTCATTTGAAATGTCTATGTAAGCCATTCAATGAAAGAGTAGGACGGATACCAAAATTTATTGACAACCCAGGGAGCTGCAGTCCGATACCTATTTGTCCCAGAAGCTGGCATGGTACATTGTTTCCAGCCAATTTCAGTTCGGTGAGAGAATGATTCTTCTCCAGCAAACCTATCATAGCGGTGGCACCACTTGCGCCAATCTCATTCCACATTAAATCTATATCAAATCATGCATCATTCAAATCAAATCCCTGCGTGAGGCCTCACATCCAATTAGCTACGATACGTAATTGTATGATGTCCAGCAAAAATAGATTAAGATGATTAACAGGACCACTCGCAGGACCACTCCTAAGCAGACGAGATCATACCTCAATCCAGGGAAGTAATTGATCTTTAATACAATTGTAACAAGAGCGCTGTACCTGACGACTATGCATGTGCAAGCAGTAACAGCTTGGAAGTCATCATCTTTGTTTCATTCCAACTCTGCTAGGAAATAAATGCATATGCAGGAAAGTTTTAAAAACTAACATTCTAATTCTTTTGCACTCAGGCAAATGAGTGGGAAAAAAGGATCTAACAGCAGAAACTATCTGACAACAAGAATGTGCCGAGATGGAGGCTGCGGGACCTTGAAATACCAAGGCGTTTCAGCGTGCTATTTGTACGAAGTGCGAGCGCTAAAGCCGCAGCAGTAGCCGGTCCTATCCGGTTGCTCCGTAGATCCACCTACAGTAGATTCATGCAAACATTCTCAACGAATAGCAGAAGAAACAGAAAACTTCATCAAATCACTCTTGCCTGCCTTTAAAGAATATGATATTCTTGTCACATCGAACTTCACGCAAGGCATAGACAAATCATCATTATTATTTCAGCACATCATCTTTATTTCATGTTTTTGTGCAGAAATCGTGATTTAGGGCTCAGGCGACCGTGAGGTGTAGAATGCAAGACCAAAGCATTAGAATTAGTGTTAACCTCTTGAAGTGAAGGGGCTTTCGCAATGGCAGAGGCAAGAGCAGCAACACCTGTCCGAGCCGAGCCCAGATAGTTCCACGCCAACAATAGCCTGAACAAGAAGTTGCCACTGACTTGATGAATTAGTAGAAGCAGCTCTAAAACATAGGAGAATCAAGCATAAGTTTTTTCTAATAGAGCACCAAATGGTCAATTCAGGCACATTATAATGAGTAGCTTGATAATGAAGCTATACAAAACGCTGCAGGTTGAAAGGATTGCTTCCGCAGGTATATTGCTATCGACCACAAATCATATCATACATTACAAATCTTTATCTAGGGAAGAAAGCTGAAGCAATCCGTACAGGTCGGACCTTTGTAAATTAGGGGCATTTCGAATAAGATCCGCAAGGTCATCTCCTTTTTGGATATAACACCCTGTGTTTCGAGAAGATTGCAATTGTACACAGCCAGGCAACGTATCAGCAACCAGGCGCTAAATTAATACTTGCAAGCAAAGGTTGAAGAGCTTCTTGTGTCTGGAGCTACAGTAAAACACATCGCATTGCGCTTAAAGATTGAACGCAAGACTGTAGAATCGTTCCAAGTAGGATGGACTGACCTCAAATGCTACTCTACATGTGCGAAATCAAACTATCTTGGTCTTTGATTGTTTGTTGTCACTGCCGATCTTTCTAAACCCTGCCCTAACGACCTGGCTGCGACTTCGTTTGTATGCAACTCCACAATTAAGACATCGCGTTTGGAATAGAAATCAGACAACATTGCCAGCGTAGAGGAAACTTGAGCTTGAGTCTCATGCAGTAAGGTGTCGAAGATTACCACTGAGGTCGAGCTCCATGAGCTTGTCATTGTTCTTGACAGCATTCACAATTGCCGCTAAAGCTGTTATCAAGAAAGAGAACTCGAGGTTACCCTACTGAGTCATACCATCAAGATTTTGTAGTCGAGTCGAGAGCATAAAATTGATTGGCAAACAGGAGACTGAAACCCTAAGTAAGTTATGTCACGAGCTGAACGAGGCAGAGTTGCGGGCTCTTAGTCAGAAATGAGCAGTCAGTCTCTGTAATTGTCAGAAGCACAAGTATCGCTGATACTTGGATTGATAACCTCCTCGCCTTAGTGTCTAGCAGAGGAGTTCGGAGCATAAAATTAAATTGAGAATAAAATTGTACCATTTTCACTGAGGTTACGGTCGCAAATTTTGAGTGTCCCGCCATCGATGCCGAGGTCGATCTTCTTCAGCTGCTCAACAAATGATCCGTCAAGATTGGATGATGGCTTCCGAGCTGAAGATTTTCGTTCTTTCAGCAACCTCACTCTTTCTTCCAGCTGCCTCTCTCGGTCTTTGAGAAGGTCAGGATCGGCTGCCGGTCTACCGGTATTGGAATCCTCTGGTTTCGCAGGAGCCTCAGCTGAAGGCTCTGTTTCCAAAGATTGCGTTGCAGTATCCGCAAAATCAGGACGCTTTATGTTTTCGAGATTTGGTTTCTCCTCAGAGGTTATGGTTTGCGCAGATCGTTCCTCGCTTTCTGGTTGCGAATTGGAGGCTTGATCAAGCTTCACAGGGGAGCTCGTCTCATTGTCAGCGCACACCGAATTCTCCTTCCTTTCGGAAATTACTGAAGAGTCAGCTGTAGGTTCGTGCTCGCCTGGTGTCGGCGAGCATGAGCCTACTCTTACCCGGATTCTTTCATTGATATCTTCGGAAAGCGCATGGGCCGCTTTGCCTATCAACTCTGCGTCGCAGACGCTTTCGTTGTCAGATGCCTCACTGCCCGTCCCATAGAACGCTCGACTCCCCTTTGCGATCACCTTGTTCAAGTAGGTTCCAAACGCGGCGGACATTCGAGGACTTTTCCTCGGACTCGGCTTGGCGGAATTGATTTGAACGTCAGGACTCTCCGGGCTGACGGTGTCGCATTTGTAGCTGCTCTCCTCGGACACGACCACTGAGCTATCTTCAGAATTCTCTGACGCCATGCTAAAATAGCCAAGGTTCCTCTCTTTGCAAACGCATCTCCACACCTTTCCGCGTCTGTAAGTTTGAAAGAACCACAGCCTCACAGTGAATCTCGGTTGCACGTAACGCTTCGAGAGTGCAAGAAAATTGGTCCTACCTGGATAATCCAAATCTTGAACCGCCGCACGAGTCTCGAAATTGGACGGAAACGCATCCCGAACGAGCGCCTGAAAAAACAACAGCGTCTACAAATGAACTAATTACCGAGCCAAGCATATGACGATGCGCATTATCAGATTGCAAACCCCAGCAACAGACCACGCCATGCAACGTTTTCCAACAGCCGCGAGCTCTTGGAGAAGTGTGGCAGAAGCTGTGAAGAGACGGACCTATAGGCATGGGACATTGAATACCGTTACCTGTTCAGATGTGGTTCGCTAAAAAGGTTAATTGCGTGATATGATAGTAGCAGTAGTGGAAACGCGCCGCTCTACGTACAAAACAACGAACTCATCCGTCTCAGAAACATTGAAACTAAAAAGGCGCTCGCTCTGTCAAGGCTTGCTCTATTGAAGGGTGCACTGAAAACATCTCCTGCACCGTTAGCACGATCTACAGCAGAAGTCTTGTCGCTCTTGCGAGCGGGCCAGAGTAATCCTTTGCACTCAAACTCAGGCAAATGTGAAGCACTCCAGACTGTAGCTAATTGCCAATTACTTAAGAAATTCGTTTCATGAAGGCGAACATTAATAGAAGAGAACGGATCATGTGTTTATTATTAAAGAAAGTTGTCACAGATAGAAGCCTCTACCGCTACTGAATCATCTACTCCACTAACAGAACCAACGGTAACTACTCTATTCCAAGCTTTGCAAAGTGGATACAAAATTGGATGCGCCAAATGCAGCTGACCCTCCAATAACAGAAATTGCCGCAACAATGACTTGGAGGACGATGAGAGCGGTGGACGTCTCCGGGACATAATACACGAAGACAGGACCGAGGAGCAAGAGGGCGAGGGAGGTGGTGAGCAGAGCGCCAGGTGTGTTAGGGTTGGTTGCGGCGGACAAAACGCCCAGCTCTTCGGCCTTGGAGAGCAGCCCGAGGCTCTCGATTTTGCTCAGCGAGAAGCCTAAATTCTCCGCTGTGGTGAGGAGGCCGGCCTTCTCCGCCTTGGACAGCAATCGCAGCTGCTCCACCCTTGACAGCAACTTGACGGCCTCGGGCGCTTCCCCCACTTTGTCGCGAACCTTGCCAGTCTTGTCACCGAATACTTGCACTACTTTGACCTGGCACCACCTCAAAAGCATGAGACACCGCCGGCCTCAGCAATTACGATGAACCACAAAGCACTCATGTACAGTTTGTGAAACAGGCACCAAAGACTGCTTCGGCATGATGGATTGCGCTCATACCATAACTAACTAGATAGAGATAAACAATCAACAATAAGACTCAACAATATTAACCACAGCTCGTCAAACTGATCAAATCTGCCACCCTTAACGCGAGCGTCTCGTCGAAAAGGATCATGACTCAACACTTGCAAACGCCACAGATTCCTAATCCTGTTGCACTGGCATTGCCTCTAGAATATATTCTGTGCAATAGAGTGTGAGTCGGTCTCCTACCGAAAATGTTATTGAAGTGCATTCATGAAAATTGGTCAGAGTGAGTCATGCAAGAATCCATGTACGTACCTTCTTTCCACCGACGTAGCGAGTGCCGCCCCCTTGAAGAGTACCCGGTTGCGTGGTGTCGGATTTGACGGGGTTGACGCCGCCCCTCTGTGTGCCGGTAGCAGCGCGCACGGTCAGCATCCGGGAGCCGCTGGGAGCAGGCGCAAGTGGCGTCACAGCTCGAGCGACGTTGACGTGGGCCTGGCGCATGGTCCGCAAGCTGGACAAGCTGGAAGCGCCCTGCATCAGCTGGGAAGCGCACACAGACAGGGATTCCGCCATGGAGGCGCACTTGTAAAGTCTGACGAGTACCTCCAAGCAATGAACCAATGCTGGTACGTGGGAGCTCGAGAATTGGTGCCCGATATCGATCGAGAATGCTCAGTAGTCACTCAGCTGTGCAGGCGACGGAACCTGCCAGGCTTGGATCGAGTGTGTGACGAGACGTACGAGATGGGGGCGCCATTGGTGTGCGTTATCCCAAGTGGAACTGCAAAGCCGCGGGGTTTGCTGAGAACCAACGATTCAGTATTGCTGGCTCGCACTCCATCGTTCCATCCCACGCCACAAAAAACTCTTTCTGGCCCAGGCAGGCAGGCAGGTTGATTCCGCCTGCTTCGGAGAGCCGGGCGGGCGCACTGACGGAGTGTGCGGGTGTCAGGGTGCGAATAAGTTATTTGCCCCTGCCACCTCTTGCTCGTGCTTTTACCACGAGTTTTTGCAACGAGCCTCTACTCCAAGGAGCTTTTGTACTAGAACGCGCATAGATGGCGGATTCTGCCTGGCGAGCATGATCATGGGCAAGCCCGGTAGGCGAGTTCTGGCCTGCACGCCTGGCAGAATCCGCCATTCATGCATGTTCTCTAACGTTAACAACAAGTTCCCAATGATGGTAACAGAGTTCCCAGCAGAATCGGCCGCGACGGCACAATCATCTTGTGAGTGCAGAATTGCCAAGCTTTTGTGAGGGCGGATTCAACAAACTAATTGAGCTCTAAATATGGCCGAATTGTCCACACCTTTTGTTAACGCAACGAGCATGCATACCCTACGCCTGCATGACCCTTGATTTTGAAAATTTGATGAAATGTGCTTGCATTTTATGCTGAAAATTCAAGGCTAATGAGAGTGACACACAATAGAGATATCCATTAAGTACATTGAATGGTGTATTTAGTGTGTGGGACACTATTTCTCAAATCCGGATACTATTTAATTTTAGTGAGATGTAGTGTCCTCGTAAGAAAAAAAATGAATGTAGTGTTCCAATGACATTGCAACTTTATAATAAATATGGCATACCACCTCATGTCACTCTCTTTACTTAAAAAGAAAATGGCACTCTCAATGAAAGTGGAAATGACAAGTGGCAAACTCATATGTAGTGTCAAGGGACACTATTTCTCTTCACCTTTGAACAAATTGTGATAAAAGACATCATTTATCTCCAAACACTTAATACGTCATTGAGTGTAGTGAAAAGAAATGATCGTGATGTTATGTCAGAAAAAAAAAAAAAACAGTTTGGATAAATCCAAGAACACAAGAGCAAGTAACACAAGAGTCAAAATAATTACAGCATGAGTTTTATTTGTGGCAAAACAATTGGGGTGACTAAGTGTCGTGGGAGATTGAAGGCACGCTGCGGAAATAATATTGGAGCTCCTGACCTAGCTCCGGATTTTGCCATTCAACTCTAAGTACTCTACCCCTTGATTAAGTTTGTTGTTCTTGCTTGCTTTAACAACACTATCTATAGCTCCCGATCTTACAGACTATTCCCTTTAACAATACTGTTAATAATCTCACACCACTCTGGTACTTTTTGTTTCTATGTAAAAGTGAGGATGGAGGAGAGAATTCAAGGTGACTCACCTTTGGAGTTTATAAATATAATCTCTAATATGAGATAGATATAGTGATGTTTTCATAGTCCCCGTCTATAGTCCCTTCATAGCTAATGCGAAGAAGGGCTCAGTATCCTAAATTGATGAAAAATAATGATTACCTATATATAGTGATTGTAATTGGTTCACGCACTATAGAATGTGATTATAGTGGTTCAAGGGTGTGGAGAGGATAGTTTTTGACACAAAATCTTGAATGAGATTCTACTATATTGTGGTGAATTGAAGGGAGAAGGGTGTGCATGCTTTGAGAGCAAAGATTTGGCTCTTGTGTCCTTGAAGGGCGGTGCAAAAGGTAGTTGTTTTGGTTAAAGTCTCATACTATTCTAAACATGATTTATAGGATGTACCTTTACATAAGAATGATGGAAAGGATATTAAAGAAAATGGTGAAATAATCAAATGGTTAGGAATGAATGGAGGAAACCAAAAAGAAATCTTTGTATCAAAGTAAGTATTTTTGTGCACAAAAAAAATATTGTTAGGGGATAGTAATTGTGAAGCTCAAAAATGTTATGACCAAAACAAAAGGACTTTCAATTGTAGTACGAAAAAAGTAGAAACAAACACCCAAAGATATACTCTAAAAGATTGGGTTCTTTTTGGGGAAAACTCAGCTTAGCTAGAGTTTTGAATTTAACTAATGTCACACATAGGTAAATGATACTTTATTTAAGAAATAACGTGTTAAAAGGTTTTAAAGAGGAATGCTAGTTAGAAATACTCGTGCATAATCCCATAAGTGAGTTCAGTACGTACGTTTGTCAATTGGTACTTCTGAATGCAATTCCATGCAAATGCACTATTCTATAAATAAATTGTAAAACACAATAGAGTAAAGTTCTCTCAATGCCCATCACTCATTGGCAATAATCAATTTATGTATGGTGATCTTTTAGGCAATATTTTGGGAATAATCTTGCAATCCACACACCGTACTAGTTTCCATTGTCCACTTTCATGTCTTGGCAATTTCATATATTGTTTTCATATTCTCCATTGCAATAATCTTGTGCAATTTTTTTATAATCAATTATCCTTCTAAAACGTATACATTGTGTTCATTGTCTTTGTGAAGCAAGTATATGTTTTATTGTCCCACCCACCCAAACAATAGTATTATAGTTACACCAATTAATCCTGACTATGGCACTGTTGCATTTATAGCCATTATCATCATGCAACTAGTTTTATTAAACTACCCACTCAATTGCTCTAATCCTTAGCACAATTCTCTATATCACAGTTAATTAAATAATATAAAAGGCAATAGCCTCTGATTTACACAACTTGTGTTGAGCATTCACACTCCACTATAGCCATTCTATCTTATTGATATACCCACTAGCTATTATCATTTCATATACCATTGGCTCATCCCAAATAACAATAAAAACAAGTTGTATCCTCATGCTATAATCTGCTCAAGACATTCACACAATGATTTGTCTATGACTTTAGCAATTTCCATATACAGTCTATGGCCTTAATATATTTACTCTCAAAAGAAATGTTTATAATCAGACTTCACACCAAGCAATAATCTCACGGACTATAGCTATGATCAGTTTGCATCAAACTTATTGATTCTCACTCAATTAGAATGCACTATTATCTCCACTCACAACACAATAACTATTTCCACTCTCAACTTTTAATCACAATGGCAAACACCAACATAAACACACATCAACTTCCATACTTCCAAACTATATATAGCCTTAACTTCTTCAATCACAAACACTACAACTCTCATTGATTATCCACATCAAGCAATTCTCTTTACAGTCCATGGTTATGACCCCACTCTAATTGTTTTAGCTTATATGACTCAATCACAATAACTGTTATGCAACCACCATTCATTCAAGAATATAGATTTCCAATTACTTTGACTATAAAAAAGTTCAACACACATTGACAACATACACACCCATACAATCAGTTATAAATGTATTTCTTATTACAATCAATTTTTTTCAATAGTTCATAACCAACATTCAGTGCATATACAAAGTTTCACTCAAACAACTTACACTAATTTCCAAACACTCCAATTACACCACACTTATTCAGAAACCAACACTCACACAATCATTCCAATATTATTATCTCCAGATTATAGCCCACACTCATTGTCTATATTCAAACTTCACACATAAACATTCACACAAATTGTATTCAACAATACAATAACACTAAGACAATTGCCAATCACTCACACAAAACACCAATTGAACAAAGGAGTATACAAATACACTATTAATCGATGAAAAAGAAGAAACGTACACACAAAACGATGATTGGTAAAAAGAGTTAGACCACACTCGTCTACTAAGAAACAAAGATAATGGCCAATCTACTTATACTTGAAAATTTACATTGATACCACTTCACTCCCTAACTATCTATTGCCATTTTTGAAAATTACCAATTTAACCATCAATATCCAACCTTTAAAATCTTTTGATCATTGGCATTCATACCGCATGAGATTTCAAAAAAGAAATGAAAATAGAAACCCTTTTTACACCAAAACAACAATTTGCACCTAAAAATCAAGCTTGTTGATTCAAATCAATTGATAAATCAAATTCACCATAAAATCGAAAGCATGACAATTGGTGGAACTCAAAGATGAATTTCATCATCTAGTTTCAAGCTCCATAGCACCCTACAATGTCTTTAACTCTCAATTTGACATTCAAGTCTTGTTTTTATGAAGCTCGAACACATCATTCAAACCAAATGGTGGAATTTTGCATCTTTCAGATTTTGCCACCTCAATCATCACACAACACAGAAATTAGAGTTAATCTAAAAGTTTTAATGTTTTTTTTTCTTCTTTTGCCTCTCATTTTTGACAAAAAGTTTTAATGTTTTTTTTTTTCCTCTCATTTTTGACAAATGCATTCAATGGAATCAAAGTTATTCTCTAACAATTTGGCTTTTGACAACAAATAACCAAAAGAAAACAACAAAGGGCCAAATACATTTTAGCACCCATTGAGGTGTAAAAATAATTTTCCTTGTTTCGGCTTGGGCTGCAATGAAAGAACCAAAATCACAATTAGAGAAAGCCAAGCAACTATTGCTAGTAGATTGCATGCAACCATGGCTTATTGTTATCTTAATCCCTAAAAGACCAAGTGGACACATTGTGTTCAAGAATAATTTCATTACTTTAATAACTTATTTGGATTCTATAATTTTGATTCAATGATAATTAGAGAATTGTAAATGTCCGTTACGAGAACACAAAAATCCTTCAAGATTTGCAATTACGTTGATCAATCCACCGGGAAAAAACTTAAATGTTAACGTAGGTGAACTTGGGACATGCCTGGTAGGTAGGGAGGTTGATGACTTGGAGGGCGTTTTCACACTAGGACGTCACATTTGTCAAAAAAAAGTATACAATATGTACAAAATTGCCATTACTGCATCATTAACACTATATGATTATTACGGAAAACGTTTAAATATATTTTAAATGGAATATTTTTGGAATCTTTGGTTTTTTTACACATTTTATATTATTTTGAAATATTTGGGAATATTCCAAAAATAAAATTGAAATCTTTACACATTTTATGCAATGTAATAATTAATAACGGTCACAAACACTGGCTCAACGAGTCACCAACTAGTCATTTCACCTAGACATAAGTCTTTGAGAATCAATCATTGTTGTTGTATTTAGTTTTAGAACACCATTTTTTGTGAGCACCTATATATAGTAAATCTTTGTATGCTCCTGAAATTTCAAACGTTAATCATAGTATTAGAATTTATGAGAAAGTTTGCAGTGAATGATCTGTTGATTTTGCTCAAATTTTTTAGAAAACAACTCATGATCAAAACTTATAATCATGCAATATATACGATAGATTTTTTTAGAAAATTGATATACAGTCTCACGACTAAGTCCACTTTGAGCTTCAACGGTGAAGTTTTCTACGTGAACACCGATTAAGAGATACAACTGCCTTTTTGAAAGCATCACAAGAAAGTGATAAAATTTTATTAATGAGCATGGTCTTTTAGAGGTTAAAAAGGCACAAATTTAAACAACACTAAAATGCAATTTAGAAAAACCTTTAGAATGTTGAAAGTGGAGGCTAAAATGAAGAAACAACACATTGTGAGTTCTAGATGAAAGTCTCAGAATGTGAAATGCCTATAAACGGGAACACCTACCCCATGTGATACAACATCTTCTAAGTCCAAGTCTCTTTAATTTTCTATTATCATGTTGTGAAGTACAACACAAGTCATCAAAATGTTTAGTTATGGTATCTAATTCCCGTTGTCTACATGGATTTTGGACAATGGAAAATTAATTTTGTTAAACACCAAAGCAACACTCTACATCTTTGCGACATGCCTCTTGTCTTTCTTTAATCCTTTAGTGCCCAGGGTACTGTAGCTGGGGCACACTAGATTTTAATGGGTTTTTCTACTATGATTGATGCTACTAAAAATAGAATGGATTAAATTAGAAAATAACTGTACAATTGTAATCTCAATTGGAGTAAACACATTTTGCCAAAATTAGAGAATCATCCAAATGAATATAGTAGGATTGGAAGATCATCGTATGTCTTTGAACCCTATAATGCACACTCAAAAATGAGATTTTGGAGGGTGTGTGACTTCAAAGTTCAATAGAATTTGGGTTAAATTTTCTAAAATGAAAATGAAGATGTTTAGCAATGACTCATGTCAACACTTCTCCGTTGCAATCTTTCTTGTAAAGAACGGACTCACACATAATTATTGTGAATTTTATAAGTAAGAGTGACTTATCATGTACGGTTTAGGACAAACATTTATACGCTTAAATATGAAAGGAGTTGGTACATTCATCAATGAAACATGAATACATACACTAATGAAAGGAGTTGGTACATACACTAATGAAACATGAATAAGAGAACACAATCCAAAAAAATAAAACAAGATAACAAACTTCACCAAACACAAGAAATACCGCATAGTACATGTATTGTGTTTGTAGGTATTTATTGTGTTTTCAAGTATTTGTAGTATTTTCGCGTTTTGTTCATAGGTATTTTGATAGTTTCACAACTCCAAATTGAACTTTTCTTTTTCTAGAAGATGTGTATTATAAATCTCCAACTCTAGTCTTCACGGATTTTCTATTATTTGCATTTCCTACACTGAAGTGACCATAATTTGATTTTCTGGGCACTAAAGGTGTGAACCGCTGAACCGGTCCACAAACCACAGTAAATCATTACCGTGGTGTTTGGTATTCTTTCTCCTATTTTAACCTTTATCTAAAGTATTTTAGCTAATAGGAGTGATTGGCGTATTTTGGCAATTTTCCATGTGTTTGTATTTAGAAATTTTCCTTGTACTAGGAGTTCTATTTGAATTTAATAGATTAGTGTTTTTTGACCTTTTAATTGTGGGGTTTTGGTGATTTTGTATCGCTTGCTTGATATTTAGAAGGCATAGTTTTGGATTATTCTTTATAAAGTTTTGGCATAGTTTTCTTTGGATGTGGCTAAGTGCTAATTTTATCAGTTACAACTTATTTCCCGGTTAACTAGGAGTAGAGTAGAAGTGTACTACGAGTAAAGTGGAATTTAGTGAGGGTAAAACTTGGATGGATGTATTTTTGGAGGGATGTAGTGGGGATTAGAAATTCAAATCTCCTTCTCTGTAGTATTAAAGGAGGGACCGTTTTTTTGGTCGTTCCCAGAGTTCATTGTTTTGCACGGCAAAGCCCTACCAGTAAGAGAAGGGAGATTGCTTAGGCTAGAAAAATACATTTAATTGACTGAGTTTGCGAGGGAGAAGAGCAACCCTTTGCGAGCACGAGATTTGAGTAGTTAGGGAGTTTTTTTTTTTATCAAGATAGGGGTTGGATGCCGCTGGTTTGCTTTGGAGGAAGTCCAGCGTGGGGTCTCCGGCGTTCAAAAGGTGACGACCACAAGAGACGCGGTAATTGCGGTGATGAGCGCGACGGCCAAAGCGTCGACTCCGACCGCCTAGACGGGGGACTAGGTGGCGATCACAGAGGCCAGGACAGTGCGATCAAGGTGGTGATCGCGGCGTTTGCGACGAGGACGTGATCGCGGTGACGATCACAGAGGCTACAACGTGATCGCAAGGCGACAGAGGGAGTCATCGGCACTGGCAGGGCGACAAGGGATCATGACCAAGGGCGACTGTAACTGGTGCGGCGCGAACGGATCGAAGCCTGAGTGCAACGCTTACTGGTGGTGAGAGGCGGTGCAAGCGGATCGGAGGTAGTGTGTACTGGAGTCGCGAGGGAATCAAAGCCACTCGGGCGCAGCGCGTGCTGGAGTCGCAAGGGAATTGGAACTACTCGGGCTCAGCGTGTACTGGTTAGGTGATCAATATGGAATTGAAGATTGGGAGGCAACGTGTACGGGTTGGCTCGAGGCGGAACGGAGTTGGCGTGGCGAGTCAGAACGGCGTGGCGTTGGCGAAACGAAGTCGCGTGGCGAGTGCAAGCACGTCATGAAGGACTGGCAACGACAGGGTGACCAACCTCGGAGGGACGCGCGACCAGGCTGGGCGGCGTTGCAGCAAAGATCAGGTCGCATGACACGTTGAATCCAGCGTGTCGTTGGCGTTCACAGACGGGGTTGCGTGATCAGGCTGTAGCGAAGGCAGAAGATCAAAAAACGATCCGCATTCAAGGAGAATCGATCACCACGGGAAGGGAGGAAGATCACCCCCGTAGTTGGGTGAGCCATGCCTTCACAGCGTGATATTATGGAATTCAACAGTGATATTACGGATGGGGAATCTCACCACCTTCCCTTCTCCAATTTTGCATAATTTTGATAGGAATTTGAATTCTCAAGGTTTAGGAGGGTTTTTAGGACTTATAGTGTTGAACTAGCAATTTTAATTGCCTTTTTGATGCATTAGTTTTGTGGACTCTTCCAAGTGTTTGACGTTGAAATTTGCTTGAGGATTGCCCTTCCTTGGAGAATTGAATAGTATTGTGAAATTTTAGACCCGGTGTGCGGCATAGCGTGGAAGCGCTGCTGAAATTACACCGGGCTAAGTTCCAAGTGATGAGAAAATTAGATGAATTGATAGTTGAGTAGGGTTGAGATTTCTCTTTGTTTGCTAAACTTTGATCAACCAACTCCAATTTGAGGTACTTTTAGTACCAAGAGTTGTTTGTGAGGAGTTTATGACAATTTTAGGCATTCTTTAGACTCATTTAGTGTTGTATATTGTGCTGCCATTCCCAATTGAGGTTGCAAATTCACCTCATATGTTCATTTTTTGCCCATTTAGAACCCATTTTGAGTACTTTGAGAACTCATGGCTATTTGGTGTGAATCCATCGCATTTTGGCATTTTGTTAGGCTCATTTAGGATTATGTTTTGTGCTGTCATTTCCACTTGAGGTTGCAAATTCATCTCATGTACTCAATTGTTGCCCATTTAGAACCCATTTGGAGTACCCTAAGTATCCATGGCTATTTGGTGTGAATTCATAGCATTTTTGGCTTTTTATACACTCATTTAGTGTTATGTGTTGTCCTTTTCATATGAGGTTGCAAGTCCACCCCTTGTGCTCATTCTTTGCCAATGTAGGCCCCATTTGGACGACCTTGAGTGCCTAGGACCATTTGGCGTGAATTCATGACACTTTGTACTTTTTAAGCTCATTTTAACCCCTAAACGTACCAACCCTTTGAACAAAAGTAGATTCTAACCTCAAAAGTAGATATTAGCATGGCTCAGATGTACATGAGGTGTACATGAGAAGACCATTGCAAGCATAAAATCTATCCAACAAATTTGACATACTTGTAGTTGGAGGCCTCTCCAATATTATCAACAGCTCCCCATCACAAGAGATTTATTGTAATTGGTAGAGAATTTAATAGGCTTTCAAAGGTGACTTGGATGAAAATCATCCAAGGTTGTATGAGAAAGTTACAAGGCTTCGAATCTGTTCGTGATCCAGTTTCTGGACGCTGGGACATTTAGGGGTTAAGTACTAGGTTGTATGCTGCCCCTCTTTTACACGGGTCAATTTGACCGATTTCCGCATTACATCTATTATTTCAATGCCTTGACTAAATAATACATTTCATCCTCCTATCCATAGGCGTCCATTGCTTGGTCTATTCATCACCCATCCCTCAGCCCAATATTATGACACTTTGACCGGTCGAACGGTCAAAGTGCTCATAAAAGGATTAACCTCTAAAGAACAATAAAGCCCCCACGCAGCTTCTGGAACTAGAAAGTGATGAAATTTGAGTTATTGGGCCGTGAATTGTAGGATGAGTAACAAAGAGATCCTATAGTGACTCTTTATGAGTGTTGAATTCGTGGGTACTTCTTGACTGGAAATCCATGAAATGTGCGATTTTTGGTGATTTTTTTGAGCTGCAAGGAGGCTATTTGGGCATCACCTCATATCTTCCTCTTTACACCTCCAAATTACGTAAAACTTTTTGCACATAAGGATCATCATGCTCTCTACACATGGTAAAAATTTCAAAAAAATTGGAGTACTTTCGTACAATCCGATGTACAAAATGTATACAAAATACCTCAAACAAGTTTCATCTATGTTCTCAATATTCGGTGGCATTTTCTTAAAAGTTGTGCAATTTTATTGATCCTTTTTTCATACAAAAGCTACTTAAGTCTTTTTTAATTTCAATGGTGTCGATCATCAAAATTAACCCACACCAATGTGGAATTGAGCTTGTTACAAGAGCTAGTCAAAATACAAGAGCTAAGTTCAACATCCCCAACCTTTTTAACTCTCTAGTTAATCCTTCCTAATTCCACACCCAAAATCTCTTTTTAACTCCATTTTAACCATGATTCTCTTTCTAATTTACATTTGGTTCTATTCTAAAGAAATATAGATCTCTAAAAAGGTGCTCGGTTTGACATTTAAAGAACCCCATTTGATGCTTAGGAGCGCTTATTCGAAGGTGGGATGTAGCGACTCAAAATTGTTGCGCTTGCGCTTAGGAGCGGGTTCTTCAAAGGCAAGATGTAGTGACTGCGATTTTAGATTTTTGCGGTTTTAGGGTAAGTAAAAATATTGGCTTTGAAAAACAAAGTTGTATTTCTCGGCCGTGACCTCTCTGTTTAGGGTTTAGAAAGCATCTACAATCGGTAAGCGTTGCCTTCTCTTCTACTCTCCTCTTCCGTTGTTTCTTCCTTTCATTTGGATCAAGCAATAGTGAACAAACATCTACACAGAGCCGAACTTGCTAAAACTTGTTTGATGTGGTGGTTCTTTGGCAACTCCATGGTGGTTGTGGTTGCCCCTTTTTCACGTAGGCCAGATGAGATCCAACGTTTGCAAAAACTACTTTGCCTATTTGTATTAGTATCGCACACTTTGTACAAACAGTGATCGTAGCATTAGTGTCGTTTGGAGCAAGCTTGATTGCGAGATATTGATGCAAAATTGGGATGTAGCATGGAGGAATTGAATCAATTGAAGGAGATTATTGATTTCAAGGCACAATCTTACTCATCAATCTTTATATCCTTATGAGTAATAACATAATGTACTACAGAATCAAAGTTATAGCTTATTGTTCTGTGTATTAATGTGGCACATTACAATTGTACTTTGATCACAAATATATATGATATTAGACTCTTTTATGTCCAACCATAGTAACATGTTGCTTTTGTTGGATTCAGACTTTTCGTTCACCACTTAATCAGCTTCAACAGTGAACATGGTTAATGCATTGGAACCTCTTCATTTTCCTCAACCACAACAACAAAAAGAATGGCATCAACATAGAAATCAAATGTTTTTTAACAACAATGAGGTTTTTTTCTAATCCTAAAAACTGACTCGCACATTAGAAGAACTTTGGGGCAATGTTGCATTGGTATAGCAACTTTCTATTGTAGAAGTAAACAATGGTCCATTCTAAATATATATTTGAGGATCACAGTTTTTCAATATGATTCTAATTCATTCATTTCACTAAGAATTGCGTAATCATCCTTTTTCGACTTGTGTAGTTACTGCTTTGCTTTGCTACAATAGCATTCATACTGCATATATCATGCCCATATTGCTACTACACATGATTAACTTACATCAATGTCATTGAACATATTTTGGAAAACACAATTCACATATATTTGAAACATTTAACATCAACGTCATTACACATTGAGAAAAACATAATTCAATATGTTAAAAACCTTTGACATCAACGCCATTGAACCAATTTTGAATAACACATTTCACGTATGTTTAAAATGTTTTACATCAACGTTGTTACACATTCAAAAAAAACATAATTCATATATCTTTCTATATTTCATACGGAACATACTAATGATTCGTACTAAGTGTTGCTCTATGTGTTCATTCATGTATAAATGTGTTCCTCATTGTGTTCCTCTCTATGTTTCTAAATCTTTTGCTACCCACATTTGCAGAGAAGAAACAACCACGGATCATTAGCACACACCAATTTCATGACAACATTATCGGTATACCACTGTTATGGCAACGTATATACTACACCAATGTTATTACAACATATATACTACACCAAGTTTATGACAACGTTTAACATCTCAACATTGCGACATTTATTCTATACCAAATGGTGCAAGCATATTAAGATCAAAAGAGACTTTTGATTCATACCTCACCATATTATTGATGTCAGAGTGTTCTCCGTTTGAAGGGAACTCAACAACTCCAGCAAGTCTTCAGCGCCAAACATTATAGAATTTGGAATAACTTTTGTCTTCTTTGTACCTCTAAGTTTGGATATAGCATGGCTTCTTCAAAAGTCCTTTAGTCAGCGTAGGAGCTTTTCTCGACTCTTTTGATTTGGTAGACGGAGGTACACAATAACAACCTACTTCTGTGGAATCCATGAGAGGAACATTAAGGTCTAGTTGACCCGGTAGTTGAACTACAGTGTAATAGACCAACGCCGCACAAAATCTACAAAGTATATTGTTGTTCTTCTTCTGTGAAGCCTTTCTTGTTTGAATTGGTTGGAGCACGCTTGCAAGTAGTCACCACATTATTGATGTTCAAGGTGTCCTCCATTTGAAGGGAAATCAACAACTCAGGCAAATCTTCAACCCAAACATTGCAGGCTTTGCAATAGCTTTTCTCTTCTTTGCACCCTTGGGTTTGGATATAGCCTTCTTCAAAACTTCTTCAGTCAATATTGGAGCATTTTTTGATTCTTTTGATTTGGTAGACTAAAGTACACAGTGACAACGTGCTTCTGTAGAATCCATGAGAGGAACATTAAGGTCTAGTTGACCCAGTAGTTGAACTACAGTGTCTTGCACCAGCGGTGCACAAAATCCACAAAGTATATTGTTGTCCTTTCGCGAAGCTTTTTTCTTGTTTGGATCGGTTGGAATATGCTTGCGGGTAGTCTTCTGTGCAGGATCCTTAGGTGTCCTCTTCCAAGTCCCATTTTTTGGTACTGTACTAGAATTGAGATTAGCCTTAGCTACAGTGACTCGACGCTTTGGTTTAGGTAAGAGAGTTTCAGTAATTTTCTTCACAACTCCTGAGTAATTTACAGGTCCGTACTAGCAGCAATCCCTACATGCATTTGTTGTCAGCGAAACTAAGAGCATAGATGAGAACATTAGAGCGGGATACATTATAGAGAAACATTGGAAGAAAACGTAGAATAAAACGTTAGATGTAAATGAGACAATGCATGGATTCTATCATTGAACATAACGTACCGTTTGATTTTAAGCGTTGAGTTCATCAAAATTCTCTTGGTAGAAGATTCCTTACGTACTCTTTTTTCAACAACGTTGAAAACACTTCGCATACCTTGCTTGCCAATTTGCATGCCATAGATGAAATCAACAACCCTCACAGTTGGAATGTAACATTTTTAGAACAGGGTCTTGTTGTTGTGTTTTCCACGTCCCTCCCTAACTTTGAAGTCCCATAACGATGCACCTTATCCAAATGACCCCAGAAGTGGATCTTAGACTCTTCGTACAATGGCATCAATTTCAACCTTATGAATTGTTTAGAAAGCTTCAAGGGATGTGAAACACTGGGTGGAAGAGTTTGCGAATTCATCCTTCCTAAGTCCAGACATCTTGGTTGAAAAATCCGCCAAGAAACGAAAGTGGCTCTAAATATTTCTCCATTAGCAATGTCGGGAGCAAAAGGAGTTTATATCAAAGCGAATCTTAATGTTTTGTATGGTGGTCTGATTTAACATGTTTGAAACATTGCGGCGGGAGATTGCTAAACTCTTTTTTATTCGAAGTCAAGTTCAATTTCTACAACGTCATTGCAAGTGATTCCATCGTTGCTCTGAATAAAGATGCGGGAAAGGTTTAGAAATACATACCGATACTTGGAAATGCGTATTCGATGTACCGTATTCCACTACGGCCAACGTCGTTGTTAGCGTCTAAACAAAGCAACATTCTAAAACAAACCACAAGAGCATGTGGTGAATACGAAACCCTAAATATCAAACCAAAAGTTCTAACCAGGAAATGCGCCTAGTGGATAAGTGGAGCCGAGTTTCTGTAGTCACTCAATCCGATAGTACTGCCTCAATCCATGATCCTTATTACTCCAAACGATCCGTGTTTTATACTACCCTAATAGACCACGCAAGAGAAGCGCGTCATTCTATGCATATTCAGAAATCAAAGAGGAATACTCAGATGGCCAGATAGTTTTGTATGACGTGCCCGTGTGTTCCGTCGGACAGTTTTAAGGCATTTCGGGCAACTTCAAAGGTGGATGCATAGGAATGGTGCCATTCGGAGGGGTCTATGTTCCATAAAGCTCTTCAAACAGAAACAACGGATTTGGTAGAATAGAGGAACACTACTAATGTGTTGTTGATGCGCCATGAATTTTAAGCCAGGCAGAGGACTATTTGCTGAAAAGAGTCGACAAGACCCGCTATCAGACACTAGGCCAAAAAAGTACCATCTCATTAATACCTTACATAGGAAATACAGAAATCCAGTGAATTGTAGTTGCAAAATAGAACCTCCATAATGAATAAATGCTACCAACAAGAAAACATAGGTATCCAACGTAGATACCTATGACCATTGAATTCAAAGTTGATATTTTGTGCATCACCCTATAGCATGTTCAACATGAACGGTGAACTGTAAAGCATACATCTGACATGTTAATCCTATAGGACTCCAAACATACATATACATTTACATGCATGTATATAATCAAAATATATGTGAACCAAAAAGAAACTCAACCTCAATTTCTTTTATAAATAAAGAGGAATGTAAAGAAAATTATAAAAGACAAAATGGCATGTAGATCTTAATGGAAATAAAAACAAAATCAAAGCACATGAGATGGGGAATTTTTTTAATTTTAAAATAATAATAATAAAAATATAAATAAAATAAAATAAAATAAACAAATACAATCAAAATCAGAATAAACCTTATGAACTCTATAATGAATACAAACACAAAACACTAAAAAACCAGTTAGAAAAAAATGAATCCAAAAAATTAAAATAACAAACTAGTAAAAAATTTTGCTAGAGAAGACAATCACTACATACATCTCTCATAAACACAATTCCTTCGAGCATGCCAATGAATGCATATCATATCTAGAGGGACCAATCTTCAACCGCTTCCAATACAATGGACGTGTTTTTGTCTTTGTCTTGAAAGTACCCCTCCCTTGTATCTAGACAAATTTTCGACTCAGAGTGCATACAACCTATGAACCCGAACATGCCGGGGAATCCATTACTGGCATTAATTTCCATTTATCGGACAATGTCCTCTATTGTGGGTTGTCTAAGATCCGTGGGTCCAAAGATTGCCCTAACAACTTTGTAAAACCTCTTCATGCACATCATGGTTGTCCCACTCATGCGACTATTCACGTGTTGCATTTGTTGCAATGCCATATGCCAACATACAAAGTGCACTAACTTGTGTGCTCTTGTGTGAGGAGACAAACCTAAGAGTTCAGTGGCGACCTGCCATAGAAAGAGTAATTATGGGTCATAATAAAAAAGTGTGAATTCATTATGCGCAAGAAGTACCTTCTCATGCAAAACTGCCATTGAAATTCATTCTCGTTGTATGTCGGAGTCTCTGCAAAACAATCTCATATATGATAGTGTGCCCTCATGAGAATTCCACATCATCGAAGTCTAGATTCCCATGAGTACTCCGAGGTATTGTATCGTCATCATGTACAACTGCTTGTTGCAATTGCTCCAAGGCTACCGCACATGGCCTGATCTTCTGCAAAGTTATTAAAGAATGCCTCCATCTGCTCCTCCAAATTTCTACGGAATTCTTCTAGGTCCATTGTCACCAAAGTCTACTGATACTACAAACAAATGTATACAAAAAGAACCACCCTGACAAAATCACAAACCCCCAAGCAGCAGCTACACCATGCCAGTATGGTAGAAGAAGTTGCAACACCAGAATTGAACACCACCGTTCCTAACCATCCATACTTGGGAACATAGTGAGTAGAGGCAAGCATGGGTGAGGAGAAAGAAGAAACTAAGTTGAATAAGCAGTCACAAATTTACCAACACCTTTCTAACAAATTTGCAATTATGCATATTGAGCTTCTGCCCAATAAATAAATCAATGCTTTCCATTCTGCAGCCATGGCTGTGCACGTTGCGTAGCTTTTCCAGCCATCATCTAAAACTGTACTGTACACTACGGACTCTTCATGTCTACTGATCAACTCAATACAAAGTCTCTGATACTTGAGACTTATGCACTAATCACCCTTATTCACTTGAGCCTTGGTCCTGACTGAACCGGACTGTGATGCATAAGCGATCGTGATCCCACTTAACGCTCGTTGTTCTCTGCTGTTGTGTGTTTCTATGGGTCGCCAGTTTATAAATACAAACGACACCATGGAGAAGTAATTACGGGTTTGGGAAATTGATACAAGGTTCGATCACCAGACCTTTAGCGCCGCGCAGGAGTAAGGAAAATGTCCATATCTAGCTTCCTCTTCAAATATGATCTATCCGTACTGCCCAATCCAACCAAGAGAGAAAAAAAACCCATCAGCAACATGAACAGCATCCCTACACAGTAACATATTATTAAAGCAGATGCTACCAACTGAGAGGGCCTTCGTCCCTGCCTATGACGCTCTAACGAAAAAGAAGAGCCCATGATCAACAGCAGCCGCAGTACCTGATTTCCTGGGTGTTTTAGAATAGGTTTCGTGCGCAAGGAAGGTCAAGGATATATTCAAGAGAGCAGGAGCATAAAAAGGATATAGGACAAAAAGTATTGACAATCAAGTATTGAAAGTAACAAGTGATATTCACCTGTTAAGGGTGGGTCGAAGATTGGTTTTGGGTTCTATTGACATAGGGATAGTGATGGCATCAATTGGAGTTCCTAATTCCGGTTGCTGCTGCTGCTGCTTGTTCGCATGCGTGTCCCGGCTCGCTTCTCCTGCTGTTCTGATGTCTCCACCAAACAGCTGTAAACGCCGTGTCTTCGTTGGAGGGGAAAGAATAATGTGTCCTGCTGGAGACAGAGGCTCAATGGGTTTGGGCGGCGCTTCCGGTTTTGACGGCCTTCGAAGCATATGAGGTGGTGTAGGTGCTGGTTCCGTCCTGAAGTACCTGCCATTGCAAGCAAGCAAGCAATATCTCAGCACTCGGTTTGTAACAGCTCGTGATTTGAAGTCCTTGTCGTACCTACGAGGTCTAGATTTCAGGCATAATACCATCACACAGTTACTGCCAAAACTTGGGTCTAACATGAACAAAGAAGGGCTTTCAACGTATCTCTAGTGAGTGAGTATCACCTGTGCTCCAACGCTTGGTGAGCGGTAATCCTTTGCTTCGGATCGTATGTAAACATCCGCTGAAGAAGGTCAATACAATCTTCACTCGCCTGGGGGAACAGACTGCGAAAGGATTGAGGTGGAGAGTACTGGTACTCAACATAATCCGGAAGTTTGGTCATATCCGGCCACTGGGCTTCCCCTGGAGTTCCAAACGCTGCAAAGATCTTCCCAAGTTGATCAATATCGCTTGAACCCTGCAAATAGCACATATGGTCAATACGCGAGTCTGTCCCCAGTTTGGACTACTACAAGTTTGGCATAAAGATATGAATTTATCAAGCAATGCAAGAAGCTCAAACATCAAGCTGATAGGCAAAGAAGACGAGCTACATGCAGCCATGCCACTACAAAATCAAGATAGCAACTGTTACAAGCCTGCTAACAACCCACTTACCTGGAGAAAAGGACGACGAAGGATGAGTTCAGCAAATATGCATGCAGCAGCCCAAACGTCTACACCTGGTCCATACTGTTTGGAGCCGAATAGCAACTCGGGTGCACGATACCACCGCGCAAAGACCTGATTTTGAAATCCGATTTTTAGAACCGGGTACACAAAAAGTGGTCAACTGACAACATATAACAAGGACCTCTCACACATAAGAAACAATGTCATAGGAAAGGCGATATGACATCAAATAAGACACACTTATGTGCTGGTTTCCGTTTGTAATTATATGAGCGCCCCTGCTCATACCTGGTGAGTGAACCTTCGATTGGGACTCCCAAAGATGCGAGCTAATCCAAAATCGGCAAGCTTCAGCTGTCCATTGGAACCAAGTAGGAGATTGTTTGGTTTCAGATCCCTGCATTAAGCATCAGCAGGTTAGAAAAACTGGTCATCTGCAACATAATAGACGGCAGAAACCAAAAGATGCAGAAGTGAAAGCATTGGCACCATCAGAGCTGCAGGAAGGATTGGTTCTATTAGAAGGAATTTGAGAAGTCGACAATTTCAGAGACACAGAGATTTCAACATCGCCTAGTACCAATCAAACAAGACGGCCCTTCCAACTTTGCAGTGAGCATTTTCCCTCCAGGGCTTCCTTCAAAAACAGTTGGCATGGCATGACGGACCCACAACGACATAGGAACAGAACCACAAAACCCAATTCTCATGTGACCAACCTGTGCAGAATCCACTTCTTATGGCAAACTGCAAGTCCCTTCAGCGTCATTTGCATATAAGACTTGTAATCGGCAGGGGAGAGGAAGATGTTCCGGTCTCGAATCACTGCTTCTAAATCACTCTCCATGAACTCAAAAACGAGGTGCAGATTCCTCTTGTGTGGATACACGTCCACCAGCTCGATGATGTTGGGATCATGCAACTCCTTCAAAAGCTTGATTTCCCTCAAGGCTGTCACGTTCACGCCTTCCTTATATTTCCCCAATCTAATTTTCTTGATTGCTAGTGTTCGGTTCGTCTGCAGATCGTTGCAACGCTGTGATTAATAAGAAAAATAATAATAATAATAATAATAGTCCCACTTTACATTGCTTGGAGAAGGCTTATGAAGTATAAGCATACATGAGCCTCATTGAACCACACATAACTTGCGGGCTACACTCTAGGGATTCCAGTAAACTGTGCAATCTCAGTGCGTTCCTTTCTAAAACCAGCTCTCTGACATCGTTAGTTCAGATACAACCAAACAAGGCAGTATCCACGGGATCTACAGGCATCCTTGAAAAACATGTAAAATCGCACCAACAGGATAAGCTGGCATTTCATTTAAAATACCTAAATGCCATCCTCCGGCTTTGCACAACTGCAGTACTCGAGCTCCAGATGCCAATTCGCAAAGACTAACCAACACAGATCTAATTCAACGATTTCCTTGTGGGATATAAGGGACAATATATGCTCTTTTGTGACCGCACTGAATGTAATGACCAATGTCACACACGCTCACATGGCATTACGGCAGCAAGTGCACGTCTGTACTACTTCACTACAAGTAGAGAATCCATTTGGGCTTGGATCACTTGTGCTCACAGTGATCACAAGCGGTCACAGTGATCACAAGGGGTCACAGTGATCACAAGCGATCACAAGCAGTCACAAGCGATCACAAGCAGTCACAGTGATCACAAGCACTCACAGTGATCACAAGCAGTCACAGTGACCACAAGCGCTCACAGTGATCACAAGCGCTCATAGTGATCACAAGGGATCACTTGTGGTCACAAGCGATCTCAAGGGATCACAAGTGATAGCTTGCTGTTGCTTGTGATCCCTTGTGATCGCTTGTGATCGCCTGTGATCCCTTGCAATCGCTTGTGACCCCTTGTGATCACTTTGCGAGGATCACTTGCATCACTTCCTGTCGGGCTTCAATGCGACTAACATAGTACAAGCTGGCACTTGCACAGCTTGACCGAACCCATATGACTCTCAGTTCAGCCCACAGGGCAATGTCATTCGTGCAGTATGAATGCTCTTAAGTAGATCAGAATCACAATGCTGCAATGCCAATGTTGCAATGTAATCACAACGTTGCAATGTTATAATCACAACGTTGCAATGTTGTAACCACAACGTTGCAATGCCAATTACAACAACGATTCTTCAATCCCAAGATAGCGAACAGCCGTTGCATTGTCAGGTGGAAATCACATGCAATGCTTCTTCTATTGAGTCAAGCGAGGAGCTTAACACACCAAGCTATTGGTTATTGCAACCAACGTAAGTTGTCAAAATCGGCAAACTCTCTTTCGCGAAGTTTTTCACAGCTTCTCAGTTACTAGAATTCACAATGAAATTCCAATACCGACAACAACGCATGTAGTCACTTGAGACTGGGAATTTGTGACTGTAAACGTGGCTCCCCGTAATTTCAGGCAACCAACCGGAAGACCTTCGGCATTGTTGCACAGAATCACAAATTCCAGGGAAAGCAGGAGCTGATTATTACCACTTTGTCAATAGCCTTGAAAACGACACCATAGGTACCCTCGCCAAGGGTGTGACCCTTGATATATCTGTTCGCGCCATATGGCTCCCCCACTGCCATCTCCACAGACTTGGAGTCGAAAATTTAATGATGAAGGATAGGGCACATGAAGTCAGCATAAGCAAACACCGTCCATCGAATCTTCAGCGGAAACTCCTTGGTCGATGATTCCTTTCTCCCTACTCTTGTCTACATTCCGGAACACCGAACTCCATTGCCAAGAATGCTGCTCTCGGATTAATTGATGCAGAATCCAGCATTGCCACTACGGTATTTCTTGTGATTTTACGCTTACGTATGTGCGCTCAGACAATCCATGGTCGCAAGAACCAGTAATGTCATCTAGTACACCAATGCCCCACGCAAATTGTTGCCGCTTTTCGTGGCATGCCTCCATACGACAACGAGCTGGATCCTTGGGGGCTCACCAACGAACTTCACACCAAACCCCAAAGCACACACAGAAGCACAATTCGCTAACCTGGCTCACAACGAAATCCCCTGTAAACAAAAAAATTCGCAGTATCGCAAGATCTTTGCAAAACCAACGACACCAATGTAGAACCTACAACGCCAAAGACGTTGAACAAAAACCCTAACCAAACCCGCAATGTCTCACTCACTCTCGCAGACACGAAACCTCAACGCGGCTCCCGCTCTAACTGCAACGCCGTCGGTCGTGTGGGCGACAGAGCAGAATGCCAATGTAGAGCAGCAGTGAGTGGCAATGTGGGACCTCCCCAAACGGCCAAATAACGTTCTCCCACAGAATTGGGTCAATGAAACTGACGGACCTGCCTGGCTTTGTCTCGCTCACAGCATACCATCACGGGAGCGCAAGAAAACACAGAAACTCAACGCCGATGGACCGTTGGGACGCTGGGAGGACCGTTGTGGGATGGATGAGAAATCAGTGCGGGTCGTGAGGCACGAAAGCCTCCGTCGGATGAAGACTGCCCTGCCCCAACAGACACTTTACGTGTCCGTCAGTCAGTCTTCCTAAATAGTTCGTTACCAGTACTGCCGGTGCCTGCCTGCTCCTCTTTCTATTTCTTTTCCCCCCTCCGTCATCTTTCCCTTCAACAACTATGCCATAACATTTGAGTTAACCCTTTAGTGCCCAGGGTACTGTAGCTGGGAGCATTAGATTTCAGTGGATTTTTCCACTGTGATTGAGACTACCAAAAATCGAATGGATTAAATTAGAAAGTAGCCGTAAAATTCTATTCTCAACTGGAGAGCACACATTTTATTAAAATTTGAGAATCATCCAATGGTGGGATTGGAAGATTATAGTATGTATTTGAACTGTATAATGCATGCTCAAAAATGAGATTTTGGGGGGTGTGTGACTTCAAAGTTAAATAGAATTTGGGTTAAATTTTCAAAAATGAAAGTAAAGAAGTTCAGCTATGCCCTATGTCAACACCTCTCCGTTGCAATCTTTCATATCAAGAATAGACTCACACATAATTATTGTGAATTTTAGAAGTGAAAGTGACTTATCCATATACGGTTTAGGACAAAATTTTATACGTTGAAAATTGACAGGAGTAGGTACATTAGTCAAGATCGGATTACACGCACTAATGGAAGATGAAGAAGAGAACACAATCCAAAAAAATAAAACAAGATAACAAACTTCCAAACACAAGAAATACTGCATAATACATGTATTGTATTTGTAAGTATTTACTGTATTTTCAAGTATTTGCAGTATTTTCGCGTTCTGTTGATAGGTATTTTGATAGTTGTACAATTCCAAATTGAAAATTTCTTTTCCTGGAAGGTGTGTAATGTATATGGGCAAATCTGAACTTCAAAACTGAACTTCCAATTCTTCATGGATTCTCTGCTATTTGCATTTCAGACGTTGTAGTGACCATAATGTGGTCAGATAGGCACTAAAGGGTTAACCGAAAACTGAAGAGGAGTTGAACAGGAGTTGAACAGGAGTTCCCTCTCTATAATTAAATTTTATGACAACCATTGTTCATGAACAGTCCCCATGGTCGGGGCTTTTGGCTTGGGGGAGCGGATGGGAACTCTCCTCTAGCACTGGGGAGGTCACGAGTTCCACGCCCCGTGGTGGCACATGGTTTGCTTTAGATTACTCTTCAACTCACCATAGACTAGTTTTGCCATCTTTGTGAACTGAAAACGAGTTGAAGGTGAGTATATGAGGTGAGTTTCCATTTTGAGACACTCTTTTTGGTTAATTCTATTGTTATCCCTTAAACGTCTTTCCAAGCCCCTTGAACAGGCTGGATTTCCAAGGAATCGTGCTTCTAGCAGCAGCATTACTCGATTCTTTCTGACCAGATATGGATCATTGAATGCACAACAAAGTGAGGCATCTGATGTTCTTAGTTACAATAACAAATTCTTCCATGCTTGTTCGTGATGTTTAAATCAATGGTATTGGAGGATCATTTGATTCTTGCCCAAGTTCCCAATTAATTCCTCGTGTGCTTGTTTCTTTGTTGTGACTAGTCATGCACTCATACCCGACCAAACCAAATTCTTTCAGAGATCCTCGGGTTGTCCACTGACAACCTAAAATGTCATTTAAAGGTTAAACCCTAGACTTTGTACCCCTACTAAAGTTTCCAAGATTCTCTCTGATGCTCTAGGATGCTCTTTGTTTTCACATCTTAAGTTTGTCGTACTTGCTTGACTCCTACTAAATGTCCTCATATAATGGGAAGTGTCATCTTTCACTCTAGTTCTAAGGAAAGTTATTGTATTAATAAAAACCAAACAAGTAGTAGTAGGTGGTGCAGAACCCTACTGTTATAGAATGTAATGGGATGCTGTTGTGTGCGTTGAACTTGGGTTGAGTTTCTCAAACTGGTTGAGTGTTTTCAACCAAACTCAATCTATCAAGGACTCAACTCAATCCAAACATGGTGTAGTTTATGTAGTGGAGAAGGGGTTCGGAGTTTGTTGCCTCCCAACCCATTTTCTAGCGTAAAGGGCATGGAGGGACAAAAATAATGCAATCTATTGAAAGATGATGCCCCTTGGCTTCCATACTCTTCACAATCATAGAGGATATGCTCTAGTATATGTTAAAAACAAAGGAGTATATAAGATTCTTGATGGCAAATCCTTGGGGAAAATGTTACCGTATCCTTAAAAGTTACCATATATGACATTACCATATACTTGAAAGTTTTGAAAAAAATACCTAGATGTGGTGCTCCAAATTTTTGAACTATTTTGAAAAGCCTTATAGAGAAAAATAGATTGAACTAAGACCTATGCAATATGAGCCTTGAAATAAGTACTATAGTTACAATTATGGTCGTTACAATTTTATTTTTAAAACCTACCAAATATTTGGAGAACTATACCTTTAAGCTCGTGGATTCTACTACAGGTAAGAATTCAAGTGAAATGAAGTGAAGGCCGTACTACAAATTAGAAATGCTCTATTTTAGTGCATGATGAAGAACTTGCCCTAGACAAAGATTGTCATATCCGACCAAATTGTATTGGTTTGGTTGTGGTATATTGCTTCAACATATCATGCATGCTTAAGAAATTTGAAGATAACCAAAGGCATGAAAAAAATTCCCTCTTGCTCATATGTGATAAGGGTAAAATTCAAACTAAAATCTTGTAGAATTTTGCTATTGAAACCCACTATTAAAAATGCTTAATATTAAAAAAAAATATATAAAATCTAAAAGTCTAAATAGTCATCCTAAAAGTTGTGTTTGCAAATACAAAGTCATCCATGCCAAATGATTTTTATGAAGGATTGCTATGCATTTGCTTTGCCTTGCATGATACATCCTCTTTGGAGAAGGCCAACAATGCCTACAACATCAAGAAACAAAATAAAAAACAACAAAGGTAAGAAAGTTAAACAATTATTTTATTTTATTTTTTAAATAGATTTTTTTCTATTCAATTGTTTTAACTTTGTTGAAGACCTTTCACAATCCACAACAACCTTTTTTAATTAAACAACACAAAAATAAATGGACTCACGATTAATCTTCATGTGATAATACAACAACAAACCTAAGGATGTAAGCTAAGAGATCTTCTTTCCAAACATAAAGGCAAGCCCATTCACCTTAAAACAATGTCTCTCCTCACCATAAGTTATGTTTATTCACTTTAAATATACATTCATTAATTCCTATCCATACGAAGTATCATTAATTTAAAGAGTTTTCATCTGGTAGCTCCTTTTTCTCTACAACAGTCCGGTATCTCAATACCGGACTGATAGAACTAAGGGAGAGTTCAACAAAAAAATTCCTGAACTAACTCTATGAGGATTGGAATACAATACTTATGGCTGTTACCGACCTCTACTCGGTAGCTAGTATGAACTGCAAACCAAGTAGTCAAGACAACAAATAAACGAATACCGAAGAGGTAGTCCTGGAAAAGAGTCAGAGGACCGGAACGAAGACTAAATCACAGTAGAGAGAAACTTGAGACTATAGTTCGGAAAAATGTGCTTTGCCAAGAAGTTTGGCTCTATTTTTTATATACAAAGTACAACCCAATATGACCTAACTGTCAGATCGATAAAAAAGGCTTTCCTAGATTTACTTTCTATGGTAACTTCAAAAAATTTCGGAGTAAAAAACCCAGGTCGGTAGATTGCCGGTACTTTACTATTTTACCGTTAACACTATCCCCTCTCTAAACCAAGTTCACTCCTGGGACTTGTAAAAATTGAGGGTGCTACGACTGTCTATCTACCGGACAGGGCATGAAGGCGGCGGCTGACACGGGGAGTTCGGGCGAGGATGTCGTCATCGGAGTCAGACTCGTTGATGTTTACTGGTGTTGTGTTGGGCTGCTGTGGTACTCCGAGTGTGCCCTCGGAGTCTTCTAGAGGTATTGGATTTCGTTGGGCAGTCGATGGACTAAGGAGGTTGCCCTGAAACGACTGTTGGAAGAGCACTACTAGAAAATCCAACTGTTCTGTTGATTCGGTCGCGTTGATGTAGGACACTTTTCTGTTGATTTGGACAAAAATCTGTTGATTTGAAAAAAAATCTGTTGATTTGGACAAAAACGCAACCACATCAACGCGACCGAATCAACAGAACAGTTGAATATTATAGTAGTGGAGAGAGTCGAGTCCAGTTACCGGTAAGCTAGGCGCTTGAATAGGGCCTGCTCCGGAGGTCAGGATATTTGTTCCCGAGGTGCTGGGAGGAGACTGTTTTTGGTCGGGATTGTCCGTCTCCTACGTCGAAAATGCCTGCCGGTAACGTTGGATGAGTTGGTAGGTTTGGGCCAACGCAAATGCGTATCCGTTGGATTCGTCTCTGGCAACCTCGATCTCGGTAGCAGTGGCTGCTATCTCCAATGAAAGTCGCACGGTTTGATTGGTCTGCTCCTCGAGTTGCTGGCGAAGGTTTGTGATCAAGGCGTTGTTTGTCGCGGTGAGTCCTGTTGCTCGGTCGTGTTCGGTTGTCAGGAGGTGTGAACTGCCGAGATGGTCCACTTTCGCGGTAAACCTTTACCGCAAGGTTTTTTTATTCTTTTTTATCATTTATTTGTCTAGGTGCAGCGTTTTAGCTTATCAGACATTTTGCCGTGTGGTGTGCTCTTTGGTTTTGGTTTTGGTTGGCCTTTTTTATTATGCCTTTTTGTCTGAGTAATTTTAGCTGCTTATCATTTTCTAACTGATTAACCGTGGGATTTTTAGTGTTTGTACGGTTTTGTCTATTATTTTAGTAGGGTATTCTTTAGACTATCATCGTAGAATTTGGACAATTTTTTGGATCTAAGAGTCCAAGTTCTATTTGTGGGAAAAAGTAGAACTCCCGATTTTTTATGAGTAAAGTGGGAGTTTAGTGAGGGTAGGAAGAAAATTAGTCTAAACGAATGAAATCCATTTGGATGAATTGTGGGAGTAATGGATGTAGCTTGGGGTGGGATTTTGAATCCCACCCCTGTCGCAAAGCAAATCCAGTTAGTATTCTCTGTGTGCGCGTACCGTTAGCTAGTTTTTGGGATCAGGGAGGAAGACAGAGTTTTGGAGATCTAGATCTAGCTTTCCTTGCATTGAGTAGTGTGTGAGATTTTTAGGAATTATGGGGGTTGAAAATTAGAGAATTAGGAGAAGGATTGAGGGGGGGAGACTGAGCCCTGCAGCGATTCAAATCTGGTTTTTGTAGTTAGAACTTTTTGCGAGGCAAGGGCGGAGCCCTACCCGTGGAGAGAAGGGGAGATTTTTGGGCCAATTGGAAAGGTCCGGTGTACTGCGGCGTGGGACTGACGACAACACCGACAGCGGAGTTCCGGATTGAGCAGTTCCGAAGCGAGCACGCGGATTCGAGGGCAAGACGCGCGAGGGAAGCACCATGACAGTCGGCCAGGGCGGAATGGAACTGCTGCAGCAGCGGCAAAATTGCGACAACAACCAGGAACGCGAAGGCTACTGTGACACGGCGTGGCAGTTCGGAGGCGGCGTGAAGGCGATTCCGGTGTGGTCACGGAGTTGTGAAGACGAGGTACGGTGACGAAGCAGAGGAGCTCCGGGTCCAGTACGCGGCGGCGGAGTTCGGAAGTTCGGGGCCGAGTGGCAACGCTGGAGAAACAAAGGGCGGCATCAGCGCCATCGAAGGCGATCAGGGCAGCAACGACTCTGAAGTCCGGGCGCGGCTCAGGTGACGACGAATAATTACGAGATTTTGGGGTCTAAACGGCGGCGATCCTACAGCGACGAGGGGGACAGGGTCTCCGGAGCCTCCAGTGGATCAGCGACTTGTGCATCGGCAAGGCAGTGATTGACAGGAGGCGACGACATTCCAAGCAGCGGCGGATCCGGAACCTTAAGGCGCAGGCAGCGCAGGCTTCAACGACGAGCTCAACGGTGAATCGAGGTGAATCAAGGCAAGCGGATTGGAGCGGCGGTGCAACGGAGGCAAATTGGCAGTCCTACGGAATCCCTTGCTCGAAGGCGCGGCCAGTGTCGCAGTGCTTCCCCTGCCTTGCAGTGTTCTATTATGGAGGGACAAAGTGATATTAAGGAGGGAGAGCTCCCTCACCTCCGTTTCATTCAACCTTCCGTGTGATTTGATGTTATTTAGGTTCCCCTATGTTTTGAATTACTATTAGGAATTTATAGAGTGATAATAGCAATTTTAATTGTTCTTGTTGATTCAAAACGACCGGCTTGTAATTGTATTTGATATTGTCCAATTTATGGTTGTTGGATTGTTGAGTGTGGTTCATTGTGGGATAAATGAGTAGCATTGTGGAAGTTGGAACCGGTGTGTAAGGCACGACGCGGAAGCGCTGCCCGATTTTTGTGCCAACTTTTGTGTGCAATTAGTTCAATTGTGGTTGTAAGGAGAAAAGAATAGGTCAGAATTTAGGGTTTATTTGGGCACGACGCGAAAGCGTTGCCCAAAAATCCTCTCATTTCCCTTACATTTCATGATTTAGTGGTGTAATTGTGTGAGTACCCCATATTAGGGCTTGTTTCGCGGAAAAAATCCACTTTTTGGTGAGGTTGGATGTCCATTTTGGGTAATGCAAGTGTGCTGTAATTTTTGGGTTAGTATGGATTTTGGGTATTTGAGGGTATCAATTGTCCAATTTAACCCCATTTCTTGAGTGCTAAAGTACTTTAGGGGAGATTGTGGTCAATTGGAACACTTACCACAATTTTTAGGCCAATTCCTAGGTAATGTGGTGTGCTGTAATTTTCTTGCACAAGTCTAAAAACCCTAACTAGAAGGGTTTATTCACTAATCTAACCCAATTTAATGGTACTTGGTACCTAGGGTGATTAGGGAATGCTTGTGATTCCAAATTGTGTCTGCTATTGATTATTTGAGCATTGTGGGTGTGCTGTAATTTTCTTGCACAAGTCCAAAAACCCTAATTAGAAGGGGTTATTCACCAATTTTACCCAATTTAATGGTACTTAGTACCTAGGGTGATTGGGGAATGCTTGTGAGTCTAAATTGTGTTTGCTATTGGTTATTTGAGCATTGTGCGTATGCTGTAATTTTCTTGCACACACCCATTGTGGTACTTTAGGGATTGTTTTTCCCACTTTTGTGCCTAGTTCTTCCACCGTATGCATACCTAGCTTAAAGGCGTCCATTGCTTGGAGTACCAATACCCATCCCTCGGCCGGCTATGTGATGTGTTGACCGGGCAACCGGTCAAAGCACTCATAGGAGGGAGATGGTGGTGCGCTGTTCCCTGGATTGTTCGGCAGCAGCTCGGGATTCAGTTCGGTAATGATCACGTTCGGACCGGAGGCGGGCTGCTTCGGCTCTGGTCTGTCGAAGATCTGCCATTGTCGTCGTTAACTGCCCTACTAACTCGGTAACCCTCTGCTCCGCGGTAGCTACCGCGGCCTGGAGTGCGCCTTCTCTTGCTTGTGTCTCGATGACGGGCTGGACTTGGTCGGAGACTCTCTATATGAGGTTCAAGAGATTACATGTGGTGGAGCGGATGACGGCAACGTTCTGTTGCAAGGTACGCGGTAACGCATAGAAGAAGTCGGGTAAGTCAATGCTCGGTAGTCGGGTAGTCTGGGTCAACGAGGCAGGAGTTGACATTGGTGTGATCGGTGGTGCTTGCAGGCCGATAGTCCTGGTGATTGCTGGGTTTGTGGTGGCCGGTACAGGTGGTGTCGGTACTGATGCTGGAGTTGGCGGTTTCGATATGTCGGGGTTTGGTGTGGCCTCGGGAGTGGAGACTGTTGGTGGGGCCGGTGTTGGTGGAGTATGTTGGGGGTGCTGGGATCTCTCGTATGTCGGAGGAGTGCGCAGTAGGCAACTTCGTGGTGGGTTGGGTGACTGGTGGAGGTGCAGTCCTGGTCGGCGAAGGTTGTGTTGAAGAGGAATCGTCCATTTGCTGTGTTGGTGATGTCTGTCGCGGACGGGGTCGACCCCTGCCAAATTCTTGTAAAGTTAAGTCGGCCCTCATATAAGTAGAGGTACCGGGCTTCCTCTTTGGTGCCGACGGGGAGGGGTCGGTTTGGGTCCGTGCGTGAGTGCGTACGCCTGGCCCAGTCACTAGTAGAAAACATGGTCGAAAAGAACCGCAGCCAAAATCGGCTGCGGTTCTTTTGACCACCCTGATCTTCAGTCGTTAAACGATTGCAGATTTGTTTTTTTAGATTTTCGACTGCAATTTTAATTATTTAGGGGCGTGTAATATACCGTTGGAAAGGTATTTTCAAGACCTTTCCAACGGTATATTACACGCCTTGAAATTCCTAAAATTGCAGTCGTAAATCAAAAAAGAAAAATCTGCAGTCGCTAAGCGACTGCAGATCAAAGTGGTCAAAAGAACCGCAGCCGAGTTTGGCTGCGGTTCTTTTCGACCATGTTTTCTACTAGTGAGTGTACGGCGGGTTCGGTACCGATACTGTCCTCGATAGCGATTGTCAACGCGGGTCGGTTCTCGGTAGTACGGTCATGTCGGGCAGAGAAGTGCAACGTGGACGAGCTGGAGGTGCTGGTGATATTGGAGATGGTACGGTAGTATTGCGGTTAGGACGACGAGGTCCTAAGTGACTTAGAAGCATGTCCCAAACCTCAGCAGAGTAACATTGGTTGGATTTGCCACCCTGCAGCGTTTGGATCTCGTTAGTCAGATTCCGTAGCATCATCCGACTCCAGTTCCATGATCCGGTACCGTTCTTGGCTAGCTTGTCCAAGGTCAGTAGCATGAGGATGCAGTTTTGCGAGGTGTATGTGTGCTTCCTCTTGAAAAAGAGGCCCTGAAGCAGTTCGTATTTCCGATGACGTAGTTCGATCGGTCCCTTGCTAACGCTCCATCCTTCGTGTAAGGAGGAGTAGATATCAAGGGCGTTGATGGTACTGGTGTAGTAGTCGTATTCGGCCGAGTCCGGGTTGGAGCTGACTAACTCCGTGAAGCCGGAGGGCAGTTTCAGGACGTCGGTAATGGTGGCCTCGATAATGGTAAATACCTCGCCATTGACTTGACCGATGATCATGTCTTCGGTAACGTTGGAGGCTGTGTTGATGAAGCGCTCCACTATGTCTGTTCGGACTGGGTTTACGGTCCAAGGAAGGTTGACGTACTCCCGTAAGCCCACCTGGTGGATCCACTCGTACTCGAAGGCGCTTTTAGCAGCTAAATCTTGTCATTTGGCCATGAGCGTCATCGAGAACGAGACGATGTTAGTCCAGGTGCCAGTGATCGGAAGGTCGGTAGTCTGGAGGCGCACATCCATAGCCGTATGCTTCTGTCGTGCCATCCTGCAAAAACGAACACGGTACGATACTGCCTTTCTCACTCGGAGGGGGACAAGTAGAGGTGCTAGCAGACTAGAGGAGGAAAGAATTCTAAACCGTGCTGTTTGCCTCGGTCGCCAATGCTTTCTACTTTGGAGCTGTTGGAAGGCGGCTACTACCGGCCTGTGATGTAGTGTGCGGTGAATGAAAGACGGAGGGAGAGAGGGGGGGCGGAGACGAAATTATGTCAACCGAGAAGGCGAGAGCACCGAGGTGGGAAAAAAAGACATGGCGGAGGGCGGATAAATAGTAAGAAGAGGAGGAGAAAAAATGAATGAGGGAGTAATGAGTGGCGCTGGCGTTAAGAGAGGTGTGGTAGAGTTACAAAACCAGTCACGTTGAGACACGTGGTGTTTGAATGGCAGCGCGGTAGGGTTGGTAGTTGCCATACCTAGGTCCACCTGGTTGGGAGGGGGGTTTGGGTTTACCGGTGCTGTCGACAGGTCCGGAGTTGGGGTCGGTGCGGTCGGCAGATCCGGGGTTGTGGTCGGGGCTGTCGGCAGGTGCGGTGCTGGGGTCGGTCTTTCCGAGACCTGGGTTGGATGAGCCGAGGCGGTGTGTTTGGAAAGACCTACCAGTTGGTGGAGAAACTTGGAGTCGTCCACCGGGTGAAATACCGTGGCAATGAAATTTGCTGTGGCCGTTGTTTCGTCGCTGTCGTCATCGTCGTTGGTGTCGGGTTGGAGTAGTATCTCGCTCTTCTCCGGTGTTGTCTGAGCTGCTTGGAGAAGTTGATTGTCATTAAGGTATCAGTAGGGTTTAAGTTTGTTGATGTTGACGATAATGGGGTCGGGGTCAAATTTGTCTACCGCTACTAGTAACACAGTGTTATTGGGAAGGGGGTATTGGACTCGGTAAGGTCCAAACCACTTGTTTTTTAGCTTACCGGGGTGAATGTTGGCCCCTTTGGGATACCAAAGTACCGAGTCGCCTAACCGAAACTGATGTGTAGGTCCGGTGGTGTTTGCCCATTGCGCGCGGTTGCACTAGTGTTAACCATAAATCAGGAGCTACCGGTAGGCCTACCGGTCTGAGTTTTTACCCCGGTAATTTTCCAAGTTACCCCAGCAGGTAGATCTAGGAAATACTTTTTTACCGATCTGACCTAACTGTCAGATCTGGTTGTACTGATATAAAAGCAATAGAGCCAAACCCATTGGCACGACTCATTTCCCAAGATACTTATCTGTCTTGTCAAAATCCTTTCTCCTTCATGTCTACCAATCAGTTATGTGTTTATGTTCTTCACTATCTGATTCTTCCGTAGAATTCCTGACCTGTGCTTTCTATGTTACCATCAGTGGTGTTACTTTAGACTGTATTCTCATTCTTTCTTTCGGTAGCTGATATACCTTCCGGTAGTGATTACCGAGTAGTTCTTTACAAGGAAGAGCTACCATTTGGCGACCATCTAGTGTTCGAATTCTAGAAACTTGTTCTTTTAATCCATGCAGTAATCCCTTCCGTCACTCTATGGTTGTTGTAGTTGTCGTGTGACACTGCGCCACTCCAAAATCTTACTACCAAACCACTTATATAGCCGGTTTAGTACAAAACCACTTTAGACACCAGATCTATACTATGGCCCGGCGCCACACTCGCTCTGCAGGAGGTCCCACCTCCCGAGTGTGATCTTGATGCATTTACCGCTGCCAATACATGCATTCACCGCAGCATACAAGAACTTCTACCTTTACCGATGCAGCGTCACATCCGAGCCCCGTCAATGGCTACTCACCAAATGCAAAGCCCGCACTCTCTTCTCACAGCAGACGAATTACCGACCCCTCGGGAGCATCATACCGCACGTCATCCACACTCTTCCACATGGCAACGTCCTTCATCCGACTCACTACTGAACAATCCACCAACTCCCAGGGAAGATGTATTGTTGACGGACGAAGACCGCGAACGATTTCGTACTGAGGCATTCCTTCAATCCTCGGCCATTCAGGAACGACTCCAACAATTACCAACCGAGGACGCAACCGATCAAGAGCTCCTTGCTGCCCTCGAATCACCATCTACACTCGACTTCGAGTTAGCCACGTCCCGGCTACACCTCCCACATCTACGCTTACGACAGCTCCGACAGGATCACGAACATGCGGCGTCCATCCATCATACGGTTCGACCGCAACCGACCACAGGACATCAACACCCGGTTCAACAACAATTTGTTGGATTTCATCATCCACACCTACACCATCCGGTATGTCCCAGACCACCTATTCGATTTTGCACATTCTGCGGACATACCGATCACCCGTCCATTGCTTGTCCATACAACTACCCACTACCTCGACGTATTCCGGCTCCGGTAGTACTGAATCCAGCTTACCGACCTCTCGGCAAAGCCAGCGCGCTTCATCCTCCACCCGGCCGCCGTACTACTCCTACCGCTCAAAAAGCAGTACTGTACCCCGAATACAAAACCGGTAAGTGTCCCAAAACGCATTGCCGTAAATTTGAATCTGCTATCAGACTAAATGGCGAAACTGAAACCATGATCCAACTCGAATTGTTCGGAAATACACTTACAGAAAAAGAGCCGAATTGGTTTGCTTATCATTGAAAGATACATCCTACTAATACTTTACAGGAGGTTTTTTCCGCATTCAAACGGCGCTACCGCACCATAAAAACCGACGACCAAACGTACATCCAATTTCGCACCATCAACCAACTACCGAACGAATCTGTAGATGACTACGCTGAACGCCTTCAGCAACTGGCAGAGAATCTCACCATGCCACCAGATGATATGTTCATGTTGAGCAATTTCTGAGCCGGCCTATTAGAATACTTGCAGGTAGCTACGGTAGGGCTTCAACGCCAGACATTTTCCGAAGCCGTTGACTCGGCACGCACTGCGGAAGAAGGTTTACCCAAACCTCAACAACCAACTCCTTCCTCCACTAGTACCAAAGATAATCCACGACGTAACCTCAAATGTACCGGGTGCGGACGAATGGGGTACGAATGGACGACATGTTACCGGAATCCGACAAGCAACTACGGGAAGAAAGCTGAAACCGCATCGGTACATCAGATCCAGACCCAACCAACATCGACACCGGTAAGTACCGAAAACCGTCGTAATTCTCGTTTTGGCACACCAGTACAACAGTACCCATGTAATGTATGCGGCTCGCTGGAGCACCCGGGACATCGATGCCCACTTTTGCTCGATGATGATGTCAAAAATGCCATACAAAAGAAACTCCCTCAAAGCCCTGGATCCTCGGTAGTCATCACCGACGTCCATACAGTTGAAGTGGCTCACGTCGGACCTCGCACCCGAAGTCAAACCCACCGTCAGGCCCCAACTGAACCGGACGGCCCCACCAGTACTACCGAAGTACCTCACACCAACGACACTTCCGATTGGCAGGCGGAAGAGAAACTACGGGAAGAAATGATGCAAACTGTATGAGATCTGCAAGACCTTTCTCCGCTAGAACCAGCTACACCCCACATCCCTCCGACACTTTCCGTTACCGACATGGAGATCTGCGACAGCATCCTTTCACAGATCGGATCACAAACAATCCAGGTTAGTCTCAAAAATCTCATGGCTATTGCTCCAAGTATTACCGAACATATTCATCGACACCTCGGACAGAAAGCCACTTCCTTCATTCCAGTACCAGACACGACCACAGTAGCGGTCCATTCGGTTATAGCCGTTGACCGACACATGCCCATAATCTCCGCGAAAATTGGTAACCATCAGTTACATGACGTTTTGCTGGATGGCGGCTCCGGAGTAAATGTCATCACCGAATCCGAACGCTGCCGACTTGGATTACCGAACCCAACACCGGCACCTTTTAAATTAAGGATGGCCGACAGTTCACTGGTGCAACCGCTCGGACTACTCCGAGATATCAAGATCTACATTTACGGTATTCCTTACATCATTATCCTCACCGTCATTTCTTGTAAAGATGTCAATTCAGCATATACGTTATTACTTGGTAGACCATGGCTCAGGGATGCTAAAGTAGTTTATGATTGGGCTAACGATCACATCCAAATCATGGGTAATCGTACCATCCGCACAGTTAGGATCAACCGTGAATTAGGCTTCGAAGCCACGACTCCTGACTTGTTAGTATGCTACAATTACGTGGAGGGATTCACCGATGAAGAAGAAGTCATACTACTCGAAGCAGAGGAGTTCCTCCATCCCATTGGAATATTGGCCATTGACGACATCTGCCAGGTAAGCATTACCGATCTAACCTTCCCCGCCATAACTCATACGGAAGGTAGTATGCCGGTCGATGAAATACTGATTTGGGAAAAGGTAAAAACCCTTTCCGTAGCAAAATGGTCTCAAACAGAAGAACAACTCCGCGACCTCAACCTCGGCACTGTTACCGAACCCAACATCATTCGCATCGGAACGACCGTACCAGATTCCATTCTTCCCGAGGCCGAAGCGTTATTTCACACATTCAAAGATGTCTTTGCATGGTCGTACCAGGATTTGCGTGGCATTCCAGAGCATATCGCCCAACACAAGATCGAATTGGACACGAGCATCCCTCCGACCCATCAGGTACGTTACCGAATGAATCCCAACTACGCAGCCACTGTCAAAAATGACCTTGACAAACTTTTACAGGCCGGTTTTATCGAACCAGTCGACCAAGCTACCTAGTTGTCACCAATTGTGGTAGTACCGAAGAAAAACGGAAAACTCATAATTTGCGTGGACTTCAGGCGTCCCAACAAAGCAACCAAGAAGGATCCGTACCTGTTACCGTTTACCGATGAGGTACTGGATTCAGTTGCCAGACACGAAATGTACTCCTTCCTCGATGGATTCTCTGGTTATCACCAGATCAAGATTGCACCGGAAGACCGGCACAAGACGGCGTTTATTACCGACTGGAGTGCTTTCGTCTAGGTTGTGATGCCATTCGGTTTGAAGAACGCTCCTTTGACATACCAGCGCGTCGTCAACCAAGCATTCAAAGATTATCTCGGGGACTTCATGAAACTCTTCCTCAACGATTTTAGCGTCTATAGTACTATTGCAACACACCTTGACAAACTCCGCAAATGTTTCACCAAATGTCGGGAGTTCGGTATTAGCCTCAACCCCGAAAAATGTTGTTTCTTAGTTCGATCAGGGACCATTCTTGGCTATGTAGTCTCGTCCGAAGGCAAGTTTCCCAACTCCAAGAAGATTGAGGCTCTGGTCAGAATGCCCCGCCCCCGCAACATCAAAGACATTCAAGTCTTCAACGGATTGGCGCAATTCAACAGATGTTTCATCCGCGACTACGCCAAAATCATAGCACCGATCACTACCCTTACTCGAAAAGATGAAGCATTTACCTGGACTACCGATTGCGACCTGGCCTTTACCGAGATCAAAAAGCGTTACGTCAACGCTCCCATCCTCATTGCCGTCAATTGGAAGCTAGAGTTTCACATCCATACGGACGTTTCCGATATTGCAGTCGGAGCTATGCTTGCTCAGAACCCTACCGGTAAAATCGACCAACCCATCATCTACGCATCAAGACTACTGAGCCGAGCCGAAAAGAATTATACGACAACCGAGCGCGAAGCCTTGGGCAATGGTATATGCCATCAACAAATTTCGACACTACCTCCTCGGCAACAAGTTCGTTTTTTATGTAGACCACATGGCTTTAATATATCTGGTCAACAAGACGTAGGTTTCAGGACGCATTGCTTGATGGCTCCTATTATTTTTGGAGTTTGATTTTACCGTCGTTTACAAACCGGGCAAGACACACGGTATTGCCGATGCGCTATCTCGTACCATGGTAGCCGAACCGGCTACCGGAATTACCGATGCACCTTCCGACGCCCAGCTGTTCAGCGTACAACCGGAGTGGCTCACTACCGTCCACGACTACCTCAAGACAGGAACCTTTCCTTCCGACTGGAGTACCGAGTGCAAGAAAAGGTTAGCATACCGGGCCCTTCCATTTCAGTTAGTCAATGAGACCTTGTACCGCCAAAGTAAAGATTTTTCGTTGCAAAAAGTCATCTCCGGCGCTCAGATTCCATTGATTATTCGCGAGCTCCATCACGGCAATTCACGAGGCCATTTTTCTACCGAGATTACCACTTGGAAGATTCTCGACGCTGGATACTGGTGGCCGTCTCTACACAAAGACGTTTTCGAATACTGCCGCAGTTGCGATGAGTGTCAACGCGTCGGCGATATCAAGAAAGCCGTCACCGGTAAATTACTTACCACTCTACCGACGGAACCTTTTATGAAATGGGGACTTGATTTTGTAGGCCCTCTTAAGCGCACACTCACAGGAAATCGGTACATCTTGGTGGCCACCGACTATGCCACCAAATAGGTCGAGGCGGTAGCACTCCGCGAAAACACCGCCAAGGACACATCAAAATTCTTGTATGATAATATCCTCACCCGTTTCGGCTGTCCTCTCCATTTCGTCAGCGACCAAGGCATCCATTTCAACAACAAAGTCATCTACGCCTTAATGGAGCATTTCCTGCTACGCCACACGACCTCCACCACATACTATCCTCAGGGGAATGGACAAGCCGAATCTACCAACAAAATGATCGTGCAACTCCTTCAGAAATTGGTTAATCACAATAGGACGGATTGGGATCGACAGCTCCCGACGGTCTTATTCGCCTACCGCACCGCCTTCAAGATTAGTACCGGCCATACGCCATTCCAACTTTTATACGGCATTATCCCTTTAATGCCTACCGAGTACCTGGTACCGACCAAGACCACACCAACCGACAACACACCTCATCGCGTCTTCGCCGCCCGTACAGCTGATCTGGAGCGTCTGGATGAATCACGATACCGAGCTCTCGAGACTCAAGGGATCGCCCAGTGGAACCGCGCACAATGGGCCAACACATCCAGGCCGACACATCAATTTCGCCTTGACGACTCGGTACTTTGGTATCCTAAAGGTGCCAATATCCATCCCGATAAGCTAAAAAACAAGTGGTTTGGCCCTTACCGTGTCCAATATCCATTGCCCAACAATACGGTACTACTCGTCGCCGTCGATAAATTCGATCCGGATCCAATCATCGTCAACATCAACAAGCTCAAACCTTACCGATTTCTCAATGACGAACAACTCCTTCAAGCAGCCCGGACAGCTCCCGACAAAGGTGCTATTCTTCTCCAACCCGACACTCAAGATGAGGACAAAGACGAGGAGGAAATCGGAGAAATTCCCGCCAGCATCAACTTCATTGCCGTGGAAATTCCCTCTACATCAACAGTTTCGACTTCGGTTACACCAGCTACCGAACCGAAGTTATCACCAACCCGGAATGCAACACCGTCCCAGGTATAGACTCCATCTTCTATCCTCAACCGCAGGACGCAAGTCATGCCAACTTGTCAACAACGCCTAAACAGTCAACCCCCATCGGTACATCCTCCACACACCCCTCACCTCCGCCCAACAGGTTTGGTAGATCCCAACCCTACTGCGCCGCCCTCCTATCTTCCCTTCAAACCTAGAACAAGCGCCACCACTACTTCTCCCTTCAATTCTCCGCCACCCTCATTCATTTCATTCCTCTCTTCTTCCACTATTTATCCTCTCTCCACAATGCCGTCTTCCGCCACCACGATTCTCTCCCCGTCCCGATTAGCTCTACGTCTTCGCCCTCCTTCTCCGTCTCCTTTAGCTCTATTCCGACCTTTACGATCGGTAGCTACCGTTCAATCTCGTCACCGACACTTGCGACCGAGGCGAATAGCGCGGATTAGAATTCGTCCCTCCTCTAGCCTGTTAGCCATTCCTCCTTCTTCTTTTCGCAAGAGACAGCGAGGTCCTCTCTGTGTGCGTTCTTGCAGAATGGCAGGTCAGAAGAAGACCCCGACAGACAACCGACGACAGGCCGCCACCGCTTCTAGAAACAGTCCGGTAGGCGAAACCTGGAGGGAGATCACCTGCCATCCATTGAACCACATGGTTGCCTGGAGAGACTATGCCGCAGCATACCAAGCCGAACAAGAGTGGATTCATCGCGTCGGCCTCGAAGCATTCGTCAAGCTACCATGGGGTAGCACGCCCATCCGAACCAATGTCATCGAGAACTTCCTCAACACCGCGAATAGTGTTCCCCACTCCTCGATCTTCGGCCACGCTTACGGCAAAGCCTACGTCATCACCACGGAAGACATTACCGCCAAACTCCACCTACCGACCGGGACAACGACAACCATCAACGACAACCCCAACCCAGCTACGTACGATTACTGGGCTAACGGTGCCGGATCACTCCTCACACACAGAATCGAGACCGACGGATGGAGTGTATCACAAGGACCGGTGGAATTACGACCTCGGAATTACGACCTCGGAAGTACAGGATTCTGTAGGGGCTCTACTTCAAACGCAAGCAGACGTATACATCCCACCAATGCCTCCTTCAGCTCCTCACGGTAGATGACCTCAGCACCAACGGTACGGAGACCTGGAATTGGGCCAGCTTTATGCTCGAACAGCTTCAAAAACAGGTCCAGACGATACGATTAGGACGATCTTCACAGTGTTTCTCGGCAGAAGTATGGGACATGCTACTCCGAGCCAAAGAACCACACACTTCCGCCGACCCTACCACAACAGCTCCCATACCGGACACAACTCCACCTCCTTCGACACGACCACCAGGACTAGTACATCGGTTCTCCCCCAGTAAATGAAAGTCGTCAACACCCTTACCGACCCCTACCGAACGCACCACCGACCCAGGGATAGCATCCCGACTCCGCAGCAGCCAGCAGCAGGTTCTCTCTTCCCTAAAACAGAAGGGACGACTGGAGAGTCTCGAAGACGCGTTATACAAGTTCGGAAGAAGCGCACCTCGACCACGACGCACGAAGCTCAGCGAGCAAAGCGGGTGTGAGCTCAAAACCACCATGGAGGTGGCCTTTGGTCACAAGGGGTTATTAAAACAAAATTACATGGAGAGTGGAACAAGGGAGGAAAGAAGACAAGAAGAAGATGGGGAACAAGAATAAAATGAGGAGAAATACCCCCCGGACCACATTGAAGTGCCTTTCAGTTTTTAGGTCGTCATATCTCCATCCTAGCTCGGATCGAGGCATGCCTTAGCTTTTTAGAAAGCTAAGTTGATTTTGCATCCACCCTCAAAATCTCAAATGCATAGGATCAAAACCCTAGGACTGATTGCTAAAAGACTGAGGCTATTTCTTCTAACCGCCGGTTGGGAAACTCCTTTGACACCCCCAACTTTGGGAGGCAATATCTCCCTTCCTATAACTCGGAATTGAACGTGCCATATACCGATGAAAAGCTCTACTCACAAGCTACCTATCCTAGAAATCTCAAATAACTTGGACAAGAAACGAGGGACTGATGGGGAAAAGACCGAGAGACCTTCAATGGAGATTAACAAAAGACATCACACTATACTTGAGTTCAAAGCAACTACTAACACAATGGAGGAGGAGATCAAGAAGAGTGAGAAGGAGGCCCAAGGCCTTCCTTCTCCTATCAATTAGCCATCACAAAGAGAGAAGAAAGAGAAACAAGATGAATCGATAAACAATGAGAGGGATTGATTTTTGAAGCTTGAAAACAAGCTCTTAAGTACAAAAGAAGGAGCCGCCAAAGAGGCGACTCACCCTAACCTTAAGGCCCTAACCCTAAAGCCCTAACCTTAAGGCCTCCACGGATGAATGATACTCCAACCTCTACGGCGCTCCATCTTGACGAACCTCCACGAATGAATGTAACTCACAAATACCAACACGAAGTTAAATGAACGAAACCAAGACAATCACGCCATAAACACAAACATGAACATTAAAAGCTAATTGCGCAAGGCCCACAGTAAAACACTCAACTCTAAATTAAGCATCTAACCCTATTCCTAATTTTAGGATTCACTAGAAGGGATCTTCTCTCCTCTAGTCCTTCTCCATCATTCATTGGATCCACAAGGGGGCTAAACCTTCCCTAGTCCTTCCACACTAAATCTAACCTAAAGCTTAAATTAGTGCCAAACGACCTACCCAAGGCCTTGCAACAACTATCCTCAAACATGCATATTGTATTCACAACTTAATTAACTTAAATTTCGTCAAATTACCTCAAGATGACATTGCTTGTTAACATTATATTCATAAAAGTAACAAATAAACAGTAACAAAACAAGAGAGCAATATCGTGCTCTCACAGCGGGGATTCCTCCTTCCTCCATTCCTCATCTCGACATAACCCGACACCACCAATTCTGTCCCCACCACCACCAGGACAACCCGAGGAGAACTCGGAGTGCCAATTCGTTGGCGAAACGCTTCCAAGTTCCGCACCGGCTCGACCATCATCACTACCGAGGATACAACCGCTGTCTCCACCCATACCCCCCCCCAACGCACGAGTCCTACCAGAGTACCTCGCACTACAACAATATCGGTTCCTCCGCAGTTTGCACCACCACGACCGTCCTCCACTCCTCCGACGACTCGACTCCTGGACACAACACTACCGGCGAATCTGCCCGGCCCATCTTGCACCCTTGAACAAAATGTAAGTTATCTACGCCGCACAGCAGGTAACTTCTCACAGGTATTGACCAAGGTGGAGACTCAAGTTCACGACCTCACCATCAGGTCAGATCCGGCACCTCACCAACAACAACTCGACCACGCATAGTCTCGAATTACCGAGTTAGAAGAACAACTTGCCCATGCTACAGTCGCAGTTCGTCAACACACTACCGACCTCACTCGGATTCGGAGCGACCGCGACCGATTCCGCACCGACTTGGAAACTGCTACCTCCCGGCTCCACGACCAACAAAACACATTGACGGCAGTCACCGAGGAACGCGACCGACTCAATACCGACAAGGCCCGGGACAAGAGTACAATCGATTCCCTCCGACAATCACTCCAGGCTGAAACGGACAGTGTCGCTAACCTTTCCGTCACACTCCAGACCATGCATACCGAGCTCGAGTCGACCAGGGATAACGCACAGAACTATGCGATAGCACTCGAAAAAACTTACAAGATGCTTCAACGCCACCGCGAGGCCCATCCGAATTTCGATGAAGGCGTTTTATCCCCGACCCAATCAACCGACGCCAACATCATCGAACCTCCAGCACCAACACCTTCCGGACCCATCCAGGCACCTCCCTTACCAACTGAAGGTTTAGACTTCTTACTTGAACGCTCCTACGACGGTCCACTCCTCAGCCCCCCGGCCGACCAACAAGGTACAATTATTCCACCACCCACAGACACACCAAGCGGACAACGTCAACATACTCTTCTTACCGCACAAACTACCGAGTCCGAAGAGGATACTCCGTTAATACACCGCTCCACGCAACGTCTTCGGTTTGCTACCGCGGACTAGGATTATTCAAATTTCTACAAGTTCCAGGTGTGAACTTGGCTTAGAGGGGGGATAGTGTTAACCGTAAATCAGGAGCTACCGGTAGGCCTACCGGTCTGAGTTTTTACCCCGGTAATTTTCCAAATTACCCCAGCAGGTAGATCTAGGAAATACTTTTTTACCGATCTGACCTAACTGTCAGATCTGGTTGTACTGATATAAAAGCAATAGAGCCAAACCCATTGGCACGACTCATTTCCCAAGATACTTATCTGTCTTGTCAAAATCCTTTCTCCTTCATGTCTACCGATCAATTATGTGTTTATGTTCTTCACTATCTGATTCTTCCGTAGAATTCCTGACCTGTGCTTTCTAAGTTACCATCAGTGGTGTTACCTTAGACTGTATTCTCATTCTTTCTTTCGGTAGCTGATATACCTTCCGGTAGTGATTACCGAGTAGTTCTTTACAAGGAAGAGCTACCAACTAGGAAATGCTTTGAGTGTCGAGGGCTCGGTAGCAGGACTCGTCCAAGCGTTCCAAGTCAACTGTGTGAACTGCCAACACTCCGTGTGGTGTCGAGTCTTGGTGCGTCGCCTTGGTCGGTACCAAGTACTTGGTAGGCATCAGAGGGATAATGCCATATAATAGTTGAAATGGTGTGTGGCCGGTACCAATCTTAAAGGCTGTTCTATAGGCGAATAACACCGTCGGTAGTTGGCGATCCCAGTCGGTTCGGTTATTGTTGACGAGTTTCTGGAGTAGTTGGACAATAACTTTGTTTGTTGATTCGGCCTGTCCATTCCCTTGTAGGTAGTATGTTGTTGATGTCGTGTGACGTAGGAGGAAATGCTCCATGAGTCCGAGGATGACTTTGTTGTTGAAGTGGACTCCCTGATCGCTTACAAAGTGAAGTGGGCATCCAAATCGTGTAAGGATGTGCTCATATAGGAACTTGGCGGTATCTCCAGCAGTATTGTCACGGAGTGCTACGGCCTCCACCCACTTGGTAGTATAGTTGGTAGCTAAAAGGATGTACCGATGGCCCGAGGGTGTGCGTTTGAGTGGGCCCACAAAATCCAGTCCCCATTTCATGAGGGGCTCCATCGGTAAGGTGGTAAGCAATTTACCGGTAACAGCTTTCTTCAAGCCGCCAACGCGTTGGCATTCGTCGCAGCTGCGACAGAATTTCATGGTGTCCTTGTGTAGTGTGGGCCACCAATACCCTGCGTCAAGAATCTTCCTGGTAGTGATCTCGGTAGAAAAGTGGTCATCGGAGTTGCCCTTGTGGAGTTCGCGCAAAACCACTTGAATCTGCTCTCCGGTAATGCATTTTTGTAGAGCAAAATCTTTGCTCTGCCTGTACATGGTGCCATCAATTAACTGAAAAGGAAGAGCTCAGTAGGCTAACCTTTTCTTGCGCTCGGTACTCTAGTCGGAAGGAAATGTCCCTTTCTGAAGGTAGTCGTATACCAAGGTGAGCCATTTGGGTTGGAGATTGAAGAGGTGAGCATCGGTAGTGGCGTCGGTAATTCCGAGGGCAGGTTCGGCAGCAACATTTCGAGATAACGCATCAGCGATGCCGTGAGATTTTACTGGTTTGTAAACCATGGTAAAATCGAATTTGAGGAACAATAGGAGCCAGCGAGCAATGCGGCCAGAAACTTGGATTTTGTTGACGAGGTATATCAATGCCATGTGGTCAACGTAAAAGACAAATTTGTTACTGAGGAGGTAATGTCGGAATTTGTTAATGGCATAAACCATGGCCAATGCTTCGCGCTCGGTAGTCGTATAGTTCTTTTTGGCCTGGCTGAGGAGGCGAGATGCGTAAACAATGGATTGGTCGATTTTTCTGGTAGGATTTTGAGCCATCATTGCACCTACCACGAGGTCGGAAGCGTCTGTGTGGATGTGGAATTCCAATTTCCAATTAAATGCAATAAGGATCGGAGCGTTGATGTAACGCTTTTTTATGTCGGTAAACGCCTCCTCGCACTCGGTAGTCCAGGTGAATGGTTCGTCCTTCCGAGTGAGCGCAGTGATTGGAGCCATGATCTTAGCGTAGTTCCTCATGAAACATTGGTTGAATTGAGCAAATTCATTGAAGACTTGGATATCTTTAATGTTGCGCGGGTCGAGAAATTTGCCCTCGGAAGATACTACGTAACCAAGAATGACTCCTGATTTTACTAAGAAACAACACTTTTCATAGTTGAGACTAATACCGAACTCCCGGCATTTAGTAAAACACTTCCGGAGTTTGTCCAGATGTGTCTCGGTAGTGCTGTAGACGCTAAAACCGCTGAGGAAGAGCTTCATAAAATCACCGAGGTACTCTTTGAGAGCTTGGTTGACCGCGCGCTGGTACGTTGGTGGAGCGTTCTTCAATCCGAATTGCATGACGACCCAGACAAATGCTCCCTAGTTGGTAATGAATGTTGTCTTATGACGGTCTTCCGGAGTGATTTTGATCTGATGGTATCCGGAGAAGCCATCCAAAAAAGAATACATTTCGTGCCCGGCTACCGAGTTGAGGACTTCGTCGGTAAATGGTAACAAGTACGGATCCTTCTTCGTTGCTTTGTTGAGGCGTCGGAAGTCGACACAAATTCAGAGTTTACCGTTCTTCTTTGGGACCACCACAATTGGTGACAACCAAGTGGCTTGGTCAATTGGTTCGATGAAGCCTGCTTGTAGGAGTTTGTCGAGATTGTTCTTGACTGCTTGAGCATAGTTGGGATTCATCCGGTAGCGTACTTGGTGTGCTGGCAGAATGTTTGTGTCTAATTCAATCTTGTATTGGGCGATATGTTCCGGAATTCCCTGTAAATCATAGTAGGACCACGCAAAAACGTCTTTGAACGCGTGGAACAATTCTTCTGCCTCGGTAAGGAGATGTGCTGGTACGATAGTACCGATGCAAATAATGTTGGGCTCAGTAGTGGTATCGAGATTGAGGTCACGTAACTGTTTGTCTTTGGTTTGGGACCATTTTGCTACAGGCATAGTTTTGACCTTTCCCAGATCGGTATTTCATCTACCGGCATACTACCTTTGGTATGTAGAATTACGAGGTTTGAAAAGGAAAAGTGAGGGTCGGAAGTTTGTACCTGGCATAGGTCGTCGATCGCCAATGTGCCGATGGGGTGGATGAATTCTTCAACGTCCAATAAGATCGTTTTTTCCTCATCGGTAAGGCCTTCCACGTAGTTGTAACAGACTAGCGCTTCTGGGGTGGTGGCTTCGAAATCCAAGTCGCGGTTGATGCGGACGGTTCGAATTGTGTCATTTCCCATGATTTGGATGTGATCATTTGTCCAGTCGTGAATGACGCGAGCATCCCGGAGCCATGGCCTACCGAGGAGTAATGTGTACGCGGAATTCACATCTTTACATAAAATGACTGTAAGAATGATGGTGTAGGGAATACCATGGATGTAGATTTTTACATCGCGGAGGAGTCCGGTAGGCTGTACTAGAGAACTATCTGCCATTCGTAATTTAATGGGCGATGGTGTCGGCTTCGGTAGTGAGACGGCAGCATTCAGTCTCGGTGATGACATTGACGCCGGATCCTCTGTCGAGGAGGACGTCATTGATCTCGTGTTTTCCGATCTTTATCGAGATGATTGGCATGTGTCGGTCGACAGCGACTACCGAGTGGATGGAGATGGGGGCGTCCTCCGGTACAGGTATAAAGGAAGTGGCTTTCTGACAAAGATGTCGTTGGATATACTCGGTAGTACTAGGAGCAATGGACATAAGGTTTTTTAGAGATACATGGATAGTTTGCGACTTGATTTGTTGGAGAATGTTGCTGCATATGTCGTTGGTGGGACTAATATTGACCTCGGTAGGCTTCGGGGTCACGGGCTCCGTTGGTGAGAGTTCCTGCAATTCCCGTACCGTTTGTATCATTTCGTCCCGCAGTTGTTCTTCTGCTCGCCAATCAAACGTATCTGTATAATTACGTGGTGGGTCGGTAGTGGCCGTAGTGTAGGTCGGTCGAGAGGGGTCTTGCCGTTGAGTTTGACTGCGCGTACGTGGACCTATGTGGGATACATCAATTGTATTCATATCGGTAATAACTACCGAGAAAACCGCTGGTTGTGGTAGTTTCTTCTAAATCGCGTTCTTGACGTCGTCATCAAGTAGCAAGGGGCATCTATGTCCCGGGTGGTCCATAGATCCACAAATGTTGCATAGGTACTTTTGTACCAGTGTGCTGGGACGGGAAGGTCGTCGGGTGTCGGTACTTACCGAGGTGTGCGTGGGTTGTGGTCGGATCTGGTGGACCGTCGCTGCTGCGGTTTTCTTTCCGTACTCGTTAGCTGGGTTCCAAAAACAAGTTATCCATTTGTGTCCCATTTGCCCACAACCGGTGCACTTCAGGTTTCGCCGGGGGTTTTCTCCGGTACTTGTTGAAGGGGGGTTGTGTCGTCCCGGTTTCAGTAGTCCTTCTTCGGTTGTGCGTGCCAAATCTACCGCCTCGGAAAATGTCTGTCGACGTAAACCGACGGTGGCGACTTGAAAGTACACCAGCAATCCTGCACGGAAGTTACTCAACATAAACATATCGTCAGGGGGAACGGTTAGATTTTCTGCTAATTGTTGTAGACGCTCGGCATAATCATCTACGGATTCATTTGGTAGTTGGATGAGGGTGCGGAATTGAATGTACGTCTGATCATCGGTCTTGATGGCTCGGTAACGGCGTTTGAACGCGGTGAGGACGTCTTGGAGTGTGTTGGCTGGGTGGATCCGCCTGTGATATGCAAATCAATTGGATTCCTTTTTGGTAAGAGTATTACCGAACAATTTGAGCTGTACGAGAGTTTGATTTTCGCCATTGAGTAATATAGTTGCCTCAAACTTTCGGCAGTGAGTTTCGGGACACTTACCGGACTTGTACTCTGGATACGGTACGGCTTTTGTGGTAGTGAGAACATTTTGATGGGCTGGTGGTTGGGTTGTATCCATTGGTCCCGCGCGAGGTCGGTAAGTAGGTGTCGATACTCCCGGAACCGCAATTCGTCGGGGCTGCGGATAGTTGTATCGACAAGCGATGGAGGGATGATCGGTATTGCCACAAAATGTGCAAAAACGAATAGGGGGACGGGGTCGTATCTGATGTGGTTGGTGATGATGGAGAAAGTCCATTGTACCGAACGGTTGCGGTCCCTCAGGAAGGTGACTGACAACCGGAATCTGTCTCGGAAATACCGTGTGGTGGACAGAGTTAGTGGGTACCATGGTTTGTCGTAGTTGGCGTAAACGTAAGTGCGGAAGTTGGAGTCGGGGTTCTTCCAGTGCAAAGTCCGGTTGTGGCTGAGGTTCCAAAGCTCCGAGGAGTTCTTGGTCGGTAGCATCCTCTGGTATCAGTTGTTGGAGGCGTTCCTCAAGGGCTGATGATTGGAGGAATGCATGATAATGAAATTGTTCTTGTTCTGCCTCTGTCGGTACTGCGTCTGCTTCGTTACTGGTCGGTAGGTGTAATACCGAGTCGGATAAAGGTCGCTGCCATGTGTAGGAATGCGGGTGCTAAGCTGTTTGGTTCTCCCGGGGTGTCGGTAGTTCATCTGTCGTTAACAACTAGTGTCCTTGGGCCAGTCGATGTATAGCTGTCGACGGTGTGCGGTGTTGCGGGTGTGTTGGAGTAGACAGGAGCTCCCGTATGCTCCGGTGTAAGTGTGCTTGAGATCTTACAAGAGATGCGAGATCGATTTCCGGGGGTGGTCCCACAGATCGGGTGTGTGGTCGGGCCATGGTGTGAATTGTTCGTAGAGAGGCGGAAAAATAATGGGGTAGATTGGCTATAACCTAGGAAAGAGTGGCTCGGTATTGTACCGAGCTAGGCCTCTTTGTACAGCCGTAGGTTTAGAGGAGGATCTGTGTCTAATGATTGTAATTTACCCGGTACGTCCGAAGGGAAGTTTTGTAGATGATTGACGCGGCCTGACATGATCTCTGCAAGACATATGTTACCGGAATCGTCTGATCACTTGTCTAATAAACTGAGTGCTAAAGCAAAGACTCAAGGATTTGAAACATTAGATGGTCGTCAAATGGTAGCTCCTTTTTCTCTACAACAGTCCAGTATCTCAATACCGAGCTGATAGAACTAAGGGAGAGTTCAACAGAAAATTTCCTGAACTAACTCTATGAGGGTTGGAATACAATACTTATGGCTGTTACCGACCTCTACTCGGTAGCTAGTATGAACTGCAAACCAGGTAGTCAAGACAACAAATAAACGAATATCGAAGAGGTAGTCCTCGAAAAGAGTGAGGACCGGAACGAAGACTAAATCACAGTAGAGAGAAATTTGAGACTATAGTTCGGAAAAATGTGCCTTGCCAAGAAGTTTGGCTCTATTGTTTATATACAAAATACAACCCGATCTGACCTAACTGTCAGATCGGTAAAAAAGGCTTTCCTAGATTTACTTTCTATGGTAACTTCAAAAATTACTGGAGTAAAAAACCCAGGTCGGTAGATTGCCGGTACTTTACTATTTTACCATTAACATCATCCCTTCACCTTTTGATGTTTGACTTAGCCCATAAGTTTTTTTTATCTATCTTATCTTTTATTTTTCTCGAGGATAACTAAGCCCTTGTCTATAATATCCATTCAGTTTATTTTTTCTATCTATGAATCTCCATCATCTTTAGCACAATTATGTTTCATTTCTTTATTTCAGAACATGGTTCCAGAAGTCACTAACTATCAAGTTCATCCCTTTTTTTAAACCAATATATTTTATTCTTCTTGGATTTGTCTAATTCAAATGTACAAACCATGTGACATCCAATAAAATGGATGAGTTGTCTAAAATACTATGCATATCAAGTAGATTTTACATTTGGAGAGTGTGCCAAGCCTTTCAAATCACCTTCTAAGATTAGATTTAGATAGATTCTTATACTTGATTGCACATGTGATGAAATCTTGTCCTATATTCTAGATATGTGACAATTGTGATTGGTTCATTAACTACTAGTGTGGCCTTGTGCCATAAGTCCAATGTTCTCCATAATTTAACCATGCTTTTACTTTTCATTTACTTTTTAGAATAATTCATCCATAATTTAATTCAATTAGTGGTGACAAAATTCAATTAAATATCTATAATTTCCACACTGTAGGTTCAAAAGCCTCGAGACAACTTTGGTGTATCCTTCTTCTTGAGAGCTTTCCGATGATAACAAAATATGTATGGTGGCCCCACGGTCCGGCAGATCTCAACTTAACATACAAAACAAAGAAACAAATAAACAAACAAATAAACAAACAAACAACCTTCTTTAATCCTTAAATGTCAACTACATTACCCTAGGCAAACCCTCGGGTTTGGATTAATTTTCTTAGTTTTCAAACCACTTTGACTATGAATTGCTAATAATGGATAAATGTTTTTATACATTTTTTAAGGCATCATCCATGACAGGAAATAGTATGCATCTACAATTTGTTTTCTAGTCCTCAATAGACCCCAAAACCAACACAATGGCTAATTTTGTAACCTTGAAGTACTTCGAGAAGCCCTTCATCAAGATGTTGTTTGCACCCAACTGCTGTCATACTCTTCTAAACCTAGGTTCGTTGTAAATGGCAGTATCAAAGCATATGTCGAGTTGTTCTTCATAGCAAATCTAAACATTATGTGTTGTTCATCGAGGGGCAATGGTCTGATATAGGTACCCCGAAAAACCCTTTGAACTTTGAAATCAACTCCTATGGCAACTTTGAATGAGTCCCTCTTTAAAACAAAATAAAAAATGAATCGACCATTGTGATTTTGATTTCCTACACTCATGTAGTACACAAAAAAAAATTCACGTAAAAATTGAAGAGGTTTAAATTTTTTAAAAGAGACTCTTTGTACAAAAATTAGAATTTAGCCTAGTTGCTTAACCCCTAAAGGACCAAGTAGACACATTGTGTCTAAAAATAATTTTATTACTTTAATAACTTATTTAGATTCCATAATTTTGACCCAATGTTAACTAAAGAACTCTAAATGTCCGTTACGAGAATACAAAAATCTTTCAAGATTTGCAATTATGTTGATCGATTTACTGGGGAAAAACTAAAACGTCAATGTAGGTGAACTTAAGACATGGTAGTTAGGAAGGTTGATGACCTAGAGGGCGTTTTCACACTAAGACGTTACATTTGTCAAAAAAAAAGTGTACAATATGTAAAACATTGGCCAATACTACATCATTAACACTATATAATAATTACGGAAAATGTTTAAATATATTTTAAATGTAATATTTTTGGAATATTTGGAATATTGTGCATATTTTATATTATTTTGGAATATTCCAAAAATAAAATTGAAATTATTACACATTTTATGCAACGTAACAATTAATAACGATCACAAACACCGGCTCAACAAGTGACCATCAATTCACTTCACCCAAACATAAATTCTTCAGAATCAATCATTGTTGTTGTATTTAGTTTTAGAACACCAATTTTTGTGAGCACTTAGATGTAACTAGTACACCTTTGTATGCTCCTGAAATTTCAAATGCTAATCATGGTTCTAAAATTTATGAGAAAGTTTGCAGTGAATGACCTATTGATTTTGCTCAAAATTTTTAGAAAACAATTCATGATCAAACCTTATAATCATATAATATATACAGTAGATTGTTCTGAAAATTTATATACAGTCTCACGACTAAATCCTCTTTGAGTTTCAATGGTGAAGTTTTCTACATGAACACCAATCAAGAGATACAACTGCCTTTTTGAAAGCATTATGAGAAAGTGATGAAATTTTAGAGATGAGCGTGGTCCTTTAGGGGTTAAAAAAATCCAAAAGATTTGTTTAAAATATCCAATGATGTCATTTTGGTACCAATTTTTGATATGAAGTACATCTAGATATGTGTTATTTGAAATGATTAATTTGAGCAATTAAAATTATTATTCATTTTGTACTACAATGCCTGCAATTGCTAATTTTTGGCAATTTTTCTCACTAAGCATAAAAGCATGAAAATTAATTTATTCAATTGAAAATTTGGACTTGGATTAAAGTGTTTCATGTCATCTAGGTGTGCATATTTTTATGAACTTTTATTTATAATTTTAGTCAATTGAAACGGATAATTTTGTCAAAATTAGGAAAAACAAATATATGTTCGAAATTTCTACAAATTTTTCCATTTCAATTAAATAAATAAAATATCCACACTTGGATGACATGAAATACTTTAATTTGAGTCCAAATTTCCAATTGAATAAATTAATTTTCATGTTTTTATGCTTCATGAGAAAAATTGCCAAAAATTAGCATTTGCAAGCATTTTAGTACAAAATAAATAATATTTTTAATCGTTCAAATTAATCATTTCAAGTAACACATATCTAGATGTACTTCATATCAAAAATTGGTACCAAATTGATGTCACTAGATATTTTAAACAAATCTTTTGGATTCTTTTAAGCAACTAGGCCAAATTATGATTTTTGTACAAAAAGTCTCTTTAAAAATCTTTAAACCTTTTCAATTTTTACGTGATTTCTTTTCCTGTACTGCATGAGTGCAAAAAATCAAAACCACATCCGGTCGATTCATTTTATTTTGTTTTAAAGAGAGACCCATTCAAAGTTGCCATAAGGGCTGATTTCAAAGTTCAAAGGGCTTTTTGAGGTACCCATATTAGACCATTGCCCAAAGATGCATTATAAAATGCAACCGAGAGGGATATTTAAACTTAATGTATAAATAAAAGTTGTATAATATGAATTTTTAGATTTTATCCATACGATTAGATCTATGATTGCTATCACCAATATTTTGTATAAAATTTGAAATTCAAAATTCAAAAGTTTTTTGTAACTTGGTTACGAATAAGATATTGACAATTTGTGGATGAAATTCGTTGTGATGGGTTGAATTGTAATACTTTAAGTGTGGGGATTTCTGGAGATATTTTGGTTGTTTGATTTTATGAATTGATTCTTTCAAGAGCACTTTTGAACTAAGATCTTAGAAAATTTTCGGTGAATCACTGCAACATGAAATTTTCACAAATCATCTCCTTTCTAATAAGTCTACACATGCATGAAGCTAACTTCACATAAAATTTGTAGTAAAAAATCTACATTACGAAAAATGCATGACGGATGACAAAACGAAATTTGATTTTGTACATCATGCAAAAAATGCATGGTTGGACATTTAGGGATTAAAGAAAATATAGATCACATCCTAATTTAGAAAGATCGTTGCAAAAGTGTGTACAAAAATTAGGACAAACACTTGCACTCTAGGCTCACGCATATGAGTAGTGCCATTAGCAGGTGCCGACGGAGTTGAACGAACTCCGTCATCCTTCCATCGGCCCTCGCTCGACATAGAGGCAGTGTTGGCCCGGCCGTGGTGGTTTCGAACTTTGCCTCATTTGGCGTCGCTGCTTTTTTACATGTTTTTTACCTTGGGAGCCTGACAAATGAGTTACACAATATGAGGAGAGAATTCAGGCCTTTAGAAGGCCCCTTCCTTTTATCAAGCTGCTGATCAACAATAAACCAATAACAACCAATCAAAAAATTCAAAATTTGTAAAAAAATTGATTTTTTAATTTTAAAAAATCTAAAAAAAACTTATAATAAAATCGCACTCTGATATGGCAGACGGTCTGCCATATTTGACTGTGATTTATTTATTTATTTTATATTATATATATATATTTTTTAGAAATAATATTATTTTAATCCCGACCAGTTGAATTCAGCTGATCCAAAGTGAAGGCCTTCTTGAGGCCCCATATCTCTTCTAATGTGTATACAATTTCCAACGACAATTTTGTGTACACTCTATAGACTAATTTCAATGATTCCCCACATCGTGATTTCTCACAATGCGAACAACTTCCAAAACCATTTAGCAGTAACCAAACGACAAGAATTCATGCAAAGCGTCCTCAACAACAAAAGTGCAACCTCAGTAGTAGCTCCTTGATGATTTTCAGCTTTACACAATGCATATAGCTTCCACAAACACTTGTGTTTATAACTCACATTCCTTAGAACAACTTCAATGATTCCCCAAACCTTTGCTTCAACAATACGTATGCACATCTTCCAAAACCATTGGCTAAACCAGAGCAAGAATTCAAAGTGATTTCAACAACAAAAAATTTGAAACCATTGGGCGAAGTCTGACGAGGTGTTGTTCATGTGCGGCGCTGCCATAGACTGCCACCCTTACCAAGCTACCCGCGGGACCGCTGGCCAACCGTAGCCCACCACTTGACCCTGGCAATGTAGCGGGCCAAAAACATGTGTATGTGGCATCCAACATGCCTCACAATATCCCCACCAGGACACGGACAATTGTGCCTAATTACATCCAATTGAAAGGCCTTGGAAATTGCACTTCCCCACCCACACATGGCCCTCTCAAGATGATGAACCATTTACAAGTAACCGCATGTGGAGTGGAATAAAAAATGGTGGAATGATATCATTATTCAAACAAATATTCTTTTAAACTTAGTTAAGAGGGAGAGTTCAAAGGGCTCTCTATATTTTCCATTTTGCTCGTGCCCTCTCAAAACACATTCCAAAGGAAGCCAAAAAGACATGCTTTTCATCCCTTTGCTTGTGTGTCAGAGCCTTCACAGTGTCCCGATGCAGAAGCTCTAAGGATGTCCTCACTCTACCCTCTAAAAAGATTTGACATATTAGAAGAGATATTTTGATATATAAGGAATTAGACCATTTAAATATTATCAAAGAAACGCATTAAACAATGCATAGTGAAAGTACAAGAAAATTTGAATTTGGATATTGGTTGAATTAGACACACTCCATCAAAATTAATGTTTATTAACTTCCAAATTTTTTAGAAGACCCTCTAATCAAGTCTTAAAATGGAAAATTTAGCCAAAGGCACGGCACACAAAGCTAAGTGTGCCGTGTCTTTGAATGAATTTTCCCTTTTTAGACTTGATTTTAAAGGCCCTTTAATTTTTTGGAAGTTAGCTAGTCTTTAATCCTTAACTGCCTAAACGTTCATTTTTTGAACGATGTACAAATTTCATCCACGTTTTTTCATCCATCATGCATTTTTTGAAGTGTGAATTTTTTACTATAGATTTTGTGGGAAGCTAGCTTCATGCATGTGAGAACCAATTAGAGAGGGGATGATTTGTGAAATTTTTATGCCTCATTTCATGTTGCAATGATTCACCAAAAATTTCTAAGATCTTAGTTCAAAAGTGTTCAAAAGTGCTCTTGAAAAAGTCAACTCATACAATTAAGCAACCAAAAAATCTCCAAAAATCACTACACTTTGAGAATTACATTTCAATCCATCACAAAAGATTTCATACATAGATTGTCAATATCTTATTTGAGAATTACTAAAGAATTTTGAATTTCAAGTTTCAAAGTTTATACAAAAATATTGGTGATTTCAATCATAGATTTAACCGTATAGATAGAATTTAAAATTCATAATGTACAACTTTTATTCATACACCAAGTTCAAAATATTCCTCTTAGTTGTATTTTATAATGCATCTTTGCAAAACTGCCCAATTTGGAGAGGGCTACAGGCATTTAGGGGTTAAATGGGGTGTATCTTGATCATCCAATGTCCAAATCAGGATTTTTCTGGGTCTTTTATATTTACTTTTAAAATATGATTCTAATTATAGCACTCCTACATTCTAATTCCATCTCCACCAAAAGAAATATATTTTAATATACCGGGCTTGCTTAGAGGGCAGACTGAGGATGATTTTAAGGAATTTCACATTAGGGCAAGAATGTTATGTCGGGAAGACTTTATTCATGAAGCACACGGTCAAGGGCCCTTGAAGCCACGGTATGTCCCGCGACCGTCGTCATCGTCGGTTGAACGCCTTATCCGGGCTGCTGCACCTTCTCTCGTCATCATCGTCAAACAATCCAAGCATCGCAGCCTCGTGAAGCTTAGTTCTTCAATCCGTGTGTTTTTTTACAGATGCATTTGCTGCATCTCGTCATTGGGTCTCACGCATCCTTTTCATTCTATCCCTAAAAAAACCACTGCTCAAAGGCACTTCTACGAGGAACGGCACAAGGTACACATTCAGACGGCAGGTCAGTCAAAAACTTCTCGCATCCTCACACTCACGGAGGGATTTTCGATTTGTTGTTTTCTTGTTTGAGTCAATTTGTGTGCATTTGTGTGCAACAACTTGTCGCTCACAAAATTTTACATAAAATGGTGCAGCTTCGTTGTGTATTGCTTGCGTGCTCGGTGGGGATGGAGCGGTTCGTGGAGCGGCCGAAACTGATAGAGATTCACTGCTACTCTTCGTTCTCCTCGTGGATTTTGAACCGAGTTTGAGGTTCAGCTTTGGAAGTGGGGTCTTAAAGTGGGGTCTTAAACCCTAAACCCTGAATCTGTCGAGTTACAATGGAGGGTGTTAGGGTTTATTCTAGTTTGCAAGCCTCGCTTTCAGTGGCGGGGATGTCTTCAATCGCAAAAAGGTCGCCTTTGATTGCATCTGGCCTTGCATCGCGAAAATATCATGGTTGGTATGAGCGCTCACGGCTCGTTCATAAAGAGCAGTGCAGGGGTTTAGACGTGGTTAGAATGAGATCTGGCGCCGATGAACGCTGCGGAGAGATCGATGCGAATCGTTTGATTTTGGGAAATGGCCCTGAAGCAGGAAGTAGTCCTCGGGCGAATGAATTCTTTGTTGTGAATTGGACCCGAATGCAGGTCATGGGATGGCTGGCACTCGTGGCATTTGGGATTGGGGCGAGCGCTGCCAGTGCGTCAGTTTCTAAGCCTTCTAGACGGTATGCTCCTCCCTGCTTTGCATGCGTATCATCTACGGGCCAGGATTCGACAGGCAAGGGAACTACTACTGTGACACCTGAAGCTCCTCAGCATGTCGATACCAAAGGTGTGGAGGACAATGACACTGGCATGGATGCCAAGAAGGTCGACATTGTGAACGAAGATGATGAAGATGATCTGGGCGAGGACGAGTACGAGGACGCAGAGTCGGGCGTGGACGTCGGCAGCGACGACGAGGGTATGAATGCATACACTATGCATAAAACATAGAAAGAATATACATATTGATGTAATATTAATAATGAGGAAAAGTGAAGTGAGAGTGTCTTAATCCCTAAAGTGTCCACTGTGTATTTTCTATAGTGTAGGAAAATTGGACCCCTGCTGCAAATAATCTGTTTGTGTGAAAATGACTTCAGTTTGACACGATCAACACTGTTGATTTTGTAGTATAGAACAAGAGCTTTAAAATGATGTATTGCAATCAGAAACCCGAGGTAAAATGAGAAAATGCCACCGTTGCAAAGTTCAGGGATGCAGATGGCCATATTGGGCGTTTTAGACGCTTAAGGGTTAAGAACATCTTAAATTTTATGACCTCAAGCGTCGTAACCTTTATCTTATAGGTGTAATTAGGTAACTAGATTAACTAACTATTTGACATTGACATAGGACTAACTATTGTCCAACAGAGGGCACCAATTATCCCACGATTGGGGATCTGGAGGATCTCGACGAACTCGGTGAATTGGCGAGTGGCGCTGCGGCTGCTGAACTGCTCTCAGGCAGTGGAGAGATCGAATCTGGTACCTATTGTGATTTTGTTGTCTGTGTGATTTTCAGTAGGTCATGTGGAGACTTTCTTCTGTCCAACTTTATTTAGTTTATGATCAACACATGCACTGTTCTTCATTGATTCTGATGATATAAACTTTGGCCTCATCTGAACTATACTTTTTACAATATGGTCTTTTCAAGACCACGAATCCTTGGTAAGCGAAGCAGAATGTGACAGGTGCATTTTATGGACTACGTAACTGGCGAGGGACTGGAGCCCCGAGCTGGTTATGGGACATAACCTACGACCAAGAATTGTCATAACCTACTCCATGGTTCTCAAACTGTGCACGGTTGGTTGGTTGGCAGCGGAGGCTGAAGGAGAAAGGGGGCTAGGTGGGGATACTGAAGATGAAGATCTCAAGAAGGCATTTGATGAGTGGAAGTCGAAACCCTATGCATTAACAGTGCCTCTTCGGATTGTGGGCCTTCGAGGTTCAGTTCCTCCCGCTTGGCTCAAGGTAGACCCTTTTGTTGTTTTCCTGTGTTTTGTACAACTGGCCACTGGTTGAACAAGAACGGTATGCTGCTGGTCAATTCGTGAACTTATCTGTGTGCATGTCTTACAGGAATTTCTAATGAGTCAGGGAAGGAATGCAAAGGTGTCAGCGGAGTTCAAAGGAAGTTTGAGTGACATTCTTGCAGACCTTGCAGTATCTATGGAACACAATCAGATTACACCTAAATCAATCATGGCAGCTGACCTCGTGACTGTTGGCGACTCCTGGTTGGCGGCGGCAGTGCAAGGAGGGTTGATAGAGCCTATCAGAAACGCCGAGCAGTTTGATTGGTTCAACCGGCTGCACCCAAGGTGGCAGGTATGGTTATCTTCAATGCCGTCTCTTTGTTTTAGTCCTCTGCTTAATTTCTGGCCTTGCATATTTACCTCAATCACTCACCTTTTCTACCTGTCCTTGATGCTGTCTGTCTTTTTAAATATCAGACATTTAAAAAGATATTTTAAATCAGTTTCTAAGTCGAAAACCAGCCCTCTACGGGTATTTGGGAAGTGCTGGTGTCTGAAATGAACCTCGCTTTCACAAACTGTTCTAAAGTGAGGTCGGAGCCTAAGTTTGAACTCACTCGTGCTATACGTAGCCTTCGGAGGGCTGAATGTGGTCTATGTCTTTTCATTAAAGGGATGTTGGTGGGTAGTATTTTCAGGTTCCAATTTTTTTTCGTTTTCAATACCGATAGTTTTTTCTGCGTGCATAATCTTCAGTGAGCTTTCCACTGACCTATTTGAACGGCTGATGCAGAACTTTCTCCGGAGAGACGTTGAAGGAGTCATAGATCCTCACGGCTCAGTGTGGGGCATTCCATACAGGTGGGGAAGTCTTGTTTTTGCCTTCCGGAAGGACAAACTGGAAAAGAATGGGATTGCCCCTATCAGGGTTCGTTACTTCACCTCTCTTAATCCAGATGTGTTCTGTTTTCTACACCCTCTGAATTCTGACTGGCCAGAATTCATAAGTTTGTTGCATGTCATTCTCTTCATTGGGGCCTTTAGCATATCCTCTGTTCCACCTGGCGTGATGCCTTTTTGATTGATTTGGTAGGGCAATTGAGCTCTAATGAAAAGGCTTGTGAAAACAGGACTGGAAGGACTTGTTTCAGCCTCAACTGGCAGGAAGGGTGGCAATGGTCGACAATCCACGGGAGGTAGTGGGTGCTGTGCTCAAGTCTTTAGGGGCTTCCTACAACACCTGTGACTTTGACACGGAAGTTCCTGGAGGCCGAGATGCTGTAAAAGAGCGTTTTGTTGCTTTGCAGAAGCAGGTAGGGGTAGCCTTTTCAAGCCATTGTCTGTTCTGTTCATAAGTTAAGTGCTCCGCACTAACAGACACGTTGTCCAGAGACAATGACTGAATTCCATGTTGGTGTTGCATTTGAAACTCTTTGCAGTTCCATAATGATAATGCAGTGTCTTCAATCACTACTCTGTGACAGGTTCGTCTGTTTGATGATAATGACTACCTCAAGGCAATGGGTGCCGGCGATGTTTGGGTGGCAGTGGGATGGTCTAGTGATGTCATCCCATACTCAAAGCGTGCTTCAAACATCAGTGTTTTTGCCCCAGAATCAGGAACTAGCCTATGGGCAGACCTATGGGTAAGGCTGGTCAAATGCGAGCTTTCTTGAAGCCACCTGGTTTTCTTCTCACATGCTCAGCAGCCAATCTGGCCAAGTCCATCTCCTAAGTGCTTAAGCTAAAAACAGAAAGTGCACTTTGGAAGCTAATAGTTGATTATAGTAACTTTCAACACATTGCTATTGATCAAAAGTGTGTAGGATTGATTTGATTTTATCCTTCTAGTGGTTCATTTTGTTAGCTTGTCCTTGAAGACTTATTGCAACTCTTAGAGATTTGGAAGTGACCACTTTTGGCCATTTGGGCACTTAGGGCTATTCAAAGGGTGTCATAACAATTGCGAGGACCCTGATACGGTACAGCTAGTGCTATTTCTATGAACGAGAGGCAAGGGTCTGTGCGTTAGAGGACGAGAACTCTGATCACTGTAGACTCGGGCTATCTCTTGAACTGGAGCTAATACATGTTACATTGTTGTGTCTGGCAACGCAGGCCATCCCAGCAGCTACAACATTTGAAAAATCAGAGAACCTAGGAGGCCGCATGCGAGGCCCATCGCCTTTGGTCTTTCAATGGCTGGATTTCTGCTTGCAACCCGCACGAGCCATGACATTTGCAAATGATGTGTTCGTTGGTGCTTCCCCTCTGGCTTGGTCAGAGAAACCCGGAGCTGCAGAGACGACGTTGGAGGAAAAGTCAAAATCTGTGGACACAAACATTGATCATGGCATGCCGCCGGAGGAAGTCGTAGCCAAAAGTGAGTTCCTGGAGCCGTTGAGTGACAAGGGTGTATCTGATTACCAGTGGTTGTTGTCTGCACCTGTAGATTCAGTGGGATGGCCAAGTACTGTTGCTGAGTTTTTGAAAGGAATTATTACAAGTTTCCGGTTTCGAAATCCACAAGGGTCCAGGAGTTGAACATTTGGAGAGTTTCGATTGAGTTAGTTGGCCTTTTTCCACGGAAGATCATCTCTTCTCAACTACATGTACCTCTAAAGTTACCAGGGGCAGATTGGAGAAATGCAATCGTGAGAATCACACAATTTTTACGTGATTTATCATGTCTCTTGAAATCGTCAACTCTTTTGTACAACACATCTTTGACATTGCCCCTTTCATGTTGCGTGATTGCATCTGACGCTCTTGAAAACAAGTTGCGCTAGCCATTTGTTGAAGCATTCATTCGGAAATGGGTGAGTGAGTGCTCGAGTCCTAAAGAAGAGCTTGTGAATCTGAAGAAGCCCTGATGACTTTGAGGCCGTGCATTTATCACGTGGGATCTTTGGATGATCCCATACATACATTTGACTTTCATAGAATGATTAAGGGCATGCATCTCCACCCCAACTGCATTTGGGAGACAGGAACTGCAGTTCTCCGGGCCGTAACTGTCGCTGCAAAAAATAAGACCTTACGGTGGAAGGGGCAGCGATTTCTTGTCCAATGTACAGTACATCTCTTCCCAATCAAGTGTAGTGTACTGGACAGCCACTAAGTCTCATGCATCGATGTTAGTCCTTATTACGTGGTAGGTAGAAACTTTGTAGAGGAAGAAGAGCTTCAACTTTGTCGTAGTCACGTGAATGAGCCAAGATGCAGCAGTGTGCATTGGGTAGACGTTTTGGGATAGTCTCTGCCCATTGCAACGAGAATAGGCCGTCTAGTGGTGCAATTAGACCGGCTAGAAGCTTGGAAACAAAATGGAGAGTTATAAAACATATATGATATGGGCAAATTTTGTGGTGTGTGGAGAGTTATAAAACATGATGTGGACAAAATTTTCCAATGAATAGATCAGCCATAAGTACTCCAAAGGATACACTGGGCAAGGCAAGTCGTGCATGCGTCAATGCCCGTAACGTGATTTTTTTTGAGGAAAGGGCTGTAAATGGTAATGTGCTACCCCTTACAGACACGGGCATGCCCGCGTCTGTAAAGGGTAGCGAAAATCAGCGAAAGCAACTACTAAAACTAACGCCAATAAAAGGCGCGGCAGACTGGTGGCACCTCCTGCGCTTTAACCTTGGCCAGATAGAATAGCCTACAGCCGGCCGAGGCTGCTTTCTACAAATTTGGTTTGAACCTGCAAATCACGGAAAAAGGGCAGAAGGTAGCGTCACTATACTACTCACTTCTCCAAAAAGTGGCGCCTCTGATCGAGCAGGACATGATCGGCATAGCACTTGAATGACCGATTGGCAATGCAGTTGTTCACTCTCTGATAGCCAAATTACTAACCGTGTTGCTCGTGAACTTTTTAACCTAAAGCGGCAAGTAGAATTGGCACAATTGCAGCGAAGAAGATAATAGCTGACTGATGCTGCTCCCATACCTGCTCCTGAATTTGGTTCAGTGGATGATGAATTAGGGTCTAATGTACCTACCTTCCATAGGCCATGATGTCCAGTTCCTTCTCGGCCAATGCAGACGCTCTGCCGACTAGACAATGCCCTCATCCACACAACCCTTTGAAGTTTCGGAATTTTTTATTTTTATTTTTATTTTTGTTTTCCTATGTTATCTGCGTTTCTGCTATGTATGTATTCTGATGGTCATGACCCCAATCACATCTCAATCAGTGGTAAGAATTTCCACCTCCTTCACTCACAGGGAGAAATAAAGACATTCCCACATGGGATTTCAGATGGGAAACGCGGACAAATTTCCCACAATTGTAACTTTCTTGGGATGATTGTAGTGTATTTTTGATCTGGGAAAGTTACAATTGTGGGAAATTTGTCCGCGTTTCCCATATGGGAATCTAGTATTTATTTCCCGAACAGTGTTTGCTTTTTTATTTTCTTCTCTTTATTTCTTTGTGGGCATCTGTGTTGTACTACTGCCTGTCTGATCTCATGGAGATTGCGCCGCATTTCACTGCGGTAGGAGTCACGCCCCAGTCACAGCTCTTTTTCAGGTTCGATTTCTAGCTCTTAACTGGCGGCACATCAGCTACTACCCAGCGACTGCTTTGATGAAGCGTAAAGTCAACGCAGATTAGATACACCATCATTCTCAACAAATCCTTGAATGCCCTGCCTACTTAATATACCCCATGCATGCTTAAGTCTATATATCCTCACTTCCTCACTTGATCAATCATCACCACAACCAGTCTCTCTCTCTCTCAATCACTTAGAATAGCAGGAGCAGGCCTCAACGTGAAGAGTGCGGTGATCTTGTTTGCTGCGCATCATGAAGCTCCAGGACTTGTTCGATCAGTTGATCAATTTTCTAGCATTGGCACACATCCTAAAAACGTTAGAATTAATGGAAACCTTGAGTCAGTGTTCGATGTTTGTATAATTTAATCCTTCCGTCCCCAGATCCCCGTATTGTGTAAGAATCCCCTCATGATTCGAAGCGCTAGTTCAGCCTGCGACCTGTCAATTGAACGCCTTTCCTTAGCCATGCAATACTACTCCCTGTAGGGAGTTCGATTCCTCTGTAACTCAGTTAATCTTTGTACCCAGCAGTGCCGTACCGACGTGATAACAAACAAAACTTGAACAGTCTAAATTTATTAATAGTGTCGCTGATGAGTTGGAAGAAGACGTTTTGAAGTTGCTGCTACCAGTGTTAGTAAGGGAAAGCGTGAAAGACATCGTCATGGTACTACTAGAAAATCCAATTTTTCTGTTGTTTCGGTCGCGTTGATCTAGTTCACTTTTTTTTGATTTGGTCACGTTTTTGTCCAATTCAATAGATTGTTGTCCAAATCAACATAAAAGTGAACCAGATCAACGCGACCGAAACAACAGAAAAATTGGATTTTCATGGGTGCGCGCGGTGAACATGTAAGTGTAGTTGTGTCTGTACGAGAGGTTGTTTTGCTGTCTAATAATGAGATTTCTTAAATCACCTAGGAAAACGGGCGTGCTGTCGAACGCTGCATTATCATATAGACTTTCAAGAACCACCAATTTCGAACTTCTTGTTTCCCTGCCAATAACACTCACTCTTCTTTTACAGCCCTTAGAACTACATTGTCATTTCCTTAACCCCTAAAGGACCAAGAAATCCAAATTGGGCTCATGTTTCTTTAGTAGTTTTGAGAGGGTCTTATTTGGACTTCCTCTTGTTCAAATTTATTTGTTTTTTGACCAGCACATGCAATGATCTTCACTAGTTCTGGTGATATAAAATTTGATCCCATTTGAATTATATTTTTCACAATATGATCAATTGAATTTGTCATTTTAAAACTGTGAATCCTTGGTCCTTTAGGGGTTAAATGCCATGATTCTGGTGGTCTTCTACGGGCTGTGAATAGGACTGACTCACGCCTCAGCAAAGTCAACCTCCAGTAGTCAGACAATCAAACTATTCTCACTTCTGTTCTTGGATTATTAGTTTTTACATTATTTTTGGTTATGTTCACCCCATAAACCTGCCCCAATGGGATGTATTGATCATATAAGGATTTCATCTGATTTGTAGGACTCATGGCTGTAGCTTTTATTTATTAGCACCCAGTGAGTATTCAGTTGAATGTTGGTAAACTGTGTGGTTGGTAAATGCACACAAATTGCATGAATCATTATACTGAGGAATAGGCACCTTCTCATGCCTTACTATTGTTGAAATCTATCGTTGTTGTAAGTAACGATTGTAAAACAACCATGCCGTAATCTTGATGTTCTTGTGTGTTACAATTGTTGCACAAGAAAGAAAAGCGTAACAACCTCACAGAACTTGATTACAAAAACTTCAACAAACAGTGGTTAGCTGAAAGGAGAACCAACCACCTATCCAAAAGCATGTGATCTTAAGTTTTTAAAAGTAGATATTTATTTCAGATTGTGAAACACAAGAACATCAAAATCACGGCATGGTTCTAGGAGGCTATTATATAAAAATTTATTAAAAATTCATAACTCATTCATAGAATATGCAAAGAGTATAAAAATATGCATTAGAATCTCCACTCAATTGCTTGTGATTTTTTTTTAAATAAATCAATTTATTAATAGTAGCAATGTTTAAATGGATGGGTTTTGATGTGTCTTATATTCAACATTTCTAGTGACATTTTTGGGGTCGTAGTGTCACGAGTGTCATTGTGAGTACATCAATGTGGTTTTCCAATTAATTAATTCAAGGTGGGTGCTACATGGGTCCATGTGGCAACTTGTGAGCACATCCACGTGTAAAATACTCAAAATTTCAGAAAATACTCCAAAATACACCAAAATTCAAGCATTATCCATTAGGTACCTAAATTCTCGCTTACATAAAAATAAAAATAAACTTTAACCTACGAATTCCAACTAACCGGAAGAAATTCAAAGCGTGATTTAGTTCAAAAGCAGGTAACAGTGTACTCCACAAAGTTTCAAGAAACAAAGCATTTAAAAAACAAGACACAGATGTTTTCCGGCCATCGGTCCAATTTTCTTACACTACAAAAAATACAGTCAGAGACGCTTAGTGGGAGTCTCAGAAGAACAGATAGCGAGATGGTTCTTGAGCAAGCAAGAAGCACCCTGAAGTCGAAACACAATTGCCGCCATTGATGCATTGCAGTGAGGACGAGGAACCCTAAATCACAAATGTACGCAATTTCTAAAGCATCATCTCTCTCAGAGTGCATTGACACAACATCTCATGTGCATTTTTCCAACCTGTAATGCTTCTGCCTAAACCCTAGCACATGAAGTACGCACACAAATCCTCACAAATCCTCACAGAAGAACTTAGATCTGTTAAAAACTCAACAAACCTTCGATCTTCAGCCATCCTCCTTCAGATCTGCAACAAACCTTAGATCTTCAACCTGCAAATCTTCACAAACCCTCCTCCACGAGTCCACGAGTCTGCCTCTAGTCTTGAAGAGTGAAGAGGTCTGAGATGGCGATGGCAAAGAACAGAGGTGCGAAGAAAGACAAGCAGAGAGCAGAGAGCCCTGAAAGATGAGCCTCGCCTCAGTAGATACCCACCCCAAGACATGTATAAGTCCGGGTATGATTATGTGGGCCCACTTAGGTATCAATTTTTATTGCCCATTGTTGGTGACGTGGACCCGCTCATATTTTTTTAGCTTCCGCATCCTCCGCCCCCTTTTCTGGACCCCGTGTCCTGCAATTTTGGGGTCATAGTCTCGGGGATACGGTACATTGGCATTTGAATGCACTCACATTTGTTCATAACTTGATATGTGGAAGTTTTCTAATTAGATGTATGCGCAGTATAACAAATTCTCATGATGTAGATAGATAGAAACACCAACCCAAAGAGGGGGCCGGCGTGAATAAAGTGTCCGTTCGTAAAGTCAATGGCCCGATGCCCACCGGACAAAGGGGCATTGGAACAATACTACTCTCCTCTTTCGAGGATGGACACTAAAGTAACCACAGACAAGTAACAGTAACAGTAACAAGGAAAAAAGGCGAAGTAGTGATGGTTGGGTGATAGCTTGTATAAAGAATGAGTAGTTTTAAGTTCTTATCGCCAAGTCATGAGTTCTTTGGTTGGTTGGTGAAGGGCGTTGTATTACATTTACGAGGTCCGGGTTCGAAACCAATTGGGCTCGTTGAGCAGTGGTGTGGTACACATGGCTTGGTGCTGCTAGTGAGTTTATCATGGCAGGAAAGTTTGTACCAACCAACCGGCCCTTCCTATTTCCTGAGACAAGTTGAGTTAGTTGTTTGAAAAGAGTGGCTAACAGTGGTTTTCACCACTATCCTCCCTCTTTTAGTGGACTACGTCTGTTGGTATTGTTTGATTATTCTCTATTCGTCTTTTGTGTAAAAGTATGGAGCCGGCATATTGTATGGCAATGGTATTTATTGCTTTAAATGTGTGTTTTATGGAGGTTTCGCAGATGTTGAATTTTGTTTCTAGTTGTTTCATTAAGGGGATGTGTGTGGTTCCTCTAGCTCCAACTGTTATGACTATGATAGGGTCTACTTTCCAACCTTGTTGTATAATGTTATTTATTAGAGGTTGATATTTTAGAATTTTCCTACCAACTGTTTCTGGTGAGAATCTGTCGTTTGTGTATGTGAATTCTATAAATTGTACAGTTGGGTTATCATCGGGGTTTAGAGGGGGTGGGCTTTGGTATGGAGGCCTTTGATGCATAGTATATCTGGTTTGAATCTGGCATTACATTGACATCTTTGTTGGTTACAAGTACAAGGTAATAACCATGGAGGAACTGTGTTTTCTTGTGGATTATTGTTAAATGTTCCCGCGTTCATGAGAGTGTAGCATCTTGATTTATTTGAGGATAGTAGTAATTTTCTTAGTTCCCATACTGCTTTGTTGTGTCTTTTGGTTCGTAGTGCGTGTAGATGGTGTTGTTTGCATAGTAAAAGTACATGCAGCCAGGTATCGGCATCTTGTGAGTTACAAATGGGGCATGTTTTTGAGGGGAATCTTTGTATGCCAAAAATTAATTGCTTTCGGGCGTTGCCCATATATTGGCCGGTTCGGAATTTTAGTATGCTTGTTTTTTGTGCGTCCGTTATTTCTGGATTTTTCCAGAAGTCGTTAGACAGTTCGTTATCTATGATGGAGTTTGTTGTCCATTTGTTGATGTTGGGGAAGTGTTCCGCCAGTATTTCGAGGTTATTTTCACGGTCATATTTCTTTATGTATTCTTCCAGGCATCTGACTGGGCCTTTGTCTGGTCTTTTGATACGACCGGGCCATGTGTCTTTTTGGAAGTAGTAAGGTGTGGTATGTGCAAATTCGTGTGGATTGACTGCGAATTGATATTCTCTTTTCATGGTACCTTCTTTTGCGAGTTGATCTGCTTGTTCATTGCCGTTGATTTTGGCGTGTGCTTTTACTTTGTATATTGTGGTTGGTTGTGTTCGTTTTTTTAGCATTTCTACCATTTCTTGTAGTATGGTTTTATCTGCGTGGTTATTTTGTTGGGTTGGGTGTTTTAGTTGTGTGTTTAAGACATGTATGCAGTTGAGGCAATCGATAAAGATATGTGCAGGTTTGTTTCTATATGTGGTGGTGATCAAAGAAAGTGTTTCATGTATGGCCATTAGTTCTGCTCTGAAGCATGTTTGGAGTCCAGGGAGTCTTTTCGATATTTGGACATCTGGTTTAGATGCATTGTAGATTCCATATTCAGCTTTTTCTTTCTTCCAATGGCCATCATTGGCTTCTTTAGGTGGTAGGAATGAACCATCTGTGTAATAGCTGTATTGTGGCAGGAATTTTAATGAAGTATTTATTTTGAAATCTGGAAGGGGATCTATCCATGTATTTTGTAGATTGTTATGGGGTGGGTAGATGAGTTTGTTCCATTTTGTGTTTTTGTTAACTTTTGTGTTTGGTGGTGTGGGTGTGGCTATTTGTGTATGATATTGCAGAATTTGTAGATTTTCAAGTGTTGTTTTTATGGTGTCTATTTGGTTTATTGTGCCAATGTTGTTATTTTGGTGGTGGATACACCATATGTGCATTGCAAGTGGTTCATTTCGAGTTTGGGTGGGTTCTAGTGGTATAGTTGGTTCGTCGTATGTAATGGTGTCCGCGGCAAAATGTATAGTGACGTGTGTGTCTGGGAAGGGTCCATTGTATGGTGCTAGGTTTTGGTACCAGTTGGTGTCTGGTATTGTTAAAAAGGTGACAGTGTCAGGGTCTTGTTTTGCTGCTAGTCTTGCCCAGTGTATTGCTTGTTGTGCTGTTTCAGCGTCATTTGGATGTGCATATCCGATACCTTTCCACTTATATTGGAAGGCTGTCCCTAGTGAGCCAAAGATCTTGTCTCTGTCAAATGTTGAGTAGAATTGGGTAGATTTCGTGGAGCATGTAATTGGTGAGGAGAAGTATGAGTGTGTTATATTAAATGTTGTTATTAGTGTATCAAGAATAGCGGATGGAATGGTATGGTGTGGTGTTTTTACTGTGTTCTTTTTATGGTTTTTGTGTTCGTATCTTTGGTATAGCCATACTACTTCGGTTTCAAATGGTTGTGTAGCAGGGATTATTTTGTGGGTGTTATATTTGTTGCTGCTATATTGCTGCCATAGCCATTTTATTCTTGAAGTGGGAATGGTGGTGATATATTTACCGGTGCAGGGTTGTCACTTCGGACGTCCTTGGACCAAAACGCGTCCGATTTGACGTTCGGACGTCCGAACGGCAGCGTCCGAAGAGCCAGACGTAGCGTCCGCTGGGTAAATCCCGATTTACTTTATCCGCTGCCTTTTTTTACCCTGGCGGACGGCGTAGCGGACGGCCTTGCGGACAGCGTAGCGGTCGGCCTGGAGGACGGCGGAGCGGACGGCCTGGCGGACGGTGGTGCGGACGACACGCGGACAACTAGAGGACGGCCAGATCGGTTTAGGAGTTATGAAGGAGTGAAGGACTAAACCCTCAACACTTCAGGCTGTTCTAAGGTGATTGTAAATTTGTAATGGTGGAAAATACAAATTAAAATCTCACTAAGTCACTGGGGCCCTCTTTGTATTAAAAATATAGCGACCTTGTTTAACGGTTTAAAGTAAATCGGAATAAAGTAAATCGGGATAAAAATAAAACAACAAACATAAAACATAAAAGTAGTTGTATATATTATATTTCGCAAGTAAACAAACATTCATAAAAGGGAACGTCAGCAGAATATTGCCATCTATTCATGTACGTCATACATATCACTATACAAATATATACTTATAAAATTTATTTCCTATCCAAACATCTACAATTATTGAATAATGAATACTAGAATATCTTATAAAAAATACTCTACGAAAATACAGAAATGCTATTGAGTTTTCAATCTACTATGTAATCAGAATCTCCTTTCACCTCTGCTCCGCTACTATCCTCTGGATCATATGACTCGTCGTCACTGTTAGAGTAATACTCGTTTCCCTTTCTCTCCTTGTATGCTGGTTGGATACTCTTCATTTTCCGCGTGGATCCACTTGCGTCAAGGGGGGTTTTAACTTGCTGTCCTGGCTTTGGCGGAGAAGCAGCAAATGGTTCCATGAGCCTTTTTCGTTTAGCGTTGCCGTTTGCTGTTGGGCCAAATTTCTCTCCACTTGATGATATATGTTTCGCGCCCACAAGTGTCTCCTTCACCGTTTTCTTCTCCATTGGGCGTTGATTGTGCCTTGGGGGCACACCTGAAGGCTTTTTTATTATAGCTACTGATAAAGGCAAATTTCCGTCGCTTTCCGAATCTGCATCCGATTCTCTCAAACGTTTATTCCCTGCTTTGGAAAGGGATACCAATGCCATTGAAGATGCAAGTGGAACTCTGGGTGTTGGTGTTTTAGATTTATCAAATAAGGCTCTAGATGCAAGGGTGGTCCTCTGCATTTGGTCTTCACCACGAGGAGAATCTCTCTCTACAAACTTCAACGGACTCTTACTAATTGGACCAAAATCTTCCTCTATGCCTTTCCATTTGGCGTGACCATTGTTCACCATTGTGGCCTTTCGTCCAGGAGAAAGCTCCAACTCAGAATCTTTGGGGTCCTTCAAAACACCCTCATGCACGGAGTCAATCCTTGTACCACCATCTTCATCATGTTTGTCCCCCTCTTCTTCACCCAACTCTGGGATTGAATTGTTATCTTCTCTGACATTCACACCGATATGGTCGGCATTTGATGCTTGCATGTGATTGCCCTCCTCTCCATCCTCAACAAACTCGTATACATCGTGGCTTGATCGACCAGATCTTGGTGGAGAAGATTCAGGCCTTTGTGGAGAGAGTCGATCACTCCAATCGTCAAGAGGTTCATCAGCCCAGGGATCATCGTCAGATACATCATTACGCACCCAATCGCCTCCATCATCTCCATCCGATTCTTCTGATGCGGAATCCGAATCCTCTGATGATACATTTTCGTTGTACTACTTCTTCTCATCTTTTTTCTTTGCCTTTGCGAGGAGCTTCGAATTTGTGTACACGTACACTAAATCTTCAGCCCTCTTTTGTTGGAGGCGATTCCGAGACCTGTTGTGCACGAAAGAATAACTACTCCAATTGCGTTCGCATGATGACGATGACACGGTTTGGGCTAGGATTCTCCGTGCTATTGGTGCAATGAGCTTTCCGCATGCCCCTTCAAAATCCCACCATGCATGAGGCGAACACTTCGGTTGTTTCGGATCCAACATATTGTGGAAGGGCGGTTCCTTGTGACGAAATGCCAAAAACTCTAGCACCACATCCGGATATGTTTCTGGAGAACATAATTTCCCAAGCACACGCTTGCATGCTGTGATGGCATCTAAGTCGTCTTCCAGTTCCTTATCGTGTAGCAAATACGGATTCAAAAGTGCACCCGCATCGTGTAAATCCGTTCTGACCAATGCCCATCGGTCGCGGAAGTGCTTCTCCACATCAATGCTTTCTCCACCGTCAAACGTAAAGAACTCATCTTTCACCCTTTCAATGTGTTTCTTCACATTGCAAAAGATGTGTCGAATTTTGCCCATACCAGGCTCCCCACTGTCAAAATCCCGCAGTGCATACATCAACGGTGCAACCACCTCCTGGAAGTTAGTGCATCGTTGCCAAAAGTGATCGTCCAGTATGTACCTTCTCACATCTCGAGACATAGTGCGCGCTTTAATCTTTCTGTTGTCTCGGAGTGTGACGACATAAGACGTCCACTGTTCGTCCACCACAGACTGCTCTAAGGCTTGTCTGACTTTGAGTAATCGATCCACCATCATGAAATTTGATCCAAATCTAGTTTTCCCTGCCAATACTAGGCTGTACTTCTTCTCGTGCTTTCGAAATACTGCAAGAGGCATGTGTCTCTTCTTTATAAACGTCACGATCGTCCGGGCCTTCTTCAACACATGAGTTATCCACTTTGCCTTCGCGATGTCCCCCAGTAAGAGGTTCATTGCATGAACAACACACCCTTGGAAGTATATGTGGTCATATTTGTCCATCACGATATCTGCTGCTGCCTTTATGATAGATGCGTTGTCCGTTGCAATTTGCACCACGTTCTGCGATCCAACGTCTTCAATGAACTTCTCTATGATTGACGCTTAGTACACTGTTGTCTTCGAATGTCCCGAAGTATCTACCGATCCAAGAAAATGTTCTCCTACCGCAGACACTATCATTGCATTGAATAACGGTTGGTTTGTGCACGAGCTCCATCCATCAAATGTCAACGTGGCTCCAAACTTGCGAACGCTATCTACCATTTTACCTTCCAAGACCGCCCCTAGCTCATTCTTGGCTTGCACCAAGAGTTTCTTCCGTAAGTCATTGTAAGAGGGTGGTGTGTACGGTCCCCGGAAATCAGAAGTCCTCCGTATGGCCTCTTTGAAAGTTGAATTTTGTGCTATCGAAAAAGGGATATTCGCCTCGTAAAAGAACTTTGCCCATATCTTGTCTAACTCCCTTCGTTTCTCTTCCTGAAAACCCTCTGGTATTCCTGCTTGTCGCAATGGACGGTCGGCCCTGCCAGATGAGCTGTCACGTCCCGTGGATGCTGGTCTGCTCGCGGTAGTTTCGTTTGTATCAGAACCTGACCTCTGATTTGAAATCTCTTGTGGTGCATCGCGTGACTCTCGATCCATTGATTGCGGTGTGCAAAGCTCCATGATGTCCATATTTCCCGTTCTCGGAGTGCGACATTCATCGGATTGATTTGGATTTGGACGCTTTGGAGGATCTCCTTTGCAATTACGAAAGAGCCTTTTAACCTGTGGTGTAAGTCTCTTGCATATACCTACGCCAGTGTCACGGTTTCCTAATGCGTTCCGGTATCGAAGATGACTCAACATCCTCCCCGCCTTCTTTGCAAAAAGTGATGCACATAATAAGCACTTCACTTTTCCTCCAGCTATATCCACATACCAATCTTCCCAATTGCTTGGCATCTTGAAAAGTTCAAAAGAGTTTAGGTTCCGCTACTCAATAGTTTTAAGTGACGGCGTGCAATACCTCGTGATCGTGTGACGAAAAAATGTATCATGTATGTCACATACAGTAGTTATCATATTCCAAACGGAATGTGACAACCGCGCATTCAAACTCGGTAATGGTCAAGCAAGGGATACCAAAAGGTTGCCCAAAGCCCTTAACAACTGGTGAGTTCGAATGCACTCACCAAAAGAAAATCTAAATGGTTTATACTACCATCCGGCGAACTAGCCGTTGAACTAGCCGTTGCACAAGCGGACTGCACCGGTCATCCGCTGTGCCGTCTGCCGTCCGCTGTGCCGTCCACTGGTCGTCCGCTGTGCCGTCCGCTGTGCCGTCTGCCGTCCGCTGTGCCGTCCGATATGCCGTCCGCGCGCGTTGGCTTGGATCGGACGCACAGGAGGGGACGCACCGGATCGGACGGTGTCCATCGGATCGGACGGCAGAAACGGACGGACTGCATCGGACGCATTAGGGTTCGAGGTTTAGGGTCGGCCGGACGGCCGCCGACGCCGCATCGGACGGCGATGATCGGACGGCAGTTTAGGATCGGACGGGCGGACGGCAGGTTCGGGCGGACGGGCTGGTTCGGGCGGGAGGACGCGGACGGCACTATAGAAGGCCCGTCCGTCTCCATTTCTATTCACTTCTCACTCCTAAAATCAGGTTGCTGGTAATTCCCTTTGCTGGACTTCCTGGCCTTATTTACTACAAGCGTGAGAGGTCATATGCTTACTGTGACCAATCACCGGTTGGTCACAATAAGCATCTTACACACTTTATTCACATTGTAGCGGTATTTTCACACGGACGGGCCATTCACATTGCAGCGGTTTTTTTATCGAGACGGTACTTTCACATTCTCGCTGGATTTTTACGCATACGGTTGATTCACATTTTCGCGGGATTTACTCACCGTTTAGGGTACACGCTTGATTCACCTCGTCGCGGGACTTCGTCACGGTAACTGCACACGGTTCATTCACACATCGCAAAGCAATGGCCGATGACCAACGTGAGGGTCAGGTTCCCGACCAACCCCACTCTCCGAATGCTAATGCTGGGCCTAGGAAGAACAAACCTAAGGGGGCCCCTCATGCGGAGAATTACGACGTATTAGACGACCCAAATGTTCTAGCCGAACCAGGATGGGAACAATTTAAGGAAGAATATTGGTCTGCTACGAATGCCAGACAATATATCAAACTGTACCACATTGGTAAACTGTGGCCGAGGGAACAATTACCATAGATGTCAAAATCCTTTACTGCCAAACCATCGCTGTGCACTGATGATCATTTCCTTCACCGAGCAGAAGAGGTATGGAGGGCAATGTTTGGGGCTCGTTTGAAATCAAAAGGAACATTCAACTACAATATACTGGCAATGGTTTATGCGGAACTAAAGTTGGAGCGCAAGGTGGATTGGAGTACTTACCCTGCAACTCAAAAGACTCCAAGTCAGTTGGCAGACGGGCAGCGAGACATTCTTGATTCGTATGATCCGGCATCTACAAGCACAAAAGAAATGTTGGTCTCTTTAAGGAAACCGGGCACGTCGACAGCGAGCAGCTCAGGTCGAGTGGAAGTCAAACGAAAGAAGGCCAAATTACCAGTACTACCCACGCCCGCTTTGGAGAATTTGGATGCAAAGGTGGAAACCGAAGTCAATGCTCAACGGGAGGAAATAAAAGTCAAAGTTGAATGGGACTTAGAGGACAAAGTCAAAGATGTGAAGACTTCCCCGTCTCGATCGATTCCGTGTAAGGAGGGCGAGGAACTGTTGCCGCAAAACCCATCGACGCTAATTCAGGCAACTGCGGAATCAAAGGGGAAACAAAAATTGAGGTCCGATGCAATTGCCAGGGAGGACCGCGAAGAACAGTATAAGTTTGGACCGAACTGGGTGATGACGGTTCAGGGGGGAAATGTCGGTCAAAGCAATCCAAGTTCCTCGACTCCGAATGAGAAAAGCGCATGTCCGAATGACACGGATACACTAATTTGGGATCCAAATGGACGTTGGGAAAATTGCGATACTTCTTTGTCAAAGATGATGCCTCTTGACGAAATAATGATTTCATACGACCACTTGGCGGAGAAAGTTACCAAGGCGAGCGAAATTGCAGAAGAAGAGCAGTGGGAACTGTCCGACAAGTTCCCCGACTTGGCAAGTGATCTAGGTTCGTTGAAACTTCTTTCGAAGAACGTGTAGGTGAACTTGGTAAAAGCCATGGACGTAACTACTTTCCTTCATACGTTGGCACCACAGCTTGCACAACATCTCCAATCAATTGAGAAAAAATTGGGCCGTTGGGGGCCAGTCATCGAAAAGGCGAAGCGTGTTGATGAGCTCACCAAGAGACTAAAAGAAACAACGGAATGTGCAAAGGGATTTGAGCGGTTGGCGGGGGAATCCATAAAGCAACTGCGATCGAGCGCTATACATAACCATTTCAAGACCATGCATCTCCAGTTCATTAATTTTCAGTTGTTAGAAGAGTTAAACAAGCTGCGAGAAGAAACTACAAAGAAAGAAGCATTACCTCAAGAATCCCTCGTCCCATCGGAGCAGATCTCTATTCCATTGAATGCGAACGTTTCAGACGGAGCAGTACTTGAAGAAACTCTTGCCCCATCAGACCAGTTGTCTCATCCATTGGATACGCAGGTTTTGGACGGAGCAGTACTTGAAAAATATCTTGCCCCATCGGACCAGTTGTCTCTTCCATTGGATGCGCAGGTTTTAGACGGAGTAGTACTTGAAGAAACTCTTGCCCCATCGGACCAATTGTCTCTTCCATTTGATGCCCATACTTCGGACGAAACAGTGGTTCAAGATACTCTCGCTCCATCGGACCAGTTGCCCCTTCCTTTGGATGCCCAAACTTCAGACGAACCAGTTGTTGAAGATACTCTCGCTCCATCGGACCAGTTGCCCAATCCTTTGGATGCCCAAACTTCCGACGGTGACCTCCACGATCAACAGGATCCTTCGTATTTGGTAAAGCGTCCAGGTGTAGCGGAGGTATTCGTGGAACAAGATAGAATGCAAAAAGAACCTTGGATAGGGCCACCAACTGAAGCGGGAGAAACCAGTAACTTTGAGATTGAGACGTTGAGACAACGATTGATTCAAGCAGAGATTGACAGGGATATAGCGAGGTATGAATTACTATTTTGGAAAGGTACCGGTGAAATGAAGATGCCAGACCATGTCCTGAGCAAAGCCTGCCTTGGTTGAGTTATGTCCACCAATTAAAGGATGTGGATGAATTGGTCGAGAGGGAGTTGGGTTTGATGTTCGAGTACGAGGACAAAAAAAGTGGGAATCTCGCTTGTCTTCTAGGAATGATGAGGAGGGTGCAAGAACTATTTGATCGACAAGCCGCATTGCCTGGAGCGCGTACACTGACTACGTGTACCACGTGGGGTGATGTTGACTTGATGATGACACGGGTACATGGGATTTCTTGTTCTTTGGAAGCCGGCAACATGGACTGGGCTTCGGCAATTGAAGAAGGGTGGATGCCATATAACGTGTTTTCCTCGCATTTATTGGAGAAGGAGAAGACGGTGATTCATATATGTAATCCAGCTCCCGACTTTCTGAAAGAGACATGTTGCTTGTGTCAATATGAGTTTGGTCCAGAAGGAGCGATCCAACTGGGACAATGTCAGCATACATTTCATATTAAGTGCATTGCGGAACATTCTTTACACCGCTCTTATTGTCCCCTGTGCAATTCTCCTATACATGTAAGATTCTACGAAATGATGGGCCTTCGCGCCGTTATGCCTTCTGGTCATGAATTCAACCAGTGGAACCTTCCTCTGGACCAACTACCGAAGAAGTTTCTGAATTACAAATACTGGGGTCAACCATTGGTATGGGATGTTAACTACGACTGCCACGACTTGTACCATTTGCAAGTAGCAGGGTCTGAGGAAGAAATTTGTATGGAGGTTGACGAACTTTTCTGGATGACCCGAGATTACAACATCGAAGTGCGAGCACGTGCAATTGAGAACGAGGCGGACCGGGAGGTGTTTTGCCGTAACTTTGGGGGACATTGGAGCGTACAGCACAAAAAGTTCTTTTGATTCCCAAAGAATGAAGTAAAAAGAGAGATGATAACACGTGGTACGAGGCTTCCGGTCCTGTCTTGGGAGAAGATCACGCAACGTATGACCGTACGTTGATTGGCAGAGCTCTGGTCCTTTCAAAGTTGGAGGAGGCGGCTAGGCTTCGTGCCACAACGACCGAGGACATGTTCATTGATGAGGAGAATTCCTATGCGGATGTTGCAGGTGCATTTGATAGGAGGATCAATGACGTCATCGAAACGTGGCGACATCATATGTTGGCACCGAACTGGTCAACGACATCTGGAGAAACTGAGCAAATTGTAACTATTGTTGTCGGTCGTGTGGAGAAGTACATGGAGGTTTTTAAGGCTAAACAGGTGGATCTGCACAGTTCTCGCAAGGGGAAACGAAAGGCCGACGAGGATGACAATTGGGAACCATCTCAAGACCACGTTGAAAAGAAGCTTGCGATAGATTCAGAGGTTGAGGCAGGCGGTAGAATTACTCATGATAGTCAGCGTAGACGTACTCGTTCGATGAAGATTGATATCGCATGACTGTTTTTTAGCCATTTGGCTACTATATGAATATATATCTCTATTCACATTTCCATTCTTGTTGACCTCAATGTAGAATATAATTGTCACACTCGATTTTATTTCACTTCTATTTTTATACTTTTTGCAAAACTCATAATAATAGAGAATTCACATTACATAATTTCAAATTGAAGGGCTCCCATAAATGCAATTAATTTTTTATCGTGATAAAATTTTAAAAAGAAAATGGGACAGCAGTGTAGGCATTTAGAGGTTTACTTAGTCAAATTAGTAGATCACACGAGGTAATGAAGGAAGAACTCTTCCTCCAAGCAAACTTTTTACAATCCCCCCGTCCGACCTGTCCGCACCCTGATCTGCCGTCCGGACCTCGCCGTCCGCTGATCGTCGTCCAGTCCGGGGCCCCGAAATGCCGTCCGCTGCACCCTGTCCGATCCGTCGTCCGATACAGCCGTCCGATCCGCTGTCCGATCCGTCCGTTTGGATATGCCGTCCGATCCGTCCGATCCGATCACATTTCCATTTCGATACAGCCGTCCGATTCGTCCGTTTGGACCGCCCACAGTCAGATCCCATGAAGTTGTTCAACTCAACAACTTCCCAAAACGGAATAAATGCAATGAGGAATCCAATGATTGTGTTTAAGTCAGCCAAAGAATCCTATTAACCCGTACATGCCTAGAGCCCTCTTCAAATTCGGCAGTTTTGCAAAGATGCATTATAAAATGCAACCTAGAGGGATATTTTGAACTTTATAAATGAATATAAGTTGTACATTATGAATTTTACATTCTATCCATACGGTTAGATCTATGATTACTATTACCAATAATTTTGCATAAAATTTGAAACATGAAATTCAAAATTATTTTGTAATTCAATTACGAATAAGATATTGACAATCTACAAATGAAATCTTTTGTGATTGGTTGAACTGTAATACTCTAAATGTAGTGATTTTTAGAGATGTTTTGGTTGCTTAATTTTATGAGTTGACTTTTTTTAGAATTGAATGTTGGTATGGTGAAATCACTACAATTTGCATACTTGAAATATCACATTGGATGATTTATAATTTTTCATTGATAGTCATCAACACTATGAAGGTATGACGAAAAATTCAACATGATTGGAAGATATAATTTGAATATTTACAAATTGTATTATGTAAACAAGATAAAATTTCAAAATAAATATATTTTTGTCAAATTTTATATCAAATTTTATATTTAAGGTAGATAAAAGTTACATTCACAAGTAGTAAAAATATGAAAGCGAAAGATCTAAAAGAGTCCTATGATTGGAGCATTTGTAAAAAGTCCTCTATATTTAGGGCACTCCAATTTCAAATTTCTCAACGTTGGAAAAACTTCAATAGATTTTCTACTTTCCAATCCCAACAGTCAAAATATGTATCATAACTTAACTTAAACATCTAACGAAAACACCAACTACAAAAAAGCTAAAACACTTGATTTTAAGGACGTTGGACCAAAAATCAAGCATGCTATGGTTGATTGGGCACTTAGGTTATACATATGAATTTTAGATTCTATCCATACGTTAAGATCAACGGTTACAAATACCAATTAAGTTGTATAAATATAGAAGGACTTGGGATTCTGAAATAAGTGAATTTCAATGGTTGAAATCATATATTGATATTGACTAAGTGAAGTGATTTTAACAAATGCTGTCACACAACAATATAACATGCATGATTTAAAATTGAAAACTAATAAAATAATAGGTGAATTACTATCTTTATATCATACAAATGGTTTTCTACTATTTTCTTCAGTTGAGAATAATTCAAACCCCTTAGTAGTTACATATTCTATATATTCTTATTATTTCCTAGTGACATTGTATACTTGTAAATTAATAAAATTTAGCATTCTTTACTGGTAAAAGTCCCAAAATATAAAACACCAAGCTTTTGCACAATAAACAATAATATTCCACCAAGATCGTTCCTTTTTGAAACTATTTCAATTCTACTGATAACAAATTTCAGACTATATTACGGGCTACATTGTTCAAAGAAGATTATTCATACATTCGCACATGTGTACACAATATATTTATATTCTGGACATATAAATTTATGTATACATAAAAATACATGTGCATATATACATACATATATATATATTTGTACAAGTATGTGTATGTGAATGAGTGGAGGTAAATATGTGTGTGTGTATATATATATATCGACCATTTATAGATGTATATATTTATATATACACATACATGCATGCACATACGCATACACAAACATTATTTTATTTATATGTATGTAAATATAAATATATTGTACATGTGCATTTAATATGTTCAACTGTAATTTAATTTCATATATACTATTCATATGAACATGCATACAATAGGTTCAAATCTAATTTAATATCAAGTTTTCCCCTCTAACTAGGTTTCTAAAATATAAATTATAACATATATATTTGTGATAATTTGTTTCTGCAAATTGGCGTGGTCTTTCCCTCTAAAATTATGATTGTGATTCCATTGAATGAAGTTGATCTATTAGGTTCGAAGTAATGTATGCATAAAAAATTGCTAACTCTTATGGAATTCAAATTGGAACCCATTGCTTCATTATTTTGCCTTTATATTTGAATATCTTGCCTATTTATTCAATTGGTAAGTAATTTCAAGTGTAGTCATGAAATTGGCCAAAAGTGGGAGGGAGAATGAACAAAGGAGGAAAGGAAGAAGGGCATGGTAGGGGGGGGGAGGGGGCGGAGTTAGCTAACAATGAAGAGGTAAGAGTCATTATGAATGAGGTAGGACGGACCGCTCTCCTAATAGTGAAGCACTAGTAGAATTCAATGCGAAACACAATAAATGTTGGAACATTCTTTGACCGTACTCATAATATGCCTCGAAGTACGTGAGGATTCTTGAAGCACGTGTAGATTCTTGAAGTGCGTGTAGACCCAAGGAGTTGGGCTGAAGGAGGAGGAAGGGAGAGTAATGGAAGTATGGAACACCAAAACCCATGGGCTGCTGCCCCTCGCCGTCCGCCGGCGGCCCATCCGATTCTGCCGTCCGATCCGCGTCCTTCTGCCGTCCGCCTGCCGTCCGTCCCTGTCCGTCCGTCTGCCGTCCGATCCGACGGTTTCGTCCGATGGATCCTATCCGTGTTTTCTCATCCGTCCGTGTTTTCTCATCCGTGTTTTCTCATCCGTCATGCAATTTTTGCAGTGTGGATTTTTTACTCTAAATTCTATGGGAAGTTAGCTTCATGAATGTGTGATCTGATTAGAAAGGGAATGATTTGTGAAAATTTTATGCCTCATTTCATGTTGTAGTGATACACCCAAAATTTTGAAGATTTCAATGTAAAAAAGCTCTTGAAAAAGTCTACTCATAAAATTAAGCAACCAAAAAATCTCCAAAATTCACTATACTTAGAGTATTACATTTCAACCAATCACAACAAATTTCATCTACAGATTGTCAATATCTTATTCGTAATCGAATTACAAAAGAATTTTGAATTTTGAGTTTCAAATTTTATTCAAAAATATTGGTGATAGTAGTCATAGATCTAACCGTATGCATAGAATCTAAAACTCATAATGTACAACTTTTATTCATACATGAAGTTCAAAATATCCCTCTTAGTTGCATTTTATAATGCATCTTTGCAAAACTGCTGAATTTGGAGAGGGCTTTAGGCATTTAGGGGTTAACACTTTAGGACTAATTGGAAACATACAATTTCCTGCATGTATAAACTTTAATTAAAAAATTTAACCAATCCCAAAGGTAAAATGGATATAAAAGTGTATATTCATTGTTGTCAAAGGCGACATTAAACCAACATTAAAACTAGCATAACAAATAGAAGTTGTGATGTATAATTTGTATATCCCATCTATATGACTGATTATCGTCAAATCCATTTGAATTAATTATAAATTAAAACAGATAGAAGTAGTTTGATTGATCACGGGACTTCTCCGCCGATGCTTAATGTTTTCAATTTCCGACAATAACAAATAAGATTATATTTTTTATTTTGTCCACAGAATATTATCCGTTCAATCGCACATGTGTACACAATATCTTTATATCGTGGACATGTAAATGTATATAAACATAGAAATACATGAGCATACATACATACATGTGTGTATATATATATATATATATATATATATATATATATATATATATATATATATATATATATATATATATATATATATATCTATGTATATGTATGTATGTATGTACCTACATGTATGTATATGTAAATATGTGGGTGGATATTTGTATGTACATATACATGCAAGCAATTACGAATATACATGCACTACAAACATGTCTTCCACGATGTTGTACCATCGTGCAAATGTGTTTTATATTACCAATGGGCATATGATATTATTCCAAGTTTATTAGAGATGATAATATGCCTTCCACGATGTTCCACCATCATTCAAATGGCATGGCACATGTGTTTTATATTACCAATGGGCATATGATATTATTCCAAGTTTATTAGAGATGATAATATGCCTTCCACGATGTTCCATCATCATCCAAATGGCATGGCACATGTGTTTTATATTACCAATGGGCATATAATATTATTCCAAGTTTATTAGAGATGATAATATGCCTTCCACGATGTTCCACCATCATCCAAATGGCATGGCACATGTGTTTTATATTACCAATGGGCATATATTATTATTCCAAGCTCATTAGAGATGATAATATGCCTTCTACGATTTATGAAATTCAAAGTGGAATCCATTGCTTGAATATTTTGCCTATTTATTCAATTGGTAAGTAATTACAAGTCAAGTCATGAAATTGGCCAAGAGTGGGAGGGAGAATGAACAATGGAGGAAAGGGAGAAGGGCAAGGTGGGGGGGAGGGGGCGGAGTTAGCTAACAATGGAGAAGTAAGAGACATCATGAATGAGGTAGGACGGACCGCTCTTCTAGTAGTGAAGCACTACTAGAATTCAATGAGAAACACAATAAATGTCGGAACATTCTTTGACCGTACTTATAATAGGCCTCGAAGTATATGAGGATTCTTGAAGTGCGTGTAGATTCTTGAAGTGCGTGTAGACCCAAGGAGTTGGAGGAGGAGGAGGAAGGGAGAGCAATGGAAGTATGGAACACCAAAACACAATAAACCCCATGGGCTGTTCCCCACGCCGTCCGCGGGCGGCCCGTCCGGTTCTGCCGTCCGCATTGCCGTCCGCCCCTGTCCGTCCGATCGTGTCCTGTCCGTCCGATCGTGTCCTGTTCGTTCGATCGTGTCTTGTCCGTCTGCCCCTGTCCGTTCGATATGCCGTCCGCCCCTGTCCGTCTGATTGTGCGCCCCTGGCCGTCCGATCTGCCGTCCGCCCCTGTCCGTCCGATCGTGCGCCCCTGGCCGTCCGATTGGAGGGTCGATACGTACGGCTGGGAATCGGCCGTCCGATGCGACTGTCCGCACCTATGCCGTCCGATGGAGATGATCTGGGCCGTTTGATCAGTCATGCGTCCGCAGTACACTTCGTCCGCCCTAGGCGGACAATATAAAGGGCGGACGGCCATATTCGTCCGCTCAGAGAGGCGGTGGGCATGGTGATGTTCCGACAGCACCTGCACCGACTCTGTCACGTGTTTTTTGAGTCACTGCGTCACGCTGTACGCACGTTTGACTTCATTTCAGGACGTTTGTAGCACGTTGCGCTTCTACCTTCCACGCGGTTTCTCAGCGTTGTTTTGACTTCTCACGATGTTTCAGCGAAGCAGAAGTAGTAGGAGATCTTCACAAGGGACTCCTCAAGTTATGAACTGGGATCAAGTCGTTGATCCCAATTGTGTTGCGGAGCCGGGATGGGACACTGAGCCTACGAGAACGTGGAGTTGTAAAACATGCAAAGAATACGTGAAGATGACGCATTTAGCCAAGATTTGGCCACGAACTCAAATGCAAGTGTCTGGCCCTCGTTGGGAAGGCCCAACTTCGACGTGCCAAAGCGACCATTTCCGACAACGGTATTGGGAGGTGCACGATTTCGTTGGGTTGCCTAACTCAAAGCCAACCATCATGAAATATTCCTTAATGGCAATGGTTTGGGCTGAGATTGTATTGCACAAGGATGTGGATTGGAGTACGGTGCCTGGGAAAAACGTTGAACGTTTGAATCGTTCACAAAACTTTATTCCCACCAACTGGCTTGGACCGAGTGATTGTGTGCCGCAATGGTCTAATCGTCGAGCGAATGCGACAAACGTTGTTGTACCTGATGATGACACCTCGCAATGGGAAGTACGTCTACGCAATACATATCGGCAACACGACGTTGATAACTATCCCGTGACGTTCGGAACTCCTGCTCAGCATGACTATGAATATCATCAAGGAACTTCACGTCCAGTAGGCAGGGGTGATCAAAGGGGAGTTAACCATGGTTACGATGATAATGCATACGCTGTACACAATGATGAACGGGTTCCGTACCCGGACAGATACAATACCCCGCGAGCATATTCTCCCGAGAGGACCCACAACGATCTTGGACATCATGGGTTTCAAAGCCATCCTCCTATTTATTCTGGCCCCGGCGAAAGCTCAGCAAGCGGTGCACCCGTGAGTTTTGGTAGGGATATGTATAGTGCTGCAGTCGGCCCCCCTGACATATTTGCTGCTGGGCCATCGAGTCAGTACGATCAAGATGATGAGTACGAAAGAGATCTTCAAGAAGCGATAAGACGGAACGAAGAGGAAGAGAATGAATGGCGGCTGATAGATCAACGTTTTTTTGAGCAACAGTGGGACGCGGAACGTGGGACATTTCGGGGACATCGGTGATACTATCGGATTTAACAGGACTGTCTATGCTCCAGTGGAAGTTGAAACCTAGCCTAGACCGTAGAATCCAATGTCTTCAATCTTGCTTTGTATAGACCAAGACATGTCCTTAGTTTGAATTTTGTTAGGATGCTACAAACTTTGGATATATTGTAGGCTGCTAGCGCTAATGCTCTAGACTTATAAAGCATGTATGGCTCATTGTGTGAACATTATTAGCACAAATATTTATATATATACATATATAATCTAATCACGAAGAGTAAACTGGTCATGAGTACATAACCCATTCTTATTTCCATTAATAAGAGATCGAGTTCATGACTTACAAAAAGATTTATAAATTGTCTTGGTGTCGCCTTGACTTTTATAGTAGACCTTACATACCCGGTTGAAAACAAAATGAGTTTAGTACACATGCAATGGAAGGGCTAGAAGCTTATCTTAGAACTTGGTTGTGCACAGCACAGTTGACTTTCCAAGAAGGACTCCCATCACATTCTCATTTCCTACTCCTTTTATAACTACCTTGTGCAACAAAAACCTCCTTCACGAATAAAGTTATTTATGAAAAACATCTTGTCTCACTATCCTGAGAAGTTCATGGCGGCGAACAAACCACCAAAAGTGCACTTTATTGAACCCCTCTTTATGTTAGGTCCTTGTTACACACTCTCCACTTGAATTAAGTAGCTTCCCGTATTTACTTTTGGCCGAGCACTTTCTTTGAACCGTCTTCATCATCGAACAACCTCATGAGCTTCTGTGCTTCAAGTGCAGTTCGGCAACATCAGAGTTTCGAAAAAGACCATCGTGAAGATTGTAACGAATGCCTTTGAAGTGCATACTCTTGTAGCTTGAGATTCAGCTTGCCTAAACCGTACACTTTAGTCCCGATTGAATCACTAGAGAGGGTTCGATAGTATCATAGTACTACATTCTAATCTGACTTTAGACACCGAGTCCCGTGACACCCTAAACCCTACTAGTGTTAGTGTCCCATTGAGAATTTGGAACGATACAAAGAGCATTGCCATGTGTAGTCAAAGGGTGTAGTACTATGGTAGGGTGTAGTATTGTGGTACTATCATGGTGCATGAGGGAGGACTAGGCACCACTAAGGTTTGGATGAAGTCTATGAGGAAGGTATTAAGGTGTCAATCTTGTGGCATGGCACTTGGAATGAGGTTGTCACCTCATCTTGATGCCTCATGCTAGAAAAGGCTTAGAAACCCTAGAATGTTCATATTTGTCTAGTGGGGCCTTTGGAAAGTGACTGGGTGAGTGTGTGAGAGAGTAGCTCGGTTCTAGTGACTACAGCCCTTTTCAAAGGCGGAAAGACAAAGCATGCGTCGATAAAGCAGGGGGCAAATGGGCAATACCCTCTCTAGCGTTTCAATCGAGGTTAAAGTTTAGGATAGGCAAAGTGGATTTCAAGGTACGAGAGTATGCACTTCAAAGGTGTGCGTTCCGATCTTCACGATTGTGTTTTTCTGAGATTTGGTATTGCTGAACAGCACTTATAGCACAGAAGCTCGTGAGGTTGTTTGATGATGAAGAGGGTTTGAAGAAAGTGTTGGGCCAAAGGTATGTATGGGAAGCCATATGATTCAAGTGGGGAGTATGTAACGTGGAACAAATATGAAGAGGGGTTGAAGAATGTGCACTTTTGGTAGTTCAGTTGTCCTATTGAACTTCTTATTATAGCGAAGCAAGATTTTTTTTCAGAATTAACCCTATTCGTGATGGACGTTTTCATTGTACAAGGTAGTTATGGAAGGGGAGGAAATGAGAATGCGGTGGGAGTCCTTCTTGGAAAGGCCTTTGTGATATGCACCACCAAGTTATAGGATCAGCTCAGACCTTCTAAATTGCATTAAGGGTAAAGTGAACTCATTTCGTTGTCAACTATGTATAGAAGGTCCGATTAAAGAACGGAGAGAACATCAATGAAATTGATATATGTTTTGATGAGATACAAACTTAATCAATGACCAATGGAAATAACGCTTGATTAGGTACTTAATGAGGTTTACAATTTGCGAGACGGATTTTTCAATATTATCTTGAGTTATTGCATGGCGCGAATCTTTGAAAACAAGATGTGGTTCTTGGAAAATAACAATAGAAATTGACGGAAGTCAAGTTTTTTTATAACTCATAAGAGTGAGAGCTTATTTCCAATTCTTTCATACTTGTGTATAAAAAAAACCGAGCTTATAAATAAGTATGCCCACTTTAGCTAAAAAAAGACGGCCATATAATTTATGAACTGCACCCTTTCTATAAACCCTACAATTTCATGGCACTTTGCCGGAGAGAAGGGGATGGTTGTTAAATATTTAGTGCCTATGATTACTCAGTGGCGGACCAGGCCGTGTATATCACATTAGTGATCACACGTGCTCTACTAATATCGAACTTTGGTCTCAAAGTCTTGACATATAGTCATAATTAACCCCTAAATTTTTGAGCGACCATATTCTGATCGTTCCACTTTTTGGGCAGCCTCCAGGGACCTCATACTTTTAAAATTTTCAATGAGAATTTCAGTGTAGCTTTCAAAAAGTACACTCTACATGTCGCACTTTGTTTCATGTCATTCCCATAAGTATTGCAAAAGTTATAAGCATTTGAAGTTTTTAAAGCGAGATCGGGCAGCAAATTTTTGATTTATGATTGGTTGATCTTTATCTACAAATGTAGCTTTAAATCTACCCATTTTGAGCAATGGGATAAAAGTTATGAGGAGATCTGTTTTTTGGGCAGTTTGGACAAAAAAATCTTTGAAGCTCATTTCTAAACTCAATTCTCAATATGTTTTAATGAAATAAAAGGCACTAGGTAAAGATTTCCAAGTACAACATTCTCACCGTAAGATTGACATTTTACAATTCCATGTCAAAGTTATTAATGATTTTCTTTTTCCTTTCACTTTGTACCCACTTCTAGTAATTGTTTTATGAAAAAATTAATATTAGCTTTTTTCTTTCAAGATTTTATATTTGAAGACTTCACTCAATTGTTAACATGGCCTTGCCATTCATTGAATTTCTAACCCATTCAAAAAAAAGATATTAATTTCAAAAGTTCAAATTTGTCACCAGATTGAACCCCAAAAAATCTTCTTTTGCAACTTTGATCCTTATAATCTAAGAATGTAATGGTCATTTTGCTCTCAAATTTTGTGCTCACATGAAAATTCAAGTTGGGTATTAGATCTTACGGTTGAATGATGAAAAAACAAAAAAACATATGATTTCTTCTTCAACTTCCAAATGCTGCGTTTTTCATGGTTTTTTATGAGAATACGGTCGTCCGATCTGGGGGCCATCCGATCTGGGGGCCGTCCGATTTGGAGGCCGTCCGATCTGGGGCCGTCCGATCTGGAGGCCGTCCGATGTGGAGGCCGTCCGATCTGGGGCCGTCCGATCTGTGCCGTCCGATCTGTGCCATCCGATCTGTGCCGTCCGATTTGGGGCCGTCCGATCTGTGCCGCCCGGTTTGTGCCGTCCGATCGGGGGGCCGTCCGATCTGCGGTCCGATGGGCGGACCGTCGGATCTGTGGGCCGTCCGATCTGTGCCGTCCGATTCTGTGCAGTCCGATCGGGGGGCCGTCCGATCTGTGCCGCCCGATCTGTGCCGTCCGATTAAGGGGCCGTCCGATCTGCGGTCCGATGGGCGGACCATCGGATCTGCGGGCCGTCCGATCTGTGCTGTCCGATTCAAGGGCGGACAGCGCGACCCGTCTGATCGGGTGGCGGACGGCGCGGGCCGTCCGATCGGCTGTCCGACCTAATCGGACAGTACGTCCGCCTATATAGTCGTCCGCCCAGAGCGGACGGCTCACTTTTTCCTCCCTACTCACTTGATTGTGAGAGTAGTTAGGGGTTGCTGTTGGCAGGGTTATCCCATCCTCTGGCCCCTCACTCGGGGAGGAAGAAGTCAGCGTTGTCGGGGGGGGGGGTATATTTTGCCAATTTTTTTTACAATTCCGGAGCTCCGTCACCATGCCGAAGGGAAAAAAACAGAAAACAGGTAAGACGACGGAACAGAAATCTCTTGAAGATGACATTCACATGCCGTCGGAAGCGTGTAAGAAGTTTCTGCAGAAGTTCACGGTGGATTTTTACCGAAGCAACACGCTTATGGCGTTGGAGAGTAAATTCGTTCGGTACAAAGAGCGTAGCGTGGAAAAATTTCAAGAAGACATGACGAGGAATATGTTGCAGGCTCTTCAGGATGGACTTTGGTACCGGGAGATGGAGAAGCGTGATTTCACAAAGTGGTTGGAGTGGAGGGTGAATGATTGTGGAATATCCAAAGAGTGTTAACCAAGTATGGGAAGGACCACGGACTGCTTGAGGACAATACGTATATTGAGGAAGTCATGAAGAAAGCAGACGACTTTGTGGGGTTGATGAAACAATACACCCTTGGACGCCAGCGCAGACAGCAAATCGGTTGGTGGAGAGACGTTCCCGGTGGATCCGAGGAGTTAATGAAGAATAAGTTGGTCCACGCATTGCCTGCTACGGCCAATGTCATTGAAGTGGAGCACACATCACTGAAGGGTGCATATGCTACCGTCAAGAGGGTTTGAATTGAAGGAGCTCCAGGGTTAGAACCTCATTGGGAGTTTGCTACGAAACTTTCAAAACAGGCGAGGACTAGACCGGATCTTGCGAAATTGGAACACCAAAATGAAACGATGGCCGTTCGAATTGAACATCTAGGTGTTATACGATACGTGGCTATTCATGCTTCGAAATATGAGGGTTATGCATATTGGTGGAATGGTGGGACATTGCGACAGATGCTGAATTTAGACAACACGTACGGAGACGATATCTACGCGCGTATGTTGCATGCACCTATGTCAGCGGACAATGTGATCAAAGCAAGTTATCTGAGGCGGTTCCGTAAAAAAAGAACGGAATTGGCGTGGGCATTGGTGATCATCATGCATGAGGTACACATGACCAACAACCTGCACAATGATTTATCTCCCGATAATATCCTTTTTCATTTCCCTGCGGATGAAACGCGTGTATACATCGGGGTATGTGACTGGGGCATGTTATCCTTTTCGACGGAGCCAATGGAGTCACTATATGGGTACAACAGTACAGAGGAAATGCAGAAGGATCTTGCAGAACGGTGGTGGGTGGATCCTACGATTGCTTATGTACGTAAGCCAGATGCAGATGTGGAGATACGCCCACCAGTGACAAAGACAACTGAGGCATATGGAGTTGCAAAAATTGCTATGCGCATCAACAAGGGCAACATGTCAGAGGAGTACTGGAAGTTGCAGACGCCTGGAGAAACTTCAGCAACATATGAACAACATGATTTGGCAAGCGTGTTCGAGAGCTATTTGAATCGATTGTGCAGCACGGATCGAGCAAATATTGGAGGTTTAGCTCATATAGTGACACGTTTTAGGATTACATACAAGTGGCCAGTACTGTACGAGCATTTTAGAAATGTGTATTAGGCAAAACATAGTGATATAGTTCTTTTTGGTTTAGAATAGTAGTAACAGTATTGAATTGTTCTATGGCTATTGCTGTGTGCTTATGCATAGAACACCTGGACTTCTGTCTGACTACTAGGAAAATATTTTCTTTTTTGACATTTACGGAAAAAAAAGTTCTATATGTTTTATTGTTTGTTGGGATTTTGCTATCTCTATGTTCATTGATATAAGTGGGTTTTGCAGCCATGAGTCCCGGGACTCCAATTTGGAATTGTTTTGCACACATGGATACCTAACGTTATTAGAATTTAGAAACACCCTCAAATTTCCTTAATATTAACGAAAATAGTTCTTCCATGTGTTATTGGAATTTTGCTAAATCTATGGTTTTTGACTAGGATTTGCAATCTGTGGATTTGTGTTGACAATTTGAATTAAACATACGACACTGTGGACCAATGTATCCAACGGTACAAGTGTTACCATCACACCCTCGTTTACAACTTTGCTTTGTACATCAACTCCATTCCTGTCTGGCTGTTTTCCAGCACCCATTTGTAAACAATTGTTTGAAAACAATGTTGTATTGGCACCTAAACCCCTAAACGCTCTAGCGTTCTACTTGTGGATGATATACATAGTTCATCACAAATTACCCTACACCGTCATGCACTTTTGTAGTGTGGACTGTATACTGTAAATTCGATGGGAAGTAAGCTTCGCACGTATGTGCTCCAAATACGAAGGGATGATTTGTGAATTTATTATGCTCCATTTCATGTTGTAGTGATTCACTCGATTTTTTCTAGATTTTAGGGTAAAAGCTCTTTAGAATAAGCAAACTCATAATTTTAACCCCTAAAGGACCAATCAACCATATTATGCTTGTTTTTTGGTCAAACGCCCCAAAAATCAAGTGTTTTAACTTTATTGTAGTTGGTGTTTTTATTAGATGTTTTAGTTCAGTTATGATACATATTTTGACCGTTGGAATTGGAGAATAGACTTCATTTGAAGATTTTCCACCGTCGAGAAATTTGAATTTTGAGTGTTCATAATACAAAGGGATTTCTAAAGATGCTCCTATCATAGGTCTTTTTTAACCCTTTAACGTCCCAATTCAACATTGTTTTTAAAGAAGTGTTATAAAATGTTTGATGCAAACCGAAAATGGAGTTGACGTACAAAGAAAATTTGTAAATGCCAATGTGAAGATCACATCTGTACGGTTAAATGTATCATATTTTTTATTAATAAATTAAAACTAATTTTGCAAGGTTTTCTCTTGAAATTCAATTAAAAATCCCGAATTAACACAAAAAAATTGAAAATATTGGAATGAAATTGGAATAACATGCACTACGCGATGATATGGTTTCCATTATTTGATTCTACTTATTTTGGAAAATCATATCTCAGGTCTCACTTTTTGAACTAAGAATGAAACTTGACATAAACCAATTGTGTAATTTTTCCAAAATTCATGATAACCTATTTTGAAGATCCACACCGTACAAAGGATAGTCAACTTGCACAAGAACCGAAAAAGAAATTGGTGGATGAAAACTGTCCACTTTGGATGGAAATCGAACAACTTTAATCTGTTCGTCATCCACAGAAAATACACAGTGGACGCTTAGGGTTAATAAAGAGAGCACAATGTGGCTGGGTACCTGGTACACGGGCGGAGAGAAGGGCTCCGAGCAGACGGGGCACTCAAGAATGTCAAGATCGAGGTCATACTTCCGGTCCAGAAGCTTTTCTATGTCTGAAGGAGCCTCGATTTCGCGCTTCCTCTTCGCAGAGGCCTCTGTTGGTTGGCCCCTGTCAATGCTCGCAATGTGTGTGGGAGTGGTCATCGCAAGCTTGCCCAAGATCATCCACCTTGCGAGAATATGAAGACCAAGGGACGTTGATTTCAAAGCCCGACACTATCTGGTCACTAAATCATACTGTGTTTTGCTCTAATTCCCCCGCCTGATCTCTCCTCTCGGATCCTGCGCGCTCTAGACCAGAAAGCCATGGGCCGGGGCGCTAAAGGGTTAATTTATTCACTCTCAGTTTTTTACTCCTTGTAAATATAACTTTTATCTACATTAAATATAATTTTTGATATTAAATTTGACTAAAATAAATTTATTTTGAATTTTTCGCTTGTTTACATAATAAAATTTGTAAATATTCAAAATATCTTTGAAAACTGTGATTGGACGTCCTCTGAACCGTCCGATCGGGTCCGCCGTCCGACCTGTCCGCCGTCCAATCTGCCTAAACCGCCGTCCGACCTGTCCACCGTCCGATCTGCCTAAGTCGCCGTCCGACCTGTCCGCCGTCCGATCTGCCTAAACCGCCGTCCGACCTGTCCGATCTGTCCGCCCGTCCGGCCTGTCCGCCGTCCGACCTGTCAAGTCCGCCGTCCGACCTGTCCAGCCGTCCGATCGCCGTCCGCTGAGATAAAACCCCCGTCCGCCTTGGTAAATTCGCCGTCCGCTGTGCTTTTTTCAAAGTCACCGGACGCTGGGACGGGAACGTCTACGTCCAGCGGACGTCCGGACGCGAACGTCCGCGTCCCAGCGTCCGAACAACCCTGTACCGGTGTCGTTATAGAGGTGTGTTTTTTCATTTTGTGTTTGAATGGTGCATTTATTTGTGTCTATGTCTCTTTCTGGGTTGCATTCAATTGTGGATGTTTTGATGTATGGGGTTCTTGTCGAAGGTGGGATGTATCTTGTGTCTTTATATTGTTCGGGTGTGAATTGTGTATTTATGATATTACGATAGTGTGTGTTCTTATAGTCTGTGTAGTATCGTGTAAGAAGATTTAGATTATGTTGTATTACTGTTGGTAGGTTTAGCGGGAATAGTTCGCGTTGTTGTAGCCATTTATTGTATATTATGTGGTTTGAGTTTGTCCATTGACATAGGTAGGTGTTGTATTTTTTAGATATTTTATATTTGTCTTTTGTTGTGGTTGTTTTGTGGTTTAGTATTGTGCTAATGGGGAATCTTATGGGGTTGTTTTTTATTTTTTGTGGTGGGGCTGGTAGTTGTGGTTGAAGTGTTTGAGGAAGTTGCACGGGGTTTGTTGGTGTTCTTGGTATTATTCTGTGGATATCCATTTTATATTTTTCTTTTAGTGTACGGGGTGGTAAATGTAATTGACATGGGTTTGTGCAGTCTGGGGTACATTTTGGTTCACAGAAGAGTTTTTCTGCTATGTTTAGTGCACTTTTGTCTAATTTGGTTGGGTTTTGGTAATATTGTTTAAATTCCTCTGGGGACATTAGCTTTGTGCCATTGGGCAGGGTGAGTTGTTGAATATTGTAAATTTTGTGAGCCATTAATTTATATAGTAGTTTTGTAGAGAGTTTTGGGTCTAGGTGTGGAAGTTCGTTTGTGGCTGCAGATCGCCATTCTTTTTCTAGTTCGGTCATGTGAAGTTGGAAATTTTCTTCTGTGCTTTTTAGATGTATGTTGACTGTTGTTTTGAGGAGGAATAGTGTACGCGTTGTAGGTGATGTAATGTAGTCTTGACGTTTAATTCTTGGGATTTCTTCGGCACCACCTGCTTTAATAAGTATGTGTCGTATGAGTCCTCTATATATTTTTCCTAATCTCCCTTTGTCGTTGAGTGCGTTTCTGAGTTGTTCACCAATGCATCTAAGGTAGGCATTTTTTAGAGAGATGGCTTCCAGTCCAAATAAATCGTGAGGTAGTTGTGTTATTACGTTTGCGGTGCTTTTAGGTAGTCCGCATATTGCTTTTTGGATTGCAATAATTTTTTTGTCAAGTTTTTTAATCGTCGGTAGTGAGGATGGGACTGCAAAGAAACTATAGGCTATGCCTGCTCTAATTACTGTGTCCACCATACTGATTCTTTGCTTGATGGTGGCAGGGCTATTTGATAGTTGTTTACATTGGTCTAATATTTTAGTAGTAGTGATATGTGTTTGGAGTTTCCATTTTAGTGAAGGCACTAATTGTATGCCCAAGTAGACATAAGGTTCATTTTGATGAAGTACTGGTAGTGTTTGGTCTCTGTAGCTGATTTTTGGTTTGTTATATGGATTTTGAATTTGTTTGGTGACATTTTGGATTTGTTGGGGCAACCGGTGACGGCACATTTTGTGACTCCCAAGTCCATGCCTGCCCATGCACAGAATTTATCAATTTTATGTAGTTGGGTTTGTATTGATTTGGTATTATTTGATATAGCTGCAAGGTCGTCTGCGTATGCTGCAGAGCTTATTGTTGTTTCTGATGTGCCAAAGGTGTATCCATTGTTCCCTCTTTGTAACGAGCGCAAAAGAGGTTCTAGAAAGATTAGGAAGAGATATGGGCTACGTGTGTCTCTTTGTATGGTTCCTCTTTGGATCGGTATTGGTTTTGTTTTGCCAAAGTGCTCTCCGGTATATATGGTGTGTGAGTGGGAGTAGATATTTCCGACTAACATTATTGCGTCGGCCGGGTATCCAAGGTCTTTCATTATAGCGAGTAGTCTTGCGTGGTCTAATGAGCCAAATGCATTTTTAAAGTCTATATATAGTAGATATATGTCTTGATGTGTAAATTTTGCGTCTTCTAGTGCTGTGATTAGAAGTTGTAATTGTCTTGCTGTACTTCTTTCTGTTCTGAATCCTTCTTGACTGTCGTGTAGGATTTGGAATTTTTCGCCATATGCTGAGAGGATGTATGTTAGTGTACTGGTGAAGAATTTGTATATTGTGTTTGCAAGTGCTATTGGTCTATGGTTTGGTAGTTGTGCAGGATTTCCTTTTTTATAAAGTAGTATGGTCAGACTTATTTTCCATGAGGCTGGGATTTGTTTTTGTTTGTAGCAATGGGTGAAAAATAGAAAGAGTAGTTTGTGAAAGTTTTCAGGCATATTTTTTAGTATAGAGTTGGGAATTTTGTCAGGGCCGGGTGTTTTGTTGTTAGATAGCTGTTTGAGACACATTTCGTATATTTCTTTGTCAAAGTGTTTGTGGAGTGGGATTTGTGGGTCTCCTCTTTTTTCTATTACGAATCCATCAAGGTCGTGCCACGGGTATTGTCGTACTCCGCAATTGCACTGTGCAGAGTGTTCGGGTTGGTAATAACATGTTGGTACTGTGGGTCTATTACTAATTGATTGTTGTATGTGGATTTCATTTGCTATGTCTTCTGGGTTTGTTAGAATGTTGTTGTTTCTATCAACAATGCAGTCCAATGGTGGTGTTTCCTGATTTTTGAAGACTTTTTTGTTTATTTTCTTAGGGCTTTTGTCATAGAGTTGTCTGTATTTTGGAATAGCCTTTTTTATACAGTTTTGGGTGTATTTTGTGGTGATTTTACGCGCTTGTATTTTTGCTGTTTTGGCTATTTCTATTAGTGATTGGATCCATTCTGTTTGGTGTGGTTCTTGGGTTGGAAGTGGTGGGATGATTACATTTGTGTGGGTTTTTAAGTCTTTGATTATAGGATGTGTTTGCCAATTTTGTATATTTTTCGTTATGTAGATTGTTTTTCTAATGAGATGGTAGGTGGATAGGTGTTTTTTCCATGTTTTTTGTAGTTTCCTTGGTAAGAAGCCTCCTTGTTGGGAGGTATGAGTTGTTAGTGTTGGTAGTGGCGGGGCACTACAGGTTTCTTGAATTTTGTTTGATATGTTGTGAATTAATTGATCTAGTTTTGAGCAAGATGTTTGCCATTGTGTATCTGTTAATTGATCATTTGATAGTGTTGTGATGAGTTCATTTATTTGTAATGCATTTTCTTCAAAATAATCTATTTTGAATTTTTCTATGTTTTCTTGTGGTATGGGGTTTAGAATTCTTGTGGTTTTGATTGAGATAGGTATAGGTCTTGCTAGTAATGTGTTTGGTGGAATGTGTAGCGTTACTGGTGAGTGGTCCGAGTTAAGGTTGTGGTCATTATTTGTAGTTGATGTGTATAATGCGTTATCTGGTGTTTTGATGTAGTACCCGTCTATTAGACTAGTTTGGTTATAGTTTAATCCGCCTTGTCTGGTGAATGGGTGGTCTATTGGGATGTATTCTAATTGGAGGTTGATTGTAAAGGCTCTCCAGTCTATGTCTTCTGTTTGTGGTGGGGTTATATCGGTATTATTTTGCCTTCCTATGAGTGCTATATCTCTATTAAAGTCACCGCATAGTATTTGTATGGTATTTGGGTGTGCGTTGGTTTGTTGTATTATGGTTTGTTGGATTATTGGTATATATTGTATGTCTTCTGCATGTGACGGCATATACATGTGAATGATGAGCCAAGTTTGGAGTGGTTGGTTGGTAATTTTTATTATTTGTAGGTATGGCGAGATTTCTTTGGAAGTTGGTATTTTAGTGATGTTTCCAGGGTATGCATATTTGTGATGTATTAGTGTGAGGAGGCCTCTTCGTGCGGGAGTGTATGGCATTCTTTGTTGCATACATCTTGTGAGAGCATGAGTATTGTTAAAAATTTGTTTGTATTGTGGGAATAGGTTTTGGATATATTTGGTGGATTTGTTAGCAGTTAATTTAGTTTCTTGTATGGTGATGATAGCTGGTGCATCAGATGTGTGGGTAATTAGTTCGTGTAAATTTGGGAGTGCCGTATTTAGTGACGAGGCATTCCATGTAATAAATTTGGTATGGTGGTTTGATGTGTGAATTTCTTGAGGCTGTATGGTGGGAATGTTTGGGAGTGGTGGGGGATGAGTATATTCAGATAATGGTTCATGTACTTTTAGTGTTGCTTCTAGTAGGTTGGTTGGGAGGAATGGAAATTTATCAATCATGTGTTGGAGGGAGATATTGTCAGCATTTTGATGAATGAGGTCGTAGATTTCATTATGAATGGTATTCGGTGGGTTTAGTAAGTTTTGGTTATTGTCAGTGAATTCTGTGTATGGGTGTTTATTTAATATGTGTCTTGCAGGTGGGTTTTGTAGTGATGACATTTTTTCGAGCAGGATTGTTGTCCAGTCCGGGTGTGGGATTTGGATAAAATATGTATCGCAAGATTCTAATTGGGGGCTGATGGTAGAGGTGAGGGCATATAACATGTGTGAGGGGGGGTGTTGTGAGTTTTGTTGAATGTATCTAGTAAGGTGTGGATAGTCTTGGCTACTATTGTGGTGATTTAAGTGTGTAGTTTGGATAATGGGTGAAAATTTTTTAGCTAGGTGTTGGTATTCTGGGTGCAGTTTTATTGTACATGGGATAAAGTATGTCTTATTTCTATTTTTGTGTGAACGTGGGTGTGTTTGGAGTAAGTTTGGCATAGGCCCCGGGTTAGATTCAATGTCCCCACATGCCATTAGGAATAGGTAGTTTGGGGTAAAGTAACCATAGGACATTTTGAGATTTGGTTTGTAGAGGTGCAGTTTGGTATATATGTGTATGTGTATAGCAGTGCTAGAGAAGAGGATAGGATATGCTATTATATGGGTGTTCCAATAGTGATTAGAAGTGGTTTGTGATTTTTGGGTATATATTAAGTAAGTTAGTGTGGTTTTAGTGGGTGTGAGTTGGATTTTGGGATTTTTGCCTATTGTTGGGAGTTTCAGTGTTAGGATGATTGTGGTTTTTTGAGGGATTTGTTGTAGAATTTGATCAGGGCTATTTTTCTGGTCGAGGCCGGTAGGCCGAGACCACTGAGTTCTTTTTGAGGCCGAGATGCTAAGGTGATTAATATGGGTTGTTGAGATGATTTTTTGGAGTAAAGAGAATTGTGGGATTTTTTCGGTGTCTCTCCATTATAGAAGAAGGTGTAGTAGGACTGGGTGTTTAATAAGCATTTTATGTTTGTGTAAATGGTGGTATTTATATAGAGTTATTAAGAGTATTGGTCTGTTGTTTTGTTTGTGAGGTTTGCCTTTATATTGATAAAAAGTATACCAATTTAGAGTTTTTTTGGTTATTTTGATGTAGTGTTGGCTAGTTATGGTGGTGATGTGAGGTTGTGTGTTTATTTTATGTTTTTTTATGTGATTGTTTTTAGAAGTATGTGTATTGGGTGGTTCGTGGTAAGATAGGGTGAGTTTTTTGGTTTGGTTGTTAGAGGTGATGTACTTTTTCGGGGTGTTGATTGTGTCTAATGTTGTGTTGTGACAAATGTTGTGGGTGGAGGGACTTTGTCGGTATTGGAATATTTGTGCATAGTTGTATGTTGTTTTTAGGGTAGGCTTTTTTGGTTTAAATATGGTTAGGTGTTTATATGGAGTGTTTGGTGAGAAGGGATGTTGATATAGTGTTTGTGGTAGGGTTGGGTGTTGTCTATGAGGTGTGTTATCGGGTTTTATTTGTACATGTTTAGGAGGGAGTTTTGTCTTTGAGTTTGGAGTGTGTGTACGTGAGATGGGACTAATATACAAAATAATAATAAAAATAATAGTACAAAGGATAAAAATAAGTATAATGGTACAAAAAGTAAAAATAATAATAAAAGGAGCTTTATTATATGGCCACTTGAGTACATTGAAGTGATGGTCTGGGGAGCTCAAACAGCGAAGGAAAAACAGTAGTATGTAGTAGTTTTTTTTTGGGGTGTTACTGGTGTCCAGTGTCAATGGCTGTTGGAGATGGCCGATGGGGTTGTTGGGCCAAGTCAGTTTGGCTTGGAGGTGGACTGTGGCGGGGCCGGGAGAGCAGGGCGGACGATGGTTTTCAGAACCTGCATGCTCTGTCCGAGCACTTGCTCAAGATTTGTGAGCGATGTCTGCAGCTCGAAATGTTTCTGGTCGGCGTAGTCTTTGGCCTCTGCGCTCATGTCTGTGTGTAGAGTGGTCATGTCGGCCTTGAATTCGAGGCGGAGCTTGCTGTTCTCCTTCGTGACTACTTCCTCCACGATGGCCGTGATGTCCTTCTTTGTGAGCGGTTTCGGGGCTGAGCTTGGAGCGTTCTGGAGCGCCTCGACTGTGTTGGCCATGGCGGTATGGACGTCTGCAAACCCTAATTTCTTGAGCGTGGCTTCGTCCGGGCAAGCACTGCCATCTAAACTGTTCGGGTGAGGTTGGAATTCGACCCACTTTCCATTGAGTCTCACTGATTTGCGGAGGAATTGTTTGTAGACTGCCGCGTTTAAGCATTCAATGTTGGCAATGCCATGGTGAACTGTATGTTTGGCCCGAGGATAGTAAACTGAGGAAATGTTTTTTGGACTTAGATGTGCTTTCAAGCTAGCTGTAGTGTGTTCTATAGGTTTCGTAAGGTTCAGACCTTTAGCTATAAGGACCAAGCAGTTACGACGGATGACATCGTCTCGGGACAACTGATCCTCGGTGGGAATGACAGGGGAGAGTAGTTCACCTAGAACTGGTATTTTGTTTCTGCCTATTTTGGAGACCTGTTCGGGAGAGGTAGTGGTTAGCCAACCATGGGCTTCTATGGGATTTTTCTGAACCTGGGTGATCTCATACTCGTGTCCTCGTTTGAAGCTTTCCTCGACTATAGTTTGGTACAGTTGGTGAGGCTCAAGGTCTCTCATGTTTTCTGTATGGATCTTGACAGTCAAGAGGTTGCTTGATGCTAATGGGTCATAAGACTTAGCTACCTTGGCTATAGTGAGGACATCGTTGTCTAGAGATATGGCAAAGATTCTAATACCCATCAATAGCGCAATTCCATCAACTTCCGGGTTTTTTAGGTGAATTTTGGCCATGCCAGACCAAACCCTGGCGGTTTTCGGGCCATGGCAGAGGACCGCTACCGGCTCGCCTATCTGTTCGCCCAGTGGGATACGCATGTCTAAGAAACGTAGCAATAGTTTCTTCATAATCTGATCCTGGCTAAATGAGGTGGAGGGTTTTTCGAAATGGAGAAGAATGTGGTAGTCCAGGGAGAGTTTAGTGTGTGGGTTTACCTTGATGTCAAACGGGAGCTGTGTGATGTTGACATGTTGTCCTTCGATGCTGTCAGGTCTAACTGTTGGCCAGAGTTTCTGCAGGACTCTTGGGAAAGACATGCGTCCCAATCGTAAATCGCGGGCTTCGCTGGCGACATAGCCCGCGGTTATGAGCTCCTCAATCGGTGTCGTGATGGTGAGAGGGGGGACACCTGCGTCATGAGCTAAAATCTCCATGATAGGGAATCCATACCAAAAGTCTAGCTTGATGGGGTCACAGTTGGGGAGGAGCGGGCTGCCCGATGCTCTGGCCTTCTTGTGAATAGATTTGGTGGAGTCTGGCGAGTCTCGTTTGCTCACGTTCACTGCGTCTTCCATTTCGATCTCTTCGGGGGCATGGGATGAACTACGGGAGCGTCCATTGGAGCGTGTGGAGCCGGCCATCTGTACTGGAGTTGGCATGGGGCAAAGCACGATTATATTGCATTTTTTGGGTAGATACCATGGGATAGATTTAGCATAAGAGTGTTGAGATGGTGATTTTCGTGTGCCTGTGGTTAACTTAGGTGTGCAGTGGTATTTTTGATTCCTGGAGGACAAGGTAGTGACCCTCCTGGAGGTAAGGACCCTCCAGGCATTACGTGGGGTGCCTGGACTTCTCAGGAAGTAGACAAGTTGTACATCATGAAAATGAGAGGAAAACATTACTGTAGAATGAAAATTGGGCTTGGTTAGAGGCGTACCTGGTTGGTCGTACGTACTGAGGTTGTGAGACTGTGCTGGAGTAATTTTGAGTCGCTCCGTTGTGCTCCTATCAGCTGACTGTCGATTGGTCGTGACTGGTTAAGTGAGGCGGGGCTTGTGATGCCGGATAAAACGGATCTGGGGCGGTAGAGTACGAGACTCTGAGTGCTGGATCTGTTGGATCTGCTGCTTGGCCAGGGACTGAACTCTGAGTGCTGGGTCTGCTGGATCTGCTGCTTGGCCAGGGGCTAGAATCTGAGTGCTGGATCTGCTGCTTGGCCAGGGGCTGGAATGTTGGGAAGATCTCTAGTGCGGGAATGCTGCTACTAGATTTGGGTCGAGCTAGTTGCGAGATGCGCCTGCAGGGTGCGGACTAATGGGTAGAGGATAAATGCAAGAAGAGGGAGATTGTGGACTTACAGCGACGCAAGATGGGAGAGCCGCACGGTGGGCAGTCTGCGATGAGGTCACAGTGAGTTTGAGATCCGGAAAAGGCGGCGGGAGGAAGCTCCTGGCATTCTTTTTGTGTCGCAGCCCAGCCTGCAAGAATGTTTACGATGTGCCAACACTGCACTACATTGACACAATACAACACACGAATCCAGTTCCCCGGAGGTCCGACAGTGTGTACCAAGCGTGATTGTTAGTATCCCCAGCTGCCTCGTCCCAGCGACACTACAAGCAGCCCGGTAGTACACTGTCGTCCAGCTTCCTTCCGATCCTCAAGCTTCTCTCAACTCATGCGACGTTCAGAGCGGCTGCGCCTCCATGCGTCCTCCGATCCATGGACGGATACCTCTCTTACAACAAGAATCCCTAAACAATTCTCATGATGTACATAGAATGTGCAATTAGAATGTGTCAATAGAGAGGGTTGACTGTAAATGTTGCAATAAACTCTGCAATATTAAGAGGTACTATTATGAACCTCCCATAGTCCACAACTACAACTTCGATTCAAAGTCCAAATTAAAGCTATTCAAACTTAAATGTTAAGTATTAGGAATTTTTAGTATTCAATACTTGAACATATTATATATCATGCATACTCAAAACAAACACAAACTCAAATGCAAAAAAATTACAAGCATATGGATAAAAGTAAAAAGTAAGCCTAATGAGTTTGTCCCTACTTACCATAGAAGATCACATAACATTCAATAACATGCACTGTATCTGCCTCTGCCTTGGTTCTATAGTAGATGGTGTGAAATATTCCACACTCAATAGTACTTCATTGGTAGCTAAGTGCACACGTGGAGGCTCAAGGTGATGAGCAGAGTGTATGAAAGAAAGGCACTAGGCATGAAGGCTACTAAGGCAGAGGGCTCCAAAACCAACAGGGTTCTAATTCCAACAGAATCTAAACCATGCATTTATTTTAAAACACAAATTTAGGCACATCATAGAGCTCTTATTGGATGTTGACCAAAATGATAAGTTATCTATAGTCTACCTAGATTTAGGTTCTAGAATGATTATTGTGCCTAGATTCTGTTGGAATTAAAACCCTCTTGGTTTTGTAGCCCTCTACCTTAAATGTTATGCACTTTTACAAAAGAAGATTACTAAGAACATAATTACTATGTACATTCACTACTCAATGATTCCACGCTGAAATTCAGCAAATGCTTTGGTCATTACGGTATCAATTACCGTCAGTTGGACATGTTGGATTTATTTTCACAATGTGGCATTCTACAATCTACATGGAGATATCAACAAAAAGTTGTTAGTTCTAGTCAATTTGGACGCGTTAGTTTGTCTCACATTAGTTTGTCTTACATTTCAAAATTTCAAACATATAGTTGTTTTTCCAAATTTTGACAAATTTGTCCATTTCAATTGACTAAAATTATAAATAAAAATATCCACACCTAGATGACATGAAACACTTTAATTCAAGTTCAAATTTTTAATTGAATAAATTAATTTTCATGTATTTATGCTTTGTGCCAAAAATTGCCAAAAATTAGCATTTGCACGCATTGTAGTACAAAATAAATAATATTTTTAATCGTTAAAATTAATCATTTCAAATAACACATATCTAAATGTACTTCATATCAAAAATTGGTACCAAAATGACGTCATTGGATATTTTAAACAAATGTTTTGGATTTCTTTAAGCAATTGGGACATATTTTGATTTTTGTACAAAAAGTCTCTTTTAAAATCTTTAAACCTCTTCAATTTTTACGTGATTTTTTTTTTGTGTACTGCATGAGTGTAGGAAATCAAAACCACATCCGGTCGATTTATTTTTTATTTTGTTTTAAAGAGGGACTTATTCACAGTTGCCTTAGAGGGTGATTTTAGAGTTCAAAGGGCTTTTCGGGGTACCCCAGTCAGACCATTGCCCTAAACTATTGCGTCAAAAAAAATTTGAGTTTGCAAATATGCTACTATACTTGACAAAAAAAACACCATATTAATCCCTAAAGGACCACAACTATGTTTCTCTCCAAACACTCCAAAGCTGCCTAAAAGTACCCCTTTTCATAAAAAGGCAAGTAGTTTTTGATCAAAAACCTTTTTGACCGATCCAACCATAGAATATTTCAACAAAGTTGCTTGTACTTTTTTAGCCTGTTGCTTGAGTTTGAAACTTTCTGAAAATGCCCAAAATGCAAAGTTTAGTCTCAGATTTGGTAAAATGAATTTGGAAATTGAGAATATAGGGGTGTTGGCTCATTGTGTACCAAAATTCAGATGCATAGGCTCTCATTGTATGAAAATTTCCAGGAGCTACCCGCAATTAGGTTTTTCACATTTGCATGATTGTATCTTTTGATCTACACATCACCTACGTACGCAAATTATCATCCCATCTTCGTTACAAAAAGTAGAATCACCACGCAAAATCTCAAAAATTGAGGATCAATACCCATTCCACCCGAAGCCGACCGAACTTGGAAAAATCAGCCTTGGTCCTTTAGGGTTAACATGGATTGTGAATCTGAATAGGAGTATGATTTTTGACACATGGATGGTCAACAACTCAGTAACTCAATGGAATTCAAGAACCAAACCGGCTACAAACTTTTCTTCTAATACGCTGCTGTGCGACTTTTGTTCTAAGAATAGTTGCCCTTGAATGAATGGAATCAAAGACTCCCATTTGCATTGACAAAAGAAAAGAAAAAGAAAGTTTTGGTTTGATGAAAATTTCATCACCTGGGACTTTTCCTGATCCATAGTGACTTTCAGTTGGTCCATGTACAATTTTCTAGAGTTTGAGAAATTGAGCATGATTGAAAATCAGGGCATCAGAATTATTTTATTGTGTGGAAATGGGCATCTTAGAATTTACCGTCAATAAGACATGTATATAATTGTGCATGGCTGCCCAGGCATCCAATAGGTTCATAAATGTCAAAGGTTGGCGAACAATAGTATGAGCAACTGGAGGAACCTGAGAAGTTTGACTCACTTGGCACAGAATTTACTTTCTCTCTGCAGATGACGGACATCAAAGTCCATAACATGTCTATCTGGTCATAAATCGTTTAGGGCTGAGGCTGTCTGAACTTTGAAGTGCTCACTGGACATAAGGTCCTTTAGCAGTTAGGGCCCACTTGCATGTATGGGTGGTCTGTCCGCAAAAAGTAGAAGCTCCACCGAAATGGGTGAATAGAGCAGAATCCAGGAGTATATTTTTCATTTCTACCGAAATGAGTGGAGTATGGGTGGTTCTTGAGACCTCATTTCTTATCTTGTAGTGCCTTTCACCCAACCGATCCTCACATGGAAGCCTGTCCTTAGTGCCTTTCACCCAACCGATCCTCACATGGAAGCCTGCCCTTAGTGGAGTCCATCCTTTTCAACAGTAGCAGTGTAGAAGCTTTTAACATTAAAGACAAATCAAAATGTTAGTGCCTAATCTTTAGCTAAAGATGTATTAGATTACCGACGAGTGGCGAGTAGGTTATCATACATAACCGGTTGAATGTTCGCTTTCCAATCACAACCTATGATCTTCACGATCCAAGGGCGTAGGATGCAAGTTGAAAGGAGTGAAGGTTATGAGTTGCAACTTGTGCTGGCGCTAGTGACGGGTTGCCAATGGAATTGAGCCACGTTAGCGTTGAAAAGTCAACAACCGGTTATGATTTGGAATCTGCTACAGTGATTCGGGGATAGTAGCCAAGATTTTGAGGTCAACAACAAAAGGGCTATAGAACCTTACGGAGGCTTGGAGGCCACTCATAGAATTAATTTATGTTTTTTCCACTCTTTGGGTGGAGAATGTTCACTACTAATGAAGGTGGCATTGTCGAGGGAGTTGCCCAGACATGTGGTGCCCAATTCCACGTATGCACAATGGATTTGTCTCGGCATCTCCCTTGGGAGCGCCACCTTTTCTACTAGTGGTTGGCTGGATACGTTGGTGAGTCCGAGAACTAGGTAGTGAGAACTAGGTATTTCTGTGGAGATGTCAACTGTGTTGAGATTGGTTACAGTACAAGGCATATTAGCCCCTAAAGAACTAAGGATTCATGGTTTTAAAATGACAAAATTTCAATTGATCATATTGTGAAAAATAGATTTCAAATGAGACCAAATGTTATATCATCTCAAATTAGTGAGGAACATTGCACGTGTTGGTAAAAATAAAATTGAACAAAAAGAAGTCCATGTAGGACCTACTCAAAATTGCTTAAAAAATAAGATATGAGGCCCAAATTAGGCTTTTTGGTCTTGTAGGGGGGAACTAATTACCTCATGGATGTAAACTATTGTACACAAAATTTGCATTTGAAGAAAATTTTGCATATTCAATCTTTGAGTTTCATCCATGTGTCAAAAAGTTACACTTATTTACTAATATTCAAAGTTTGTCCCGATGAAATAGAGTTTGGCGTGTACTATAGCACTAGTGGAAAAGGTGCCACTGCTGCGTGTAGTACAAGTGGTGCGGAGTTCTACGCATGTAGGAGCCACTTGCCTAGACATCTCCTTCAAAAATGGCACCTTTTCCACTAGTGTAACCGCAAACATGACAAGGTTAACATTTATTTATTTTGGAAGATTCATGTTCAATGTATGTCAAATTAGTGAATATTTTCTTAAAATTTTTCAATGATACTATATGAAATGTAATTAAATATTTGGTATCTATTTTAAGAATGGTTTACATTGACCTTGCTCTCACTGTAAGTAAAGTAGTATATGTCATACTACAAAAATGAAGACAATAGAGTTATTCGGAAACAGAACTGGTTTTCAAGCGGAGTTCAAGTGAAGTTCTCTTCTTATAATTATAATTTCTAACAATTATTGTTCTTGAATAGTTTCCATGGCCGGGGCTCTTGGCTTGGAGGAATGTGTGGGAACTCTCTTCTAGCATTGGGGAGGTCACAAGTTCTACACCTCATGATGGTGCAAGGCCTTACTTTAGATTATTCTCCAACTCACTATAGACTAGTTTTGCAGTCTTTTTGTACTCAAAACGAGTCTAAGGTGAGTTTAAGGTTTCTTTCCACTTTGAGACATTCTTTTCAGTTAATTCTAACAAATTGAGAGTTTTCAATAGATGAGGTCGCCAAATGTCCATCCAAGAATTAAAAATAATCGATAAATTTTTCAAATTTCAAATGATATTGTACGTGGTTTTACTGATAGAAATTAGCTGATAGTCTTTGCGCACCAAACTCTAACATTGTGTCCATAGACCACCTTTTTACTCGTACTTGATCTAGTTTTCAATGTTTATAGTTTCTATGTGCTAAAATTAAATCCCTAAAGGTCTTTGGGGTAGTTCAAATTCCATAAAAATGTAAAGATGTGTCATAAAATAAGTGATGATTTTAAAACTATGGTTCATTAACTATGATTATCGATTTTTATTTTTATTTTTGAGAGAGTGTTCAAGTGACGATACAAAATAATATGTTAGAACCACATATTTATACATTCATCCATATTTTGGATACAAAATATTTTTTATCCACATATTAATGTTATTTTCATCCAAATATGTTGATTTCATCCAATATTTTAAAAAAAATTGAAGATATTTTGGCGATCTAATTTTGATTTTTTGGTTTTTTGTAGCCAAAATATGTTGATTATAATGACACGTTTGGATATGTCGTTTCAACATAGTATACCAAAGCAAAAAGAGGGGGTACCCTCTTGAATGTGGTCCTCACTTCAATTCAAAATAGAAATGAAGATTGTGTGACATTTCTTCATGAATCCCGCAATCCATGGTATGCACATGGCATTCCCTCATGAGTTAAAAAAGAAAATTCAACAGAAGATTCCCTTGGGATGCTCTTTGGAAAAGGGTACTCCTTCTCTCTGCTCTAATATGCTATGAAGGACCAATACTTATCAATATGATTCAAAATTGGAATTCATAATTATTTTTTAGATTAATTGTGAATTGAATATTAGAGATGTTTATAAGAATAATTTCCCTATGATTTTTGATTGTAAACTTTTAATTACTACACCAAAATCACCATATACTGTAGCCCACAGTATTTACAAGAGGCTTTACTAATAATAAAATTCAAAATATTGTGGTAAAATTCATCCAAATTGGATGAAAAATTGTTTAAAATGAATGAATGTACCAACACCGTTCATCCACCCACAATATATGATAATTTTAGTGTAGCATAGGGGATGCCAAAAAGGCTATACTTTCTCGTAACCCCGGACCACTGGAAAGATTCTGAATAACATTAGAAACCACTCAAAAGATTCCTAAACCAGTGGAAAGACTCTAAATACCACTGGAAAAATGCTAAAACTCCCTTGTACCTAGTGGAAGCACCATTGTTTGGCGTGACTGTATTTTACTGAGTGTTTATACGAATACAATATAAAAATATGTCAATGTATTACATGTCTCAATTTGTTTCTAAATGGCACAAGGGATCGGGTCTCTTGCGAGGGTAGGCGGGCTCTTCTCTCTATTCTCGAAGTGTTTGTAGCTGAGTGAAGCTGCGGTTTGGAACGAGGAATTGTAAAGGACGGAATGATTGCATTAGGGTTTTTGTGGCGCCATAGCTTGAGCATATTTTTTTAAGTGATGGTGTGTTCGTTCTTGTATTAGTTGCAAGCAATTGAAAGAAGGGTCTCGGAAGAGTGATTAGAGGTTTGTCTCTATGTGTGCATCTGAAACCAACATGCTTATCCGACCTCGTTGATACCTCCCCAAGGATCTTCTCTGGTAAGGTCGTCCTTTCAGGGAGTGCACTATTTAATAAATTCAGGAATCACGTGTGTGCATCCCCTTTATTAAAACACCCCTGTATACATTTTTTTTGGAGCTAAAATTAAGCAATATATGTACAAATCTCACAGTCTCAAAATACAATTTTATATGTACACAAGGACTAAAAATGAGGAATTTAACTCCAAGCCCTATGTATATCTACTTTCCGTTCGATTTAAATATGTCTCCTATACGTACATTTTGTACATGTTTGTTCTAAATAATACCCTTGTTGTGCACGCACGTGTATAATTACAGTACTTGAAGAGTGCACTCCCTGGGACCGTCCTTCGTTTGCTCATTTATTTAGTTGTTCATTGTAGTTGTGGATCCTAAAGTGTCCACCCGAAGCTGTTGTTAGTTCCTTGTTAGCTAGTTCAACTTGTGAAAGGTGCGTGATTTTGGGCAAGTACCGGTTTGTTGATTTTTGTGATAGTTGACCATGTAAGAGTTGATGCAAACTCCTGGTCCCTATGAGAAGTGCTTGCATGTCATCTTTAGTTTGAAAGTATTTCCATATTGTTCTAATTGTGATAGTACCTTTGATTGTGCAATACCATCCAAATATCAAGGCATCAAGGGAGCAAATAGAGTTGCTTATGAATTTTTGGTAATTAACCTGATTTTGTTTTTAGGAGCTTTTGAAGTTTCCTCTTAGACACGGTCTTTGCTTCACTTACTAGAGCTGCCTTTCACCTTTTCTTCCTCTCCTTAGAGAATGTCGCCAGATTTGGACATAAATGTCTTAAGAAAGATCACCTACTTCTTTGACACACATCGTGTTATATTTTGAGTTAAAGAATTTTGGAGAAGCCTTGACATCAATCACATCAATAGCCTCCAGATTGACATATTTGAATGAAATTTCTCATCGCCATTCTTGATATTTGATTATGTCTAGATTTGCAATGGAACTAGAGCCATACAAAACCCTAAAAAATCTCTATAATTTGCCAATGAATCATCAAACCTTCATTGCAGTAAGTTCAAGCATCATCGATCGATCGGCTCTCTCAAATTCTCTACTACAAAAACAAATTACCACAATTGCAATTCAAAGCTCAAAGTCGGTGCACAACCTATTCATACCAGTGGAGCTTGTAATTAAGGATGTTCTTGAAGTTTTTTGCTAGCTCACAAAGAATCCTCAAAGTTAACCATAGGTGCTTGATTACTGGCCTGTGCAATTTTATCGCCCGATCAAACATGGTTGCTGCAAAAATTCCAGCAGACCTACAACTCATCGACCAGTGCACACATGTTGCTGAGAATTAATATAATACCATTGAAAGTTATAGTACAATATGCACACCCCTCTTACCAAATCACGACCCTTGCAGAGATCAGTAAAGTCTATCAAGTTAGAAAGAAAAGTAATACCAAATGTGTGTTGGCCTTGGAGAGTGTAAAGGCCGCTCCAGTTTTGTTCACAAGATCCCGTTTATCGATACCTTGCTAAAAATAAAACGCTCAAGCTATGGCGCCACAGAAACCCTAACACAATCATTTTGTCCTTCACAATTCCTCGTTCCAAACTGCACCTTCTTTCGGCCATAAACGCTCTAAGAACAGAGAAAGGAGCCCATCTACCTGCACAACATCAGGAATTTAGGACCTCACTGATTTTTAACGATTTACGTGCGACATCCAATATTTCATGGGTTCGTACATTTTTCGCACGGATTTCGCGCTAATTCTGCACTGAATCCGCACGGCTTCTACATTCACTTTTTTTGTTATCAACAAAGTGCGACATCCGTGCAAAATCCATGCGAAAAATGTACAAACCCATGAAATATCGGATGTCGCATAGAAATCGTTTAAAATCCGTGGGGTCCTAAATTCCTGATGTCAAGAGACCCGACTCCCCGTGCCATTTCAAAACAAATTGAAACATGTAATACACTGACGTATCTTTATATTGTATTTGTATAAACACTCAATAAAATATAGTTACGTCAGACAATGGTGCTTCCACTAGTTACAAGGGAATTTTAGCATTTTTCTATTGGTTCCAAAATCTTTCCAATGGTCCTCAAAATCTTTCTAGTGGTGAAGGGTTATAAGAAAGTATGGCCTTTTTGGCTTTGAATTCATTCCCCTGACCCTAAAGCCCCTCCCCCCCCCCCCCCCCCCCGGACGTTAATGCAAGCACTGTTCACCCATGGGCCCCATTTTCTGAAATTTCCATTTTGGGCACCCTAGGATCTTTTTTTGGCAAATGTTTTTGCAAATTTGGGGCCTACGGTCAAAACTTGGTTTAGGAGGACCCTCTTGGAAATTTAAAACCCTTGGAAGAGGGGGTTGTTTTTTAAGGTGGACCCCTACATGTTCAAAATAAGGGGCAGCTTTTGTCCTCTTGCATTAACGTCCGGGAGGGGATTTAGAGAAATTCGAATTCATTCAGTGGGATGGTGGAGGTCCGGTGCAATGGTGTCAATGTGCCGAATGCCTGCGCGGTGTGAACGGGGTTGAGAGCAGAATCTAATGCCAATGCATGGGATGGGCCCCTGACCCATCCACGTCAGACGGGTAATTAAGGCATCAATTAAAAAGGACGCAGATCGGACGGAATCCAGAGGTCGGGACGACGAAGGATGGATGGGTTCGTCCAACGTGGCTGTGGCCAATCCATGATACCGGGAAAGTGGACGGACGGGCGGAAGGCACAACGAAGTCCACCGGCCATGATACATTTGGGATATAGTGTCAGACGGCGTGCTGAAATCTACAGTAATTTCTACACTAGTGATTAGAGGCACGTTTGTTCGGCGCCTCCTTCCTTCCTTCTGTCCATTCAGAGTATGTACAGTGTGCCCCGTCTATTTGATAGAGCATCTCCAATGGTGGCTCGCTGAACTTGGATGGCCCTTCAAAATATACGGAGCCTAAAATAAATGTGTCCCACCCAAGGCACTTCGAGCATGGGCATAATTAATTAGAGAACCAATCACAAGCCACCACATGCATAGTGGTTGAACAATAAATACAATTTAAAGAGAACTCGCTACATAGGAAACTTTGAGAGTGTTGACTTGATTTTTGAAAGGACCCTTCTTCCTTTTCATTCTTATTTGGCAAGTCATCCATGCTTGAAGTGCCCCGTTGGAGATGCTCTTACCCTTTGTAAATGCAATACCTCCATTAATGTAATAATTTTTCTATTCCCAACTTGGGGACAAAGGAAAAATTGTTATTTGTAACAGCCTCATACTTCCTCCTTTGTAAACCTCCCTATTTGAATGAAAATTTTGGATGAATGTGCGTCAATATTTTTTTATGTTCATCCAGAAAAGCAATACAACATGTACAATGGTGTGCAAAAAAAATGGCCTTGGTTCCGGAAAGTGCATTCCCTTACTAATTTAGTATTGTTTCGACAAGGTTCTGTCATTTTTTTTCTTTCGATTTTTTGAAATTATATAATAAAATTGAAAGTTTTTTACCCAAGTAAGATTCATTTTTACTGTAAAATTTGGTAATTTTTTACAAGTGAAATACCTCTGTAAATGTAAGAATCTCCTCACGGTACTCCAGAGAACTTATTAGAGAGAGGGCACACTGTAAGTTAGTGTGCACTGTACAGCCCACTGTAGCCCTCCCTCCATCACTATTGTTCCGGGAGGAAGGCCTGCCGCAGCATACTTTCAGCGCCTGCCAGTCCACCGCAACACGGCTTCCGTCGTGTCCCCGTTGCTCACGTGTGCTGGCCTCTCAAGCGCGGCTCTAGTTGACGATGCAAGCCCTTCTTTCACATTTCTTTCACATTTCTTTCTCACTTACTGATCAGCCTCCTGCGGTGCTTCTCTCTCTTCTCTCCTGGCGACTAGACTCTTTTAAAGCTGCCCTCCTCGCCTTTGCACTCTCAACACATTTCAAAACCACACACGCTAAGAGTGAAGTGAGCGCGCATTTCGCAAACTTCGAAGTTATCAGACACAACGTTCACGGCGACCTTTGTTTGGAGAATGGATTTCAATGGATCCGATCAAGTGGAATGATTCAGTCTCCTGACGCATATGGGTTCAGTTCTAATCGAGGTAGCATTGCTTGAGAGGTAGGATTTGGATTGCAGATTGAAGGAGATTGACGCGAGGAGTTTAAATTAGCGTAGAGGGAGACAGGGACCAAGAGATTGAAGATAGTGTTGACCAGAGATTGAAGCAGGCGGTGTGATGGCGCATCTTGCTCCGGTGCAGATCAACAAGAGGAGGCGGCTGATGCTGGCGTTGCCGCCCCCTCCTACTCCCACAGCGAAGACCTTAGTGAAGACGCTGGTGAGCCTTTCGAAGGCGGTGTCGTCGTCCGCGAAGCCGAAAGTATGCCAGAACCGGAACGCAACGAACATCGTTCGTCGAATCGAGCTTTTGACGGCGCTCTTCGAAGAAATTCGCGACTCCGACCGTCCTGTGCCGCCGTCGGCCGTGATTGCGTTCCGGGAATTGCACGGGTTGATGCAGCGCGTGTGCTTGTTGCTGGAGGAGTGCGCAGAGAGGAGTACTTTTTGGTTACTCATGGAACAAGAGACGTATGGTCAGTACTTTCATGAGCTCACGCAAAGCTTGGGAACTACGCTGAGCACTCTTCCTCTGGATCTTCTGGCTCTCACGGAGGAAGTGATGGAACAAACCGTCCTGGTGCGTGCACAGGTGCAGCGCGCTCGCCTCTCTCTGAATCCCGTTGAGCTTCAGCTGCGTGAAGATGTGCTTAACATGCTGAAGCGCGTGGAAATGAAACGGAAACCTTTGATATTAGAATTCGTGCGTCTTTTTTACTCTCTGCAGCTATTGAATGCGGCAGACTGTGAGACAGAGATCCATCGGTTGGAGGAGATAAGCATGGAAGAAGATAGGAAGGATGATTTGAAGACACAGCAAGGTCTTGCTAGTTTAATTAGCTTCGTTCGATACGGGAAATATCTGCTCTACTCGGGGAATTTCGAAGAAGTTGAAGACGATTCAAGTAGCTCAAGAAACGGCACCGAGACCGTTGAACCCACAAACAAGAGGGATGAAGACGTCCCAATGCTCAGTCCTCCCGCTGAGTTCCTATGTCCGATCACTCTTGACCTCATGCGTGACCCTGTGATCGTGGCAACGGGGCAGACATATGACAGAACATCTATCGCGAAGTGGATTCAGGCAGGACACTCCACATGCCCGAAAACAGGTCAGAGGCTCACGCACAACAATTTAATCTCGAATTACGCGTTGCGGAGTTTGATTTCCCAGTGGTGTGAAGACAACAACGTTCCATTCGAGAACGAAGGAATGCGCAGATTTTCCAGTAAGAAAGGCGCTAGTATTCAACATGTTACCAGCACAGGAGCGGCTCTGGAGGCGATGAAGCTCACTGCGACATTCTTGGTTGAGAAGCTGGCTACCGGGAACGAACATGTGCAGAAGCAAGTGGCGCGTGAGCTTCGGCTGCTTTCCAAGGCGGGAGCCGATAACAGGATTTGCATTGCGGAAGCAGGAGGCATTCCTCTCCTCCTTCCTCTCCTGTCGTCCTCGGATGCGAAAATGCAAGAGCACGCCGTCACAACGTTGCTGAATCTTTCCATTGTGGACGGGAACAAGACGGAGATTGTGGCCGCGGGCGCATTGGATTTGATTATTGAGGTGTTGACATTCGGGCATACACTGGAAGCACGCGAAAACGCGGCTGCGACATTGTTTTCGCTGTCTGTGGGTGACGAGGTGAAGGTGCAGATTGGGAGCAAGTTCGATGCAATTCCATCGTTGGTCACTCTTCTGCGGGAAGGAAGCGTGCAAAGAGGGAAGAAAGACGCCGCATCTGCATTGTTCAACTTGGCTGTCTACCACGGCAATAAGGCCAAGATCATTGCAGCCGGTGCGGTGCCAACGCTCGTTGCCTTCCTCGCAGACGAATCCGCCACCGTCGCAGACGCGTGCGCGGCGGTGCTGGCTCTGCTCGCCACGCTGCCAGAAGGCATCGACGCAATTCGCGATGCGGCCGCCATCTCCGTGCTCGTTTCGCTCCTTCGACACGGCACGCCGAAAGGCCGCGAATACGCGACGTCGGTGCTCCTGGCGATGTGCCGAACGCGCGACAAAATGATCACCGATGAGATCTTCCAACAGCAGAACCACGTCATCCCATGCCTGTACAACTTGCTCACGTCAGGCACCGTGCGAGCCAAGCGCAAAGCCACCTCTCTCCTTCGCCTCCTCCGCAGCTTGGAGCCGGTCGAGAGTTACAGTCACCAACATATCATCCGAACTCGACTGCCATCTCATTGATGAGATGAATTCCAGCTCAAGATAGTCTAATGCTCGCAACATGAATGAACGATCATGTACTACTGTACAGTTAGAACTTTGGTGTACACCAGCAAGTTTTGCAAACAAAATTAATCTGTGTAGCCTGAGATCGTTACTAGTGACGTCGAATCTTACAGCAGTTTCTTGTAAATCAGATTGCGGCATTCACCTCTGAACATGATCTTGAATGTTGTGTGCTGCGACTGAATCGACCTCAACAGTGGCGACCGGTAAATTTATAATGGATTCCAATAGTATGGGAATTAAGTTCCCTTGGATCCACTAAGTCAGCTCTGAAAGGGCTCCCAATTTTGCGAGTGTAGGTCCTTCCAGTTTAGTCTGTGCCATGGACATCATAGTCTTGAGAGTTTGTACTATACATTTCTCAACAATTCATTCGATTATAAACATCTGAAAGCCCAATTTTGATGGTGTAGGTCCTTCCAGTTTCTGCAACTTTTAGTCTGTGCCATGGATATCATAGTCTTGAGAGTTTGTCCTTCACATTTCTCAACAATTCATTCAATAAACATTCAATACACTTATTCACTTCCTGTCTGACTACACTCTTGCAGTTGGTGTGCTTTCTCCATATTTCACACAAATTTATATAACCACTCAGACTGATAAATGAGCCTTTTAAAAAAGAAAGAATTCCATTGTCACACTGTGTATCCATATTGTAAATACCGAAATTCAATTAGGTTGCAATGAGGGCTAGGTTTTGATGTTTTGACCAGGTTTTGTATTGCCAATCCATACTATGAGTGTATCCGCAAAATTGATAAGACCACAAGAACTTCGGATAAGTAGAGGGGTTTGGTCAGGAATAGCCAGGGGCAGTTGGACCAGTGCATTAGAGAAATTCTGAATCCTCAACAAAGTCCCCAGAGGAGGGGGGACAAGGGAGTCTAACACGTTTAATTTTCACTCAAAAATGCTTTTTCCTTATCTCTGCCATCTCTACCTAAGGAGATTGAATGTACTGTACAGTACCCACCAACAAGTTTACGTTCAAATTTTCGAACTCCAAGTGCCAGTGAAAAAAAAGTGCAACTTTGAAAAATCATATCTCCCAATTTACAACTCCAAACTTCACGAAACTGCCACATGTTTGTTTAGAAACAAGTTAACTACATTCTATGTGTCATTAGTATGCAAATTTGAGCCATGTGTAAGAAAAATCAGATTGCATTAATTGCACTCCAAGTTGTGTTTGTAGCTCCTACACCGTGATGACAACATCCATTCTTCTTGAGCCAACACACTTCAGATTTTTGTGAGTTTGAGCTTCATATATGGATCTCCAACAACCTTTCAACAAAAAAGCATACTTCGTTCAAGCAATGTGGTAGCTTGTGGATACATTGTGGAGTGTTTTTGGTGAGTAATTGCAATTCTAGTGGTTTTGTTTCTTGAGCTTCCAACTTTGCACAAATAGTAGAATTGGAAGGATTCATTGCTTCTTTAGGATTTTGGTGGGCATAACATCAACTGGAAAAAAGAACTCACTCAAATTTGTAAGTGTTGATGCTCCAGTTCTCAATTCAAATGGCCTTAGATAGCTTGAAAGATGGTCTTGAAAAATGGTCTTGAAATATACTATCCAAAAGGAAGAGCTACCGCAAAACAAAGAAAAATTAGTCAATACCATTCAAAGGGCATGGGAAGAGGTGTTTTTAGAGATGATTGAAGTTCTCCTTGCTAGCATGCCTCACTGTATGAAGGCTGTAATCTAAGCTAATGGTGGTAGCACTAGATGGTAGATAGTTTGTCAAAAATGCTATATTTACATATAAATGTATAAGTTTTTTTGTAAATACCTAACATATTAGTAAAGTAGATTTCATTATCTCTCCAACGCACTTTGCGGTTTGTGATTTGGATCATTTTTGAGCAAATGGTGGCAATTTGAAATTGGAGATATGTGCCTTGTTTCTGCAGAATGACTGCTGTGAACGTAAACTTGTTGGTGGGTACTGTACAGTCAGGTACAACATGCTTACGAATTTTTCAATCAGTTTTCATTAGAAAGTTCAACAATTTTTAGGAAGCTCTAGCATGCTCAAAAATGAACCGATTTTAAAACCACAAATTGCATTGGAATTGCAGTGAAGCGTGCTTCAACTTCATAATAAGTGAAAAAAGAATTATTTAGAATAAGACAACATTTGGATTTCTTTTATGCACTATCTATCATTTCATAGTGAACCTGTGGAAGATAGTCAAAGATTTTTTGCATTAAGGTAAAGAACAAGTAAGAAACCATACAAATAGTTCAAGTGGTGTGGGATCAAGTATCTCTAAAGCAATTGTGAAGGTTCATTTTTAAGATGTACCATTAAATACAAGTTGTAATTTTCACAAATGGTGGCAGCACTAAATGGTAGATAGTATATAGAAAACATCAGATTTTTTGTATGATTTTCAATTACATATGTGTATTTGTAATGATGATAAAGTAGACTTTAGTGTGATTCCAATGCAAATTAAAATTTGAAATTCCGATCATTTTTTAGCATACAGGGGCCTTCCAAAGTTCCCACAAATCTCAACTGGAACCAAAATTCGTAACCATCTTGTACCCGACTGTACCTGGGAGTCTCATTCTTTTAATTGATCAACGACTGTTAGACTCACAAAATTCACACAAGCTGACGCCCAAATTTGTCGGAAATTTGTCGCTCGTATACCTTGCTTTGTTGGTTTTGCTGATAACATGGTAGGGCCTAGTGGAGGGTTCCGACTTTTTGTAATGGGCTATTTCTGTGGGGACCAAAGAAAGCATCTTTCAACTTGGACATTTTTCAAAATGAATGGAGTTTGATGAAATTGTTTGCACTTGGGTTTCAAACGATTCTCGAGTTGTGTACGGTGTCTAACTTTAGTCTCTATAACTCACCCCAACATCTTCACTATCGCGTAGGATTTGTCCCTGGAAGTATACCATCAATTTTTGCCTTCAATAAATAACTCTATTAGTTTCTCAAAAATAACATAACGTTCTTCAGCCCCCCTACTGTTCGCGTCCAAATCTCAAACATGAATCACAGAGAATTTTCTCTAACTTTAGCTGGGCTAAGCAAAAAGGATTGGAGAATTTAATTATTTTATTGGTAGTTTCTCTACAGTGCTACTGCAATGTAGATGGTGTGGTCCAACAAGGTCTGAAGAACGTTATGAAACTCAACCTAAGTCGATTTCTGATTTTCCAACACTTTGTGCACATTCCACAAATTCTCAAAGATGAAATCATAGAACAAATGAAAGTAGACTCTTTAAACAAACATTTTTTGAAACATTTTCATTCTTCAACTCTCATTGGTTGCCTCAAAGAACTTTTCGATAATTTTAGTTGGTTCTTGGAATTGGTTGGTAGTGAAAACTTGTCGCCGTCTTGCATCTTGTGGCCGTCTTGCATCTTGTGGCCGTCTTGCATCTTGTGCCTGGTACTTCAAGCCCCATTTCTACATGTCCACTTTTTGAAGTACATTCTATTCTTTTATTTTTCGTCCATAGCTGCTGAATGCATTTGTTGAATGTGAACGAATACGACTTCAATTTCAAAGTAGCAGACAAAGTTGGGGTTCCAAAAGTGCCTGCATTTGTGGAATGTGAACGCGTGAATGTGACTTCAATTTCAACGCATGCATCCAAAGTTGGGGTTCTAAGGGAAAAATAACAGAGCAGCCAACAGTATGACCCCATATACCTCGAGTATGGGCTGTATGGCATTCGGGAAAATTGCAAAATATGCACTCAGAACTGTCTAAGATTAGTATATTCCCAAATTGTAATTACTTGTTTTCTTCTTCAAAATTTTGGTAGAACTATGCAAAGAACTAACATACAATTTAGTGCATCGCCACTGGTCGATTGGAACATTGAACACACGCCAAAGGCGGTTTGGTGCGGCCACCTTCCTGGCAGAGTCACACCGTTGGTTCTCCATCAGGAATTTTCAGTAAGCCGCTTCAAAAGGGAGCCCCAACACGATAGGATGGAGAGTACATCTTGTAACTCCAACATGAATTTTTAGTAACGCCTCTTCAAAAGGGAGCTCCAATACTGTGGGATGGAGTTTCATCTTGTGACATTCCAAACTGTGGTTGCATTGACCATGGCCAAAATGCAGCCCGCCAAGGAAGAGAAAACAGTCTCAAGGTTGTGAGGAAGCTTCCTGGAAAGAGTGGAGATGGCAGGGTGGATGATGACTGATGGGTGGGGAATTGGGGATTACATCACGAGTTTCAGCGGCCATTTTGGAGGGCCAGTAAACTGGTTGTTGGCGAGTCCAGTATGGGGTCTTAGGTTTCGATGCTTAGTGTAAGGTGCAGTTGTAGCCATAATATGTTTCTTATTAGAACACAATTAATTCAAACTCAGGTCTCAGGGTCGCTGTAGAAGCAAACAAGGTGCAACTCCCTTGACAGCCACAGGGCAGATTAGAATACAGTCGAGCCAGCACAGAACACAAGTCCTTCCAGAACAGTATATATATTCCTTGAATCTCAGGTTCATACAACTTGCTAGCAAAGCGTAGCTTACGCCCCGCTTTACCGACAAAGTCGACAACTTACATAAATTATTTCTCTAGATACAAAAGCGGCCAGCAGATCACTGAAATCAACTGAAGATCAGGATGCGGCCAGGCTCTGTCAATTAATTCCGGGAGTCTGCACAGTCTCTACTACGCAATGTACAGGCTCACACCGTGCTCCGAATTTTCTTTCTAAAACTTCTGGGAATGGCTGACGTTGACTTCGAAGTCCCACACCTGGAACGACCCCTCCACGAAGTCGTAGAAACCGCCGTGAAGGCTCACCTTCTTGCCGATCACCTTCTCCTTCACCCACGGGTACGACAGCAAGTTGGTCAACGACACGTTCACCGATTCCTGCACACACAAATCACAGCTTGCATCAGAAGCATGCTGGACAATGCAGAGATCAATAGCCGGGAACCGGAAATCAATTAGCTAGTAATTCGAGTTAAAGCCGACTGTAACCAATTCTAGAAAGTATCCGTATGAGAAAGATCATCAGTGTGGAATCGGACCTTCTCACAGAACTTGCATTGTTCGTCGACATCGTCGGATCCCATGACGGCCTTGGTCACGGCGCGGGCGGGCTGTCCAATCTCCAACCAGCTTTCGATGAAGTCGCTGCAGACGGTTGGTAGTTTCAACGTCAGTATTGTTTAAAATATTACGTTTGATAGAAGAAACAAGATGGAAATGAAGGGAGGTGGTGCGTACTGGCTGCCCTGGCCGGCCTCCGTGGTGACGAGAGCCTTGATGCCACCGCACAGGCGGTGACCGATGACGATGATGTGCTCCACCTTGAGGTGCTTGACGGCGTACTCCAGCGCGGAGCTGACGGACGGGTACCCGCCCTGCGGCTCCCACGCCGGTACCATGTTGGCCACATTGCGCACCATGAAGGCTTCGCCCGGCGTGAAGCCCAGGATGGTGGCTGGGTCCACTCGCGAGTCTGAGCACGCGATCACCATGTACTGCCACAAAACCACATGAATTGCCATCAACCAAACAACTCAAATCGCACAAAAAATCAATTAAAAAGCCTGCAAAAAGCAAAAAGAAACCATAAAGACCGCATCGTTCCAGAGCCAATTCAGCTAGCACGCACCTTGGGCCATTGTCCGGTCTTGAGCTTGTCGAACAGAGCACTATCCTTGCTGAACACACGAACAATCATTTCAACGATTAACGTTTTCGCAATCACAAAACAGAGTACGAACACAAAATAGTACTGCCGTCGAATTGATCGAATACCCTGCTAAAGAGAAACTGGTCTGAAACGGGGGAGATGGCGGAGGGCTTACTCGTAGTGGTTGGTCTTGAAGGTCTGGAACCCACGGCCGAGTCGGGCGATGGCATCCTCAGGGGCCTTGGCACCGCCGTTGCCCAAGTATGTCTTCTCCAAGGCGGCGATAGTCTCCTCGAGCTTCTTGGCAGACTCTGGGCTCGCCCTGTTACAGTATCACTGCCTGTGAGAACAAAAGCAACAAAAAGCACACTACTAGTAACTAGCTCTAGTTCGATCTGTAGCAAATTCACAGCAATCCAACATAATGTGCACAAATTCAGTGTACAAGGGCACGCACTTGACGAGGGCGTCAATCTTCTGCTGGAGGTGGGCAGCCATTGCTTCGGCGGTGGATCGTGAAGTGGAAGCTGGTACTTCGGATGTGCTAGAATCAATCGCGGATGGCTGCAATGAGATCGAAAAAACCGAGTGAGCTAGCACACCTAGAAAAAAACAACGAGCTACACGCATTACAAATCCGTCCCGAATCAGCGCGCAAATCTAATATGTTACAGAGTAATTACTGCCCCCGACTTTCAGCCAGAAAATCCGTCGCACATGAGAAAAAAGAAAAAGCAGACTTGGAATGATGATTCCAGCTAGAAACGACCTCCGAGACGGGGCTCGTCTTCCGCCCCCAGAGCTTAGGCAGAGACCCTCCACAGCCGCAAGGACCCTTCATACACATGGATCGACGACGAAAACACGGTACCAACAAGGTTGAAGAGGAGATCGAGCACTCACCAAAGAAGGTCGGAGCTCAAAAGATGGATCACCAGGCACCGCAGCAGACGATTTGTAGCGAGCTGAAAAGCGGATTGGAGATCGAAAAAGCGAGGCGAGATGAAAGAGTGAGGAAGGGGAGGAATATATACCCGTCTCCTGGTCCAGACGCTCCGGATCACGAGCTGGCCATTCAATACCACCGAGACGCCGACGATAGCCCCGGATGGATCATGGGTCTCACATTCTAACTTAGATTGGAATCATCCGTGTATGCATGCACCTTCCGTCCAAGCTCTTCGGATGCGAAGCAATATTTTATTATTTTATTTGTATTTGTATTTGTTTCGTAACAATCGATGCGTAAAGCATACTGTACATACTGTATCTAGTACAGATGCGAAGTGATTCATCTGGCCAACTGGTGAGTCCTAGACTTTAGACGTCCGCCATGCCAGTGAGTGACCTCAATTAGCAAACCGCCAGTAAATTCCGGACTTGGAGCCGCCCACCGAGACTAGCACCGAGATAAATTCGTAACAGATTATTATTCCTGGACGGGAATGGATGGATGGGTGCCGGCTGCCGACGATGACCAGAAACAACAGCAGCATCAAACGAGATGTGCACAGCATGTGCACTGGCATGGGCTTACGAGGGAAGCCACTCGTAAGCTAGACGCAGGCAGCATTGATGACGATAAATGTGGTAAGCTCCGAGAATTGAATTTACAAAATAAATAAATAAAATGGGGAGAAAATCGAGTGATACAGGAAACCCGCAAGCGCAAGTGAAGATGAAATGGGACGAATTTACAAAATAAATAAATATAAATAAATAAATAAATAAAATGGGAAAATTGTGAGTGATGCAGGAAACTTGGAAGCGCAAGTGAAGATGAAATGGGACGAATGAATGAATGAACCTGCTTTGCAGGGGCTTTTCTAAGTTGTGGTGGCCCCTCTTCTTCTACAGGTTCACTTTGTCAACACAACAGACACTGCCGCGTCTGTCAATTCAGCAAGCTTTGCAGAAAGCTTTGCAGGAGACTGAGTGTGGTCTCTCTCTCCCCTAAGCAGGGATTTTTCTGCAATTTTTCATTTTTCAAACATTGTAGCCCTTTCATCTACTGTAGATTTCAGATGACTTCATCCATGACATTGTTAAGTCTTAGATTTTGTACCCCTACTAAAGTTTCCAAGATTTTCTCCGATGCTCTTTGATTTCACATCTTAAGTTTGTCTTACTTGCTTGACTCCTACTAAATTCCCTCACATAATGACAAGTGTCATCTTTCACTCCAATTCCAAGGAAAGTTATTGTATCAGTAAAAAATCAAACCAAAGTAGTAAGAGGTGTAGAACCCTATTGTTATAGAATGTAAATACATAATTGAATGAGAATTTGCTTGAGAAAATTGATGAAAGTGTGTCAACATGGATGAATATTTTGATGAAATGAATTTTAATCCAAACTAAGCTCTTTTTAAAAATAATTTCACTTTTTGGCTATATTTCACCAACTAAAAAAGATTGGACCCTGAGTCTGTACAGGTCCCCTTAAGGTATGTTTTCACTTGGTGTTAAGAGTGAGGGTTTTAGGAATGAATTCATATATAGGCGGGGGTGCATTGTACTAAACATGTACGAGTATACGTGAGTGCACAGAAGGGGTATTAATATGAACATTGAACAAGCAATTCTCTATTTTTGCACTCGGCCATATAATCATGCACTTGGTTTCTAGGCACACTAAAACTTCAATCCAGTAGAAATTGCATGAAAATTTCAGCCAAATTTTTTTTCCCACAATTTTGGTTGCAAAACGGATATATTGCAAATTCTTGGAAATTGTCGAGTCTTTTTCTTTTGAAATAAACATTACTTGCATTTAGGATATTTCATAATTTGATTCTATATATAACAAAATTCTCTCGTGAAATCGATTCTTGAACAATTCATAAACAAATAAAGAATCAATTTTTGGGAGGAGGTGATGGAGAACTGTTATCAAACAGCAATTGCAACACCCGACTCCCAAACATGCGACTCCCAACTCACCAGGCACAGCCAAAATCCCTTACTTCTTTATTTATTCATTATTATTTTTTCTTTTTCTTTTTTAATTATTTTTTCATTCGCTCTAAGGAGTAGAGGTGCGCAACTACAATTTCCAGGCCTTACTCTAGCTTGATATATTTATAATTTATTTGTTTGTTCGCTCTCGAGGATGGAAGGTGTGCGGCCACAAGGTCAACGCCTTGGCCTAAGTCAAGGCCAAGGCATGACGGCTAGGATTTGGCCTTGGTTTTGACTTTGACTTAGGCCAAGGCCATGGCCCAACCAAAGCCTTGACCTTGTGGCCGCTCACCCTCCACCCCCTAGAGATACGAAAACATTCAAAATAAAAAATATTTTTTTAAAATTTGATTTTTTTTTTTTTTGTGCCCTAGGATGTAGAGGGTGCGCGGCCCCCTCTCTGGCAGCCCCAGCCAAGGCCTTGAGCTAGTGGCCGCACACCCTCCACCCCTTACAGAAAATGAAAATAAATAAACAAATAAATAAATAAAGGAAAAATCAATTTTTTTAAATGAGTAAATAACGAAGTAAAGAGCTTTGTTGGGCCTGACCAGTTGGAAGTCGCATGTTGCGATTGTTGCCCGACAACGATTCTCCATCACCTCTCCTAAAAATTTGATTCTTAATTACCTATGAATTTTTCCATAATCGATTTCACGAGAGAGATTTGTTGCATATAGAATCAAATTATGAAATATACTAAATGCAAGTAACAGTTTTTTTCAAAAGAAAGAAACTAGACAATTTCCAAAGAATTTGCAATATACTCGGTACTTCTTTTTGTAAAGGCTTTTCCATAAAAATGAATAAAATTCAAATTTTTGTTATGAAAAATCTGAAATATTTATATTTTATTGCAATACACTTCACATTTCAACAAAAACAAATAGTGTTGTCTTTTTGTAAATTTTTCTTTTTATACAATTAGGTCCCAAAATATTGCACTTGGAGAAGTGCTAAAATAGGAAATTGCGTGTTATTGTCGTAAACATACAATAAACATATTTAGAGCTGAAAATATTGTCGCGCACTTACATTAAACATATATTTAGGTCAAAATAGATTTGTATACAGAAGTTTTTAGACATATAACGCCTTGTATATAGGGGGGTCATAAACGCATGTGATTCTCAAACATAATGTAGAGTGCACCCCTGGGCATATACACAACTTTTAGATTCATTTCATTTTGCTAAAACCACTATTGTACGAAGATCAAGTGGGAACTGGCATTGATACCTTTACAATAACTTAACATACATGTTTCGACCTAAATCACGCAATTTTTATGAATAGAATTGACTACAATAAATGGTGTATTTAGTATCCGGGGAGAATTGATGTCTTTTACCATAGTTCGTTCAAAAGTGGATAGAAATAGTGTCCCTACACTACGTAGAGGTTTACCACTTGTCATCCCCACTTTCATTGAGGGTGCCATGTTCTTTCCAAGTAATGAGAGTGACATGAGGTGGCATGCCATCTTTATTATAAAATTGCCATATGTCATTGGAACGCTACATTCATTTTTTTCTTACAAAGACACTATATTTTCCTAAAATGAAATAGTGTCCGGGTTGAGAATAGTGTCCCGGACACTAAATACGCCATTTAATATACAGTGTGCTTCGTAGATTTTTCCCCAGCTCCTTTGCGCTCCAGTCATATAGTAGGTTGTTTTTTTCATTTTCCATTTTTTCCTTTTAACTGCAATGTCTCCAAAAAAATGATTCAAACTTCTAGTTCCGATGAATTTCGTATAATTTTTTTGTAGTTTAATGGTTACAAGATAAAATCTAGCCAAAATACAGTTGTCCCTCTCAATTGAAAGCATAATAAGGTAGGATGTCCTAAAACCACCACCACCCCCAATTATGACATGTAGACCTTTCTTGGGGCCACTACAGTTGAGACTCAAAACCGCCAATTTCACTATTCAAGCAAACCAATGGCATGCCAAGCATTGCGAAGAAATAGTTGGTGGTTTTCAGTATCATTATGAGTGAAAATTAGTATCACGTGGTGTGGACATGGGGAAACCTAGAGGTCTGATTTGGGTGACGAAGTTCTTTTCACTTTGGAAATTTGTATCAATTTGAATATTGGGAATTAAATTGCGAAAATTTGTGCATTCCATGAGAAATCTTCTTCCAAATGACCGAAAAATATTTCTCATAAATAACCTTGTTAAAATGAGGCCATATTTCTTAAGTTGGTGGTTTTAAAGACATCCTACCTTAGAGCACTAGAAGGGAGCACCTTTTCAAAGTGGGTCTCAAAGAAAATATTCACTCTTCTAAGTGATGTATGAATGTCACTTGTATCCCATAAATTGTGGGATTTTCTTGTAATTGCCATATAAACTTCGTTTCTAATCATAACTAGATTGTGGTCCCATTTGAAAAGGGTGTTTGTTGATATGCTCTAGTATGCTATGCTCTATTATAACATGTTTGGGAAGCCCTAACTTTAAGGGGCGGTACGCATAGATTACCATACCCAGTCGGCAAAAATAATTATAAAAAGATATTATGCCTAAATTTTTAGAAAATCATTCTTTCAAAAAAAATCTATTTTTTGTGATAAAAAGGAGAATATTATAGAATATTCAAAGAATCTCATATAATATTCATGGGGCATTGTCTGTGGCATTAGAAACAACATGAGGAAAAAATAGGATATTTTTTAATCTTTAGGAGGTAAAAATTATATATTTTTTGGATGTAAAAAACTATGATAAAATTTTAAAATACCTCTTATAAATAACCTATGTCCCTAAAAATACTTACAGTTTTATTAAAAAAAAGTAGGGTGCCAAATAAAAGGGTTGCAGGAAAACAATAAAATAGGATGAATTTTAATTTGAAGGAAGAAGGAAAAATGAATGAAAAACCATGAAAATGTTGTTGTAGAGAAGGTCATTGCACCGGGTGTCACATCCTTTTTAAATAGATGCCCAAGCCTTGCAAGAGACATGCTGAAAGTCCGTGGTGAGGAAGAAGAATCATACAAGAGACGCGGTGAAAGTTTGGTGAGCAAAAACGGATCTTGCAAGAGACACGATGGGCAAACTAATGGGCGTCTTAATAGAAAGGGATGAAAGACGTGATGACTCTTGGAACTATAGCATACCATTGTTGTGCCCGAAAATTGGCCTATCTTGAGCTTTACACTAGAGGCCAAAGTCCAAAGGTTGTCACCTTCCAAAGGGCCTACATGGCGGCATATTTTGTGGAGTTTGGTGCTAATGCAATTGACTCTCGGGGAAGAATTGGGTCGACGGAGAATAGAAACCCAATTCTCCCTAGAAACTGTCATTCTTTTTAAATCAGAGGCTCCAATTATATATTTTTAGTCCAAGACTTTGGATGCTCGGCATGAATTGGGTTTAAATTATGACGGCCTCTCGCCATAGTGTGGCTCTTGGTTAGTATTGCTTGAATCGTTCTCTTAAGAACAACAAAGCCTTGAGAGGGCTTTTGGGTTTTTTTTTAAATGGTATTTTGAGCTCTAAAATGATGTTTTTAGCAAAAAATGAAAAAACTGTCTTCCACCAAAATGTCCCAATCTATCTATTGGAGTTGTTTATTTCTTAAAATAGTAAATATTAAGGGAGATATACACATCAAAAAAATTCATATCATAAAGTCAACTAATCCTTGATCATGCATAATTCCATGAAGTTTTGTACAATCATGATTTTTTTTCAAAATGTGTCAAATGAATGTTTGTTTGTTTTGGTTTTTTTAAATTTCTAATTTTAGATTCCTTCCATCACCCAAATTGAGGAAAAACCAAAAAAAAATGGTCTCCATAGCACTTTTTGATGACCTACTCCTTTGTAGCAATGAAACAAATTGCTAATTTGATGAATTAAGGTAAGAAATGACATATTTTGTTTTATTTTGGTGTACACTATAATGTAAAAAAATAAATTTCTCAAAACAATGAAAGGAAAGTTGTGAATATAGTCCTCAAAAATGAAGAAAACCTCTAGACGTTTAAGGGTTAACCCCTAAAGGACCTTGACTAGATGTTACTCTCCAAATACTCCAAAGTTGCCTAAAAGCACCCCTTCTCAAAAAAAGGTAAATAGTTTATGATTTTAAACTTTTTTGGCTAATCCAACCGTATAACATTTCACCCAATTTAAATTTATTGGCATTTACAAATTTTCAACTGTTCAGGGTTCCTCGATAATAAGATTATAAGCTACAAAGTTTGCTGCATCTTTTTTTTTGGCCTCCTACCCAAGTTTGAAACTTTATGAAAAGATCCAAAATGGAAAGTTCGATCTCAGATTCGGTAAAATGAATCTAGCAGTCCTATATATAGGGGTGTTAGCTCATTGTGCAAATAAATTTCAGATGCATAGCTCATTGTATGCAAAATTTCAGGAATTGCCCACACTTAGGTTTTTCACCTTTGCATGATTGTATCTTTCGATCTATAAATCAACTACGTACGCAAATTACCATCCCATCTTTGTTACAAAGAGTAGTTCTAATCACCACAAGAAATCTCAAAGAAACCAGGATAAAAAATCCATTCACATTGATCTGACCGAACTTGAAAAATCAACCTTGGTCCTTTAGAGGTTAAGTGGACAGTGTGAAAAGGATGTTTAATATGAAGTGGAGTTGAAAAGTGTGATATAGTATTGGGGAGGAGCCAACACTACTAGATACCGTGTCCCATTTTACCCCCTGAAATAGGAAAAAGACAAGAAATTTTTGCCCTAATTATTTTGCATACCTTATAACTATTTAGAGTGAACAAATAAGAGTAACTATATTAACCCCTAAACATCCTCACCCCTCTCCAAATTCAACAGTTTTGCAAAAATGCATTATAAAATGCAATTAAGAGGAATATTTGAACTTGGTTTATTAATAATAGTTGTACATTATGAATTTTAAATTCTATCCATACAGTTAGATCTGCGATTGCTATCACCGATATTTTTCTATATAATTTTAAATTAAAAATTAAAAATTCTTTTGTAATTTGATTAAGAATAAGATATTGACAATAAGGTTAACCAAAAAGTCAACCCAAATAGGAAAGTTTTGGAAAACTCGTTGAATTCCTCTTGAATCCATATTGAAATATAAATAGACCAAAAACTAGTCTATGACCAGTTGGGAGACAATCTAAAACAAGGTTATGTCATTATTCTCTACACCTCGCTAAAACTCCCACACCTTCCACCAATGCTCCAAGCCCATGGCCCACAAGGAGACAATATATGACACGGCACTATTCAACCCAAGTATAGTTCAATAGAGAGGTTAGAAGTAGAGCAAAAAGGGAGGTTAAGGTAGGATGTCCTAAAACCACCACCTCCCCCAATTATGACATGTAGACCTTTCTTGGGGCCACCACAATTGAGACTCAAAACCACCAATTTCACTATTCAAGTAAACCAATGGCACGCCAAGTATTGCGAAGAAATAGTTGGTGGTTTTGGGTATCACTATGAGTGAAAGTTAGTACCACATGGTGTGGACATGGGGAAACCTAGAGGTTTGATTTGGGTCACAGGTTACTTTTCACTTTGGAATTTTGTATAAAATTGACAAATGCGAATTAGATGTTGCAAATTTTTGCAATCCTCATCAAAACCTATTTTGAATGCGGTCATATTTTTTTTTCGAATTTAGCATTGCCAAAAATAGGCCAGATTGCTTAGGTTGGTGGTTTTAGGACAATCAACCTTAGATGCGCTTCTTTTCGGTTAACTCAAATTTGTAGATAAAATTTGTTGTGATGGGTTGAAATGTAATATTCTAAGTGTAGTGATCTTTGGAGATTTTTTGGTTGTTTAATTTTATGAGTTGATTTTTTCAAGAGCACTTTTAGACTAAAATCTTAGAATTTTTTGGTGAATCACTACAACTTGAAACGAGGCATAAAAATTTCACAAATCATCCCCGTTCTAATCGAATCACACATGCATGACGCTAACTTCCCATAAAAGATTCAACAAAAAATCTACACTGCAAAAAGTGCATGACTGATGAGAAAATGGAGTTTGCTTCTGTACATCAAGCAAAAAATGCCTAGTTGGGTAGTTAGGGATTAAAACTAAACACGTGATAATTTATTCAAACACAACTTCTCTTTCAGGATAACTCTAATTGTGACCAACACTACTCAATCTTGTTTTACCCAATTGTGATGCATGCCTTTCCGGGACTGCTTTTTGTGGTGAAATACGACACTATGTTCTACTACTGTCAGTAGCGCAAGTACAGAAAAGTGCAGGACTTTGGAAGCAGTGGAATCACAAAAGCTGTCTATCCGTTTGGGAATGCTCACGAATTCCAGCCCACAAACAGGAAGCATTGTTTTCAGGCCGCACATCTCCCTTCTGATCAGATAACTCTTCTCAATCCTGCTTTTATCCACTCACTCTTTATCCTCCTTACTCCAATGGATTCATGTCACTCTGGAGTTTGACAAGTGTGTGGATACATGCAAATGTGTCCTTCCACAAACCCACAATGCACCAATCACTCACCACTCTTTCTACTCGGAAATTGAATGCCCATCAATGTGCGTATCATTGGTCTTTGCAAGCATTCTGCAAAAAGGAACTCAAGGCCTGCCATGGCCAATGCATCCACAAGTTTTTGCAACACCACAAATAATGAGATTCAGAATTAAAGCTGTGTAAGAGCATCTCCACTAGCACTCTGGATACGGCTCTGGCTATGGAAAAATGGATGAGACTGGGTTGGTGAACAACTTTTTTGGCCCGTGACACTGCATAATCCACTAAAGAGCACGGCCCCCAAAATCACTCTTGCTAGTTGAGTTATCTGTAAAGTCACCTTGAATTTGAAAAATCTTCAATGAATTTTGCTTTATTTTACCCTTATTTATTCAGTTCAAATAGTTAAAAGGTGTGGAAGATCTGGGTGATTATCATTATTAGATGAGTAAGAGATGTGTAAGAGCTTGGTGGCTTTCAAAAAGTTTTTTAGCACCAAGAAAGGAGTTAAAAAACTTTTGAAGACCACCAAGCTCTTACACACCTCTTACACACCTAATAATGATAGACCACCAAGATCTTCCATACCTTTTAACTATTTAGAGTGAACAAATAAGAGTATAACAAAGCAAAATTTGTGGTATTTTCTTCAAACTTTGATGGACTTTACGGATAACTCTAGTGTATCTCCTCTTCTCGATTGCAGATCGTAATTGCACAATCCATGCGTGGTGACTTGTGAGTGGTTCACTTACAATTTTCAAGAGTCTAATTCAGTGATATTGGTAGGGGAACTACATGGTGAGGTCTAACTTTTTGGATGACCTTCAGAGTGCGATCCAAAGTGCTAGTGAAGATGCTCTAAAGGTTAGAATGTTAGGTAAAAGCACCAGAAACTGTTAGGTACCAATTGTGGTCACCTATAAAAGCACATGTTTCAAGTTCAGGATTTCCCAATTTAGTTATCACAAGCATTAATTATGAATACCAAGTTAGCAATCTTATTGGACTAGAAATGAAAGACAGTTACTGGTACACTTACTAACATCAATAGTGGTCTATACATATTAAGTTTGAAAATTTATAACAAAATCATACGTTGTGAAAACATTAATTAAAAATTGAGCTTGGTTATTAAACCCAAAGTTTTATTTGCTCCAATTTTTTATCATTGAAAATGAGCGTTCCAAATAGATTGAAATGCTTAAACTGACGGCAACTGTACCCCTTACCTTATCTGACGACTAATTTGTCTCTTCTTCAAAGAAGTGCTACCAACATTCAATTGTGAACACAGTTTCTAACACTAGTTCTTTGATGAAGAGACAAATTAATTCTTTCAAAGGTGAAATTACAAAGATAATCATATAATGACAAAGTACATTCCTGTGTGTTTATATTAATTTGAAGAGTTGACAAAGAGAAAAAATAATGAAGAGTAAATTCACTACTAACAGTAGTAGAAAAGTCATCCTTGAGCAACAAACTACAATGCAAGAGTGTGGTGCCAAAGGCAGATTTCGGCATCAAATCATATAATATTTTAATTTCAATCGAAACTGCTATCATACCAAAACAATTTGAGAATTTGACTTTAAATATTTTTAGTATATGAATAGTTCCAAAAAACAAAGCAAAAGTGGATTTTTCAAAAATTACATATTTAAGATTTTAAAAGTACTAAAAAGCCTGCAATCAGTAAATATTTGTAAAAAATGAAAACATTAAACAAAATGTGTAATAATACTATGCACCTAAATGATCTCCATTGCATCGATATTCTAATATATACAAAGAATTGGGGTTGATTTTTTTGCCTATGTCAAAAAAATGTACAATTGTTTATTAAAATGACTTTATGGGTTATCTTCACTTTTTACATTCTAAAATAGTAATAATTTGTAATAAGGAGTCAAATTCTTGAAATACTGTGACTATAATATATAATATAATATATATATAAATATATATAATGATGAGATTTAATTTTAAAAAGTAAGATTTGATCACATGGATGAATTTCTAACCTAGTGATACCTATGAGACAGTAGTAAAATCTAGTAGTGTTTCTTCTGAAGACAAAGGTAGTTTTTGTATGAAATTCTATCATAAATTTTTAATTATAAAATTCCATTCTCTAAAGTTTTGTGAGAGAATAGAGCATGTGATATCAACTCTTGAAGGACAAAATTGAAATTTCAACGTATTTTCCAATTTTTGGCAGAGTACTAGATTCAAGGCCACATACATACATACATACATACATACATACATACATACATACATACATATACATATATATATATATATACATATATATATATATATATATATATATATATATATATATATATATATATATATATATATATATATATATATAAACATATATATATTTATAACATTTGGATATTCCATTCAAAAAGTACAACCCAAAACATCCCAAAGAAGTTTTTCATTTGAAATGGAGGCATGTCAAACAAATTATAAATTTTATTTTTTTAACAACAAGAGTTGGACTTGATTTTCTAGACTTATGTGTATATAGAATGCTTTAAATCATTCCATTTCAATTACCAAAATGAAAGTTATGAAGAATTTTATTTTGAAAGGATCTCTTTTCAAAACTGAAATACAAAGTTTCATTTTGGACTCAATTTTTAATATGTTTCAGTAAAAATAAAACCGCAAGGTGAATATTTCTTATTACATCATTACCAGGGTTAAAATCAACATTTTCAATTCTGTAGTTAAGTTATTAACAAATTTATTTGGTGTTTATTGTCATGTTGTACCTCCTTAATCAGGTGTGAAATGCATGGGGAGGTGGTGTTTACGTTGGCATTGCCATTGTAGAACATTTAAGAAGACTTGATATGGAGTAAGAAAAAAGGACTTAGGGGTAGTTATGGACTTATGCCTTGACTTTTGCTTTGACGGCTCGTTTGACAATGTCTTTTGACATTTTGTTAGAAACTTTAAGTTCCAAGTCTTCTACGTGTGTGTAGAAGATTTTTCTTTTCTAAGTTGAGTATCCTACATGAAAAAGTGAGATGCGCTTGCACCTTAGAGCTTTATTAATAGTATTATGTGTATATTCATTATTTAAGAATGACACTAGATTTGATTTGTTGTTTAATTGAACTATGTGGTATTTTGCTCTTTAATCTTACTATAGATGTAGTCGATGTCTTGTACATGCAGTGATACGGATTGTTTTGTTGTGTCAGATCGTTGTTTACAAGGTTGCGGTGATTTTGACAAGTGTTACAAATCACCAAATAGTGTTGGAAGGCTAAGGTAGACACCATGAGCCCATGTAACTTTAGGTCTTGGCACATGTTAGGTTATTGATCATTGTCAAGGCTTATGTGGTATTGATGGTTATGTTTTATTGTGTAAACGACTCAACAAAGTGTTAGTGTAGATTGGAGATGTTTGTCATGTTAGTGTAGATTGAAGATGTTTGTCATGTAAGCGTGGATTTGGATGTAACAATGAGGGTGCTTAGGCACTCATAAAATCGATGTTATGTTTGTGTTATCAACTTTCATGCATTCTCATAGAGTGAAAGCATGGTATTGTGTACAAAAAGGTTGATCCGCTTTGCTGAAATTACAATGTTTTTGGTTAAAGGCTATAAAAGTATCAAATTGTCTTTTGTAGTGGTTCTAATTTCATAGAGCTCTATGTTGTTTTTATAAGTACTCAAATCAAAGTTCCAAAGTAAGAATCATGAAAATAATTACTAAAAGTAGAGCTAAAAAATAAATGTCTAAATATAATTTCGGGAGAAAATTTGATGAACTAAATCATATTAAATATGAATATAAATTTTATATTCTTTAAGTCAATTTGTGCATTTGAAGGCTTTTAGAAAAAAGTCATGAAAAAATTAAATATCTAATGCATTTTCAGCTTGTTTTATATCAACTTTTCAATTTGATTCAAAACTACTTTTTCAATTTTGACTACTTCAACATCACTAAGAAATACATAAATAATTATTGAAGATGATCTTTTCAATTTTCTTTGTGTGACTTTGTTAAACATCATGACTTTTATTTTATTAACCATTTTTTCTTACAATTTTTTTTAATGTGTTTTTTGACCTTGCAGTGTTGCTTCTTCATAGGGATCAATGTTGGTTCACTTTACCATGATCTCACCCCATATGTTGCACCAATATGATCTTGACACAATGTGTTTGTGCGTGACACCTTCCTCTTAATATATTTTCCAAAATGGGCACCAAAGCACCCCTTAGAAAAGTGTCAAAAGGCGTCAAACAACATAAAGTTATTTTGACTCCATCATTTTAGTAAATCTAATTTATCCCTTTTAAGGTTAAGACATTTGGCATTGGTGTGAATGTGAGACGAAGAGTGGTTGGTGACCCTTTGTTAATAAAAAAAGAGGGAGTGTATCTAAAGAAATTATCCCTATATTTATATATACTACTATAAATTAAATTGTAAATCTAATATGTTTAAGATTCTTTTCTAATATGATGAATATTTTTTTGGCAAAGCTTCCCATGCAAAGCTTATTAAATGAATTAAAAGGTACTATTCATAATATATGAATTCTAAGGCTTATATTTAATGTTACGTATGATGGTATAGATCCTACAAGTTTGCCACAAAACGAGCACGAGCAAAAAAAAATTGGTGAGAAATTTGTATTGTACCTTTGATCTGACACCCCAACAAAAACTTAGAGCATGCATAGCGCTTTGCAGGAGAGAGAGAGCCAACTTACTTGATAAGGCAAACACAAAGGATTTTTCCACATGGTAGCCATAGGGGACAACATAAACGAGGCATGATCCAACAAGTTATTGTAGCTCTCAACGCCCTGGTTATGTTTAGAAATTAGATAAAATTAAAGCTACAACGTTTGCTTTTTAAAGAGGACTTGCGTGAACTTGGTTTCCATGTGCGAACTTGGTCCTATTGCATCTTATTCGTTTGTACTGCATCATTTGCCATAACAAATTTGGTGGGTCACAATGAAGATCATTGGTGCATGCAACCAGTCCTAGCTAGTTCCTTTTGGATGGCCATTTAGGCTCCAAAGGGCTGTGCATGCCCTTACCATACTTGTTCAAAATAGAAAAAAGTAACTATGGCTTGAAGGGTCAATGTGAATGAAGAGTCTATTCAAAGAAACGTTGCCAACTTGATCACCAAGACCATGTACACGCGTGTTACCCTTGATGCCCTCTTTTGAAGGTAGCCACTCTATGATCACAATAGAGTTAACCGAAAAGAAGAGAGAACACATGTTAGGTGAGGTGAGTGACCGGTATTTAAAGCAGCCAAGCAAACTGGCATGGTTTCCAAAGAATCCAAAATAGAAAAGAGGGTGAACTAGTTTTGCCGTCACAAAAGTGGCCAAACTCAGTTTAAGGTGAGTTCAGAGAGAGCCAAGGCTTTGAGGCAATGACCCACATCCAATTTGAGATAATAGCATGGCATGTGGCAAATTTGAGATACAATTAGGTGACTGGTTTGATTAGGTGGCTCTGACAACTTGGATTGACTTGCAAAGCTCATGTCTAAAACTGAAGTTAGAGAGTGTTGGGTTCACTATTTGATTTGATTTTGGTTACACTCAAAGACGACATAGACTTTGGTTTCCTTATATTTTGGGGGTCAGATCACCTCTTCTGATTTCGGTTAACTCAAGTGTTCAGAATACTAGTCTACGTTCCCACCTAGATGTTTATTTATTTTTATCATGAGAACACAAATGAATAGTTTATTTGCACTTCAACAGCAGATCAGGTTTCAGATCCGGGGCATTTGCCAGGAAAAATAACTTACTGTACATGCCAACAAACTTGAAGTGAAGTTTACAACTTCTGCAAGCAAAACGCAGCCAAGCTTCTCATATTAGAGCATTCTCTAAGCATGCAACGGTGTTTTCAAAATAGGGATGCAGCAAGACCCACGAGATCAACCTTGATTAGCAATTAATTAGGGAATCACTAATTTCGGAACTTGGACCAATTTGGCCTGCAGCAGCATTTGTTCTGGAAGTGATTTGTTGTAAATTTGTGAAGAATCATGTGCGAAGGGCCTCTTCCGAAGAGTCTAACCCCATTTACACAGGCCCTGTCACTGAACGGACGAGTTTTCCAAGGGAACCAGCTAAAATCCAATATTTTACAAAACCAACCGGTTTTAGACAAAAACCCATCCGGTTATTATCTATGTGTCACCTAGGTAGCACCCGAGTATCACAAAATTTATCCAAATTTTAGCCTAAAACTATGAGTTTCAATCAGCATTAGAGGATATTTGGACTCTCAAGAGGCCCCCCAAAGTTTGACACAAATTGGAATTAATTGGAGTAGGCTCACTTAGGGGCGGTACCTAGATAGAAGTCCCCATCTTGTATGAAGTACCCTCCCTTGCTTGTACTCCTTTTGAAGTTTTATAATCCTTTGTGTCAAAGGTCACTATACTAGTGAGAGGAGCCCGACGTCATCCCTGAGAGTGAGAAACAATTAAATATTTTGAAGCACGCTGCAGGATATGCCGATCCTGTTTTTTTTTGACGAGTTGAGATTAAATTACAGTGCCATCAAGTTCAAACTTGATTACAGTTAGTTGATTATGGTTGAGTGCTATCAACTTGATTTACAGTTACTTGATTACAGTTTTTTAGGAATTACAGTGCACTAATAAAAGGTAGGGAATGATGCAACTGGTGTAGAGCCAAACGGAGAGTGCGTGGAAGATGTATATTAATTAGTGTGGCCTCTTGTAATTACCGTGGTTCACAGTTAGTATATGTGGTGCATATAGAGTGTTACCAATGGAAAGCGATACACATTAAAATGATGGAGTAATTGATCATATAACAGGGCCAACTCATCTTGGTTCAACTGTGAAGTACATGGATATGAACACCATGAGCACTGGCTGGGGACAACAACAATGCTAGCAAGTTAAAGAGAACCTGGAATTGTATATTATTAACCGTCCTCCACCTCGAGTACAAGTGCTAGCCCCATTACATCACATTCCCCAATAAACAAATATTAACCTGTACCATTCTCTTCTCGGGCGACATGAGTGCCTTCTAACCCGGCCAATCACAATCCTTTTCCCCATCATCACATTTTCTAGAATGTAGCCTATTACTCTTGGTACTATATTTTGGAAGTACAAATATTAATGCAAAAAAGGCCCTCCAAACCCCTCCTTTGGAGGCCCTCTTGAGAGTCCAAATATCCTCTAATGAGTAATTTGGCAATTTCATTCCACTGATTTTACACTAACTATCGGATCTTCCCGTACATTGGGTCCCGTAGTCTAGCGGTCAGGACATTGGACTCTAAATCCAGTAACGACATTTGAAATCATGACGGAATCCTTTTTTGATATTGATAATGCCCTCGTTGCACTACTCACTGCACTACTTTTTGCTAATACTGCCACCACAATAACTATTTACTTGAGGCTATAATTTTTTACACAACATGAATATTTTTACCAAGAGAAAAAGGTATTGAAACTATACATGTAGGAGGAACTCTATAATCATAGTTGGTAAAAATATTCATGTTGCGTAAAAAGTTATAGCCTTTTCAAATCAATTAGTGTAGGTGGCGCTATTAGCAAAAAGTAGTGTACTTTCTTTTTAGATCACCTAAGATTAAACAAAAGATGCATTAAAATATCCTAAGAGAAATACACCAAAATGAAAATAGATGTCTCATGTTCATTATATTTACATAAAAGAGACTAGAAAACAACCAACCACTATCAGAATTAAACTAAAGACCAAAAATAAATAACTTATACACATTTAGCTAAGAAACAAAGACAATACCAAACGATTTAAACTAATATGCACACAAGAATCGAACCCAAACCCTCAAATACAGACTCATTAACCTCTCACAATAATACTTCAATTTAACCCCTAAATGACAGAGGGGGTAAAGGAAAAACCTAGATCTATTATAAAATGTTACTTCTGCAACTTTGACGAAGTTTGGTCCAAAAGAGAAAATTAAATGTTTATTAATGAGAAGCACTAATTTATTTTAAGATTTGAAATTTGGTATGATTAGTTAAAACTAGACATTCTATTATAAAAATTTAAAAAGAAAAAATTTCAAAGGTGAAACATCATTAGTTTTTCCAGATAGTAAATTTTATTACACTAGCCCCTAACCGTCCCGACGTCCATATTTTGGACGTTTTTTGGGGTACATTCACCTTTGAAGAGCTGTAACTTTTGCAAAAAGTGTTTGATTTCAATGAAATTCTAGAAAAACAAGCCGCATGATGTATGGAATGAGTGGTAAAATTTTCAGATCAATCCAAGATGTATTGAATTTTTCGTGATCATTTGAAAGTAGGGGTCTGTTTTTTGGATAGTTTTTGTGCATTTTGATGGCTGCAACTTCGGGGGCTTGTCCGTTTTCAATAAAAATGACTGGGTTTGATTGCCCTTGAAGTCTAGTTATCATGGTAAAATTTGCATGTCAATCCCTATTGTTCTGAATGTTTGGGAGTCATTTTAGTGCACGGGTCTAGTTTGGACACTTTTTGCTTTTTGGGTCAAATTGGTAACTTTTTGGGCTACTTTTTGACATTGCAAGGCCATTGTAGGGAACATTAAAAATTATCCATGAGTTTATTTGGTACCAATGTGTTTATATGATGATTTTGAACTACTTTATAACTTACAAGTGGCTCTATAGCATTTCCACTTTTGGTAAAAGCCATGAGCCAATTTTGTTGAATGAAGCTAGGCATTCTCATGGTATGGGTGACTAAACGGCCTCAAAATCAAGTACTACTTTATGAAGTAGTAAATGTAGTGAATGTAGTGGTAATAATGTCTTTCACTAGAAAAATATTTTCAATTACAACTTTCTTCTTATTTAATTATGATGTCCATCAAATTTATTTTTCAAAACTATTCATCTTTGATGCATTATATTTAACTTGTAATAACAATGTAAAAAACTTGTTTGCCGCAAAAATTGATATTTTATTGGTTTTGACCCTTCCCATACTATTTTTGGAATAAAATTTCATGTTTCATTAAATCACCATATGTACATGTGTTTTAAGAAACAAACCCTTTATATGAGTTTCATGATCTTGCACATTTTTTCATTCGTAAATTTTGGAGGCTTATTAAATATCATAGAATGGAAGGATTATAATTTTAGAAAATAACTTTGTAACTATCCAACACCTAATCACATTAGACCACCTAATTTTTTTGAATAATGAAGTTCTAATTATATATGGTTCATTTTACACTACATTTAGTTGAAACACTACATCCTATTTTTTACTAATATGGTCGTAGTGGAGCACTAACCCAAAAATAAACCCAGCCAAAAAATATCATTGTGTAGATATCCCTCATACCCCTAAACTTCAAAATCTCGTACATTCATCATTTACGAAAAAATTAACTAGAATTTTTCAAAGTTCATTTTCTCAAAAATCCATCACTTTGGACTACTTTTTTCACTCACCCGTACCATGAGAACGCCCAGCTAGACTCTTGAGGATCCATGAGCAAAAAATGAAAAAAATGGTGAGTTCTTGAATTTATTTTATGTTGTGGAGACTGAAAAGAACACTATGCTAACAAAAGGAACTAATAGTATTATAGAATATAGAAAAAGTCTAGTGCACTTGAAACGAATTTGGGGCAGGCAGGCGGAGTTATGAATAAAAGGTTCAAGTTTTGGGGATGTAGACCCTCATTTTTGGGGCTAAGGGGTAATACCCGCATTTGAGTAATTCATGTTTCAATGAACTCTTAAAGTTCAACAAAACGATAAAGGTTAAAGTGAGTTTGTAAATGCTATCAAACATTGTCATTATTAAGCATTTGGTGGACTCTGCAAAGAAATTATACCTTCTTATCATACTTAACCCCTAACTCCCTGAGCGTCCATTTTTTGGACGATGTACAGATTTCATCCATAATATCTCGTCCATCATGCACTTTTTGCAGCGTGGAATTTTTACTGTAGATTCTATGGGAAGTTAGCTTCATGCACATGTGATTCGATTAAAAAGGGGATGATTTGTGAAATTTTTATGCCTCATTTCATGTTGTAGTGATTCACCCAAAATTTTGAAGATTTCAGTGTTATAGTGCTCTAAAAAAATTCAACTCATAAAATTAAGCAACCAAAAAATCTCCGAAAATCACTACACTTAGAGTATTACATTTCAACCAATCACAAAAAATTTCGTCCGTAGATTGTCAATATCTTATTCGTAATTGAATTACAAAATAATTTTGAATTTCACGTTTCAAAATTTATACAAAATTATTGGTAATAGCAATCATAGATCTAACCGTATGGATAGAATCTAAAATTCATAATGTACAACTTTTATTCATATATCAAGTTCAAAATATCCCTCTAGGTTGCATTTTATAATACATCTTTGCAAAACTGCCGGATTTGAAGAGGGCTCTAGGCATTTAGGGGTTAAACTTCTGTTACTCAATGAGGTGCATCTCTTATTCCAATTTTATTTTTTTAAGGGACATCATCCACAGTAATTTTTTTAACTCTCTTCATTTTGATCTTGCAGTCGCTTCTCCACTCCACAAACTGCAATAATTTCACCACTGGCCTCCAATTCTTTTTTTCAAGAACTCCACCTCTTCTTGATTTTGTTTCATTTGCAAGCACAACCGACAACAAGAATATTGATCTAACCATTGTAGGTGGTGGAAACATTGTTAACAATCGAAGTACATTCAATCCATGGAAAATTTGCAATTGCAAGATGGAACTTCTTGCACACAATAAGATTTAGTGTGAAAAGCTACTGAGAGCCGTAGTATTCTTTGTTCAAAATGTGTGAGTACTGAAAAATTGGTGCAGGAGAATTGCATTAGTGACACTACACTGAATAATACACCATGTAAATGTTCGTGACAATTGTTCTATAGGCTAGTTCTGTCAATGTCTTTCTCAAGACTTAAATGATGGATATAGTTTGTACTTTGAGCTTGCTTTCTTTTCTAGAATTAGATGAGTTTTTGTATTCCAGGAAACGCAAGAAAAAACACGTTAATCAACACTAGTAGAAAATTATGCCAAAAAGAACCACAGCCAAAATTAGCTGCAATTCTTTTTGGCAAAATCAGCTGCGGTTCTTTTTGGCATAGTTTTCTACAAGTGCAACTAAAGTAAGGTAGGGGAAGATTGACAGAGAGTGTAGGAGCTAACTTTCAGCAGGGGGGACTCACTCACATTGATTTCTTACTTGTTAGCGTTTCAACCAGACATTGTAATTCCGTTGCAGTGTTAACCCTTAAAGGACCAAGGATTCATGGTTTTAAAATGACAAATTCAATCAATCATATTATGAAAAGCGTAATTCACATAGGACCAAATTTTGTATCATCAGAATCAATGAAGAACATTACATGTGTTTATCAAAAAACAAATAAATTTGAACAAAAGGAAGTCCACATGAGACCCACTCAAAATTGCTAAATAAAACATGAGGCTCCAATTTGGGCTTCTTTGTCCCTGAGGGAGGGCATTGTTAGTAATGGAACCGAATGATTCCACAATATGATCCCATGTGCATCTGCAATGATCTTGTCCATTCGTGCCTTTCATTGAACAAAGCAAGTTTATTTTTCGTGGCATTGAACTATGGAACCGGTACAAGTGGATTTACCTGTGGGTGCTTAGGCTTAAATATTTGCTTGATACATTGATGGGCAACACACTAGTAGAAATCGTGTCAAACGTGACTTGTGTTTGATGACTACATTTCGTTGTAACTTGTTCATAGTGACTGAAAATTGTAATTTTGAGTCACTATAAACAAGTCACAACGGAATTTAGTTGTTAAAGGCAGGTCACATTTGACAAGATTTCTACTGAATGATCCAGTCTAAACAGTCACAAGTGCAAATTTTCCATTTTGAGAAATTATAATCTTGCCTGCAGTGAGTTTCATGGCTTTTCTATGTACACGTCATGACTGGATGGTGAACCACTGGTTATATAATTAAACACATGTGGCGCAATGACAAGAGATGACCAACATGAAGCATTGACACCAAGTCTCTGATTGCCCAGATCGATCTAGAGAACGAAGACAAATTAAAGTGGCCTTGTGCAATTCAAATGGCCGCATAGAAAAAAACGATTTCAAATGCAGTGAATTATTCACAAACAGTTAATGGCAATCATTGGATTTTTTAAACGTGACACTCTCCTGAATATGAATCAGTCCGTGTTTCTCAAAACCAGCTTTTGATTCATAACGTCCAGCATCCAGTCCTGACACGAACCCACTTATAATATGGTCTACAGGTATGGTAACTCATTTTTGTTGCAAATTGGTTTAAATTAGGACTGTATCATAAGTCTACCTTCGAAAGGAGACACTAAGGGTAGATCGTGCAGCTACTCATACCTGCGAGACATAGCTAGACAAACTACTGGGGAATGGCCTGATATGGGTATCACTTTTATGCGTCTCACATAGTGTGACTTATGTTTAACTCATTTTATGTGTACTAGAAATTCCATCTTTTAACATCATGTATATAGTTGCAGCCATGGTGTCTATAACACCCTCTAATTTTTGTAATTTTCCAATATTTTTTTCTTACCAAAAAGATATTTTTCGAAAATCACACTATTTTTGGAGGGGTACCCATATCAGGCCATCACCCTACTCCAACGGACTCACTATTCACAACATGATCTAGGGATTGGCATTATAAATTTCAGTCACTATGGACAAGTCACAACAGAATTTAGTCATTAAACACTAGTAGGAAATGTGTCGGTTTTCACTTATTGTAATTGAAAAGGAATGAAACCGTGCTAGACAGGTGGGCTGTGTCAGTGCTGGTGAATGGTTTTGGTCACAAGACGACAGAAATATAAACATAATATTCAGCCACTGTTTTCTGTTTCCACGAAAGGGGGAATGAAAAACGACAGGTCTGCTACTAGTGAAAGACAAATCACATTTGACAAAATTTCTACTAGTGTTAGGATTGCATTGCAAAGTAGTGATACGATTCAACTGAAGAACATCAGAGCCACTACACTACAAGCAAAGGCGTCGTTTCTCACTCATGAGGGTCCTGTTCATTGTCGTTTTTAATTGTACACGCTTGTCCTACGTGACGAATCACACTCACCAAGTCCAACCAAAAAATTGATGAGTGCGAAGTGGCGCTGTTTGACTCACAGAGGGAGTGAAAAACGACACCTTCTCCTTGTAGTGCTAGTGACCTAGTGGTGCTATTCCATACATGTCCTGTAATCTGCATTCACTTGGTAGTTGCAGCATTGCAGGAAGGGGAATGAAAGTAGGGCAGGTCTGTCTTTTGCAGGCACCCGCTGATGGAGACGGCCATGGCTGCCACGGCTCCATCATCCCGGACATCAAGAGATTGTGACTGAGGAGTGAAGGCCATTTCTGAGAGGTGGGCGTGTCCCAGGTCCCTTCTTTAAGTTCTACTTTAATTGTCAGTCACCGTACCTGTGCACGTTACGTTGAACGGCTGAAGCCACCCGTGCACAATAATTGTGAGTCTTGCTGCGCACGGTCAATTTGGGACAAAAGATGAACAGCGAAAGATCACTTCACCCTATCTCTCCAGGGGTTTGCTTTCCTTAGAGTTTCATATGTGCATGTTTTACTGTAACAAAATGTCACCCTGACCTTCTGAATATATATAATGAGCGAGTTCCTCCTCGACTGGATCAGGGATCAGAATATATCAAACCAGTAATGGTCCTACTCGTTACAATGCATGCCACTTTTAAAGCGCCAAAATTGTGCCATAATTCAAACTGTGCATAGAGCTCTTAAACTTAGGACTGGGATAGATCCGGGATTCTGGAAAAAAAGTGCTGATTGCTTAAAATTTCGCCATCCTCACTATATATGCGAATATGAATATGACAATAGTAGTCATGCTGCTGTAGTTAATTTCATAATACACCTTTAATCCTGTGATCTTGGTCTTTGCTGGAAAGAATTAAATGATTCATCATCAATGTTCAGCTCCACTCAACTAGAGGATTTCCATAGCCAAAGCAGTCTAATCGATACTAGGGGAATTCGCTGGCTACACCATCATGTCAACGCTTGAGGTGATGCAGACATAGTACGAAATTTTATAATTCTCTATGTACATGACGTGGAGTTATAATAATGCGGTCATATGTATATTTATTGTGGGCCAGCTCGAAGCACATACTTCTTTTAGAATTTTGATTTGCATCAGAAAGTCAGCCCCGCCCCCAACAAGTTCAGATTCAGCCATTAAGTCAGGCCGGCACTCGATGTACTTTGTTTGCAATGAATGATGATAAACAAAGTCATCTGCCAGGCACTTGTTCCGGATTGAACTACTACCGTACTGCATTATTTAGCAGTTTTAGCACAACCGTTGGAGGAATATTTACTCACTCGCCTGCCTGCACGATTGCTCAGGATGCATGCAACTGCTACCTGATCGAACAGTACGAGTGTAAGACCAAGCTCCCGGCCTCACTTCTCAATGCATCTATCTAAAGAGAATCTGAAGAAAACTCTTGCTAAAATATATTGCAGCTTGTAGGCATTAATTCTCATTTATTCATTCCATGCATGCATGTAACCAGAGTTAAACTAGCTAGTTTGAGTTGAACGAAGAACGTTATACAAGCAATCAGATACTGTATATCAACAACTTCATGTGTATAAGATCATCCGCAACTTTACGTCTTTTATTAATTCAATACAAATTAGAGTTGCTTGCATTCGAAATCTCGAAATCAATAATGTCAACTGGTAACGATCACAGGTAGGTTGGAGTGCCTGTACGTGAGAATGATGTTAACGTCCACTAGAGAACTTCCAAAAAGAAACGTAGACTACACTCTGTCAGGCCACTTGGCAGGGAACTCGAGCTTATTGTGGTATCTCTGATCTATGCTCGAAATAGATCCCACTGGCATGGAGCTAGTCAACCCGGTTGCTAGCTAGAGAGATTTCTAGTAATACACGCATATACGTACACAATCATCGATCATCTGTTACAGCAATGCAATCTCGTTGCCGAACATTGTCGACGTCATCGATGATCAATCGGTTCTCGTGATTCAAGTTGTTTCGAACTCAGCCGATCATGTATCTGGAGGATCAGTCTTCAAGTTCCATGTCGGAATTCAAGAAGCATGCGAATATCGATCAAATTTCAATGCTGTGAACTTCAACCAATTTGCACCCACCACGAGTATCCTACCACGCCATCCGCTACAGGAAACAGCATGTAGTACCCTGCGGGTGCCACCTGCTGAGACGGCGGAGCTGTCGAGTCGACAGTATATGCACCTGCGCCATTGTTAGCCGGAGCGGTCGTTGCCAACATCAACAATCTCTGCCCCTGCACACAATTCACGTCATTCACACAAATAATTATACCTAGATACACATATTATAAGGACTTCCGATAATAATGTAATTCAATTTAAAAACGTACGTACCAATGCACTGTGAACCTGGGGGTGCACTATGTTAAATTTGTGAAAGTATACATGAGTTCACAAAAGGGTATTAATTTGAACATTATTGTACAAAGTATACATATAGACATATTTAGAGCAGTATACAAGTTACATTAAACATATAATTATTGAGGACTAAATAGATCTGTACACAAAGGTTTTAAGACATATAAACCATCGTATTTTTAGAGGGGTCATGAACGTAGGTGATTCTCAGACATAATGTAGAGTGCACCCCGGGACTGTGAAACTATAATTGCAGGGGTAGAACAGGAGCAAGCAACTGCGAGCACGTACCATAGAGTAAGAATGGGTGACAAAGGGTGAACTTTTGAGGTTCAGCTCAATAGTGGTCGGATTCGTGGCCGTCACGACGGCAGTGAAAGCCTCCCCATACGCAAGTGCACCGGGAAGCGTGGTGAACCCGGGCGCGTTCGCACCCAGATACGGAGGCGAGAATCGTTCGATCCGGAGCTCCGTGGGGAGGTATCCAGTTAAAGTATAGAATTGATGCGTGTTGCTGCCGGCGATCAAGATGCTCCCGTCTTGCAACAGATTGGCGGTGGAGTGGTAGACGCGCGGAATGTCAGTCGCGGTGAGCGTGGCGAACCGCGTCCCGGCGGCGTAGTCGGGGTGGTACAGGTCCGGAGCGAGCACAGGGTTGGACGCGCCGCCCCAGCCCTGCGTGCCTGCCGCCGCCCCGTTGATGATGAGCACGTCACGCGTGGGCAGCAGCACCATGTCGCCCATGACGCGCTTGTGGGGCATGTCCTCCATGGCCCACGCGGGCGCAGCGTCCAAGGGCGCGATTCGGCCGCACGTCTGCGACGCGTCCGCGGCCGTGTTGCCGGCCAAGTACGCCCCGTACTGCGCGCCGCCGCAGACGAGTATCTCCGGCCAACTGAAGCCGTCGGCGGACACCAGCGGCAGCATCACCGAGCTCCCGCCCGACGGGTAGTTCCGGGGCTCCCCGGGAATCGTCGGGAACGTCTTGGTCACCGTGTTTGTCTGCCAGTCGTACAGAATGGAGTCCCGGTTGGCGAAGATGAAGAGTGTGTTGTCCGGCAGCAGATGCACGAATGGGTACAGGTTGTCCATCTGGGCGTCGTTTGTCTGCAGCAACGCACACGGAATTGTTATATATGAGCCCATGCACGAGTCAAATCTCCGCCGAACCTTCTACAATAATTGCAGCCCAAGCGTACTATGAACTGTTAATTGCAATCAGCATCTCCATTCATTCAAGCATGCACTGTAAGTTGGTACTGTCAGGTGCTCTGGGACGCGACAGGCAAAACTCCGATCCATTTGACTGACTGGGATCAGACACTAGAGCGGATTCATTCCGGGATGATGACGATTGCTGCAATTATTATCTAAAACGCTAAAACACTATCATCTAAAACACTAAAACACTAACTCATTTTATGCGTGCTAGAAATGCAGTCTTTAACAGCATCTATGCAACTGCAGCCATGCCATCTATAACACCACCTAGTTATTGAAATTCTCCAATTCTTTTTTATTACCAAAAAGACGTTTATTCTACATATCAAGAAACGCGTCCTTTCAACGCATATGGCCATAGATCGGATTGTAGAAGAAAAAGGAATGTGGGTGCGCACCGAGGCGAGGAAGTCGAGGTAGAAGGTGCCCCGGCCGTTGGCAGGGACATACTCGACCGTTGCGACACTGCGACCGCCGACGACGATCTGCGAGCCGTCCGGCAGAATCTGGTTGGAAGCATACCATCGTCCGTTCTGCAGCGGCGTGGTGGTCTCGACCCAGTCGCAATTTCCGTCGTCGCACGGCGCGAATGTTCGAATCTGGTCACGAAGTCAAAACCATTTGCAATCTAAGCCAGCAATCATTCCAATCGAATGCATGTTCATTGATTGATTGTTTGCCGCACGTGTGCCTGCCTGCGCACGGGCCGGCCGCTAGCTAGCTGATCAAGGTGGAGACCGAATGATCGATCTGAGCGTGAATTTAATTTAAAATAGATCAGATCGGCTGGAGTACGTACGTTCTAGATAATTACTGCTGATTGCTTTTGAGAACTCGTGAGATTGCAAGAAGTGAAAGAAATAGCTGGAGCTCTAACAGCTGAACTAATTACGTAGTACCTTCATGAGACCATCGGCGTCTCCGCCGGTTTGCACAAGCTGGCCGTTGGCGTCAAACTGGCCAGAAGAGCACCACGTATCCGTGAAAATAAACAGCGGTCGAATTGCATTTGTGCCCGGCGTGTAGAGCGCTGAATGCGCCGTACAATCATGTGTGTCCGCCTGCACACACATTTCACCATTCATCACAAACACCAATCAATCATATCTGGTATCGCGGCCCACAATCAATTAATGTCATGCATGCGGCACAGGTGGCGCGCACTCATCTGCATGTGCATGTCGAGCTCTATGAATCAACTGACTGCAAAGTCTGCTGGCCTCGATCGATCGAAGGCATTCTGGTCACCCTGGCACAAGGATTAGATTCACATCAAACAATTCTAGACTTGAGAAACATCGATATATAATCAAGTTAGCTAGTGGTGGTAGTACGTACCCTGTCGGCAGGATTGTCACGGCAGACGCCGTTGGGAAGAGGAAGCTCGGAGTCACCGATGTTGGTTCGATCCAACAACACCACATTACCATAGTGTGTCACCGCCGTATGCATGGACGCGATTCCTGCATTCTGCACCACGGTCTCCCACCAGCCCTGCGCGTCCACCCGCTTCCCACTCCACATCATCCACACGCTCAACCCCACCAGTACGTAAGATAATTGCAGCCGCTGCGCCATTGAATTGTACCTGTTCATCTAAATTCCCGTTCCCCTAACCTCGCCTCAGCTCTTCACCAACAAGTTACATATATACATACCGTACAAATGATAGTCAACTAGCACAAGAACCAAGAGAAATTTGAATGGATGGAAAAATGTACAAGATGTAGTCAAGACAAAGGTTGCAATCTATTTGCCATCCATTTTATGGATATAGGCACATCAAAGGGTTAAACGTCATTTCCTAATTTAGAAAGGAATGAATGTTTTTGAGTTTCAACTTCAAAATGTAAAAGTAATTTACATTCTAAAAATGTAGGTACATATTTTTCTTGTCATGGATGATACCTGAAAAAGATAATTCCTTAAAAAAATTATCCATTATTAACAATTTATTGTCAAAGTAGTTTGAAAAATGAGAAAACCAAGCCCGAAGGGCTAAGGTAGATGTTTAAGGGCCCCCACCAAATAGAGAATTGGGACAGTTTTTTGGTTTTGACCATTTTGAACACCACCATTTTGTGTGTTTTGGAGCCCTTGTTTTAGCTTCTCAGCTTGTTCACTCCAACTATGACATGAACTAAATTCATTAATAAAAATTGAAAAAACATATATTTTTTCAAATAAAATGTAATCTATATAAAATTTGATAGTAAAAAAGATAGTCACACATGCTCCACTTGTGACATATAGGTGATGTTTTCTTATGACACAGAAAGTATCATGAACTATAAGCCCCAATTCCACTCACTTGTAAAAGCCCCCAATTAAATTACAAGTGATTGATTTTAGGTTCCTTAAGTGACAATAATTGTTGATGGCACCAAAATAACTCCCCATAATAGTGTGGATAGTTATAGGTCATTCTACCTTTAGTTGCACCCTGGAATTGTATAAATTTTGAAATTTGGAGAATCTACCATGAGGTTCTTTAGCCCTCGTAAGTACCTAGAAATAAGAATCGTTGCACGAGAATTACTGTAGCATATTCTGGAATATTGGATATGCCATGTAATTCTTTTGTTAAAGCATGATGGCGAAGAGTTAGATGTCCATAGTAGCCCCACCTCAAGAATCACATGTTTTGAATGTTTTATCTTTCATGTAATGAGAACAAAAGGGTGAACCTTGGCAAGGGCTAAAGAACCTTATGACTTATATCTTCTTCTTTTTTCGTTTTTTTGTGTTTTTCCATACATAAGTACAAGAAGAGTCTTTAGTACATAACATTCTGTAGCAGCCCCATTGTTCATCTTTGGAAATCACCATTCCAATCTATGTTATAATAGTTGCATAAATTGTAATCTTCTGGAGAATTAAAGCCATCTTTGGGCAACTAAAGATGGTTTGATAGCTCAACAAATTTATGTTTTTTTTAATAGTTTCTGCATGTTCCACATTATCAATTCCCTATTCAAATGCTGATTCACTACACAAGCAAAAGGATGTGTTGCAATACTAGCTAAAGAATGTTATGTAATCAATATTCTCTTGGTTCTTCAGTTGAGGGTTGTTTCACACTATGGCAGAAGGTCCAGAGGCCGTCAGTTTCCATCAATTGGATTGCAAGAAATCAAGAATTCGGCCTCTCGACCCTTCACATTAGAGGCCAAAGTCCAAAGGCCGTCACCCTCCAAAATGCCTACATGGCAGCACTTTTTGACCAAGGCGATGGACTCTCGAAGGAAGTTTGGGTCGAACAAGAATGGAAACCTAAACTATGGTCGGGAGGCCGTCGGTTTTTTTCATAAAAAAATCAAAACTATATTTTATTGCCTATTTTCAGCCCATTTCTTTGGACTCTCAACAAAGTTTGGCCACTCAATCCCAGGGCCTCTCGACTTGAACGGCCATAAGGTAGGAAAACCAAAAACGGTTAATGCCCTCAAGGCGTGCACTAGAGTTTTTTAAAAGCAGGGAGGTGGAAGACCGAAAATGGAGAATTTTTGCATGACGAGGATTCCAAAAATTTACTAAAAATTACTAATTTTTTTGGAATCTTGTGTGCACTACTAGAAAATCGTGACCAAATCAACAGAAAATCAACTGATTTTTGTTGTTTCAGGCACTCCAATGACCGACTTCACTGATTTGTAAACTTTTTGTAAAAATCAACAGTTTGCTACCTACTTTCTGTTGATTTGAATAGTGCGATGACCAAATCAACAGAATTTTAGTGAATCTAGATTCTTGTAGGAATCTTGTAGGAATCTTTTGGAATCTTTTGAAATCCATTGAAATATTTCAGGAATATTTGGAATCTTTTGCAATTTATGGACTCGACTTTGTATGTTTATAAGATTTTGGAATGTTATTATACTATAGCAGTAGGGCAAGGTTGGTATATTGATGCCAAATAATTAATTAACTCTCGAAACCATGAGTCATGATTTCAAACCATTTTCTACTTTTGAGTAAGTCCTTTTTGATACAATATTTGTTGAATACAATTATTGTAAAAGATGTGAATTTTTTAATAAACTTGTGTTTCACTATTAAGTTAATGCCTAGAATTTTTTTGATCAATTCAAGTTGCAATTAAAAAGTTATTTTTCAAAAGGTGATTTTTTTGAGTTTTGGGTAATTTCGGGCACCCATGACAAATAGATCCAATTGGTTTTAAATTCTTTATACAAACTCTAAACAAGATTGTCAACATAATCCCCAAAGTTGAAAAACATCAAAGCACAAAATTATGACTCTCAAAACACTTAAAACATTTAAAACACCCTCATTTGGGCAACATTTAAAACTCCATGGTTGAAGTTCTATGTACTTTGAAAGTTTTTTTAACTTAATCATTTACAATTTAACCCCTAAAGGACCGGGGGGTGTTGAGCTTAGCTCTCGTTTTCTTGACTAGCTCTTGTAGCAAGCTCAATGCCTTATTAGTGTGGGGTAATTCTGACGATCGGCACCGTTGAAACTAAAGAAGATTTACGTAGCTTTTTTATGAAAAAAATATCAACAAAATCGCACAATTTTTGAAAAATGCCACCGTTGAAAAGATTGATGGAACTTGTTTGGGGTATTTTGTACACATGCTGAAATCGGATTGTTCAAAAGTGCTCCAAAAATTCTGAAAGTTTTATTGTGAGTAGAAATCATCATTTAAAACATGTGAAAAAAATTTCAAGGAATTTGGAGGTGTAAAGAGAAAGATATGAGGGTTTGAAGTGACGCCTAGATATCCACTGTGCAACTCAAAAAAATCACCAAAAATCGCTCACTTGATGAATTTCCGATCAAGAAGTACCTACAAATTTGGCTCTCAAAAAGATCCAGGATCTCTTTGTTGCTCATCCTACAATTCAAAGCCCAAGAACCGGAATTTTCTCACTTTGTAGTTCTAAAAGCCGCATGGGGGCCTTACGATCCTTTAGGGGTAAAAAAAAAAAACTCAGCAGACTTTGGCAGCCATTTTGTCATAGTAGAATAACTTTTTTTTTAAATCTTTGGACTAAGAAAAGCTGGTAAATCAAGTTAAGTTACATCTCCAAAAATCCGTTTGTGATTTTGAGCCTCCATTCAAAAGTTATAGACAAAATTCAGAGTGGGGTAGCAAGGAATATTTTCTTTGATATTTTCAAACACCCCCTCTGAATTTTGTCTATAACTTTTGAATGGAGGCTTAAATTCAGAAACGGATTTTTGGACATGAAACTTAACTTGATTTACCAGCTTTTCTTAGTCCAAAGATTTAAAAAAAAAAGTTATTCTACTATGTCAAAACGACCGCCAAAGTCTGCTGAGTTTGAAAACACGGAATAATAAGTATATATGTAAGAAAAAAATCATGCATTGTTCATCAAGTTCTAGTGGTGGTGAATTGGTTAGTGAGTAGAGTCTTAAGTATGAGGTCTCGAGTTCAAACCTAAGTGGCGACCGTGTGTATATAGCTTGGCTGCCCGAAAGTTCCGGGTAGCCAAAAAAAAGAAATTTTTGCCCGAAAAATCCGGGTAACGAAAAAAATGTTTTTTTTTTTTTTTTTTTTTTTTCATTTTTTATTTGACCAAATCAACAGAAAAAATCAACAGATTTCTGTTGATGGATGACCGGAACAACGCGACCGAATCAACAGAAACTATCAACTCTTCTCTGTTGATTTGGACGCTGAATTTTCTAGTAGTGGTGCGGTTTTCTGTGATATTAGTTAACCGTTTTTGGTGCTTTCATGTGTAGAAAAGGAAGAGTCTAGTATACAAGAAGGGGGTTTGACAAACTTCCCACTTTGAGAAATTGTAGATAATTATTTATGGGGAATAAAAATACGAAACAACTTGCATTCTTCATCATTTCTTCTTCTTCATCTCAAAAAAATTTCACATAATTTCTAACTCCATTCCTTCTAGTCAAATCACCTTATTTTCACCGTTTTTGGTTTTCCTACCTTAATGTGAAGCGGCCCGAGTCTTGTGCAAAGGCTTGCAGACTGTCACCTCACATGTAGAAATAATGTTATCAAATGTTGACAGTTTTGGTTTCATCTTAATGATTTAATTGGAGCCGTGTGCTCTTACGTGGCTGATTCTGAGTGGCTGATTACTTCAAAAAGTCCAACAGCAGGAGGGCTTCATCTTGGCTTGAAGTCCACACAAGCCTCAATTATACTGACTATTACTGACCCCTTCTGTAAACTGTGAAAGTACAGTAACTTCTACCAGGAAGTCAAAAGTTCACCTTCAAGCTACACTATTTTTTGCTAATAGTGAGGGTGGGTTCATAGTAAGGGAGGGTAATGAGTGAAGGTGACACTAAGACGTAAAATCGGTGTGAAATTAGAGTTAACCAAAAAGTCAGCCCAAAGAGGAAAGTTTTGGCAAACTCGTGTTGAATTTCTCTTGAACTCATATTGAAATAAAAATAAACCAAAAACTAGTCTATGATGAGTTGGGAGACAATCTAAAGGTACTATCATTATTCTCCACACCTCGCTATGACTCCCTCACCTTCCACCAAAGCTCCAAGCCCATGGCCCACAAGGGGACAATCTATGACATGATAATATTCAACCCAAGTATAGTTCAATAGAGAGGTTAGAAGTAGAGCAAAAAGGGAGGTTAGATGCGCTTCTTTTTGGTAAACTCAATTGTGAAATGAAGATCTCAGCCACTCAATAAAGATTTCAGCCCTCGCCAATTTCATGATTTTGCAAAACAAAGCGTGTCTTTGGAATTAGCACTGAGGCGAACCTACACTCATCCTCGTACCGGAGGGAGAAAACAAAAATTTGCCCCTATTTTTGGACACAGTGAGTCTGTATATACAAAAATCGGGGTCATGAACCTCAGATATAGAATTAAAATTTCCAAAAAAAACACCTAGATCTCCAAAATTGAAAAAACCAGAAAAATGGTTGGTACGAGCATAGGTATAGTTTTACCCTAGTCAATTGTTAGAGGGAATTTCTACACTTTAAGTCACCTTAAAATATGCATTTTGGATAACTAAGGTATCATGTCACTTGCAAAAGTAGAAAAGGTGGTCTTTGTGTACCAAACAACAATGCCATAGTAATGCTATAGTAATTAGGGGGTGTCAGAGTTTGCCAACTTTATCATATTATAAGAGAAGTCAATTTGGAAACGAGACTCAAATCTCACAGTTGGAGTTACTACTTTTGCATGGGATTGTTGGTTATAGAATTGTGTTGGACTAATTGAAAAAGTAAAACTGAAATCTCGCGGCCCAAAGTTCGAATTCTAACACCCTTATTGCAGTTTAAGACAAACTTAAGGTGAATGAGTCAATAGTTTGATAGTTTGTGAAAAAATGTATCAAATTACGTTCTTACAGATGAAAAAGAGTAATGTAGGTTTGGGAAGAGACACACACATATACAGATATACATATACACACTCTTGATTGGAGATAGTTTTATTGTCTATGCTGCATGGGCATAGATATGGAGAGCTATTATATTGTAAAAAATAAAAATACATAAGTGAAATACGGTCTAAAGTAAACATGTATTTTCATTATTATAATTATTGATAGGATGGAGAAAAAAATGACAATACAAATTTTTAATATAATTATAGGATGCTATAAAATTAATGGACAAAGTAGATATGCCCCAAACAAATGTGTAGTTAACCTCTAAACTTTTAAGAGACCATTTTTTGGTTGTTGCCTATTTTTTTGGGCTGCTCAAGTCCTAAAAATAATTTTTTGTCAAAAAAAAACAATGTTATAGGTAAATGAGTCTTCTTTGCAATGCAATTGGAATCATGTCCATCCGATCAACACTCCACTTAGGGGAATTTTCAAAATGAAACACCTCAATGTTGAAAGGGAGCTTCAACACTTGAAGCTTCAACACCTCAATGATAGGCTTGATTCATTGGGCACCTCAAAGGAACTTTTTTCTAGCTCATATAGGTTGTATGTCATGAGTTGTGGGCTCATCCAATTGGAGGAGAGTTGAAGGGATAATCTAATTTAACCAAAATCTCTTGCTTCTCTTCATACCTCCACCCATTACAACGTCTCTGAAAATGCTAATGAATTGAACATCTTGTCAAATTTAGTCATGCATCTTGTTAACTACCTCATCTTGAAGATGGTAAAAAATGGCACATCATCTCAACTTCTTTTTGTTGGGTTTTGAGAGCCCATCAAAGCAAGGGTGCCTAGATTTTCAGGGCTTGAAATTTCAAAATCTCAACTTCATTTGCTATTATCTTGACATCTATACAGTCAAATATTTTTGAAATTTTGAGGGATTGTTTATAAAACCTAGGAGTACAAGATCTCAAGGAGTGCACTATTCAATAGAGCCAGGAATCACGTGCGTGCATCTCCCTTATTAAAACACCCCTGTATACTTTTTTTTTGGCTAAAATCAAGCAATATATATACAAATCTCACAACCTCAAAATACATTTCCATATGTACACATGGGTTAAAAATGTAGAATTTAACTCCAAGCCCCATGTATATCTACTTTCCGTTTGATTGAAATATGTCTCCCATACGTACATTTTGTACATGCTTGTTCTAAATAATACCCTTGTTGTGCACGCACGTGTATAATTACAGTACTTGAAGATTGTACTCTCTGGGTACAAGATTCTACAATTGGAACGTGAAAAAATGGTTTTGAAAAGTAATCAGAGATCATCATCGAAAATGTTCAAAATAAGGCAGTTTTGGATGGGGGACCCCCCTCGGATGTTTAAGGGTTAACGTAGATAATGTATTAACCCTTAAATGCCAAGAGAGTCCCGCATGGGCAATCCAAAGGAATAAAAATATTTTAGAGAGTTGCCCTCAATAGTCACCCCTTGAATAACGTGAACAACCAATGATAACTCCTCAAATCTTTTATGAATAGTGAATAGAGTGAACAATGTCATTCCAAAAAAGAATTAAAAATTCAATGAGATCCGGGCTCTACAGCGAGCTCTACAATTTTGGATTAAAATTGGAAGGAAAAAAAAAAAAACACTATTGAACAGCGTTGGGTCATCAAGGTATGCATCAAGGTCTCAAGTTGCCCGACTCCCTCCCTTTCCTCTCCACCAATTCTCTTTCCAATTTCTTTTGGAATGTACAATTTACTAAAACATGCGCATTTGCTAAATTTAGCCTCATTTTTATCACTTTACCAAAGCACCAATCCATTTTCAATTTTGGTTGAGAAAATCCACTTTTTTCTTCATTATTATTTCAAAACAAGCCTATGTGGCTTTTTTGATGTTTAAAGGCCACTTTACACCGAGAGGCCGGGCCAATTCGTTGTGTAAGAGGCTTGAAGTCCTCACTTGTGATTGGTCAAAAGGCTGAAATCGGCCCCAACCCCTTTACACCTTGAGCCCGGGTCGATTTGGTGATATGATTTATTTACTTAAAAAATGCATGGTATGACACGGCCCAAGCTCGTTGAATTGGGTGCACCAAAAATGGAGGGCCAATTCTTGGCCTCGGGGCCAATGTCAAATTTCAGTAAAAAAAACTTTTTTATATAAAAGATGATTTTCTTCAACGAACTAAATCCGTTAGATTATGTGGAAATCTAAACGGCTCTTTTGAAAAGAGAGGGGCTAAAATTTGCTATATTTATTGAATCGGCTTGGCTTCTTGGCCCCATGGCCTTTACATATGGGAGAATTGGTCCCCGTTATAATTTTATTATAATGGATAGTTGAGGCCGGCCTCTAACCCAAAAGGGGCTGAAATTTCATGCAATCGGCCTCAAGGGGAATTGGCCCGGCCTCTAGGTGTAAATCGGCCCTAAGGATTAACTTTGAAGGCTCATAACCAATGATATGTGTCATCTCCTTTTTGCCAGATTATAAGCATTCATGCAATGGAAATCCCATTGTGCTAATCGTTGAAGACAACTAATACATGTGAAAAAAATGAAAATTTCATCATTTTTTTCAAAGTTGAGTTCATGGAGTTTGTCTCATTGCGACCATACTTTAATAAAATATCTCGTTGCCAAGGAGTTTGGATGCCTATTGTGAATGGTGCATCCATTTGTTGGTTTTGGTAGAAGAAAACAAAATCTAGATTTGCCAATTTCACAAATTGATGCTAAGTAATGGGTTATTATTTCTTCTCCATATTCCTTTCTAGAAATTATGTTCATAGTAGCAAATATAGGTCCCTCAAGGTGATGAAATCATTCTTTAACCCTTAAAAGCCCGAGGGGTATTGGATAAAACATAGATGTGTTATAATATGTGCCTTCCATAGACGTTTGGTTCAATAGACAAAATGTAGGGCATCATCTCTACAAATTATCCGTACGGTCAAACTTCCAAAAATAACTTTAAATATTTTGTAATGAATTTAAAAGCATTAACCTTTGAATTTTTTGATAAATTATAACATTTAGTTTTAGACTTCAAAATTTAGCGTGATTGATTAAAGTTGGTTTATCTATTGTAAACTTAAAAAAACAAAGAAATGATGAAGGGAACATCATTACTTTCTCCAAATAGAAATTTTTATAACACAAGGACAATGTTGAGGTGATCCATTTTGAAAATTTATCCTCGGTGGAGTTCAACTCGGATTGACATAATTCAAATTGTGTTAGAAAGTAAACTTGATGTAGTATTTTTATAAAAAAATTAAAAATAAAATAAAAACATATTTTTTGGTTCTAAGCAATCTGTTAGATTTGGGTAGCAACCAAAAAATGTTCGTTTAAGTGTTTAGGGGTTAACCCATAAGTGACTTAACAAACATTTTATGGTTGCTGCTCTATTTTTACGGGCTGCCCTGGATGAATTTTATTTTTATAGAGATTAAAAAATATTTTCAAATAGGAAATTAGTCTACTTTCTAACCCAATCTGAATTTTGTCAATCCAAATTAAACTCCACCGAGGATAATTTTTCAAAAACAAAGACCTCAATATTGTCATAATATCATAAAATTTACTATTTGGAGAAACTAATAATGTTCTCTCTTTTGAATTTTTTTTTGAATTTTAGAATATAATGCCTAGTTTTAACCAATCATACCAAGTTTCAAATTCTAAAAATATAGTTCGTCATTTTGGTGAATAATAAATGGTAAATACTTATAAATTCATTAAATGAGTATCTAAAGCATTTTTTGAAAGCTTGATCATACAGATAATTACTAAAAATCATGCTTTTCATTTTCTCTTTTGGATCAAACTTCATCAAAGTTGGAGAAGTAACAATTTATAATACATCTAAGTTTTGTCTTTGTGCCCTTTGTCATTTAGGGGTTAACACGTCCCTCTCCACTCTTCGAACCTTCCATCCAAGTCGCCTTGTGCTCATCATAGATTTTTTGAGAGTCTGAAAGCTTTGTTCAAGCTAAATTTGCCTTCTTAGGGCCGGCTTCCATGTATGGGTGGTCGGTTAGCAAAAAGTGGAAGCTCCACTCAAATGCATGAATAGAGCAAAATCCAGGAGTGTGTTTTGCATTTCTACCGAAATGAGTGGAGTATGGGTGATTTTTGAGACCTCATTTCTTGTCTTGTAGTGCCTTTCACCCAACCGATCCTCACATGGAAGCCTGCCCTTAGTAGTGGTTGTAGTTAACACCTTTTTGTCAACAAATTATTCCACGGATTGACCATCTTCCATGGTGTGCCCCTTTTTGAATCCTCCACTTGTTCAATACCTTTATGTAAGAGCAAGCCCAATAGAGCGAGGTCAAATCTTTACCCAACGTCAAGTTAATTTTGGGTTCAAATGAGATTGGGGGGGACCAACAAGCCACCCCAGCAGCACTTTGTTTCATCAAACCAAAAGTATTGATAAATATTGGAAGAACCAATAAAAGTAGCGTAGGTGTAAAAAGCCACCGCATGTGGATGTGCAGAGAATGATAATTGATTGACTCCTTGTTTAACGTGAGAATATCAAAGGCGCCAAGAGAGTAGTATATGGCGTCCCAAACTCAAATAAAGTACACCACCAAGGTATCTTGGTATTTGGCTGGAGCTCTCTTTCTGCTGTTGGAGCCATGTTTACCCCAAACCTCCGCTATATTGGCGTTTGACTGCTGCATTTGAACGCTGATGGACATGCTCCAAGCAATAACAGAAGCCACATGTGTATTATTCACAAAATTATGTTTATTGTCTCTGCCCCACTAGGGGAGAGACTACAAAAACGCTTTGTTTTCAAGGAGTTACATGGCTGAATAGTACAAACAAGGTGTAAAATTAAATCATGGGTAAATACTAAGGCACAGACTACGCGACTAGCCGCTTGTTCATGATCAACCTCAGGTCATCACAGTGAATGCAATCTGGAGGAAGGACTTGAACATTTAGAACTCTCGCCTGCACTCCTCTCCATTGGGAGAAGCTTCAACAACAACACCATAACACTTTTATTTGAACATCATGGATCTTAAATTAGAATACCATTATTAAAGTTATAAATATGTCAATATGTCTATAAGAAGTATAGAAATATAACAATGAGAGTAAAAATCCAATACAAAACGATTTGAGATGCATGCACAAAGAAGTAATACAAATGCTTAGCCCTGAATAGACAATCAGTTTTTTTTTCTCATTTTGAGGGTCATTTTCACAACTTTTTTTTCATTTTTTGGAGAAATTTTATGTTGTACATTATATTCTACACTAAATGAAGCAAAATATGTAATTTATTACCTTAATTGAACATGTTCGCAAATTTTTTCATCTCTACAAAGTAGGTCATCAAAAAGTGCTCCTAAGACCATTTTTTGGTTTTTCCTCACGGTATGAACTTAAAATTTAAAATTTAAAAGACCAAAACAAAGAAATATTGATTTTACACACTTTGAAAAAAAGAATATTATGATTGAACACAACTTCATGGAATTATGCATGGTCAAAGTTTTGTTGTCTTTAGTATATGCAAAGTTAAAAGATGAATATATCTCACTTAATATTGACTATTTTAAAAAATAAACAATTTCAACCTGGGGAGTGCACTTAAAGTTAAGATTAGGAATACACGTGAGTGCGTTCTAATAGCATACCCCCTACAATACTTGGCCTTAAAATAGTTTTTAAATTAAGATTTTTTAGGTCCCAAATCATTATGTATATATCTATCATTTGGTATAAATTTCAGGACCAAAAGTTTTTAAAACCTTATAAAAAAATATGATAGAAGTTTGAACTAAAATGCGTTGTTTTTCGCTTCAAAATTCAATTTAAAAATATGTACAAGTGATTATTTTTTGAAAGTTATACAACAAGAACTTTAGATCGTATTTAACAACTTCATATTTTTTTTACAATTTTTAGATGATTTTTGAGTACATACATAGGGGGGGGTCAAAAGTATGCACTCACGTGATTCCTAGTCTTAACTTTAAGTGCACTCCCCGAGGATTTCAATAAATGAATTGGAAAATTTTGGAGAGGGATGTTTTTATCTATTCTTATAAAAAACATCATTTTGGAGCTCATTTTGGAATCCACCATCTTTGAGAGGGCCGGGTTATCCTTTAATCCTCAAAAAACATACAAAGCCCCACATGCTTACCTTTTTTTTTTTTTTTTTTTGAAGGGGGGGGGGGGGGGGGGGGGGGATCTTGCTCAAAACTTCTACTCCATTGAACCAAATAGGGTTTTAAAAAATCCAAAAAACCATACTTCTTTAGAATAGAACCAAAGTAAATGAAAAAGATAAAAAATAAATGCTTAAAATGGAGTTTAAAAGAGATTTTGGGTGTAGGAATCAAGAAAGCTATGTCCTTTTAAGGATTAAGGGTTAGCCCTCACCATTTACGTAATAGTCACTAATGGCCTCCAGTCTCCACAATACATATTTAAGCGTAATGCATGTAGTGCAATATGTATCAAAATGTTGTAATATAAGAGAATGCGTCCTTACCTATAACACAATATGTACAGTCATGCTCCACTGTGAAACAATTCCTCTTTGCCGTCCATGCAATACGTATCCAAACGTATTGCATATAGTATGTACACATGAGAATTTGAGATTTAATTTTTTTAGCAATACATACTATATGAAAGACTCCTTGAGTAAGTAAGTACATTCAATAATCCACTTTTGAAACAACAAAGTATTTAAAAGATGAAAGATATGTTTTAAGACGGTACCTTCTTTCTATCTTTTAATCGACCACTCTAAGCAATAGAAGTCCATACATCCACATCACTTTCTTTTGAGACGATTCATAAGTTGAAGAGAACAAACCAATGACTACTATTGATAATCTCAAATTAATTGGAATCATTTTAATCATTGACGGAAAAAACATCAATGTCCAAGATTTGGAAAGAATTAAATGAATGTAAGTCTTTTTCTAAAACTTAGCGATTCGTGAGGCGCCCCACCAAATATACCTAACTTAAAACATCCTGGATCAACTAGAGGTGATGTGTCATTCTTTGCAATACCTATAGATACATACTAACAAACACCCTGTTGCAATGCACCAACATTGCATTGGGAACGTGGGAATCAATTGAGAACACAAAATGAACATGGGAACTCCGGGAACATAAAGAGAACTTGGGAACATTAGAAAACATGATGGGGACATTAGGGAACATTAAGGAATGCTAGGGAACATGAAAGAGACGCTAGGGAATGTGATGCAAAGCTTTGGGAAACATCATGGGAACTGTGGAGAACGATTTGAGAACATGATAAAAAATTGGATGAAAGACATGGATGTGAAATGTGGATATTTCGTGACATGGTATCGTGACGAATACCAAGCAAGGTAGTGACATGGTATCGTGACGTTGTTGGTTTACTAACTCAAGGTCACCAACTAGGGTTAGTGGAGATTCATCGCACGTTCATCCACGCACGGTTTTCGACTCTGACACCCCGAATGATGTTATGTGGGAGCGCGAGAAGAACTTATGCCAAGGTGGCAAGCCACGTGTGCACAGGGTGTAACTGAACTACGCGACCGTTGTGGTTGGCAGGGACACCTGTCGTTACACGTCTGTCGCCAAGTGGCCACTGGAAGCGGGAACCCCAAGTCCCGCCAGTTTTCGCCAAATTCATTCCCAACCTTCTGCTACCATGAGCTCCTACCTTGGCTCTTCCTCGGATCCCGAGCTTGCCCCATCCTCCAGCGACGCGATGGCGGACGCGGAGCAACATGATGAGAATAATAATATTAATGCCGCTGCGGGCGAGTTCGACGGAGCCGACGACAAGGACGATGACGGGGAGATTCCGGAAGCAATGCCTTTGCTGCTGCATCCCCCGGAATCCGAGATCACAAGCGATGAGCGCTCGGACTATCTTCTGCCTGTAAGTTCTTCCCCCACCCTCCACACTCTGCAAAATGTCGCTACATATGTGCTTGTCAGTACATTCAAGCTTTGCTTCTTTTTGTCACTGCATGTTCAAATTCTTAGGATGACCTAATGGCTTTGCTTAGGTCGCTTCGAGAAGTCCTTGGCGCCATTAGGTTTAGCATATTTATGTTGAAGCTTAAGAATACTCTTGACTGAAATTCAGCTTGAATAACAGGTTCTTTATTAATGTTGCGAGTGTCAAATTCTTTATTTATGTCAACAAATTTGAGAGTGTCTAATGTCAACAAATTCTTTATTAATGTCAAATTCTTGACAGCTTGAATAAAGAAAAGCTTGAGTTACAAATTTTTGAAGCTTGAAATAATAATAAGAAGTTCCGCTACATTTTTTGAACCGATCGAAGCTTAAGAATATTCTTGACTGTCGGCGGCCAAATTCAGCTTGAGTAACAAATTCTTTATGAATGTTGAGTGTGTCAAATTCTTTATTTATGTCAACAAATTTGAGAGTGTCTTATGTCAACAAATTCTTTATTAATGTCAAATTCTTGACAGCTTGAATAACGAAAAGCTTGAGTTACAAATTCTTGAAGCTTGAAATAATAATAAGAAATTTCGTTACTTTTTTGGAACCGATCGAGACTTTGGCATGCTCTCATGTCTACATTGCAATAATCCAACTTTAAAAGAGTAGAATTCTGTAATATTGCAGGGTGCCATAAGGTAATTTTCTAATGTCAGGGCAATCTTTTGTGTCCGATTTACATTAATTGTGAGAGGCATGCTTTTTGGATGTGATTTATAGCTCACATGTAGAGTAATATTAACTGCAGCGTTTTCTCTCACATTAAACCTTTGCCTCTGGAAAGGATGTCGCACTCAGAAGCAGACAACATCTAATTTGTGTGAAGAAGCCTTTTTTGTCCTGCGATAGAAAAGTGCGTAAACTCCACATAGATTATGTATGCAATCATATGAAAGGCTGGCGTTGTTTTGTTCGATTCCGCAATATCTAGTTTGCCGCTTCAAATTCTTAAAACCATTACAAGATCTACTACTTAGTGTGCAAAAAGCTGCTCTTATGATGTTTGATTGGTTTTTTAATTGCTCTAGTTAGAGTGCATCAACGATGACGCTCGTGACCTTGATATTGTTCCCCAGGACACAGACGTTGAAGTTGATGCTCTAGAAGGTGATGGTCCAATTGAGTCTGTAAGTCAGATTCTTCATTGATTTCAATCCTTTTCGTATCTGGCAATACTTCAGTTTTCTTTGTGTGATGTGAATGTCTTGAATTGAATCGCATACTAATCGACCTAAGCTTGCTATGCTGCTCAGGATTGGGATGCGGACGTTAAGCTATGCGGTCCTGAGGAAACGCATGATCTGAGAGCTCTTGTAAGTACCTACTTTCTTTGCATACTACAAGCCTGATGGTTCAATGTTTCTTGGCGATGATAAGATTATAGTTGAACAAGTAGATATAATGCAGGACAGAGCAACCAGGAGTAGAATATGGTGTAAGTTCATCGGTCTCTAAGGAGGCTCAGCTACTTGTGTAGCTATAGATATTAGGTCCTTGTAAATCTCTTCTTGGCGTATGCAGGCGACAACCGGAAACAGGATGAGTGATAGAAACAAACGGCAACCAAATTTTTGTGTAAGTTATTCTGTTAATTTTCTGTGACATGTGTTGTGTGATATGCTCTTGCTCCCGATTTCTTGCATAGGTGTCTAGTTGGGTTTGAATTGAGCATGTCTTGGTAGCGAAGGCTCGCATAATCGTTCAACGCTTTGTAATCAATCTACTTCAGTTAATATATGTGGGAACTCAGACTTACGGAAAATTTAATGATTTTACACGTGCTTGGACTTCTCAGCGGCCAATAGCACAATTTCTTAGACCTAGAATATTATGAGTTGGCTGTTTTGGCTGATTTCGAAAACAAATGGCAGTCTGTGGATGTTGTAGGCCCAGATGGTGTTAAGAAGAGGTTTGCACCAGGGACAAAGGCTGCTTTTGCAGTTGAGAGATTCAACTGTCAGCTTAGAGATCCAGCTTTGCCAGTGGTGTGCATAGTGGCTTGTAAAGACGGTGAAGACCCTATCGAGTTTGGTCCTGATGTTGAGCTTGTTGCTTATGATGAATCCTGGACATTAAAGACCTTACGAGAAGGTACAGGAGGTATCTTCAATCCCATAAGTCATGTTAGGATGTGCTCTTCGGCATGGAATTGAATTCCTGTAAATTTCTGTCGCGCTTGCATTTGTAGATGAATAGCATGCATGTAATATGGTGATGCTCAGTTCCAGGGTCATCCGGACTGAGACAACCTTGTCAATGGTCCCAATTTGCTTATTTTCTTTTTCCCAAAAACTGCTCTCTTTATGTAATTACCGAGGGTGGTTCTCATGCCATACCACCGTCGTTCTATAGAGCCTAAAGGAGGATATGTGAAAAGGAAAAGGCGGCATAGCGAGTGACCTAATATGAAAGTTAGCAAATTATTAAAAGGTGATCCTCTTCTTCTTGTAAGATGCACCAAAGCACAACAATGAGGATGCCACTGAACATTTTTTGTGTAGTGATTTAAGATTATGACAGAATATTGAATACAATCGACAGTCACCAAAATGAGTGTCGTATTGCCAAGCCCATTTCATATGTCGCTACCATATAGCATTTCAAAGGTGAATTTTGTTGGAGTCGATACGCATAGAGGCAATAATTGGTTGTCTGACCTCCAGATATACTCCTTTGCATTTTTGGTCTAGACACCTCTGAATCCAAAGTTCTTGCAGCACGTCAATTGCAACAGGACTATAAGCAGCAATTTTATAAATTCCATATTGCTCAGAAAATGTGGTTGGTGATAGAAAGGCATTTATCTCATTCTCTACGTTTTGGGCAGCAGCTGTTCAATTTGTCAACGGGAAACCTGTGAACGAGGGTCCAGTCCACAAACTGAAAGACACAATCAAAGAAGGCACTGCTCGGGCGCTTTCTTCCCTTAAACCTGTTACGAAAGTGCCAGGGGCCATCTTTGGTCCAGGTCAGCTATACAATTTTGCATACCTTTTAGAACCTTTGAGTTATCACTTCATTCTTGTAGATATCGAACCTGATATTATTCCTTTGTGCATGACTTGAATTGAGAATTTAAGCTTAGTAAGAAAACAGTAAGAGTTCCTTATGAATCCCCTAGAGGAAGGTTTCTAGTATTTGAAGCAATATATTCTAGTTGCGGAGTATCACTTGTATGTAACGAATTTTTGTCCTTTCCTTTCTGTCATCATTGAAAATCCTTAATGTCAAATAGAAAATATTTCTTATTATAATATCCTACCTACAAGCATCTGCAAGTGGTCCTTTGATGGACGGCAGATAATCTGAGGCAACTCCTGAAATTCTTGTACGGTTCCACGAGCTCACAGCGAATGTGATACTTGTATCTCTATTCTAGTATGCACCTTGTTTATACTAGTACTTGTCAGTTTTCCTTTGTATATTGAGGATGTGCACATACCTGTTGGTGTGCTAAATAGTGATGATGTTTTCCCTGAACAGAGTCAACAAACACCAAACATAATGAGTGCAACAAGCCCACCCGAAAGAGTGTAGAAGACATGGATCCATTACAATACTTTGGCGTCAAGGTGAACACTTCGAGAAAAATTTCTCCATGTACCTTGATGCCATACATTGTTAGTGTTCTTGTTTCTAACGCTTTTGCAACTTGTCATGGTTGCTTGTTCTTCCCATTTTCTTTTCGGGAAGCATCATATGGTATTCTTGGGAGCTTCTAATGGATGAACTGACATTTTTGTTTTCATTCTTAGTATTTTCGATGCATTGATGAGGCCTTGATTTACACTGTTGATTTTGCAGAACTGGGAGGATTTATACCCAGGTGGCAAGCTGCCTGAAGGGGGCCCTCAAGATTGCTCACCTGCTTATATTGGAAAAGTGATTCTGACGTTCTTCTTTGTGTTTGCGTTTGCTGGAGGCTTGAGCTACATGTTAGAACGAATGCCTGATCCTAAGCGACCTTTCTATTAGTTTCTGCATGACTGGTCAAGGAAAGAGTTGATTTGTGAGCTTCAGGATTTTCCACGTTTGTCGAAATTACAGATTGACGCATTATTTTCTAGTTGATTGTAAAGAACTCATCATTCTTAGTCTTCAAGCATTCATAGAGGAGCAGAACCTTGTAGTGCAATTTCACGGCGATGGTGCTTCCGTAAGTAGGGTAGATAGGTCCTATGGGACTGTCGATGTCAGCTTGTATGATCTTGAGACTCTTGAAGTGTACATAGGCATGTCCTTTGTTGTTACAATTTTCGGCTTTCTTGTTTATCCATTCCCATGAGCGCAATGAGGGAAGGTCGAGAACCTAATTCATGTCGACATGTCCCTAACCGTTGCTGTTGGAGATCGAATCGGTTGGCTACAGTTTAATGGCAAGAAACCACGGCAGGGCCTGCACTTTGTGGAAGATGTGAGCTTACCTCACGACGGTCAGGACGTCAGGACATCATTCTAGGGTAATGTCAGCTGAAAATGTTCGCTTAACTCAATTTTCAGTTCGTTTTGCACGAGACCTTTTCAGAGACATGACGTTCTCAGATAACAAAGTATTTGAATAACGCTTGAAGAGAAAAACCGCAAACAGGAGAGTCGACCTGTGCTTTGTAAGCCTCAGCTGGGGTACGAGTACACTTAATTTTCACGGGGCATTCAGCATTTCATTCTGCTGCGTCTTACAACGGTCACTCGCTGTGGTTTGAAGTGACTACAAAGAAGCTGAGGACTGACGAACACATGTTTACCCTAAATATTGCGATTGATTGGAAGTGGGTCTCACCACCGCCAGTCGAGGGAGGTACATGGACGTTTCTGTCGAGGACAATTGTTAGGTTTTACATCAAACGCAGTTGTGCCCCCGTATTATGTATGTACAGAGCAAGAATACTTTTGGAGAACATTGCGCTGTTGTAAGAATGTTACAAAGATTATTATAATTGAGATCAGAAAGCTGAGTTGGCGATTGGAACTGTTGACTGAAGAGGCATTGGCATTTTGGGTTGCAGGGAGAGCGGAGCAGCCACACTCGTTCAATTCCTTCACTCTTAGACATGAATCAGCTCCTCCTTCTTGGCTTGGAATCCAGACAGGCCACCCGCTCTACGCCCTGTAAAAGTCTTGGATTCACCGGTCTGCAATATGGTTCAATTTTTGCAGCAGGTTCGGTTCTTGCACGAGGCTACCTTTTTTCCAGTCACTGAGTGGGCTGTGAGTTTTGAGAGTTCCATTTCTTTCCGAGGATCATTGTTTACCCGCAGAAATGTCAAAGGTTTCAAATATCTCTGGTCTTCGTGATCAATAGGGAACCAAGTCACGGTTAAACTGCGTCCCTTACAATGGATCTTTTCTATTCGTACAGATCAATTTCTGATGGGCATTTACCTGGTACTGCAGTTATCTGAGGGCGAATGTCAAGAAATGATGAGAGATATTCCATTATGGAACTTGGCTCCTGACTCGGGAAGCATATCGAGGACCTTCATGGCCAAAAACTTTGCCGAGGGTATTAACGTCAATGGTTGTAAATGGGTTTCGAGGTTCTACTCGTCCAGTTTCGAAATTTGATAATGTTTCACAATATTCCCGTATAGTTCTCTTGCAAGCTGTAAGTATGGTGCAGCTGTAATGTTTAGTGATCAATGTGTTGATCACAGGGCGCTCTGTTATGACTTGCTTAATGTTGTTACAATAACCTAGACTCTTTTGCTAGCGCAGCGTGTGCCCTAATCTGCATGTGTCTCACCTAAGGCCGGGTTGCAGCTTCCTCTGTCTCATACTTGCAGTTCTTGATTCTTCCAAGTTGACCAGACAAGTCCAGCAGTGATCTCAGTTCTGAGGATCATTGCACTTGTCTCTAGGTATGAAGTTCTTCAACCACGTTGCAAAGCTGGCTGATGTGGAAGGTGGTCATTATCCTGTAAGAGTGCTTATTTAATTCTTAAGTGCACTTCCGTTTGTAACGATTGTTGAGAAATATTTTTTTGACTATGAAATTGGAGTGGATATTTTCGATAGAATACTAACTCATCTGCTTGGAGCTACTCATAACCTGTGAGCCTGGGCAGGATTTGCACTTGACAGACTCTCGTACTGTGAATTTGGTGTTATCCACTCGTGCGGTGAAGGGCTTAACCATCCAGGACTTTAGTCTAGCTAGACAGATTGACAAGAACGACGTGCAGTACTCTTCGAAATGGCTGAAGGAGAACCCAGAAGTGTAAGCTTCTTGGCAACCCCTTAATTTCATCTGCACTGCATTAGGTGATTTTTGACAGAATAGTTCGTGTTTGTAGATTCAGCACGTCTAGCAAAAGAGCTTATTTTTGGAATGACATTCACTGGATCAATATTGAACTGTGAGATGCTGTCGAGTGGCGGCATTGTGGTTGACTTTTTAGTATTACGAGCATTACTACCCTGAATGGATATTCTGATGATGCACAATATTTCCCGGGCTCTGATAACAAAAATTTATCTTGGAGGATTGAAATATTGTTGAATCAGGATCACGATACATCAGGCACGACATGCAAGCCCTTCAGCTAATCAAAACCACTAGTTTTGCACACCATTGTACTGTACAGTAATGAAACTCAACCTTCAACTACAGGACTCAGCATATGATGACTTTATTTTGCAACGGTGCTTTTGCTTGGCTTTTCTTGATTCTAGATTTTCTCTCATCTTTGGTGATGAAATCTTGTTGTACGTGCAGTCATGAAGAAGTCCGAAAAGAAGCGAGGGTCAGGAATAGGCGAACTGTTACGAGTAGGACAAGTCGCACAAGGTCTTCCACAAAGTCTTCCTGCATTGGAAGAAGATGTTGATGCACTTAAACCTGGGGCCCCCAAACCTCTCTCGGCTGATGACTTGGGAGAACGGTTGAAATTTCTGTCCAATTGGAAATTATCACGCGACAGAAGTTCCATCTCCAGAACATTCCAGGCCAGGAATTTTTCCGAGGGTGAGTCTTCGTCGTCTTTTCCATCTGCAACAATTGTAATCTCTGCTGAGTTAAACGAAAAACTATAGAGTAGACTGTTCCTTCCATACGCAATTCCCCAAATGCATGAGGCCAAATCAAAATTTTAATCTAAACCTTACTCCGGGGACAGGTATAAAATTCTTTAATGCAGTTGCGAAGTTGGCAGAGGAGTATGGCCATCCTCCTGTTAGTGATTCTCAACTCATATTCACTTCCCTCCTCTTACAGCCTGCAAGCATGTGTGCACAACTCATGACATATTTGGAGTCTAATAATGAATGAAGTTCTCATGGCAAGTGAACGGTGTGCACCGGATTGGTTTGGACTGTTTCTATGACGTGGATTAATTCCGACAACCGATTGATTGCGTGGTTTGGAGCAGGACTTGCATTTAACGGAACTTCAGAAGGTGACTGTAGTGCTCACTACAGAACTTCAGGAAATAACAAGTTTGGATATAACCATGGCAGAGAGAATTAATGACATTGATGTTCAGTATTCAGAAACTGCGAAAGACTTCGAATTTTCTCTACAGAAGGATTCAGAAATTTCACCTAGTCAAGTCTCCGAAATTGAACAGCTAGATGATTCTTCTCAAATGCAGGAAGTGCAACGACCAGACACTTCTCGACAGTATGTTACCCACTTCGACGTGTACTTCCAATAATCTTCAGCACTAAATTTGTGACTGATGCTTGCTTGCAAAGAAAGATAGCCCTCTTAGCTAAGTACCAAATGGTCTTGAGACGATTCAGTTTGTGGTGTGAAATTCTCCACCGTTGTCTGTTTCGTTATACCACTCGATCACACTGCGCTCGTGCCCATCAATGTGCAGGCCAAGCTCGGAAGCTGCTAAGTCCCAATCTATGAAGTCGAACAAGATCAGCTTCATTGAAACGTAAATTGCACTAACCTTCTTGTATGGCCCGTAAAGCAAACCAGCCATTCCTTGTTACAAGAGATCTGAAACGTCGTTTAAAACTGTGGTACACGTTGATGCATGTATTGTGATGCAAATAGGTCCGCAGAGGCTGAGGAAGCTCAGAACGACTCAGCAACTCTGTTTCATTCCTTGATTCTGATATTTGCTGATGCCGGAGCTGGTGGCCTTTCCATACAAGAAGCTGTCAAGAGAATGAAAAAACGAAGCCTGCCTGGCCTGAGAGAGAAAGGTAAAGCTGTTCAAGTTGCAAAAATAACACGCAATCACGCCGATTTTGTTGCCTGCGACAACGTCGGATGCTTTGCACTTCGAAAGACCCTGTTAAGAAGCTTCCAGTGTGGTAGCTTGGATCCAGAAGAATACGCGGACGAGAAAAAGATCGTGTTTGAGAAATACGCAGCATCTGCAGCGGCTCTGCCAGAACTTCAGCCTTCTCCCAGATCCTCGGTACAGACCCCAAATGTGAAAAGACGTGATTGAATCCGTTTTCCTGCATATGTAGGGCGAAGAGATCAATTGTGTAGACAGACACCACCTGGCCGGGTAGCGGCAACGTCACTATCAGAGGAGCAAGCCTTCAACACAGTTACATAGGCGAATTGTCATGTCGGTTTCAACTGGGAAATGCGAGATTATTACAGTTTTAATCCTAAATTTACTAGTACAGATGTAAAAAAGGTGGGGGCCTCAGGAGAGGACATGCATGTTTCATCCTGTAATGTGATGTACTGACCAGCAGATGATAACCTCACATTTTCATGTCTTCTAGTTTTTTGTTTTCCTTTTAATCTCATGATGCAATGCATCAATTTAAAGAAGTGTGTCGACTTACTGCTGACATCATGGCAACGTTGTGCAGCTACTGCACGTCTGCAAAACGTCCCAAGTCTCGACAATGTGCTTCTCAGACTGAAATTGGTTATTGAAGATCAACTGCACTCGGCCTTCCACTGCTGCTTGCCGATCACGTACGGCTATGGATTGCGGATTGGTGGCCAATGTACGTAGGAGGGTTGGCCACAACGGCACTGCCATCACTGGGCTGGAATGGAACCGTAGAATCAATCCTCGAATTTCTAGCCATTTCCAAGATGGAATACCGGTTTACTGTATCAATGCATCTCATGTATTACAACTGGGTAGTAGCCAGTGAGGTAGGGATGATGATACGGCGATGATTCTATCGGGAACAGGACGCAGAAATTGATCTTGTGAATTGAACGCTAGTTCCAGAATAATTTGTCAACCGGAATAACCGCCGACCTAACTCGATCTCCATGGTTCAGCTGAAGTAGTTCGCTTTCCCCGCTTTCCAACTTCGTCTCCGAGTCTTTCAACCCAACCCCAAGGATGTGATTCGTCATTCCTCGAATTGAAATCCCAGAGTCCCGGCATGATCTACACGATGCAGTAATTCAATCTCTGGGATTTTTACAAGCACCTTGAAGAGGTTTGATGCAATGGCGAGAATGTCAAGATAGGTTGATCGTTGGAGCAGAAGATGGAATGTCCCGGCATGCCCAGTCCTGGCAGTGAAGATGTAAATGCACGTAACCTGAGCACTGATTCTGCATGATAGTTTTATGCTCCAATTTGTGATTGATTTCGTAATTGATCGCTTGAGCCATTCATGTCAGGATGCCAGAGAGTTGGAGGAGGCGAAGGAGAAGCTCTCTCAGCCAACGAAATGGCTACTGGAGCAGAAGACGTTGCTGCCATTGCTGACCCATCTCAAGGTTCTGTCCCGCAAGGAGGTGAATCGCAGGGCAGTAGGGGCGAAGGCCATCGCTCAGCTGCTGAAGCATCTCAGCGACCAGACCGCGGGCACCAAGATCCAGGCCGAGGGCGCCAACGTTGTGCTCAACATCTGCTACGAGAAAGAGAATGTGAGCGCCGTGCTGGCGTGCGGAGGAGCGTCCACTTTGGTAACCAAACCAAACCCTAATTCCTGTCGTGGTTGCTGTCCGATTGATGCTGCTTATCCGATCATCGTGCCTCCCTCCCTGTGGAATAGGTTGAGTTTCTGACTTCGAAAGACGAGGAGTTGCAAGCAAATGCTGCAGGTGCGCTGCAGAGCATCTGTTTTCAGCCCGAGGGTCGCAAAGTGGTGCGCAGCCTAGGCGCCATTCCACCCTTGGTGGATCTCCTCTCTGCCAGCTCCCTCAATGTACATATCGTCAATCCTGAAATTCTCGCTTCATGCAAATTCCATTTCAGTGTCTACTAAAACGTCCACGATGACATTCCACATGACATCTAGGCAAACGAGGGAATGAATTCTGAGTAGTTATGAATTGCGTGATTTAGGTCAGGGCACGGGCGGTTGGAGCCCTACACAACATAAGCTCGGATGTGGACTCCATACGAGTGATTCGGCGCAAAGGCGGCATCCGATGGCTGGTGCGCCTGCTGCACCACACGCAGCCGTGCGTGTGCGGCTCGGCCGCGGGCGCATTGCAGAACGTGTCGCGCGAGGTCGCCAGCCGTCTGCTCATCCGCGACAGCGACGCGATCAAGTCGCTCATCAAGCTGCTCCAGAGCACCGAGGTCCAAACGCAGGTCTGCGCAGCGGGCGCGTTGTTGAACGTCCTGGGGCCGGAGCTTTGTGACGAAGACAACCCCACCCCACAAGGCTTGAAACGACGAGAGGCGTTTGTGAAGACCATTACCCTAACTCTAGTGGCCAGCATTATCAAGCAGACGGTCTTCACCAAAGAGACCAAGGACATGATGGCCTCCGCCTCTTCCATGATCAAAGCTCCGGCGCCCATGCCTGTGATCAACAAAACATCGTCCCCAACTCGCCCTGACATGACATTGTCGCCATCTCTCACCGGATCATTCATGACCAATCCGCCCAGAGCACAGACAGCTCTTTCGGTTCCTCCGTTACGGGGCGGGGGCTGCCACGGTCGCCTGCCCAACGCAGACTGGTCCTTGGACTTCGTACCCCCGAACCGAAGAGCTGCGTTGCTTGAGCAAGACACCAATGCCATGACTGGCAAACAGTCCGCCCCCACCATGCCCGGAGTGGATTAGTATTTTCACTCCTTGCTTCTTTCCTTCTGTTGAATTTTTCCTTGAGCATTCTTTGGTTTCCGAATGATCCTGATCATTCCCGTGCACATTGCTGTTACACTACATTGGATCGGTCTTCTCGTACGTTCCACCCGCAACCGTAACAAGCTGTACTCACTGCAGGTGAGTGAATTGTAATCCTCAGTTGTTGCAATCTGTTTCTCGTCCTTGTTTTTTTACCTGTGACAAAAGTCTCGTGACTGGTGATGGTTGTGAGAAAGTGGTACTCACATTAGGGGTGTCACACCTCTTTCTTCCCATTCTCAATCCTCAGAGAATAGGGGTTGTCACACCTTCTCCCCATTCTCAATCTTCAGAGAATGAGGACATGGCACTCTCTCCTTGAATTGCGGAGGGCCCATTCTTTGAAGATTGAGAAGTTTCTTTCTTCTCCTCCAAGGGTGAAGAATGGGCGTGAAGAATGGTTTTGCATGTGAAAGCTTCACCTTTTCACCTTGGCTTCCGTTTTCACCCTTGTTGTCATTCGAGAGGGTTGCGGCTTCGTGATTTTTGTTGGTCGCAATAAATCTCATTCTCCATTCTCCATTCTCCACAAGGCAGTAAAGGGGACTCACACCTTCATGGAGAAGGGTCCTTATTGGCTCCTTTTTTCTCTCCATACCTTCTCAATCTTCAGAGAAGTTTGATTCTCGGAGGTGTGACAACCCGTATTATTCTCCTCCGGAGGTGAAGAATGAGTGTGAAGATTGAGAAGCCGTGTTCATTCTCATTCTTCACACGGCTTTAAGGAGAGTCACACCTTCTTCATGGAGAATGGCCACAATTGGCTCCACATTTCTCTCCCAAGGTTCTCAATCTCCAAAGAATCAAACTTCTCGTAAGAGGTGTGAAACCTCTAATCATTGTGTGGAGTGAGTGATACATTCACCTCGAATTAGTGATTCATATGTTTTGCTAATTGCAATCATGTTCTGAAGAGAAGCTCTGGCCTCGTGGTATTGATGTTTGACTACTAGTATTGGTATTGACTTCTGACTACTAGCAGTGATTATAATTATACATGTCACAAATTCCATGTGATTTGCATAGTCTCATGACGCAGATAATTCACAGAAGCGCTTGAGTCCTGACATCATCGAATCAGGTGCTTCTGCAGCTTGATCTACAGGACAGGAAGGAGGTGGGTGCATAAAACTTTCTTCACCTTTACACTCATTTTCTTTGAAGAAAATCTCTCGTGCCGTTGACAGTCAAATAACAGCTGATTGGAATCTTGATAAGCGCCTGGCAAGGAACCAACATGCAAATAGACAGGTACGTGGAATTGTGGGAATTGTTTTTGACTGAAACAGGAAGGATTGATGCCAGCTTGCAGGGAGAGAATGCACAGAATGAAATTGCCTTCCTTGATGTCGTGACGCAATCTTATTTACCTATGATCTGAAATTATGTTAAACTATGATAAAGGAGGTACTTTATCGCATAGAATCAACATGTGGGTCAAAAGAAACGGCAGTAGGCCTGATCACTCAAGGCTCGGTGTTACTCCACTGTTCGGCTCGGTGGATGTTCTTGAATCTGATTCAAATCATTTACATGTTCAGCTTGACAAGATCTCTTTCTTCTCCTGCAAATTTCGGTCTGAAACTGTGCGAAGAATTTAAGGTAACTTCCTGTAGAATCAACAAGCAGCTACGCTACGAGAAGCTCTGACCGGAATAGAACAGGTGAAGGACGAGAATGCATTTCAGTGGAATCATGGACAGAATATATTTGCTACAGTGGTATTTAGCCCAAAAAAATGAGTGTCCCTGCAAATGCCTCTTCCCTTTGGTCAGAGCCAACAAAGATACCAGAAGTGTGACACCACAGAAGAAGAAACCCTCTGGTCCTAAGACGTGCGTGAATGGCGAGTTCCGGGTTGGGGCCAGTTCTACTCACCATGCCACGTGGGATCAAAAGTGGGTGACAGGTATCCTTGGGGCAGGCTTCCATGTGAGGATCGGGCCGGTGAAAGCCACTAGAAGACATGAATCTAAGTCTACTGGTGTCTACAAGAATTGAAACCAAACTCTTGGGTTTACCCATTTCAGTATGGCATCGGTAGCTCTCCAGCTTTCCACCGATACATGGAAGGAGGCCTTTAGAACATGCCTAGGAGTTGGAGACCAAATGGGTCCACCTAGCTATAAATTGAGGGGCACTTGGGGAGTTATTTTAACTTAGAGGAGCCACAATTGAGAAGACACCCATCAACACTCCGGTTCAAACCATTGATCTGGGAAAGATTTTTCTTGTAAAACACAAAATTGAGGTTTAGAGAGCCCTACCATATTCACATGTGAACAGAATCCGAGAGCCCTACTATACTCATATGTTTATACAATCCAAAATTGTAAACACAAAAGTTGTACATGATTTGGAAAAAAAAATTATCCAAAAATGATCGTTGTTTGTAAATAAATAGATTTCAAAGTTGATCCTTTCATACACTTGAGTTTTTAAGTAGTTTGGAAATCATTCGATATAAATTTTGATGAATTATGTTTTTTCAGTCCATATTCAAACATGATGTTTGATCTGAATGATCTATAGGATTTTGGACAAAACCTAAATTTGCTATAAAATATTCATTTTAAAACTTTTTTGAAGATCTAATTAATAGAGATTATATATTATAAATTCATTCTAAATAAAAAATTCTATAAGATCAAACATGAAGTATAAGTTACATTTTTTACACACATTTTTTATACACATTTTTAATACACATTTTTTACTTAAATTTTTGAAAAATAGAATTTGCCTTCAAATAGGTTAAAATGTCTTTGTTTTTAAAATTCAAGCTATACAATCTTGAAACTAGTGGTGATTATCACTCTAATTTTAGCTTGGGAAGTCACTATCAAGAATTTAGATAACTATGAGAGAACAAATATAGGGTGTCTTTTATTCATTTGAAGTAAAAATTATAAATTTATAGAAATAATATAGGGTGTTTTAAAACCAATTTGGGGATATTTTAGAAATATTCCTAGAATATATATATATATATATATATATATGAAATATACCCTAAAATATTATAAATAGTAGAATATTCCAATTATTTCATAGTCCCCCATTAATTACCCTTTTTACGCTCGTATGTACCCAAAATTTACACTAAGTGAGTTCCCCGAGAATTTTAGGCAAATATAGAAGTTAAGTAGACATACGTAATCTACAATCAAAGGCCTAAACACATCAAAGAATTTTAGGGACTAATTCATGGTGTTCTAATAATTTCCATTGAACTATAATACAATATATTATACATGAAATAGAATAAGAGTGAAGCTTACTTTAGAGGCTAACAAAATTAGCAATGAATATTGGCTTTAAACAATACATTGCCTATGAGGAATACATAGGTGCATACAAAACTATTGAAAGGGTTTAAAATGTATTAAATGTTTTTTTGCAAAAATACATTAGGGTCGGAAATCACTATAGTATATTTGGAAAAAATTAATTCTTAGACTAGTGATAGCCTTTAAGTTGGAATTGGTTTAGGCTTTGATACATATAGGGTCCATTTGTTAATTTTGAGTAGCCATGGGATTCTTATCTTTTGTTCAACTATTGACATTTTCATATTTATTTATTTATCATTGAAGTGGTGTTTTGATTACAAAAGAGCCCTTTTGCCACAAAATTTGTACATTTTGGATTTTTTACTTCAGTCATCCACTTGATTTGGAATGCGGAACAAAAGTTGCAAGTTGTCTAAGTTGGATCAATGGATATTATACAAAAAGAATAGCAAAGAAAGTATACGGTGTCAGGGTTGGGAGGTCGAGCCAAATTATTTTTTAAATCGAGAAAAAAAAATTCAACAAATGCCAAATTTTGTAGATATTCTCCAAGATTTCTTTTTCACAATACTAAATAGAATTTATTTGAAAAAATTCCTAAGGATTTAGGTTTCTCTTTTTATAACTACTTTTTGTTGATTGTGATGACTAACTGCAATATCTTATCTTTCATGAAAATTGTTGGAAGCCAATTGGAGAAGACTCACTGTTTTATAATTTGAATATTTTATATATTTTTAGATACTCATTGTTTTATTTTTATTTTTCATATTTACATATATGTCCATTTGCCTTTTGAGATGAGAAATTTTCAATCCATTTGCTACTTTTTGATATAATATCCACGGATTCTCTTTGTGTCTTTTCATGCAAGGAATAATTTATGCTATCTTTGTTTTAAAGTGCATTCCAAATGACAACTCATAATATATTCACCATGGCTAGCCACGAGAGTATGCTAGGTCTTCACTTTTAATTTGTTAAAGTGAACAAGTCATCAAAATTCTAGAATTATGTCAAGTTTTTGTTGAGTTCAAATGTAATTCTACTCTATAGTCAACTTCAATTGAATGTGGTACAAGAAGATATTTAGTCAAATTCACTAAAATTTTAAACTCTCTTTAGGCAAAATTGAAATATAATTTTGCATGGATGGTTTCAAGATAAACAACTTCAAGATGAATAGCCAAATCTTCTCCAATTGGTTTTCAACAATTTTTATGAAAGACCTCTATAAGAGTTTGTACACTCCAACATCAAACATGTCAATCCATGCAAAAATTTAGATTTGATGACAGGCTTATAAAAAAACATCATTTTTTCAAAAATAGGCAAAATTAGCATATTATAGCATTTTCTCAAATGTATGTGAAGAAAATGTGTATTATGGATACACATGTACATCACCTTTAAAGAATTATCAATCTCTACCATACACTTTAGGTTATTATATATATATAGATACAAATGTTAAACATTGTGGCCATACACTTCTGATAACAATTGTATGGCTAAAGGTATATTTTGCTATATTCTTTGGATGTAGTGTATGATTACACCTGATAGTGTTTATAAGTATTAAAAGCATGGAGACCATACAATTTTTAGCAACAATGAATGGCTAGGGGCAGAGGTTGCTATTTACTTTGGTTACAATATATATATATATATATATATATATATAGCGATTGATGAATCTTTCTATATTCTTAACCCTTAAAGGTCAAAGAGGCCTTGAGACGGCTTTTGGGTATTAAAAAAATGGAATTTTGAGCTACAAAATGATGGTTTTCAGCAAAAATTAAAAAACCATCCCCTCCAAAATTTCCCAACCCATCTATTGAAGTTGTTAATTTCTTTAAATAGTCAATATTAAGTGAGATATACACATCAAAAAAATTGCATATCTTGAAGTGAACTAAACTTTGACCATGCATAATTCCATGAGGTTCTGTCCAATCATGTTATTCTTTTTTTCAAAGTGTGTCAAATGGATATATCTTTGAACTGGTCTTTTAAATTTTTAAATTTTCATTCATCTTGTCATCCAAATTGAAAAAAACCAAAAAATGATCTCATGAGCACTTTTTGATTGCCTACTTTGTAGCAATGAAAAAAATAATGCTAATTTATTCAATTAAGGTAATAAACTACATATTTTGCTTTAGTTTCGTGTACACTAAAAAAAACTCAAAAAGGTAAAAGGAAATTTATGAAAATGACCCAGCCTCCAAAATGAGCAAAAATGCATGTCCAAATGCATTAGAAGAGAAATGAGCCCTCCAAGAGGCTTTTTCGATGTTCGGGCCAAAATCTAATTTTTTATTGGAATTATTTTTTAAATGAAAATACTTTTAAAAATAAAATGTTAATAAAATAAAATAAAAAATATTATTTAAATTTTTTAGAAAATGTTTAAAAAAATTTCAAAGATTATTTGAACAATTTTTAATATTAAAAATATATTAAAAAATATATTAAAAAATTAAAAAAATTAAAAAAAACTTTTAATATTTAATATCCAATCTGAAATGTCGAACTCATGCCACATCAGATTTCATTTTTTTAATATTTTAATATTAATTAAATATTTTTTTAAAAATTCAAAAAGTTAAAATAAAAATAAAAACTGGAGGCCTCTTAGAGGGCTCAAATTTCTTGTAATGCATACCGACAAGTGAATAGGTGTCGGAGGTAGTTTACCTCCGGAGTTAGTTCGCAATTTTACTGAGCAGTTTAAGAATTCAAAAGGACCTTGTGAAATGCTGTACGATTTGGCACCATGTACTGAATGTTCAAATCCCACAAGACGGAGGATTTTATTTTTAAAAGGTTCCTTTGTCAACGGGTCCCTGAGAAAGGCTATAACTGGAAGAGAGCGTTTACAAGCTTCTGTAATAAGGCACCACTTTCTCACATTTTCTTTCTCCTTTGGAGTTTGAAGTCCTCGCACAGAAACAAAAAGTGGGTTAAATAACCACCTGAGTGCACTTTTGGGTCAAACCCTAAATTCAACTGTGACTTCCTTTTTCCACAGGTCTTCCAAATTTGAAGAGAGAATCAAATGGACTTGTTGAGATGATGGCACTCACTGGCTTTCTTTCTTTCATTTGGGGTCATAAAGCTAGTCTTTCCTGGGAGAAAAGAAGTTGGAAAAGTGGGTGCTGGCATGTCTGTGTTGATACCATATTTTCTTCTTGTTGACTATTGCCAGTTCAATATCCATGCAGGCTTTTGTGATACTACATGGATAGAATCTCAGATGCATGTCCCAATTAAAATGGAACATGGATCGAGGGATTTGCTTCTTGTCACTATGTCCATTTGTGTAGGGGCTTGAACAAATGGATTTTTATTTCATTCTAATGCTTAAAAGCCTGATATATATATTTTGTAATTAACCAAGAAAAAACCAACAACTAAAAGTTAAGTCATCTACATAGTGAATAATGAATGTTTTGAAAAGCATAGTTCATACAAATTTGGAAAGCTTCATTTTGATCATGTAATTAACCCTTAAAGGACCAAGGATTTATAGTTTTAAAATGAAAAACTCAATCGATTGTAGTGTGAAAAATATAATTCAAAGAGGACCAAATTATATACCATTGAAATCACTCAAGAACATATCATGTGTTGATCAAAAGAAAAAATATTAATCTAAATAAAAGGAAAGTTTACATATGACCTATTCAAAACTACTATAAAAAACATGGGTGGACTTCTTAGTCCTTTAGGAGTTAATATAGCAATACAAAGAAACAAGCATGTTCCCTCAGTTTATTATTGAGTGGCATCGTTTCTTGCTCCTCTTGAACTCATTTGATGTGGACCCTCGAACGAACATACTCTTAATTTACGCCAGCTTGTAGAATTAGTGAGTTCTCTTAATTTATTATTTACTATGCTAATTTTTAGTACTAAAAAGCGATGTCGGTGTTGATGGTTCCAGCACATGGGGCTTAACTACTTTAATTCACAGTTCACACTGATTGACTGACTGAGAAACATAGCTGATCAATTGCAACTCAATCCTGGCTTTGATCATATACCGTAACCACCAACACAAGAAACATGGCCAAAGAAACCAATTATAATCAGAAGTCAAAAGACGACGAAATGAAGGGCGCCTTCCGTGCAGCCTAATCACGGTTAAATAGTTGTAACTAATTAGAGTTAACCGAAAACAAATGCTGAGTTTAACCTCTCTACAATCGTGGAAATGGATTTCTGTGTGCTGTATGAGTGTAACCGAAAACAAAAGTGCAGTTTTGAAACTTCAGTTCTCCATGAACTTCGGATGATGTCAGAAGTTAAAAGCAGTTAAAAACAAAGCAGTTGTGATGAGGCTGGATGAGGCTGGCCGTAATAGCTAAAATCAAGGCTCGATGCATGAGCTGGAATCTTGCCTCAATGCACGAGGTCTGACAGGTGGGATGTTGTACACGTTTTTAAAATTAAAGCCCTGAGGTAAAAAGAAGGAGGGAGGGAACTCGCAAGCAACATTATTCAGCCAACGCATCTACTGACACAAAAATCCTCTTAGAATGAGTTTTGCAGTCTTTTTGACGGCAAAACTAGTTCACACTGTTTTCTATATTGGGATTTATTGGAAATGCTGCCAGTAGACTCGGCTGCCCCTAACTAAGGTCAGACTCCCCTCACCTAAGTTGTGTTTGTTCTTCTTTTCGGTTAACTCTATTATCATTCATGAGCAGGTTATCAGACACTGTTGAGAACCAAAAAGTCATCATCGTTAAATACTGAGTGAGTACTTCACTTCACCGGCAGTAAGAACCTGGATATTCCTCCAGATTCTCGATCGACTACACGGTTAATTTCCAAACTGATGGAGAGAAAAACGAAGCCAAACTTGTGTCAGTTCCATGAAGCAACCAATTCAACAACGGAACCGGGGGTCAGGTGATTACTGTCTCAATAGTACCTGCCTGGCTGAGTAAGCTTGAGTACGCCTGAATCAGTCTCTGTAACTAGTAAACTGTTAACTTAGTTGACTTCCAAGAAGACGAACTCCGGGCCTCTTCGGTGAATAAAATTGTCTGTTCGATCATGTGCACCGGACAAATTAAGCGCCAGTTGATGGTAGTACCGGGCTGGGTGGCTTTCGGCTTGAATGAGAGAGAGAGTCAGAGTAGTGTGACATACATTCATGCAGGCAGTCGAGTCCAGCGGTGGCCGGTGACAGATCGCGGTGGTCTCCGCCTGTCCAATTCTGTCAATGGCCTCGTTGACACTCACGCTATTTGACTTGTGCCTTTGCGACCGCTACAACTGGTACCAGCTAATTTTAACCCAAAGTCAATATACTATACGTCTATACTTTTTTTTTTCCTTGCCAACAGTGTAAAGCATTCCATCCTTTCCCTCGCTTCCAGTCAATGCCATTGACACCTACAGTGCAGTAGAAAAAGCTCGCCACCCTCGCTGCAAAAATCAAACAGGAATTCATTCCCATGACATTCAGTAGCCTTCAGTCATTACAAAAAAATTCAGGCCTCCAAAAGGTCGTTAACTCAACCAAACTGCCATGCAAAAATAACAATATAATAATATAAACAATGTTAAAAATAAATAAAATCTGACATGGCATCATTTCAGCCACGTCAAACTAAAATTTTAAAATAAATTTTCTATGAATTTTTTTTATTTTTTGTATTTTTAAAAAAATTATTATTTTATTATTTTTGTATGGCAGTTTGGCTGAGTTAGCAGCCTTTTGGAGGCCTGAATTTTTTTGTAATGCTGGCTCTGCCTTGCCCTTGAGGAGAATGTGAAGAATACCTTCATTTCTTTATTATAACCTTTTTCTAAATTGACATTCTACAATATACTCCACGCTTGCCACACTATTAACTGATATAGCACACTTGTCATTTTTAAATCTTTAAATTAAATTTTTTTTTGACAATAATTCACTTACAAGCAATATACCATTTTAAAGAAATATTTGGCAAAAAATTCCCTAACTTGGAGCACTTGAAATGGTTGAAATGCTACCAAAAATTTCCAAAACTCGAGATAGTATAAGGGGAGTTTAGTATATTTTTTCAACAATTTTTTTCATTTTCTAAAAACATATTTTAACAATATAGAACAAATAAAATAAATAAATAAAGATAACTAGACATGCCGTGTCTCTATTTCTTCGATTACTTTTTGCACTCTTACCCAAAAAAAACTATATTGAATGTTTAAGGAATGGATCTTTTTTGATACGAATTTTAATTTTAATTTTAATCTTTTAATTTTCAAATTTTCAAATTTTTACTCGAGGTTTGGTTTATTTTACTTAATTTTTTTTGTAATTATAGAACATTCAATTGGATCTCCACAACTGTGAAGTGAAATAGTGAATGGAGGTTGCATATTTGATATTTTATGTAAGCCTTCAAAGAAGGATTTTGCATGATCGGTATAATTTTTTTTTGTGAATTCTAACTCATAACAGCTACAAAAGATATTGAATTTTAAGGAATTTATGTCCACAAAAATTACAAAAACTATGTGAAAAAAGTATGATTTTATACGGTTGTGACTTTTAGACCCGTGTTGACGTGTTCGGAAAAGAGGGACGAAACTGGTTGTGACTTTTGGACCCGTGTTCGGAAATAGAGGGACAAAACCTTGGTTGTGACTTTTGGACTTGTCACTTGTAAAAAAAAGGATGAAATCGATTATGATTTTTGAACTTGTATCCCAAAAGCAACGGATGAAACGTGGTTGTATCAATATCAACCTATATATTTTAAAAATAAGTGTTAAGTGTTAATACTCTATGTGTTTACATTATTTCATACACTTGATCCCAGGGCTGTCACAAAGGTGAGGACCTCTTCTTAACTCGAACTATACAAGATCAATCATGTCTTTGTACTTGGGTATTGCCAAAATATGAATGAATTTTTTTGGGCCATTGTCGCGATAGAAAGAAATAAAAGACTAAATTGTGACTTTTGGACCCATACACCTAGTGAAAAAGTTGAATCCCAAGTGGAAAAAGCAAAGGAGTTTACATGATGACTTTACATTTATGTGATAATTAGTGTTTGATACTGATTTTTTTTGGTGAATTGAGACTTCAATAATCGCCATATTTGTTTAATTGGGAATTTCCGCCATATTGGGACTCTTTGAAATCTACAATTGGCATAGAATTTCCCATTGAATCTATGCCAATTGTAGATTTCAAAGAGTCCCAATATGACGGAAATTCCCAATTAAACGAATATGGCAATTAATATGTTAATACAATCACAAACCTTTGATTTTATAAAGGTTGATATGTTCATAAATTTTTTATTTGTTAGAATAGAGGTCCTCAAATAATAAGACTAAAGTCTCAAAATGTCCATTTTGTCTCAGTTTAACCCCTAAAATTCTGAGCGACCATATTCTGGTCGTTCCACTTTTTGGGCAGCCTCCAGGGACATCATATTTTTAAAATTTCAATGAAAATTTCAGTGTAGCTTCCAAAAACTACACTCTACATGTCGCACTTCGTTTCATGTCATTCCGATAAGTATTGCAAAAGTTATAAGCATTTGAAGTTTTTGAAGCGAGATCGGGCAGCAAGAATTTTTTTATTTTTTACTCTTTTTCAAAATTTCTTTTTTGATTCATGATTGGTTGATCTTTATCTACAAATGAAGCTTTAAATCTACCCATTTTGAGCAATGGGATAAAAGTTATGAGGAGATCTGTTTTTTGGGCAGTTTGGACAAAAAAAACTTTGAAGCTCATTTCTAAACTCAATTTTCAATATTTTTTAATGAAATAAAAGGCACTAGGTGAAGATTTCCAAGTACAACATTCTCACCGTTAAGATTGACATTTTACAATTCCATGTCAAACTTATTAATGATTTTCTTTTTCCTTTCACTTTGTACCCACTTGTAGTAATTGTTTTATGAAAAAATTAATATGAGCTTTTTTCTTACAAGATTTTATATTTGAAGACTTAACTCAATTGTTAACATGGCCTTGTCATTCAATGAATTTCTAACCCATTCAAAAAAAAGATATTAATTTCTAAAGTTCAAATTTGTCACCGGATTGAACCCCAAAAAATCTTCTTTTGCAACTTTGATCCTTATAATCTAAGAATCTAATGGTCATTTTGCTCTCAAATTTTGTGCTCACATGAAAATTCAAGTTGGGTATTAGATCTTACGGTTAAATGATGAAAAAACTAAAAAACATATGATTTCTTCTGCAACTTCCAAATGCTGCGTTTTTCATGGTTTTTTGTGAGAATACGGTCAAGGAATTTTAGGGGTTAATGAATATGGCCTTATGTTGGTGATGCAGTCATACTACACTAGGTTCCATTAAAACCTTTGTCTAGTGGACATCGAACCACAGGTGGGTCGAACATAATTACACTTTATTCACACTAACCTCGAAAGAGGACCGGAGTTCTTACTACAACTTGCAACCGGGACGTATTGAAAAAAAGAACGCCTCGAGGGGAGGGGCCGTGTGAAACTGATAAAAAGCCCGGGCCAAAAAATTCCCCAGGGACTGAGGGAGCTGTCAACGCTGCAACGTTCAGTAACTTGGGATCACACGGTGGGTCCCTGGCGTGTCCCATCATTCCATTGATCGGTTAAGGCTGGTTATTAATCTCTTACCTTCCGTTGCCCAGCCAGTTCATCTTCTTCAGCGTTACTCAGCCGCTGCTAGCTTTCCTGCACGCTCCTCTCGCAGCGCGCAAGGCTTCCACAGCTAGCTAGCTCGACTACATAATACATTCCACCAGGTCTAACACTCTTTCTTTCTTGCAGTCCATGCCATCGACGTGACGGGGTTGTTGCATCGATCTGTGCATGATTTCACCGTGTGATCAGATCGATTCTCATCTAAGTTACAGGGCTGCAGGTACGATCATCACGACTGATCGAGGTGGGTGCACCAGCCAGGCGCAGAAAAGCAAGCTCATGCGCAGGAGCTCGATCGAATTAACGAGTTTCAGTTTCAAAAGATTGTAGCTTTTTGTAATGCCGATGGCGATGGAGGAGGAGGTGGCTGTGAACGGCAACGGTGCGGGCCTGCACGACCCCATGCAGGTGGACGCATCCGCGTTTTGCACCAGCAGTGTCACGCCGGGGTGTGTGGATCCCTTGAACTGGGCGAAGACGGCAAAAGCAATGGAAGGCAGTCACTTCGACGAGGTGAAGGGCTTCATCAAGACGTTCACGGAGACCAAGTTCGTGTCGCTGGAGGGCGTGAGCTTGACGGTGGCGCACGTCGCGGCGGTGGCGCGGCGGCCTGAGCTGCAGGTGAAGCTTGACGCTGCCACGGCGAAGAACCGTGTGGACGAGAGCTCCAACTGGGTATTGCAGAAGATCATGCGCGGCTCGGACATCTATGGCGTGACCACGGGATTTGGTGCTACGTCGCACCGCCGCACCCAGCAGGGCGTGGAACTCCAAAGAGAACTCATCAGGTACGTACTTGACTTACTTCGGTCGTATGCATGCCGCGCTTACGATCTCCAACTAGTGTCGATTGAGCCTGATTAGTTGAATCGTTTTGTTGTTGTCTTCAGGTTTCTGAATGCGGGTGTGGTCAACTCCGGCAACACGTTGCCTGTGGCGACGACGCGAGCCGCCATGCTGGTGCGCACGAACACGCTGCTGCAGGGATTCTCTGGAATCCGGTGGGAGATTCTGGAGGCTATGGAGAAGCTGCTTAATTGCCAAGTGACGCCCCAGTTGCCGCTGCGCGGCACCATCACCGCCTCCGGTGACCTTGTCCCGCTTTCCTACATTGCTGGTATGTCTTTTTTCATGAGTATGTTTATGGGACTGAAAATGTCGAAAAGCAAACCTACCTCCGGTTGAGATTGTTTGACTTGCTTGGGTTCCAAAGCAATTGGGCTGGGGTCCGTGTCTTTTGGTCTTGATCACCGCCAGCTTATTCACGCTTTTCACCTCCTTATATTCTTCCATTTGATAATGGTGCAGAGAATGATCTGTTTAATAATGTCTTTTATCCCATTTGCTTTTCGTAGAAACAGAGATTTAGGGTTTAATAATTTTGTGCTTCTTTGAATTGAAGGGCTACTGACAGCGCGGCCGAACTCCAAGGCAGTGACGGAGGATGGGAAGACAGTGTCCGCCGTGGAGGCGTTGAAGATCGCTGGAATTGAGAAGCCGTTCGAGTTGCAGCCTAAGGAGGGGCTGGCGATGGTGAATGGGACAGCAGTGGGATCCGCGCTGGCGTCGACGGCCTGCTTCGACGCTAACGTGTTAGCCATCATGGCAGAGGTTCTGGCCGCGCTCTTCTGCGAGGTAATGCAAGGGAAGCCGGAATTCGCGGACCCATTAACGCACAAGCTCAAGCACCATCCGGGTCAGATGGAAGCTGCGGCCGTGATGGAGTATCTACTCGATGGCAGCTCCTACATGAAAGCCGCTGCGAAGATGCACGAAACCGATCCTCTGAAGAAGCCGAAGCAAGATCGGTACGCGTTGCGAACATCCCCGCAGTGGCTGGGACCCCAGGTCGAAACCATCCGCAATGCCACTCACTCGATTCAACGCGAGATCAACTCCGTGAATGACAATCCCTTGATTGACGCTGCGGGTGACCGCGCGGTTCATGGCGGGAATTTCCAGGGAACCCCAATTGGAGTCTCAATGGACAACATGCGTCTCGCCATCGCCGCCATCGGCAAGCTCATGTTCGCGCAGTTCAGCGAGCTCGTAAACGACTTCTACAACAACGGCTTGCCGTCGAACTTGTCCGGGGGACCCAACCCCAGCTTGGATTACGGAATGAAGGGCGCGGAGATCGCCATGGCATCGTATCTGTCGGAGCTCAACTACCTCGCGAATCCTGTCACCACGCATGTCCAGAGCGCGGAGCAGCACAACCAAGACGTGAACTCGTTGGGGCTTGTCTCGGCTCGTAAAACGGAGGAAGCCATTGAGATTCTGAAGCTCATGACGTCAACGTTTCTAGTTGGCCTGTGCCAGGCGATCGATCTGCGGCACGTGGAGGAGACCATGCAAGCAGCCGTGAAGAACATCGTGACGCAGGTGGCGAAGAAGACGCTGTTCATGAACCCCGCGGACGGCACGCTGTTGCCCGCGCGGTTCGCGGAGAAGGACCTGCTGCGCGTGGTGGATCACACGCCCGTGTTCACGTACATTGACGATGCGGCGAGTGCGACTTACCCGCTCATGGAGAAGCTGCGGCAAGTGTTGGTTCAGCACGCGCTGCAGACGAACAAGAATGACAAGGTGGCTGCGGCGTCGGTCTTCAACCGGATTGCAACGTTTGAAGAGGAGCTGAAAGTGCGCTTGCAAAGCGAGGTGCCGCAGGTGCGTGACGCGTATGACACCAAAGGGTACTCGCCCGTGCCGAACAGAATCGAGAACTGCCGGACGTACCCGCTGTACAAGTTCGTGCGCAGTGGCTTGAAGACGCAACTGCTCACGGGCCTGCGCACCGTTTCCCCCGGCCAGGAGATCGAGAAGGTCTACGACGCCATTTGCGAGGGCAAGCATGTGGCTCCCATGATGCAGTGCTTGGACGGTTGGCACGGAGCGCCGGGACCTTTCAGTGCAGCATGTTAGTTGATACGAGAGCCCGACGAATGTAGTGTAAATTTTTGGTAGAGCTGATTATCAAGCTGTGCATGCATGGTGAACCAGAGGTGGCCCTGCTCCGATGTTCCCCTCATTCGGAGTAGATGGCGAATAGATCAATTTTGTTGTTGCATGGTGCAGCCACTCTCTCGGTCGCCTACTTACGTAGTATCCGAAATAATTTCAAATGGGAGCTCTTGGATGATTAGAAAAAGTTTTGTAAAGCTGCCTGGGCTATACGTATGTAATATACATATACATATATGTGTTCACTTTTAATCAAAACATTTTTTTGCTATTGAGGGTGCGAGGGAACGATATGCATGTTTCTTATGCTTCTAAACAAATCTTGTCTATATGTACCAGTTATGGCGTTTGCTTCCAAACAATTTGGGTTGCAAAACGTTGAGTGATTCTATATTAGAAGGAGAGGATCAGTGGGAGGGGTTATATTGTTGTACTTTGTAACCTTCGTCTGTCAATCTTATAATTAGAGAATATTGACTCTCCAATTGTGAAACCTGAAGATGAGTTTTGAATGTTAAGAAGAAACCCCGGGTGTCAAGTTTCAATGTTGAAATAATCATCGAAAAATGCAATTGGACTAAATGACAAATTCTGTCCGGCAATGGAAGTGACTACTGTGAATCCCAGAGTTGAAATCTATCCTGGCAGTAAAGAGAAGACCCATCTTTCATGTGCTGTACAGTACAACATGGGAAAAAAATGTTTCACAAACAAGGCTTGGACCTACATCATGGCATCCCATTGTGGCAAACTGAATAATTTTTTCAGAATATTGGAAAGCGGAGAAAGAATTTCAAGTACCGTACGTGCACTTGTCAATTTGACCCCTACAGGTAAGGCACCGTTACAGTAAATATTGAGCAGAAATGAGAATAAGCCAATCTCACTGACTAGAATCTGAGGGAGCGTTTTGGCTTGTAGGAATACGCTTCGTAGTTGATGCTTTGCCCAATGACACTCAACCTCGTGAAAATCGTAATGAGATCCACCTGCCACAACAAAATAGTATGAGTGCCCTCACAACGCAGATGTCAACCAAGGTGTTTGGAAACAGGGCATTTCCATATAATTCGTTTCCCTTAGAAAACTCTTATTGATTTGATGAGATGTAGGACAGAGTGACAACACAAAAAACCTCAACTTATCGGCCTCATGTTTTATTGTTTTCGCAGTTCTGAGTCATGCAGGGACTTTCTTTTCTTTTGTGACTTATTTTTGAACAAGACATGGTTATGAATGTTCGACACTAATTCTGGTGATATAAAAGTATTTGGCCCCGTCGGAATTAAACTTTCCACAATGTGATCAATGAAAGAGGTCATGTTTACATGCGTAAATCCTTGGTGTTTTAGGGATTTATTGCTTCAGACAAAGAGCCTGCTCGTTTAGGGTTTAGGGTTTAGGGTTACCTCGTAGTCAGTCTGTGAGACTGTTTCCCTGCTGTCTTGGTACTTCTTCACCCACGGTGCAAAATCAGGATCAGCAGCTAATTTCGCTTCTGTTGTAGTTTGATCAGGGCCTAGAAAAGCGGATAAGACGGCAATCTGTACATGCATGTGGACAAGGTGTTGGGTTACCAATGTGTCATGAATCTTCAATTCGCACTAGTGCCAACGATATACAAGGAATTGAAGACCGTGCAAGTGTCAAACAACACCCATTCGACTGACCTGTCTGGGCTTGATGCTCAATTTGGCAAACCTCTCTTTAATCTCCGTGGTGGAGGCTGTTTCCCAATCTAGCACTCTGCCTTCAGGATCAGCCTCAGCAGCATCAGCTCGCCCTAGCAACTTGTCAAACTGACCCCACTGCATTCACAGCAATTAACGGTGTCGATCAAAAGAATTAATTACTAACATCTGAGTGGTGTCTGAAGTTGCTCAATATACTACCCACACCAGTCGTAATGGCATGGCACCTTTTCTTTTGAGAACAATCAACACCAATTCAGATTAATTTTATTTTGAGCAAAGGCATGTCAAATTCAGAAAATATTAATTATGTTGCCATACGTTCACTTCACATGTGAAGACAGTGGCTGAGGAGCTCTCACTTGTTCAAATTGAGCTCCATCAGCTTTGCAAAACAAGGTGTCAGGGATTCATTTCATTCCATTTCCGACAAGGGTTTTCTAGAATGTTTTGCAATTGCACAGTATAATTAAAATGACAGAAAGCTAGTTACCTGTCCGGTAGAGCCATATGCGGTGTACAACTGTTCTCCCTTCTTCTGATCACCACCACACTTGCGAACCGATGCTTGAATGAACGTGCGTTTCACCGCACTTTGTGCTACACATTACGAGACCGTTGAACATATCAGCTCAGAAGGATTCCGCCAAAGAATAAAGTCTTGAAGATGCACTTGAACCCTAAACCCTAACCCTAATTTCTAAACTCTTGGAAGAGACCAAAGAGACACCAGCAATTTGGCACATACCAGCAATTTGAACAAGATCCGCCCATGTGATGGAACCTCCTAGGTCAGCGGCGGCTTCGTCTATGGTCTTCTTGATATTATCCAGGAAGCTGATGGCCTTTTCTAGTCCTTTATTTTCTGGCCTGTTGAGCTCTAGACTGCACAGTTTCAAAAAAGTCAGCAGACATCCTTGGCATTTGATATAAGATTTATACTCATCTTCACAACATGAAACGCATAAGAGCGGTATATATAAAAAGGCAAGATTCCAGACATACCGTACAGAGCCATTTGATCCACCGGTCTTTGAATCCTGTATACAGCCAGACAAACGGGACTCCACATGCGTAAATGGATGTGTTGCGTGTTGTGAACTTGAGAGCCGTCGAAACCCAACAATCGAATCTAATCCTATGTGATGGAAATGAGCTTAGCAAGTAAACTGATGATTCATTATAGAATACATATACGTCTGTATGTAGGTATGGATTAACCTTGTCATACGTCATGGCATCGTTGAGTGCCAACCGGAGAAGATCCGGAATGATGTCGGGATTTGCCTGCAGAATCCATCAAACGACAATTGAGACATGCTGGTTGACTCGAAATCTTTTTACTTAGGAGTCTAAATTATGTTGCCAATCTCTACTTAGATTTCAACAGCAGAAAAGAGGATGAAGCTTAAGGCTGTGAAAAAGATAAACAACGTACCGCTATCTCCTCCCGGAGCTTGTTCTTCACACTCGCTTGAGTTCATTCATGTGCACACAGAAAAGTCATTTTCAGAACATACCGGTATAATACATACGCGCTTCATTTAAAATCAACCTTAATCCACAGTTAGTACTACATCCCTAGCAAGTGAGCTCTGAAGTCATAGGCTTGCTGATCGAAATAAACTCAAGGATCAGGACTGGACTCACTGAGAAAAATGCCACGTTGTTGTCTTTGGATGATGTCAGCAGCCTGTGCTTCTTGGCCACCAGGAGCCGAGGTCCAGACTCCAGCCTGTCCAAAGCCAAATGCATTAATTATACTCCAATCTATCTAACGACTCAATAACAACTTCAGATTCAAATCCTCATGAGAGCTTCGGTTTGATACCAAACTCAAGACTTGAGGTTTCCAATCACAAAAAACGATAAACAATAGACACCAAGTGAAGAATGATAATCTTCAAATGCTCGTAGTATAGAAACTGCTTGGAGTTAGAAGATGAGTTGTACTACAAGATAAAACCCCTCTTCAGGATGATTTTTTTGTTTGTTTCATTTGGTAAAGAAATGCTCAAGATATTGAGCATGAAAATCTCCTTGCTTGCATGTTCAAGTGTGCAAGTTTTGGGATGAGCACCTATAGGATGTGGCTCGAAATTTGGCCCTATCTACGCTTGATATAGTTGGATACCCAGTTTAAGAAAAAAATGGCGGTTGAGTTGGAGGACTTCTTACCGCCACTACTGAAGCAGAGAGACCGACGAAAACGTCCCTGCGAGTCACCGTCACTTCGTCATTCTCACTCGCTTGGCACCTCACACCAACCTACGCACAACAAAATTCCGAGCAAAATTCAAGAGAAAACGGAATTAGTTACGTAATGATAGAGCCAAACAAATCAGTGTTTCAGACTTTTTACTTAAACATATTATTTGTCCATTGTAATGGCCATGTATAACATTTGTGGCCACCACAATGCCAAACTAAGCACCAACCAAGTCGCACCAATTAGCTAACTGAAATTAGTTACTAAATTCCTGCAGTGCCCAAGGTGTGCCAGATTGGTGTCTACCTTGCAATAAAATGAATTTGCATTCATTTGCAGTAGTTAACTTTGAAGTTCTCCCCAATTTTGGACAAATAAACTAACTATTCCTATACCAATTGTTGGAAGTGCTACAGCATTCTGCTTAACCGATCAAGTGGCAGCGGTTGGTTAAGTTCAAAGCTTAATTCCCCATTAGTACCTTGCGCACAATAGACTAGTTAAGTTCCAACTATCTATTGGACCTTAACACCCCACGCTAATTGGTTGGTCCTAAGGCAGTAATTTCACATATTAAGCAGAGGTAATGGTTTGGTTCCAGTGCTTCCCCAAATGCTAAATCATATAATTAGTCTAAGTTGACCCAAAAACGACATAAACCCACTCAGGAAGGATAGTGCGCAACAACAATTGTCTCAAACGGTCATTCAAACAAATTTCCCTCTTTGCAAAGAGTTACCGAATCTGTTTTCGGTCACAAGAACCTTCTACATTGTAGTAAACCTCAGTGTGCAATTCAAATCTCAAAATACCTATCGAAGGATTGATGACGGAAAAGTGTCCATTCCCACCCAACATCGCAAATCCAGCCATAAAGAGCAGGGTCATTAACTTACCTTGGTGGCATTTGCAGTACGAGCAGGCAGTGACACCACCGCATTCCCACACAGGGAATGCGAAGTGGTCGTCCTGGAGATGGAGCTTGCCAATGCAGCTAAGCGCGTCGTTGCCACTGCCGCCATAGCTCAGACTCCCTTGCACACTGTATCATCACAACCATCATCTGGATTCTCATCAACGGGGAAACAGAAGCAGCTCAAGCAATGCCATGCCCTGGCTTAATTCATGGAGCTCAGAAACAAGCAACAACAAAGAGAGCCTTGAAATGAAGCAAGAATCCGATGGAGCCAATGAATGCGAGGCTCTTACCGAAAAGGCGAGGACTGGGCGAAAACTGGAGTGAGAAGTTGACAGACGAAACGAAGGTGAGGGAGAGAGGAGGCTAGCGGAGGCAAGGGCGAAGTGAAGCCTTATCCAAAGACGATTGCATGTGCAGTGTAGTGTACAAGTGTGCAATACTACGTACAGACTGCTGTGCAACTTACACAACAACTTTTAAGGTAAGTTTGTGTGTGTACAGTCCAGTCCAGTCCACTCAAGCCCTGCTAGTGTAGTGCAATCTAAGCAAAAGCAAACTTAAGATTTCTAAGTTATCCATATATGCAACCAATTGATCCACAGGCTGTTCGGTCAGCGAGAACACTGTGTTACTTCGTCGATCACGTCCACCAGGTTCAGCTCCGGTAGGTAGCTTCCTTTCATGGTGTGATACAGCCTCCATTGGCCACGTGGGACCCTGATCCACTCCGCTCCCATAGCATACATAACATTCAGTAAGCAGTGTTTTTTTTAGGCGATTTATTGCCAAATTGCACCAAATATAATTGTTTGCCTCCAAATAGTATGAAATTTAAAAGATTTTTTTGGATGAAAAAGCCAAATATTATATATTTTTCATAAAAACATTGGATGAAGTAGCCAACATTTGGATGAAGTAGCTAAAATTTGGATGAAAATTAGATTGCTTATCTAATATATGGATGAATGTAGAAATATTTGGCTTCAACATTATACTTTATGGCGCTACCGAAGCATTGGCCCAAATATGAAAAAAAAACCCTGTCAGTAAGGTAAGGTAGGAGCACCTAAAACCAACACTGTACCTAATTGCGACAGAATCTAGAGCATGCAATCATTTTAGAATGCAAATTTAGGCACATCATAGAACCTTTATTGTATGTTGACCAAAATGATAAGCTATCTATGGTCTACCTAGATTTATGTTCTAGAATGACTATCGAGCTTAGATTTTGTCGCGATTAGGTACAGTGTTGGTTTTAGGTGCTCCTACTTTAAGGGGTACAGTTGCCGTCAGTTTAAGCATTTCAACCTACATGGAGTGCTGATTTTTAATGATAAAAAATTGCAGCACATAAAACTTTGGGTTTAATAACCAAACTCAATTTTTAATTAATTTTTTCACAATGTATGATTTTGTTATAAATTTTCAAACACAATATGCATAGACCACTATTGATGTTAGTAGGTGTACCAATAACTGTCTTTCATCTCTAGTTCAATCAGATTGCTAACTTGGTATTCATAATTAATGCTTGTGATAACTAGACTGGGAACTCTTGAAGTTGAAACAGGTGCTTTTATCACTACTAGAAAATCCAACTGTTCTGTTGATTTGGTCGCGTTGATACGGTCGCGTTTTTGTCCAAATCAACAAATTTTTGTTCAAATCAACAGATTTCTGTCCAAATCAACAGAAAAGTGTCCTGCATCAGCGCGACCGAATCAACAGAACAATTGGATTTTCTAGTAGTGTATAGGTGATCACAATTGGTACCTAACAGTTTCTGGTACTTCTACCTGAGCCTCTACAACTGATGCGTTCACCTAACAGAATGATGTGGATTATCCCACATCATTTCATCCTCCCAATGATATGATGTGGGATATTCCACATCACATCAGTAACTATGGAGGCAGGTGGCATTAAGCAAGAGCAATCAACCATGGTGAACAGTAATCAAAAGCATTCACTAAGTCACAATTCAACAGTGTCTTGTAATTGTTTATTTGATTCAACAACCCATTCAATTACAAATCGCTGCTCACTTCATATATAAAGGTGGATGAAACTAACAGGAAGCCTTTTTGAAAACTACTGAATGTTATGTAACTTCCTCTGTCTCATATTAACCCTTAAGCGTTCACAATACAATTACTTGGTCAAACCTCATCGATTCCTCACATTTTAAAATATAGTATTTTTTTAGTATTTTTCTCATGTAAGGTATAGTTCAACTAATTTGCTCTCATTTTTTCATAATTATTTCAATAAAAAGAAATTTTGTAAGATTTTTCAAAATTTTTTTTTTGTAAAAATCATAGTACTTACAAAAAAGCTTATAATAATATGAATTTTTTAGGGAAAATGTAAATAATAGTGATGAACAACAAGGTGTAGGTAGCATGCTTCTTGAGCTTAAGGTAGACGGGCCTTAAACCGTGCACTTAAGCGATTCCCAGTGAAGACTACGGCAAAAGGGGTTGCAAAAATTACACAGAATTGCAAGAGGGAGAGGAGCCATTTAGAATCATGCACACAAAAAAATTTGCCCGGCTCAATTAATAAAAAAAATTCAAAGTGTTCACAACTACATACCCTGTAATTGTGCCCTGCTGCCACTAATGCTAGTGATGGGAAAATATTAACTCAGTCATGGTGGTGTTCAAATCCGCCCATGACCTGGTTGCACATGCATGCACATCCAGTTGTAATCACGAATAGAAAGGTGAGCAGATGCACCTCATGTAACTCTTTCTGCCCACATTGACCCGGCCTTGACCGGCTGGCTGCATGCATCTTGCTGGCCGCTTGCACTGCAGCCTCCACGCACGTAGGTCCTCAATCCAGGCCACTGTGCTTGATACCCGCCCACCTCAACTGCAGAGAAGTCTCAAGGCAGAAAGCTTGGAGCACAGAAACCGCCCACTTTATACACCAAACCTGGTCATTGCTGGACCGCGGTGCACGCAAAGTGGCTCAATGAGTGGAGCTAAATGCTCAGTGGAGAGCCCAGCCTTCTTAAGACGTCGACGTTCTACTGCAATTCGCATGTTTTGTCTGCACACGGGGGTGGAGAGGGCGTGCACTTGAAGTTCTCTGATGCTCTCTTGGCGTGGGGCGGCATGTTTGATGAGGGCGTGGAGGCGTTCTCCGGCGGCAGTGCAAGCGGCGGGCGTCCACAAGGCGTCGAATGCTCGCTTCCTCTCGCACTCTTCGCGGCGTCTGATCTTTGCAGCCGCAACTTGCGACTTCTCCTCTTCGCGTCGGCGCTTCATCCTCTCCGCTTCACTGCGCTTCTTCTCTCGCTCCTCCGCGGCTGCATTCTTTTTTGCCGACTTCTCTGCCATCATGTTGAGGTACTCTTCCGTCGTCAGTATGATGCTGTGAGAATAGTCTACAAGGGGCTGATCTCCGCGGTCTCGCTGTGCGGGGCGCACATGTTCCGGGAGGGAGAGGAACGACATGATGCTGGGCTGTGCGGAGGTTGGCGGACTGTCGTCTTGATACGCTACAAGATCGGGGCCGCTGTCGGGCACCTGCAGGTTCCCATCTTCATCGGCCACCTCTGCGACAAAGTATTGTCACGGCACCTGGCTCTCGGGCTGAGTCTCTGGAATGATATGGTCATCGGTGACATCCTCCACGACCAGCCCATCCAGCTCGAGCTGCAGCTGCTCCACTCCGGAGGACAGATCAGGGTCCTCTTCCTCTGCTGCACGGAAACACTCGCTGGGCGCTATTTTCCCGACCATCTTGCTATCGTCAAGGGGCCAGATTCCGCAGGCCTCAAACCTTTTTTTGATGTTTCTTTCAGTCATGGCCTTACGAAGAGACAAAGAGACCCATTGTGCCAGTATCTCCTTCGTTGCGGGCTGATCTTTGTGGCTCATGGACCACACATCCCTGTACATTCGAAACGCTGTTTTGAATGGCTTGAAAATGGACACATCAAGCGGTTGAAGTGCGTGAGAGGTGTGGGAGGGCAAGGTGATCATGTCAAGCCCCACTTCCTTGGCCTTTCTCACAGCATCTAATGTCACATGGCTATTATGGCCGTCCAAAATCAGCAAGTGTCGACAAATAGCTGAAATACCTCCCCTATGTTTCACAGCTTCAATGAAATGAGAGAGCCATTTGGAAAACAAAATGCCCGTCATCCAAGCCCGTGGCTGCATGGCCATAGTTGCACCCACCTCACATTTTTCAATGAAATTTCTACGAAATCTTTTACCTTTGAAAATATAAAAATTTGGAATCACATCACCCGCTGAGTTCATGCATGCCAGCACGCTGAGCCACTCACGCTGGTCAGGCATGACGGTGTGCACACACCTTGAACCCGTCCTCGCCAAAACCAATCCTCCACCGTTGCAACCTACTTGAGCACCCGATTCATCACAATTCCACACTTGATGGGCACCATAGCTGTGAGTTTCATAGAGCATTGATAGATTCGCATAGAAAGAAGCCACACTGTCAGGGCACAAGCCGCGAGCGCGACCTGCTTCTAGACCCTAAGAGTGCCATAGTGTCAACTCCGGATGCCTCCTCCTAAACCACTTCATCCATCCTTGACCCGGGATTCCATTTGTGAATGGAGTGCTACGAAACTACGTAATTTCCGCAACCTTGAGGCGGCACTGCGTTATGCTCACAGGGTGCCCAATGTCCTGCATTTTCAAAATACAATCCACCAACAAGCCCTCTTCGCTTGCAGAGAGTACCCCCGGCCTTCCACGGTGTCGTCCAACCGTTCGTCCCATCAAATGATCCTGGAGGCTTGAAGCTGGGATCATGTGCACACGCGCAGCTGCACGTATTGGGGTACCGTTGTCGATGTCTGCAATTGCTGCCCGTAAAGACTCCGCAGTCCAATTGCCGTTCTTCAACCTCCTCCCTGTTCTGGCCGCTCCTCTGCCTTCAGACTGCTGAGCGGGATCACGTCTCTGCAACTGCCCGCCTTGCCAATGCTCACCTCCCCCACTCCTTGACGACTGAACCCCTGCTGGAGTACAGAACAAACGCTGGGCCGCGCTGGCGTGGGGCTGATCACTGCGCTCCTGTCGATGCTTAGGCCCGGGCGGATTGAAATTGCTTGCACTGGAGACCCGTTGAAACGCCAACACGCCCGCCTGCAGCCCTTCTCCATGGCCCTGATCAGTACCACCGAAGTTCAGCCGATCAGTACTACAGGAATTCAGCCGATCAGTACCATGACAGTTCAACCGATCAGTACCACCGAAGTTCAGCCGATCAGTACCACAAGAATTCAGCCGATCAGTACCACCAAAGTTCAACCGATCAGTACCACCAAAGTTTAGCCGATCAGTACCACCGTTCAGCCGATCAGTACCACCGCTCACCTGATCACTCCCGAAGCTCAGTGGATCACTCCCGAAGCTCACTCATTCACTGCGACCAGCAGGTACGTCACTGTCACTTCCTCTATCGATGTCCACCTCCTCGCCAGCTCCGTCATGATCATCCTCCGAACAGCCCAAGTCCTCCTCGATCAGCTCATCATGATCTGATCCGTCCTCCGTGATTTGCATCCAACTAGCCACAGGTCTCCGAAATGTCGCCATTGAATCCAAACGTACTCGATCCAGGCCACTGCAGCAAGTTTCCGGCCACACAGTTGCATTCCATCGTTGCAAGAAGACCACCCTTTAATCTCACAAAACTGCCTACTATCATCGGCAATGCTATTCACGTCACAAGCATTGTCCACTCCAATTCCTCTCATGATGCGCACTTGTGAGCACACAATTTCGCATCCTAGATTGGCAAAACCGTCATGCACTGGAAGCTCCACCACTTTGAGCCTGCTGAAATAGCCGCCACCATGACTGTAATTTGGTGTGCTATAGTGGTTCTACTCTCGTCTTATTGTTAGCATATAGGTGCCCGCTAAGATTAACAAGACCGTCCTGTGCACTTGGAAATCATGTGGGCTGAGTTTGCGAAAATCATGCACATGCTGCCGTCACTGCAGCTCTGTTTTTGGAAAAAGCGTTCTCTGTGTGTTCTCTTCCCAGGCTTCTTCACGTTACAGGCGGGTTTGGGTCCTCTGCTGCATGGGATTCATGCCCGGACCTGGGCATGGGTTTGAGGTACGCACGGATTTGGCACCGTCTACCTTACATAAAAAGAAAAACTTTTTGACAGTGTATATTGGAATTTTAGGGTTTTGAGCTTTAAAGTGTTGTAAAAAACGCAATTTTACAATTTTTGAAGAATGGTAAATTGGACTAGAAAGTAGAAGATAGCCTCTACACTTTTTTAGTTGGGACCATTTTCATTTGAAATTAGGAACTAGGTGAAAATTAGCGTTTGACTGAAAAATGATCAAGCATGGGCCCACGGGGCTCCTTGTACAGTTAAGGGTTAACATAACAATCTTTGGTCCTTGCTAGACCCACATCCTTTTCTCTACAGTTCCACTACATTGTAAAGTACTGATAAGATAATTCAACTCTCCAACCAACCCTTGTCGCTTGGTGCAGCTGAAGTTATTGTAGATCCTCCAAAATGCTTGTGATTCCAACGTATTGTAGATGCAGATCCTTCAGATGCCCCAGGTGCGATAGTACCCCCTCTAAAGAATGTTGTGAAATTTCCTCAACGCCTTGTAAATTTGTCCTACATTTAGTTTCATGTTTGCTCAAACTATTACTCCTAATCTCCTATTGACTTAGGGTCGACACAGTTGTGCTCAGGGTCCACATCATTGGACTAGTTAATTTGTTTATTTTCAGTGAGGGCACATGAAGCTTAACCCTTAAACGTCAAGGTAAGCCCCATGGGCTTATTTATGAGAGAATAATGAAGAAAAATGTGGATTTTCTCAACCAAATTAAGCGAGGATTGGTGCGTTGGAAAACTACTGAAAAAGCGATCTAGATTCCAAATTTGCGCCTCATTTGAGAGATTGTGGAATCGTTGGTAAGCAATCAATGTTATCAAATTGAACAGGTTTTGAGGTTGGAGCAGTTGAGGTGCCGCAGTGCTACAATGTTGACCAGCAGTGCCCAGCAGTGCTTAGCAGAGCTGTTTTTGCATTTTTTTCGATTTTTTTTTTTTTTCCCCTCCAAAAATTTAGATGCCTTCCGGGCTGCCCCGCCCAGGCCCTCTTGACGTTTAAGGGTGAATATGGGACAAAAGAGTAGAGCAGTGCAATGGAGCACCCTTTTAAAAACTGGATCGAAAGAGAATCTTCACTTAGATCACTTTTCTAAGTAATGAAGGAATGTCATTTGTGTTCCATGAATTTTGGGACTATCGTGTCATTGCCACATAAACTTAGTTTCTAATTGTAACTAGACCATGGTCCCATTGCAAAAGGGTGTTGGTTCCCATTGCTCTATTATGTTTTGTCCTTCCAAATACTACTACACGGATTATCCCATTTAGTGCGTGTGATACTAATTCCCAGGCACGCACTATTTTGCAAAATCTCAAAATTAATGAGGACTAAATGTTTTACAAAGTGGTTGAAATATCACGCTAATTTTACATCACAATGATATTTAGTATCACCTTCACTAATTTCCCACACGCACTATAAACCCACTCTCACCATAAACCCACTCTCACTAAATGGAATAATTAGTGTAACTTACACGCACACTTCTTTCATACCCTAAAATAGAAATACCCAGGGGATACACTATATGTTATATTTGTTGATCACGTGAGTTTAAAGGGTATTTTAGGGGGAGCTATGAAGTAATGCAAACATTCTATGATATAAAAGAATAAGCAAAGTATATTCTATGGATATTTTTTAATTTTTTTAAAGCATCTATGTTATTTACAATGGAAATTTTCACAATTAAATTATGTTATTTTACATCAAACATTTTTCAAAAATATTTCTTTAATAAATGAATTAAAATACCCCTACTTTTGATTGCGTGTTGCCAACAAAAACTTGGAGAGTGCATCTCCAGGAGAAATACAATAAACTTAGAAAATAAGAAGTTTTGCATATTAAAAATGGAAGTTACTTATGGCAAGGACTTATTTTTCATAGAGAGAGCATAGATGATAGACTTGAATTTTTAATAGTAGGGTTTTAGAATTTTCCTTATTTTTGAAGATGACCACCCACACAGGCCAAAATTGGATTTTCAAAAAAACCAACCAAATTGGTTTTTTTGTATTTTTGCATATTCATTTTGTGTGCTTCTTTCTGATACTTCCTATGAATATTGTTTATGTGCCTTGTATGATTAATGCTAGAGGAATATTGAACCTTCAACATTGGTTTTCATTCTAAGATGGATACATATCTAAACTAACATTTGAAAATCTAAACCAAATTCAATCTTGATACCTACTAATTTTATCAACAAGAAACCAGGAGAGGGTTTTTACCTAAGAGGAAATACAAACTTAAGCCACCATGGTTGTTGTCTCATGTACAAGTGGTGTACATTTCAACATTAGGAGAAAAATGGGGTCCCAAAGGGGCCCTCTAAGACAACCCGTGGTAGGTGAACCGGCTGCCCATACACCCCTCTCCTTGTAAACCCATTGGTCAAGGTCGCTGCCCGTTGACAGCGTCGGAAGCCGCAGTGCTGGCAGTGTCTGCAGTGTTGGCAGCGTCGATTGGCGTGACCCACGGAACTGCACTGCTGGCAACCACGGTGGCACCATTGGTGCCAGTGCATAAAGTGCACGGTTTTGCCTAAATTTTTCAGCACGTGCCAAAGGCAAGGGCTCCTTTGTGACTACAGATTTCTCCTTATGCTAAAAGCCATCATTGTATGTAGTACTTATTCTAACATAAATCCACTCAAAATGAAGATTTCTCTTTAAACTAAGAAGGGCGGTTAGAAGGCCTTATAAAGAGGAAACGCATGTATTGTCGTTTTTTACAAAGTCGTTTGCCTAACGTTGCCCTACTCATACGATGGTCCTTCATTCTTGACAACCTTGGGGGATTGTAAGATTGCAATATTATATACAAACACTAGTAGAAAAGGTGGTACTGCCGAGGGAGATGCCCAAGCAAGTGTTTCACAACTGCCAACTTTGACACCCTCCCAAGGATTGAAGAATTTTTTTTTTCCCATGGAATTTTTGGAGTAGGAATATCTTTATGTTTATTACACATATGAAAAGATTCAAGTCCAAAAGACCCACAAAAAAAATGATATTCCAAATCTACCAACAGGTGTAGTTGTGAGAAACAAAGAGGAAAGTCTCACAACTTTGACAACCTCCCTAGAGTTGATTATTTGTTATTTCAACATGAAAGTTTTTGCACGTGTTATCAACTTAAAAGTGATTTTGTGCCAAAAATTCCATTTTAAAATAACAAATTCCCAACCCTAGAGAGGCAGTAAAAGTTGTGAGACAATTTTCTTCTTTGTTTCTCACAACTACACCTGTTGGTAGATTTGGAATATCATTTTTTTTGTGGGTCTTTTGGACTTGAATCTTTTCATATGTGTAATAAACATAAAGATATTCCTACTCCAAAAATTCCATGGGAAAAAAAAAATTCTTCAATCCTTGGGAGGGTGTCAAAGTTGGCAGTTGTGAAACATTTTTTACAGCTACCCCTTGTTAGTAAATCTTGAATATCTTTTTTTGTATCAATCTTTTGGCCTTGAAATTTGGTACACATGTTTTTGACATAATAATAATTTTGTTTCGAAAATTTCATGTTAAAATAACAATTTTCCAGCCCTTGGGAGGGTGACAAAGTTGGCAGCAGTGTGGGCACTATCCCTGGAATTGCACAAGGTGCCAATTTGGGTGTCACCCCACTGTACATAAAATACTATTCAATTTATTTTTGCAACTTAGAACACATTGAATTGCGGTTGAAACTGATAAGAATACATAGTTTCTTTGTTACATTAATTGTACATGTTCAACATTAATTAGTCTTTGCTACTGCACTAACTTCTCTAGGTCTTTCCATTCAAAATCTAGATGATATTAATTCTGATTGTATGAATTATCTAGTTTTTCAATAAGGATCAAAGGCCATTAACACTGAATTAGGAATTTTTGCACTTGGTCATATGACAATGCACTTGTCGCTCGTCGAACAAAAATGGATCTTTTTGAAGTTGCGGGGGGAGGAGGGGGTGTATAATTTTGGTACTCGTGGGTTTTATGGGCTGGAAATTTACGAAGTGTTAAAGTGGGAATTTCGGGGGTTTCAACTTACTCCAATCATGCAAATTTGGTCACACATGCATTAAATGTTGCATTGGTACTTCATTTATTCCAAACCAATGTATTAAGGGGGGTAGTCAAAATGGATACAAAGTTATAGACAATTTCTACCAAAACATCAAGTCATTCAAATCACCCATACACGATCAACCGAATAATACACGTTGCGCTATACTATATGGCTATTGCTGCTACGTAATGCAGCTCATAGTTCCATGTGTCTCATACGACGTACTAAACCTATTAATATGCATCAAGGTCATTTTGCAAACGTTCGTTGTCTATCTCTTCCAATTGTAGTGCAATATACTCCACCAAATGTGGTTTTGCCTCTGTTGGAATTTTGATCTTTGCCTCCGTCAGCTCGCTATGCACTCACACATTGTTCTCTTGTACAAGCCCACCCCTTGTTCTTATCGGTGCATTTTCCCATGAAAATATAGCCGCGTCTTTGACAACCCATCTGTGTCCCTCACTAGATGGCTCCCAAAATGCTTCCATGCAATTCATATACCTCACTCTACTAGACTCTCGTTCGTCTTGCATTCCTCGTCCTCTCATGGGCCAATACCACATAATCTTCATCTTTGCAGCCCGTTTGCCTTGTCCAAACTCCAGCACCTTCTCCACATAGAACGGTACACCAACTCACACTTCTATTGGTTCCACGGTGAGACCTACAAAGTGCTCAACTCTAATGTCACTCTCCGGATTGAACTATGGAAAAAGATCTTCAGCTGGGTGAAAGCACAAAAAAGTGTACCACCTCTAACTCTTATGACCATTCAACAATGCAGGGTTCAAAAATACATTATAAATTTGAATTTAGTAAAAAAATAAATAACAATAAATTAAAACACCTAATTTTTTATAAAGTCTACCAAAAAAATTTGAGAAAATGATCTTCAATAAGTAGTTATAAAATTTTTATTGGCGTAGAAGTGGCCAAAATTGAAAAAGTAGTTACGTACAATTAACAAAGTTGATATAAAACAAGCAAAATGTATATCAAAACATATTTTTTTCTACTTTTTTTTTGGACAAGGACCTCAATTCTATCATTATCTCAAAGGTCATAAAAATTATATTTATGTTGAGTGTATTTAAGGCCATCAATTTTGCAACCGAGATTGGATTTAGGCATTCATTTTCAAACACTACTTTTTGTAAACTTTTTTGAAGATTTTGTTTTGAAAATTTGGGTTCAAGTACCTACAAGAACTCTAGAGGGCTTCATGAAATTAAAACCAAAATACAATATATTTTGATATAAATTTATGGCCTTTGACCAAAACAATTATGATTTTAGTATAGCAGACTAACTTTTTGGTACAGTTTTTTGTGCTTTCACCGACATGCACATTTGAACTTCAACGCATTTTATGTAATTGTTTTGATATATGCCATTTTCTCATAAAGTTTTAGATCCTACTTTTCCTTGACATTTCATTTGGACAAAAATGAGGCAACACTTCTGGATACAATAGGAAGTTCTTTTGTAGGAAGAGGGCCCTTATTAAAGGTGTATCTAATAGAATAGAATCTTCTTCTTCTTCTTAAAAAAAAATATAGGCAAAAGGGAAGAGAAAACCAAGGAGAAAACAAACAGGCTCAAGTACGTATACAAGTCAATTAAAAATATATATACATAGTCTTCTCCTATACAATAGAAATTAAGTGCAATATATAGGGCTTAAAATAATAATAATGACATATTGACAATATTTTATTTCACAAAACATTATCGTCATTTATTGAAAGAAGTTAATATGAATTTACATTGCCATCTTTAAAAGTTATTGTAGGCAACGCAACTATGGTGTTTAACCCCTCAAAGCTCGAGGGGTATTGGACAAACATAGATGTGTTATAATATGTGCCTTCCATATGTTTGATGAAGTTTGGTTCAATAAACAAAATTTAGGACATCATCTGTACAAATTATCCATATAGTCAAAGTTCCAAAAATAACTTTAGATATTTCTTTAATGAATTTAAAAGCATGAACCTTTTAGAAATTGTATAAATTATAATTTTCAGTTCTAGAGTTTAAAGTTTATCATGATTGGTTAAAATTGGTTTATCTATTGTAGACTTCAAAAAAGAAAAAGAAATGATAGAGGGAACATCATTACTTTCTCCAAATAGCAAATTTTATAACACTAAGACAATGTTGAGGTGATCCACTTTGAAAAATTCTCCCAGGTGGAGTTTAACTCGGATTAACATAATTCAAATTGCGTTGAAAAATAGACTTGACGCAATATTTTAAAATATCTTTTATTTTTTCAAAAAAGTTTTTTTTGAAAGAATGGTGGATTGAGCATTTAGGAATTAAGTATACTATCAAATGGTTGATTAGGTCATATGTCTGCATTGACACAATGTGATGATTTTTATCATAAATGAAACCTAATGAATGTAGCTACACAAAACAAGTATGATAAATGAAATTGGGATCTTCTTTAGCTTTCTTCTAAATATAGAAATGAACTTAAGATATTTTACATTTTAAAAACCTTACATAATAGGGCGTTTGTATCGTACGGTCCACCAACTCTTGGTGAACTAACTAATTTTTGGTGCACATTAAATTGTGTACTTGGGTTCAAAAATGAACCTCAATCCAATTTCCTTGGGCCGGCCTAAAGTTATGGCACCACATAAGATGAGGAGAAGTTTAGACTGGGCCCTAGTGTAAAGCCCTTTGGCCCAATTTGCCAAATCGTGCGATGCTATTGGTTGAAATTTGTGAAGTTTGGATCGAGCCAACGATTGGGCACTATTGTAAAGTGGGTTTAATGAGTGTTTTACAATTCGAGTCTATGCTCGAAGGTACAAAAACCAAACGTGGGATGCAGACACTGAGAGGATACTCACCAATGAGACTAGTATCTCTATTTATGAACATGATATACCAGTCTAGACCTAAAAGCATGTCCACCAATATACTTGTATCCCTATTTTCCAAACATGATATACCAACACAAATCTAAATTTTTCCAAAGAAGGAGAGTATGGTTGGTCTTCATAATCAATATACTAGCCTCGAATGCTTTGGTTGGCAAAAAAAGTCTTCCCAAGTAAAATCAAGACCTCAATTTTTAGCAAGAAATTTGGGGATACCAATCATTGGTGGACAGGGCATGCAAAAGAGCATGGCCTATTCACATCGACCAACGCTATTGCACGCACACTTGTGTCAGATAACTTTGAGGGAATACGTTGTTACTAAAAATTATTAAAATATTAATTTAAAAAAAAATGTATATATATATATATATATATATATATATATATATACACATATACATATACATATATATCCAGAGAGAAATTACTTTTCCGCATGACAAAAAGCAACACAACACATAAAAGAACCATGACTCTATTTGCAGCATTGTAATGCAATTGCACATTGCTTTAACAACAAGAAAGGACAAGGTTTTGAATTTATTTATTTTGATTCTTAGGGTTGCTATGCATGACGGGCCAAGGCCAAAGCCAATTCACAGGAATTAGTGGAATAGGCCAAGAAGGGAGGGAGCTCTGACACGGCCCTAAAAGAAGTGAATTAGGATTCCATTTCCGTCAACCCAATTCTCTTCCTTGGGGCCGTGTCAAATTTTGTTTTCAGTGCATTAGAAGATAATTTTAATCCATTGGAATATGAATTTTAGGGAATGACCTTGACTCCATCTGCAAAGGCATTGGGGCCATAACATTTGGTAGCATTCAACCGCTCTGCTTTTTTATCCATCATGTGATTTGTTGTGCATCATATGATTTGTTGTGCATTATGTGGTTTCTATCCATTTAGTGCATTAAGTGCAACCCTTTATTGTTCATTTTTCAGAGAGTGGGAAAGGAAGCAGGAAGGACATAAACCATTGTCAATGAAGGGACAGAAGAAGTGGCGCAATGTTCAAGGAATTTTTTTATTTGTAGTGCCCATTTTCTATTGGTTCGCCATATACCATAACATTCTTGGGTTTAAAGTATTGGGCGTTCTCATGGTACAGTTTGAGTGAAAAAAATAGTTCGAAGTGATGGATTTTTTGAAAAAATGGACTTTGAAAAATTTTAGTTAATTTTTCGTAAATGATGAATGTACGAGATTTTGAAGGTATAGGGGTATGAGGGATATCCACATGATAGTATTTTTGGATGGGTTTATTTTTGGATTAGTGCTCCGCTATGACCATATTAGTAAAAACTATGATGTCGTGTTTCAACTCAATGTAGTGTAAAATGAACCGTATTTAATTAGAACTTCATTATTCAAAATCTTAAGTGGTTTAATGTGATTAGATGTTGAATAGTTATGAAGTTAGTTTTTAAAATTAGAATCCTTCCATTTCATGATATTTAATAAGCCTCGAAAACCTAAGAATGGAAAAATGTGCAAGATCAAGAAACTCATATGAAGGGTTTGTTTCTTAAAACACATGTACATATGGTGATTTCGTGAAACATGAAATTTTTATTCCGAAAATAGTGTGGAAAGGGTATTTACCATTAAAATATCATTTTATGTGATTGGTCTAATGCATGTGATTGGTCTAATTCAAACAAGGATTCATGCTCCGAATTGACCTTGGCCCGTCATGTAAAGCGGCCCTTAAGATAGAAGCACTAGAAACTGTTAGGTACCAATTGTGATCACCTATAAAAGCACATGTTTCAACTTCAGGAGTTCCCAATCTAGTTATCACAAGCATTAATTATGAATACCAAGTTAGCAATCTGATTGGACTAGAATGAAAGACTGTTATTGGTACACCTGCTAACATCAATAGTCGTCTATGCATACTAAGTTTGAAAATTTATAACAAAATCATACATTGTGAAAAAAAAAATTAAAAATTGAGCTTGGTTATTAACCCCTAAACGTACCAGGGTGTCCCTAGAATTGACAATTTGAGAAAAATCATCATAAAGTACTATTTAGAAGAATATTTTGGAATTGATATACAAATGAAAGTTCTAGATTTTGAATTTTAGATTTCATCCGTACGGTTTGATTCACTAATACTATCACCAATATTTAATTATAAATTTGAAAGTTTAAATTAAAAATTCCTTCTAAATTCGATTACAAACAAAATTTAATATTTTTTGAGTAAAATTTGTTGGAATGAATTTGAAATGAGATACTCTTAAACGTGGTGATTCTTTGAAATTTTTGTGTTTCTTAAATCTATGACCTCATTTTTGCAAGGCCACTTTTGAACTAAAGTCAATGCAATTTTGGCTTGGTCAACAACTTGACATACTTCTACATTTGTAGTTTTAGAAAAATATGTAATCAAGTATGACTAAATCCAACCGTTAGATAGGACAACAACTTGGTGAAGAATCTCCAAAAAATTGGATGACTTTCATCCAAGCATTGATGAGAATGTGAGAAGGTTTTGAATTTGTTAGTCATCCAGTTTATGGACGCTGTGACGTGTAGGGGTTAAACTGAAAATTTTATGTACTGCAAATTTTTATCATTGAAAATCAATGCTCCATGTAGATTGAAATGCTTAAACTTACCGCAACTGTACTTCTTACCTTAGTTTTAGGCCCTCTTTACACTAGAAGCGAGAAGCCGTGGAGAAAACCTCACAAGGGCCATGGCTCATCCTTGAGAAGCCAACCTTTGAACTTGACGGCCTTTGATATAGTGTAAAGTGAGAAGGGGCCACAAAATAAAGTGCTGATTTAAAAAAATAAAGTTCTTACATATTTCTTAAAAAATAAAAAATGATTGGTTGTGAGAATTTTGGCCAAACGGCCCCTTGGATTTTGCGTTAGACCCACCTCTTGAGGTAGGCTTGACGCAAAATCCGGAGGCCTTGAAAAATGTGCACTTTTGTTGCCATGAAGGACAAAAGTGTTGTCCATGTTATTTTCTCCTCCTTCCATCCCTTGGACTGAAAATTTCGGGTGTAAAGTGACATTCTTTGGTTTTCTCGGTTTTTAGGCCTCTCATTGGTTGAAATTTCTCTCCTCACGGCTTCTCGTCTCTAGTGTAAAGAGGCCCTGACCTTCCTCCATTTGGGGAACACAGAAACAAGTGCGGCATGGGGCCGGTGTGAATGGGCCAGCAGCAGGAACGACCGGGGAAGGAATGCCGATTCCAGGTTGTAGCAGGGAAGGCAATGAACAAGGCAAGGTCTCCAAAGTCGGCAGAAACACGGCTCTCAGTGAACAGCCAGCCCACCACGCACCTTCCCAAAGAGTCCCCGCCTTTGCCAGGACCTTTCCCTTCATTTCGTACACGTATATAAGGTTCCTCTCTGCCACCTGAAAGCAGCCTCTCCTACTCTCACTGTGTTTATATCCACGCTTACATCATTTCTTTTCTGTGTACTCAATCATCCTTTTTCTGCACCGATTGATCACCTCCCTCTCAATCCGTTGTCACCCACTTTGCTATTGTAGTTCCACCCGTTTCAGTGTTGTAGAGATCCAAAACATGGCGCAGGTGGCCACGTTTGCCGCGGGATGTTTCTGGAGCGTGGAATTGGCGTTTCAACGTGTGCCTGGCGTTACCAAGGTGAGGAGGGTCTTTTGCAGTCTGCGTTTCTGGCAAATATGAGAGTGAAAGTATTCTTTGTTTTGTTTTTTGCCCTCTAAGAAAGTGTCATGAGGCAAATTGTAGTTTATGTTTCCCATTCATTGTTTCTTCCGGTACGTTGTTGATGATTTCCAAGGAATCAGTGTTGATAAGTTTTGTTGATGGTGCAGACATCAGTCGGGTACACGCAGGGCACCACCCAGAATCCCACGTACCGGGAGGTTTGCAGTGGCAGAACTGGCCATGTTGAGGCCGTGCAAGTTGAGTATGACCCTGCGCAAACTTCCTACAAGCAGCTCCTCGACGTTTTCTGGAAGAAACACGATCCCACTCAAAAGAACCGCCAGGTTTGTCATTTTTCTCTGAATCCCTAACTTTCTGGCCATGCCCGAGTCTCGATTTTCCTGTGCTCTGATTTCTCTATCTTTTGCAGTAATTTGATCTTGTAATGCTCTATTCTACTTTTGTCAATCTCTATATACGTTAGTGGGAGTCATAGTTGACCATTACTGCATTCCTTGAAATAGGAGGCGAGTAATGAACCATTCGAAGTTTTTGAACTGAAAACTCTATAAGTTTAGGGTTTCGTCGAATTGACAAGTGTGAAATCTTTCTATTTCATGCTCTAAATCTTTTAGTAGGGAAGCACATTAGTCATGATCCTGGTGTTGAACAAGTGTGAATCATATGTGCAGGGCAACGACGTAGGATCACAGTATCGATCGGGGATTTACTACCACACCGAGGAGCAAAAGGAAGAGGCCATTGCTTCACTGAAAGAAGAGGAGGCGAAACTGAAGAAGCCCATCATGACTGAAATTCTGCCTGCAACCACTTACTACTTGGCGGAGGAGTACCATCAGCAGTACCTGGAGAAGGGCGTGAGCGGGCGCAAGCAGTCCGCTGCCAAGATGTGCAACGACCCCATCCGGTGCTACGGTTAATTAAGCAACTAAGTGTCTTCAATCGACTCACGTGTGTGTAGAAATCAAGGAGTTTCTGGGATGCGAACCTGAAGAAATGGAAAAAAGGATCTGATGCGAACCTGGGTCGTGTTGATAGTGATACGAATATCCCAACTGTATTTTAATGTTGCAATAACGAAACTGTGCGATGATTATATGATATTCTTTTGTGTGGAGAATGCGAACTTTTGGGTTCTGGTGAAACGGGAGATCTGGAAAGCTCTTTCGTAATGGCATTTGATTACTATTTACTCCGTGATTACAATACATATTTGTAACAGTAAGCTTTTGTGAAAGAAACGATTATTGAGCTGCTTTTAGAGGAAGAGTTTGTCGTTGACTTAGACGGTCGCTCATCTTCCTCATTAGACTGAATAAGTTTGTTGCTATTTGTCCAACTTTTGAAGACCAGCCATTAATCCTTAAAGGACCAAGAAGCCCACATTGCGCCTCATGTTTTCTTAGCAGTTTTGAGTAGATCTTTTGTGGACTTTCTTTTCTTCAAATTTCTATGTTTCGTGAACACATACAATGTTCTTCATTGATTCCAGTGATATAAAATTTGGTTCCATTTGAATTCTACTTTTCACAATGTGATCAATTGAATTTGTCATCTTAAAACCATGAATCCTTGGTTCTTTAGAGGTTAAGGATGTTGGCCAGCAGGTTCACTTGTTGTATCCAGCAGCTCGTCAAGAGTAAGTTCTGATGAACCTACTTACTGCAAACTTCAGCTGAAAACTGCCATCTCTGTTCAGACACATAACATGAACGTGGAGAATCGTCATGATCCCAAAGCGTTCGTAGTGAAAGAAGAAATGGAATGGAAGGAGATCGATGTACCTGAATAGCCGGGAATTCATCGGGGTTCTGTTGCATAGGGAGCATTGAAGGGACCGTCATCTCCTGAGTAGAAGAGCGGTTTAGGTGGAAGCTGTTCATGCAAATATGACAAACTGTTTTTAGTTACACCAACTTGTTCTTCTGAAGCTACAACTGTCTGCCTATGCAGCAGGTTGAAACGCAATGGCAACTTTTGGAACTGTGTGTCTCGATAGAAAGGGATGAAAAATGTAAGAAGGCAACACAATGAATGTGGACTCTTAAATTGACCCAAGAAAATATGTGGTTTTGGACTCTTATTATGAAACGGAGGGAGTAACATTCATGCCCTCTGCCTTTCCTTCATGCACTCTACTAGACTCCACTTGTTCAATTAGCTACTAATGGAGTCTTGTTGGGTGTGGAATATGCTGCACTATCTACTGTGGAGCTAGGTAGAGCCACTGCATGCTATTGAACGTTATGGATGGAGAACGCAATTACCCGATTGTAATGCACTTCATCACGATCCCAAGGCGCTTGAAATCCCGACTGCTTGTTTGGCTGCCAAAAAGTATCAACCAACATCAGGCTATTAATTTATTTCCTCGAAATACAAGTTAGAGTTATGAAACATTCTAGAAGTCGATACCAACTAATACAGAAAGCCCTCAATGAAAACGCCATTTCCCTCAAACTCAAACTAGCTTCTCAAATATCATCTCAATTGTACTTGCCAGTGTCTGACGCAGAGAGTGCAGGAACAAAACGCAAACAAAATCAAATTTGCATTATCTGACCTAATTTTTTTAGTTTATTGAATAGCTAATTATTGACTTCACAATTATAATAATAAGAATAATAAGAATAGCACGTGTGCAGTCAGAAATGATTAAAGAATTGAAGAACCTTGGGAGTGGTGCGATTATGAAAGGTGGCGTAAGGTGCGGTGTGAGAATTTGCTGAGCCACGGTCACAATCGTAGCAAGTCTTGCCGGACATGACCGCAGGCTGGACCTTATTCCATGGAGCTACATCGATCTCCCTTGTCGACTGAGAGTACCTTCACACAATTGTCTCCCTGTTGGTGGTTCAATGGCTACTGTCTAAAAACCATATTGATCACTTGAACGCTGTTACTAGTGCTAACTAAAGCTATATTATTAATCTTAGCACTAATAGAAATGTGACCTGTCTTTAACCCCTAACTGCCAAAATCACTACACTTACAGTATTGCATTTCAACCCATCACAACAAATTTCATCCACAAATTGTCAATATCTTATTCGTAATCGAATTACAAAAGAATTTTGAATTTTAAGTTTCAAATTTGATAGAAAAATATTGATCATAACAATCACAGATCTAACTATATGGATAGAATCTATAATTCATAATTTACAAATTATATTCATACATCAAGTTCAAAATATCCCTTTTAGTTGCATTTTATAATGCATCTTTGCAAAACTGCCCAATTTGGACAAGAGTGAGGACGTTTAGGGATTAATGACTAAATGTCTGTTGTGACATGTCTGTAGTGACTCAAAATCACAGATGTATGGCAAACCGTAGATTGTATGGTCTGCCAGTAAAGATACAAGGAGCATCACACATGTATGTACACTTGCCTTTTCTTGGTGATCCATATTTTCAGAGGTTCCATAGGGGACGTTCTTAAAGTATTCCTCGGGAGGGCCTTTTTGTTGATAGGCTGGGCGCTGGTCCTTGTCCCAGGGGGCATCCGGCATCGGTCCGTCATACTGAAACCATCCATCATTCAGTACTGAGTTATATCCTTATTGCTTTGAACATCAAGTGTTTTTCTCTGCACTTAAATTATCAATCACACAAGCCACTACACCACAAGACATAGTTCCACTAGTAGAAGACCTGTTGTTTTTCATTCCCCATTTCGTAGGAATAGTGAACAGTGGCTGAATATTATGCTTATATTTCTGTCCTCTTGTGACCAAAACCACTCACCAACGCTGACACAACCCATGTGCCTAGCGTGGATTCATTCCTTTTTCATAATAGGAAGTGAGAAATGACACATTTCCTACTAGTGTTCTGTTCCTGCAAGAGGGAGGCTTTGCAGTGTAGAATGATACAGTAGCTCATGATGTTATGTAAGCACTAGGAGTCAGTTTTCATTTGACAGAGTAGCAACAAACACTAAAAATTTACTCAAATTTGCTTACTTGTGTTGATGCAACTGGTCCGTAGAGCTCTTCGGATCTTTACCAAAAAAAAGAATATTATGTGTAGAGGCAGGCAGAAAATTATTAATGGGGACTTGCCTGCTTCTGTTCCTCAGAATTTTCGGTCGTTGCAAACGGGGCAGTTTGAGATGATGGCAGATTAGAATGCTCATGGACTCCACTGCCTCGACCTGGTAACTGATCTGGGAGTTTTTTGTCCCAGGGCGCATCTTCCACAGCTCCGCTGTTCTGCCACACTCAATTCAACCGTAGTGCATAGTCAGTGTTTCAAAGTGTTTTCGGAGATTCATTGATTGTTTTGGCTCCTTGTCTCCACAAATTTCACAATGGACATTTTCATGGAATATGGCTACACTAAATGGGCTACCGTATGTAGTGTCCAATGAGAATTGATGTCTTTTATCCCAATTCGTTCAAAGATGAGGAGAAATAGTGTCCCTACAGTACATAGAAGTTTGTCACTTGTCATTGAGAGTGCGACGTTCCTTCTAGGTGATGAGAGTGACATGAGGTGGAATACCATGTTCATATGTCATTTGAACACTACCGACATCCATTTCTTCTTCCACAGACACTAAATCTCCAAAAAACTAAGTAGTGTCCGTGTTGAGAAATAGTGTCCTGAACACTATAGTACCCACCAACAAGTTTACATTCATTCAACTTTTCAGAAAAATGCCAATAAAAATTACAAAAATTATAAGCTTTGAGCCTAATTTGGACAAGTTGTTGTGCACAGATGAACCACACATACAATTGAGTTTTGATAATAAAAGAATTTTTAAAATCTATGTTTATTTGAAATTCAAACTTTCATTTTTTACCCTTGATTCAAACAACTGTGAATAATTTTTTTGTTACTTATGGTTTATAAAACCTTCAATGGAAAGAATGCAAATTCTTTGTAGAATCATGTGGAAAAAAAAATCATGAGTTTTGAGGTCATATTTAGTAAAACATCAATGTTTGAAGTTTTCAGTTCAGAAATGTTCAATTTGAGTATAAATTTTGTATTTTTTTGATATCTCATCCAAAAATTGTCCAAAGAAATAATTTTTCACACTTCAAATGGTTTGATATATTTTAATATTGATATTGATATTTTTTTATAAATTTAATTATTTGATTCAATTTTTTGAAAAGGTGAATGAACGTAAACTTATTGGTGGGTACTGTACATAGCCCATTTAGTGTGGTAAATATATGCAAATTATTAGTAGTAAGTTCACACGGTAGGGAAACTTGACAAAGTTGGCAAAGTTGCGAGTCCAAACCTGAGACATGGGCCGTGATTGGAAATTGTCTGCAGTACCATACGGGGTGGTAGAATTGTAGTGGTCACCGTGGGGTTGACCTCGGTGAGTGGAGTGCACCGGTATGTCTTTGTTCCATGGTGCTTCAGGCAACGGGCCAATGTACTGCAATCAATCAATCATCTCCACTCAATTGACAGACAGACAGACAGTGGTTAACATCCTGAATTCTTCAATTTCTGTAACCAGGGTAGCCACACAAAGAAAGACAGGCCTGTTCACGAACTAACTGGATTTAGAATTTGCTCTCAGCCTGTACTACATCCCCCATCTTGTGATCGGCCGAACCAACTCAAGCGTTCAATGCACAAAATGGAATTCATGAATCCAGATCGACAGTACTAAGTTCCAAAAAGTATCCGTTCGTTCCCAAAATGATGCAGAACCTTGACAGAAAGGAGAATTTCGAAATGGCACTGTGTACTCAAAAATCTTTCAATTCAGGAATCGTAAAGTGTATTGGATAGATAATAGAGTCTGTTTTCATGGTAAGGAATTTCACGTCGATTGCATGCAAGGTTCACAAAATGACGGATACTTATTGTAGGGTACTGTACTGTTCTGAGGAGGGAGAAAAAACTGTTGGATGGAAATGAGGATCCAAATATATAAAGGTCTATGCATGATGATGCGCAGGAAGATTGATACCTCATAAGATCTTGGCACGTTGTGAAAAGTAGCAAACGGAGCAGTTTGGGAGTTGCAGGGCATGAAAGCCTCCGGGTCATGGCTACGGCCGGTTAGAATTTCGGGCTCGTTCTTGAACCACGGCGCCACAACTGCTTCCGGTCGTGACTCGTAGACGGGCATATCGTGAATGGTCGCGTACGGCGACGACATGCCACCCTGCTTGTTGGCCATCGTCACCCGGCCTGGAGGATTCAATGCCTGCAGGCCGTGATTCTTTACATGTATACACACACTCCCGGAACGAAAGCTCTACTGATTCAACTCATCCACGTTGCGCATGCCAACACGAACGTACGTCACTGGATTCAACGATTGTGGCTTTCCGACTCCCTCAGATCTCGCTCATCGAATAAATTCCGGGATTGACAAAAGCAGAATTCATTCGGCAACACCACCATTCAGTTTGATTGCGTCTGATGCACCCAGGCCAGTTCACGAGATGCAGGTGGCTGCGAGAGAAGGAGGGAGGCGCGCAGTTCAACGGACCTGCTTTCGATGGCAATCCATGTGATCAGTTGTTGTTGTAGTTTCCAGTGACCCCAGGGAACACAATTCAAGAGGATGGTTTCAACCGGTATCAGAGCATCACCAAGGGGCTCTTCAAATGAGCCCTCAACAGTTGTGTTGTGGCTTTGGCTGTTTGGCCGGTTGGAAGGGCTTTCAGATTTGGTCCTTTCAAATTTCTTGACCATTTCCAGGAGCCACATCACCATGGCTTTGGCTCTTGGCATGTCATGGATGGGGCAAAAGTCACACCGATGGGTTGCCGCATCAAAGGGACAACGAAGGGCATGAGAAAAGGCAAATGGCGCCACACTTTGAAGAGCCACGATTGGAGATGCTCTTATTACCCACACTACCTGATCACTTCCTACAATGACAACCTTCATTTCATTTTAAATTTAAGTTAGGGTATTCTTATTACTTCTTCTCATGGTGCAAAACAAGTAAACAACATGTCCGTTTTGAACAAGTAAACAACATGTCCGTTTTTCCCTCGGGCGAGCTTGCTGAATGAACATAAAACATGTGGTCTGCAAAGTAAGTTCTGGTTACATACAGTTAGAGATAGAAATTGTGAGGTGCCATTGCTATGCAAAATTTTCTCATAAATGGAGTACTATAGACTGTACTTGGTTGTATTTAGAGTTGGCCCAAGTATCTACGTATATTAATCAAGACTTGTTGAATATTCCTCCTACTGTGGATCGATCGATACACTCAGAGTCCTTGTAGCACGAAAAGCAACTTGCAAGGCAACTATAAGATCAGCATTTACAATAAATCCTTGATCCTATAAGGGTTTAATGGAGTGAGTAAATTAAACCAAGCTTGTAATTGGCGTGTGATGAAAAGACGAAACCCCATCAACAACTGACAGAAAACTCGATACAGTACGCACTAATTGTGTGCCAACACAAGAAGAGAAGAGAGGCCTTTTTGAAGCATTATTGCGATATGCATAGATAGGTCAATTGTTGTAAAAGCTAGATTGGTTACAATCCGCATTAAAATTAGGACGTGAACATAAACACACATTACATTTCAATAACAGGTAATCCATTTTGTTCATGTGCAACTTTTTCAATTGATATATAATTTCGTGAGAGTACTTTCACTTCGGAAATGATAGTTCCTTTAGCAAAATTGTCATAGATGTAAAGATTTGATAATCAAATTTGGCACAATATTCTAGATTTTTTAATAAGTTTGTAAAAATTTACTATATATAGTATAAACTAGGCTAATTTCACCATATTGAAAGAAGCCATTTGGCTAAAAAGTAGTGGCTAATTCCCTCAAAAAAAAGTAGCATCAAATTGTTTTTCATAGCCACTTGGCTAAAATTCGCACAAATCATTTTCAATGGTTCCTTGCTCTGTTACTGATGAGAACCTATTTCGTCACGTAAGCATTCGACTGATGAACAGTTCTATGGTTGCTCCAATCTCTGCACCCTGGTCAACCAAGATGCCAAAGAAGGTGTCTCAATGCTCATCCATGTCATGCAAATTTAGGTGGACTTTTCATCAAACAATAGAGTTATCCTTAAAGTCACCTTGTGTTTGAATAAGATACCGTGAATTTTGGTTTAATGTACTCTTATTTGTTCACCCCAAATAGTTAAAAAGTATGGAAAAGCTTGGTGGTTTATCATTATTAGATGTGTAAGAGCTTGGTGGTCTCTAAACTCATGGAAAACTAGTTTAGCCGTCAAGAAAGTTGGCTAAACTAGTTTTCCATGAGTTTGAAGACCACCAAGCTCTTACACACCTAATAATGAGAGACCATTAAGTTCTTCCCTACCTTTTAACTATTTGGAATGAACAAATAAGAGTACATTAATGCAAATTTCACGGTATCTTATTCAAACACAAGGTGACTTTAAGGATAACTCTAATTTCACGCAAGTGTTTTTCTTAAGATTCCTATTACATTTGTAGAGGGTAGGTGGCATGGGCTTGTTAGGGATGGAGAATATACCTGGCGTGTTATGAGACGGTGTTCTTGATTATTAGTCCTGTTTACACAACAATAAAATTTAAAAATCAGAAATTGTAGAAGCACCAGCTAGAACCTTTTGGATTGAGCATGATCTAATGTTGATAACGTTACTGTACCTCTTGAAGGAGTGGCTCTTTGTGAAAAAAAATCATGATAAAAACCCATTTGAATTCTAAAAAGCCATGGATCGTGAATTGCAAAGTTCTCACAAGATTTGAATTCATTTTATTATCGATAATCTTATGAGTTGGAAATTTTCAAACTCGTGATGAAACCCAATTGAAAATCTTATGAGTTGCAAAGTGATTCGCCCCGTTTGAAGTAGAGAGGGCTCACGTTAGAAATATAAAGCATAGGACGGTTATTCCAGGACAAAAAATGCCAAAAAAATAGGAAAGTTATTTTCGAACAGGGGGAGTATATAGAGCCTTCACCACAAAACACTAGTAGAAGACCTGTCGTTTTTCATTCCTCATTTTGTGGAAACAGTGAACAGTAGTTGAATATTATGCTTATACTTTTGTCTTCTTGTGACCAAAACCACTCACCAACACTGACACAGCCCATGTGCATGGTACGGTTTCATTCCTTTTTCATTTATAGTAAGTGAAAAACGACACGTTTCCTACTAGTGAAAGCATTACCAACATACAGTGTATAAGGATACATACATGTTTCCAGTGACAATAGATGCGGCAGCAACTGAATGTCCCCAACTACAAATCTGTGTGAACGGAATCCGCATAATTACTTCCTGTTCCAAATTCATGTTAGTTATTATGTCAAGTCGGCGTATGAAGAGAATCCTTGAATGTTGACAGAACATAATCACCACAATCAATACAAACATACCTCTCTTTGTTGCTACTTGCGCAAGGAAAAACCTAAGGCAAATTTCTTAAAGGTTTTCAATATGTAACCTTCGTGACTCCATCGGCAAAATAGACACCCGTCGCATTAATAGCTACAAACATTTCGTTTGGCAACTTTGAGTCTCCCTTTTGCTGTACCACAAAATGTGCACTATATGTGAGGGCAAAAACTTCATTATTAGTAAAACCAAGACATCATAGAGACATGGTCTGGGGAATGGCCTGATATGGGTACCACTTTTACGCGTCACACATAGTGTGACTTATGTCTAACTCATTTTATGTGTGCTAGAAATTTCATTTTTAACACCATGTATATAGTTGCAGCCATGGTGCCTATAAAACCCTCTAATTTTTGTAATTTTTCAATATTTTTTTCTTACTAAAAAGATATTTCTCGAAAATCACACTATTTTTGGAGGGGGTACCATATCAGGCCATCACCCGTCTGTACGAAAGCATCACACGAATGAATCAAGACAAGGAATTTCTAGCCTAATCCGCACCATTCAAAAAAAACCTAAGAATTCAACAATGTGACAATGAGAAAGATATGGTCAATGATTTTGTTTTTATTGATAACATGCAACACCAAAGATGGAACATTTTAATACCATGGACTCGAGTGATAGCTGAAACTTTTGTAATCTAATTTAAGAAACCCGTGTTTTGCATGACGTATTTCAGGTGACATCAAGATGTTTTTATGTTAATGATAACATTGAACGTAGCATCAACGCATTCATTTTGATGTTATTCTTAACATCAAAACATCTAAACGTCACCGGAAATGCATCATGCAATCCATGTATGAGTTTCTTATAGTGTAGTTGGTTCTGGTTATTGGTTACTGGTTACTAGAGTGTCTACCTTTGAAAGAGGGGAGTAGTCCTATAACAATGGTGCTTTGTCTAGTGTCCGGTGGGCATTGTACCATGGACAGGTCAAACAAAGACTTTATTTCACGCCGGCCTCAAAAGAAGATTAGAGTTTCTATTTATCTGCACTAGTAGCAGACCTGTCATTTTTCATTTCCCACTTCGTGGAAACAGTGAACAGTGGTGGAATATGATGGAATATGATGCCTATATTTCTGTCTTCTTGTGACCAAAACCACTCACCAGCACTAACACAACCCATGTGTCTGAAGCGATCTCATTCCTTTTTCATTGGTACTAAGTGAAAAACGACACATTTCGCTATTTCTTATATTGTAATTCATATATACTCAAGCGAGAAGGGACTCAAGTACCTTCACAAACATCCAAGTCGACTGATAAAGAGGGCATCTGCTCTTGAGATAATCAATATAGTCAGACATGCGCAAAATCTTATTGGGTTCGTCCGGCAAGGATTGCAAGGCTTTTACAAGGTCAGCCCTCCAGTCCTCTCGATTTCCAGTAACAAACATCTTTGGCTCATATTTGTGCATGTCGACGCCCCTGTATACACCCAATTTCAACAAAATAATCAGCAGCATTTTAGTTGCCTCTAACTTATACTTACATTCAAACTACAGAGTAAGATTACCAAATGAAACCCGGGGTGCTCTATACTAAACACGTTCCGGGAAGTCACTGTCAAAAATTTAGATAACCATGAGAGAACAAATATAGGGTGTCTTTTATTCATTTGAGATCAAGTTTTTTAATTTTTAAAAGTAATATAGAGTGTTTTAAAACCAATTTGAGAATATTTCTAGAATATACCATGAATATACTCTAAATATATTATAAATAGTAGAACATTCCAACTATTTCATAGCCCCCCATTAAATACCTTGTGTTTGCTCATGTATACCAAAATTCACATTAAGTGACTCCCCCAAGAAACACGTATGTCAAATATACGTGAGTGCACGGAAGGGGTATTAATTTGAACACTGTCATATGACATATACATACAACAAACATCTTTAAAGCTGAAAATATTGACAACAAACATATTTAGAGCTGAAAATGTTGACGTATACTTCCATTAACCCGAGGGGTATTGGACAAAACATAGATGTGTTATAATATATGCCTTCCATATGTGTGATGAAGTTTAGTTCAATAGACAAAATGAAAGGCATTACCTCTACAAATTATCCGTACAGTCAAACTTCCAAAAAAAAAAATTAGATATTGTTTTTAGGGAATTTGAAAAGCATAAACCTTTGAAAAATTGTATAAATTATAATTTTCAATTTTAGAGTTTTAAAATTGGTTTATCTATTGTAAACTTCAAAAAAGCAAAAGAAATGGTGGAGGGAACATCATTACTTTCTCCAAATAGCAACTTTTATAACACTAAGACAATGTTGAGGTGTTCCACGTTGAAAATTTCTCCCCGGTGAAGTTTAACTCAAATTGACATAATTCAAATTGTATTGGGAAGTAGACTTCATGCAGTATTTTAAAATATATTGTATTTTTTCAAAAACTTATTTTTTTTGTTCCAGGCAACCCATTACAATAGGCAGCGACCAAAAAATGGTCTTTTGGGAGCTTAGGGGTTAAACATATGTTTAGGACAGAATAGATCAGATATGTATACAAAGGTTTTTAGACATATAACCCTTTGTATACAAAGGGTTTTTAAGAGAGGGTCATTTTCAAACATAATGTAGAGTGCACCCCCCGAGAGTGAAGCAAAGGATAAAGCCTTTTTAAATTTCTCTAAGAATGTGACCAACCGTGGAGCTCATGATTTGGCGATCACAAAAGAAAAAAAAGAAAAATTATACACGGAAACACAATACACTCTCTAACAATCCATGGTTACTTTTGGTCCGTGGTCACCTTTTTGGTTTTCAATTACTTTTTGGTCCTAGTTACTGGTTACTTTTGGTTTTTTGGTTACTAGAGTGTCTTCTCAAAAGGAGAGAGTAGTCTTGCACCAACGGCCCTTTGTCTTGTGGGCATTGGCTCATTTTCATGACGAACAAACACTTCACTCACGCCGGCATCGAAAGAGGGCCGGAGTTCTTATCTATCTATCTCTAGAAACATGTTAACATTTGTATTACATCCAATTCAAGAGTCTCTCATTTGTGAAATTTAGTCACAGTTTTGTCTTTGATAGATTTTATATTCAATTTTAGCAAATTTCAATAAAAAGACACCTTAAAGATTTTTCTGTATATTTTTTGTTTTCTTCTAGATCAACTCGCATTTGTAAAGCTCCTAACATCAATGCATCTCTTGATTTTAGTAGGTACGCTCCAGTCATCACTTCATGCACTGCCTGTGTTTCCATTCAAACATCTCTCATAAACTAATTAATTGGCTATAGAACTTTAAACCAATACAACTTTTGGAGCATTTGTGTATATGTTAATTTTAAAGATGTTGAAATTCATCTAACTATAGAGTTGTGCAAGTCTATCTTAAGAGATTATTTAATATATACCAAGACAATCCATCATAAGTTCTTTGATGTGAAGGGATGGAATAATTAAGAAGGTTTGAATAATTAGCATACTTGGTTGTAATCAAATTCTATTGACCTTTCTTTGATTAGCTCATCAGTTACAATTGCTACATCAATAAACAACTTTCTCTTTAGCATAAGGCGCCCCTTTTTATTGCCTACTAGCGTTGGAATACTAGAAATGTCGTTTGCCTCGTCGACCTTTAAAAAGCCACAACAAAGTTAACTTGTTCACACAATCTATTGATGTAAAGTATCTGCAAAAGTAACAAAGCTTACATTTTATTTCCAAACAAAGATTCATGCAAAAACACAACTCTTGGCCAAAATAGAATTGTATAGAGCCTTTCAGAAAATGTGATTAGAGACTACAAAAACTGCAATTTTAAACTAAGAGCACCAACAACTAAATGTGTTAAAATATATTATGATATAATGGAGACAATAATCTATCAATATAAGACACAAGCACTAGGATGTATAATTAGGAGTTACTTCATTGACAGGTGCCTTGCTTGCAAAGAACAATTTGATCTTCTTTATCAAGCGCCAATCTTGAAGGGTCTCAAGTTTCAAATTCAAATTCCAACCATTGTGTATGTCAATGAGGTATCCGAACATAGGACACAATTTCTCAACTGCTTCAACCATTCACGTCAACTATTATCAGTACAAAAATTAAGCCGATTCTTTTTTATGCGTGTACCACAAAATTCTTTGAAGGTTTTCTAGAAAATAAAATAAGAAGGCTCAATACGCATTTTGAGTAAAAGATTTTAGTAAAGCCATTATAGTCATCTAGAAAAACACATTGTACTACAGTAAGGATACTAAGCAGATGCTATGCCCTACCCATCAGAAACTCTTGGAATTTAGGTGTTAGCAATCCAGAGCCTACCTCCATCTGTACCACTCTGAAAGATTCCATATTGAGAAGGGTCAGGAAGTCCAAGCTCCTCTGCCATTTCATAAGATATCTCTGATGTAGTTGTCATGGTATGCACCGAGCGTACCTTCAATCACAATCACTAATGTCTTTCTAAGCAAGGTCTTTTAACTTCTAACTTTCTCTGTACGTGGCCTTTAAGTCTGCATAATTACACAACTCTGATGTTTTTGTGACTATTAATATATTGTTGCTTGTAAATAACTAGGAAATTAGAAATTACTTGAAGTCTATAAAAATTCTATAGCTATGATCAAGATATCAAGCTCAGAGTGTATATTCTTGAAGTGCAAACAATTCATCCATTTCCTTGGCAATAAAAGTAAGGACAATTATTGATACAACAACTTTGCTAGAATGTCACTTCCAAGGTTGATTATTTGTTAATCATGTAACATGATTAGATTTTTGAGCTAAAACATACACACGCTTATACATCCTTCATTCACAATAGGAGATTAAAAAATCAATGAAAAGGGATAATTCCTACAAAGCTACCTGATTAGATCCGTCGGGTAGATACAAATCCACGGGCATGGTTGTCTCACTCTGTTTAGACATATGCATAAACACGAAATTTACACTAATAATCTTTGGTGACACAAAATAGTAAAGGTTCATATTTGATGTAGATAAAAAGTAAACATTGAAAATCAAAGACAAAAATTGATGGAGGAGGCTCACCCGAATGGCTTCAATTTCATCATGTGAAGGAAGGAAGTAGCGAGGTCCAGCCTTTGCTACTCGTTGCAAGCGTTCAAGGCATCTTTTCGCTTGTTCGTCTCCTTTGAACCCCTTCACTGCTCCTCCTGCTACCTGCATGCCCCATTCAATCAAAGCTTTAACTACATCATTTTGAAATAGATTGACTGATATAATTGTTTATACATAGAATGTTTCAAAATAAACACACTTTCTTCTTAAGAAATTATACTTGTTGAAAATGGCCTTCCAAAGCCGGTTGAAAGTCTTTTGATGGCGGGAAACTGCTACAACATAACAAAAGAAGGTCCCATCCCTTCTTTTCTTTCTCCCTGGTCAACATTGGTGGTAACAACATACACCAAACTAATAATTTATTGCACTATTCAATCTAAAATCTTCAATTAATTGTTCTTTTTAAACTCATAGTTGACACGATTTTCATCTTCAATGAGGTTAGTGTATTACTCATTCATATTGTAGTTTGTTTGTTTGCATAGTTGGCAATATATTTCATCTCGAAGGTCTGGCCGACTAATTCCTGTTGACAATATCTGATACACATGCTTGAACTTTGTGGGTACACCAGGTATAAGTTCCATATATGCCAAGATGTCTGCTCCACTCATTATTATCACCAGAAAAAAAAAAAAAAAAAAAAAATGGTAAATAACACATCAACTTGTGTTAACTAATAAAGGATCCTGGACATCTATACATTTGAAGATTTATCAAAAAATAACTTGTAGAATAATTTGATGTTCATGTAGAAACAAAAATTGCATATTACAAATTAAAAATTTAATTGATACAATTTAATTATACTATCATCATCATATCCATAAAAAAAAATTAAAAATCAAATCTAAAATTCAAATTTTCTTTGAAATTTTATTTTATTTTGTTTATAAACATTCTTTTACTAAAATTTGTTGCAAAGATTTTGTAAACATAAGATTTTATTTATAGGTATTTTTTCAAATTTCAAAATAAGCTATAGCTAAAAAAAATTGAGTGTTAGTTTTTAAAATGAAACTTCAACACTTTTTGATGAAACACACTTATAGTAAGCTTCTTAGAAAATTGGTGGAATTCAATTTTCAAGATCCATACCATTCAAAAATTAATCAATAAACACAAGAATGTGGCTCAAATTTAACGAATGGAAAGAATGACAATTGAAGGCCAAAAGGCACATAATTATTTCAATTAATTTTTTATATTTTCAATAGTGGAATCAAAAGGGGTTAAATGACAATAGAATATACATTTAAAGAGGATATGACTGTACAAATTATATTGATCAACAGGCGGTTCAACAAGCTTTGTCGCAAGTATAAATTCCCAAAGACAAGAAGAACAAGACATTCCACTAATGCATACTAACCTTTTATTGAAACAACATGTTGAAAAACATCCCAATGGCAATAGGGAATTTGTAAAGAACACAATTTTGGACATGATATAGACCATAACATCAAATGTCAAATTGCCATGGTTAAAAATCTAGTGGCCATGGCCAAAGATATGTAGATAGATACTCCAGTCCTCTTTCGAGGTCGCCGTGAATAAAGTGTTTGTTTGTCCCACCAATGAGTCATGCCCACTAGACAAAGAGTCATTGGTGTAAGACTAATCCCCCCTCCCCTTTATGGCCAAAGACTACATAGTCAAAGTTGAAGATTACAAGGCCAAAGCCAAAAACCAAAATGTCAAATATGTCATACAAACCAAGTAGGCTACATATGCCACGTTGTCATAGCCAAAGACCACAAAACTAAAGTCAAAGACTAAAATGCCAATCATGTCGGTTAAGTCAAGTATGCCAAGCTTGCCACCTATGCCAAATATTTTGGTTTTTAGCTTTGATTTTGCGGTTGGTGGTTTTTGGCTATGTGGTATTTGACCATAACCACTTGATATTTGGACATAGTCACTTGATTTTTGGCTATTGCAACATGGCATTTGGCATCATATTCTATATAATATTCAAAATTGTATTCTGTAGGTTTCAACCACAAATAATGACCAAATTAAAAGAAGTAGGAATTGAAAAACATTGATTCATCAAACCTTATTACAAGTCTAAGTGTTTCTTTATTCATTACTACATGGCTATGGTGTCTTCAGCCCTCAGCTATGTTAGGTAGACAACATATCGGGCAACATATATGTAAACTACACTCTTCATTGATTTCCATTTAATGCAATCCATATTAAATATAGATATTGTTACACTATTTGAAATAGTAAGTTATGATAGCAGGCTTGCAAATTGTTGCAGTGCCTCAAAAAGTTATATCCCCCCATATTCAATTGCTTACATTGGTTCCTTCATTTTTGGAGAAATGATAATTAAATAATTAAATAAAATAGAATAAAGAGTCTAACTAATCAATAGTAGGAAATAAATCTCAAGAGCAGAATTTACGTGCAAAGAGTGTAACGGCCATCCATGTTGTCTTCACACCATACAAATTTTTTAGCAATGGTCTAGTAATCTCCCTCTACATGATTATACATAGCAGCTTGTTGAAGCGGTGTTCAAGCACTTTCCATACAAATAATACTTAAACAAAGGAGTTAATATTTTCAGCACTCTAATCAATTATTATAATCAACTATTTTCACACGAGTGAAAACCATTGGCTATAATTGTAGAGACTTCTACTTGAGGAATTTATTCAATACAAAATTTAGGATAATAAGCTCCATTATTAACATCCAGGTCTAAATAACAAATATATAGAATTATATAGTTAAATCTTGAAACAATGTTCACATGCCCTAGCAACAACAAGTGACTTGGTACACTAATTTTGTTTAAAAAGTGCAAACACATGTGCACTTCATTTTTAAGAAAAAATTAAATACATCAAAATTGATGAATGCAAGGGACGCAACAACCATTTTACAAAGAGATATTTTTAACATTATAAATTGCAATGAACACATCATCAAAGAGAAAAATTCACTTAAAATTTGCATCATATTGACTAAAAATTAAAGAGATCAAACATTAATATCTTAAACGTTTATAATCCAAATTTTATGTGATTAATATTAAATTTAGATTTAAAATTTAAATTAATTGATTTTATAAATAGTATCATACATAAATGCAATTCAATCTTTGAATAAATTTTACATTTATGACCAGATTTAGAAATTCCACAAGATTTAATGCTTTAGATTGAAGTTTGTGAGTGCATAAATAATTTATGGAATTTACACAGTATAAAAGGACACAATCAAAGTATGTGATTGATTTTATTTTATAAAATCAATTGTGTTTACATGTGATGATGTTTGAATAAGTATGTAAAGATATTTATATATATTGGAAGAAAATATATGAAATATAATATATTTCATAAAAAAAATTAATATGTGCAATAATACTACATTTTACATTTTTTAACAAAACTATTGTTTTGACATATTACGTCAATACTGATGTGTATACTTACTGGTGTGAACCGTAGACATTTATTCAAATATGGCTTGGAAAGATCTTTTTCTTCCATGCCAAATTCAAAATAAACTCTTGCAAATCCTTCATAAGAAAGTGTCTTCACTTTAATGCCAACAGACGATAGAAAGAATCTCCTGTATACAAGCTCATGGTCAAATAAGTTAAATAAAGAAATCAAATTTGTTTGTGTTCACATATAGGAGATCTCATTCATTGCTAATTTTGCAGATGTATTGGCTCAAAAGAAAATCTTGATTTGATTGCCATCTTTACTAAAAAAAATCTAAAATACAATGTGCAACTACATAATCCTCAAAACCCTAATGAAATTTGGCGCTTCAAACTTCCACCATTTTAGAAGATTCAATGACAATTGATAATTAAAGAAATTGGCAAGATACAAACCCCGTTGGAGATGTTGAGCGAGGAGTTCGACTTGGATCTTGAATTTCCAACCTCTCTTGAGAAGCTCTTCGATCCTCCAATTTGGACGATCTTGGTGTATTTCTCATTTGAGATAGTCTTGGTGTACTAACAATTTGGGAAGATCTTGGTGTACCTTGAGGTCCTAGCTGTGGAGGTAACATATTTTGTTGGGGTGCTTGTTGTAGTGGCCCTTGTCGTACAAATTGTTGAGAATTTTGTTGTTGTACATTCTGCTGTAAAGGATTTTGTTGTGAAGGATTTTGTTGTTGATATTGGCGTTGTGGCACAGATACATTGGTTTGTTGACCTTGTGCAACTTGTTGTTGAGGCTGCTGTTGATTCTGTGATCTTTGAGATATTTGCCGTTGCAATTGATTTTGTGGTGCATATACATTTGTTTGTTGACCTTGTACAGCTTGTTGAGGTTGCAGTTGATTCTGTGATCTTTGAGATAACTGTCGTTGCAATTGGTTTTGTGGTGGTTGTTGGAACTGCTCATTTTGATAATTTTGTTGTTGGAAACTCTTCCGTTGCAGTTGCGATTGTTGGAACAATTCATTTTGGTAATTCTGAGGCTGAAATTTTTGAAGCTGTGGACTTCCATTTTGTGGATCATTGTTGGATCTACTCATGATTTAGATCATTTGGAATTCTAATCTTTCATGTTGTTTACATTAATACTTCTGCTACATATTCATTAAATCACCATCATCATGGACAATTCCTTCCATCTCATGTAACATGTTTTTTACAAACTGCAACATAATAAATAGTGGACAAATTTTCTATTAGATTTACATCAGCCTTTTCTAAAATTCATATTGAAAACTCTTTGTTTTTTCATCAATCACCAACAAACTATTAGGGTTTGGTTAAATCCTAACAACCAATGAATTTCTAGGTTTAGTTTGAACCCTTATAAGCTGGTGAAAAGTCTCATTTATGTATATTGACCCAATTACTTGTCAATTGGGTTTGTGCCAACAATCAAGTGACAGTGTTTTGTGTATCATCCCAATATATATTGAAATTATTTAAACTATAATTTTGTTTAATAAAGAAATGTTAAAGTTTTAACGAAAATTATAATTTTTGTTTGATTTGGAAGAAAAAAAATTAAATAGGGCTTCGTTTCTCTCCGCACCACTAGTGACAAAGCGAAAGGCGATGAAATTGAAAACACATGAAAGGCTATGAAATTGAAAACACATGAAAGGCTAAATTACTTCACATAATGGTCTTCGACGACGGAATGGAAAAATCATGGAAGACCATCCAAAGATGTAAAAGGCTAGGTTACAGCATAGAAAGGTTACATCATAGAAAACCCTACCTTAGAACTATCGACTGAAGGCTTATCGGCTCGCTTACATATCTTATAAGCATTGGAAATCCACAAGTGGAACCTATAGTCATCAATACCATTTTTTCTACACCAAATCCGACCTAAGGTCGTCACTAGTATTTAAAAATCAAAAATTCAATATTTTCTTGTTTCTTCTACATTACTTTGTTTCATTTGTAAAAATAGATGTATAGTTTTGGTGCAATTCAATATTTTTTTATTTTTTTATTTTTATTTACTTATTTATTTATTTATATATATATATATATATAGTTAAAAGTAAATTTGGACCAACTTCAATGTTTGTAGTTACAAACATCAATGAATTATATAGGGAAAAAAATGATAAAACTGCAGATGTTGGTCAAAATTATAAAATCCTCAAAATAATATTTTTTATTAAGTCAATATCCTTACTGATAAAATTATTTTATTTTATTTTGTTTTATCAAATAATCCTTATAAGACTCAAATAAAAATTGAGGATTTAATCTCTGGTGAAGTTTAACCCCTAAGTATGTGACCATTCAACCAAAAAGCTGTTGCTGCATTTTATTACCAGTTTAACGAGATGATTTTATTTTATTTTGGGAAAATTGAAGTTGGTTGTTACTTTAGAAATCAAGTCTAGTTTCCAATCCATTTTAAACCATGTCAATCCGACTTAAAATCCAGCTAGGAGATTTTTTCTAAAAACTTCACTCCAACTTTGTACTGGTATTAGTGGTAAAAAAACACAATTTAGAGAAATGAAAGAAGAAAAAAAAAAAAAAAACATTCATTTTGCCTCTTTTAATTTTTGAAGACATAAGCTAATTTTAACCAATCATATCAAAATTCAAAATTTTATTTTTGATGATTATTTAACGAAAATGCTTCTAAATTCACTATCTCAAACGTATTTGAACGTTTGACCATACAAATAATTACTAAACATTATGCTTCTCATTTTCTCTTTTGGACCAAACTTCATCATAATTGCAGAAGTAGCATTTTATGACACATCTAATTAGGTGTAAACCTAATTGGAAGTGCATTGATAAAAAAAATTGATAGAAAGGAGTAAAAAGATAGTCTAGATTATGTAGGATTGTTGAATTTGATTTGCATATAAAATATTTATACTTCAAAAAGTGGCCTTAACAAATAAATCCCACAATTTAATTAATTATTTTTTATTTAGGATTTTACAATTATGAATCTATTAGAAATAATTAATGTCATGGGGTGTTTTATTTTTTTCCCTTCATTTTGGAAGCATGGACCTAATGAAATAGAAGCCCTCTTTCAAGTGTTTGAATTTGGATAAAATGAAAAAAATGAAAAATAACAAAGAAATAAATACATTTTTACCAACCACTGAGATATAAGAAACAATTTAGTTCCTTGTTTTGACTCAAAGTTGTAAAAATGATGCCAATACCCCAATTTAGGAAGAAAAAAAAATGCAGTTCATTGTTAATACCAGTGTATTGCATGCAATTAAAAAACTTATTGTAATCCAAAAAGAATACAAAATTAAACAAAAAAAATCAAATACCATCAAAACAAAACAAAATTGACATGTATTCAAGTTCTGGTATAAGAGAGCATAAGAGGAATTACGCACCATTAGGACTTGGAGACTTATCAACTTTTCTATTACAACAAAATCAATCAATATATGGGATGTAATTTGTTTTAGAAGAATTTTGCATTTTTAAGTTTTTATAGATATTGGTCATACAAACACATTGTTTGATTCACTTAGTACAACAGATGTCCTAATTGTTTTATATTATATTTCTTAGTAGAATAAAAATCATTTAATTATTTTTTTATTGATAAACGTCTAGGCCATAAATTCAAAATGGAATTGTTGCAAAATTATTAACAGATACACATGTACACCAAATGGTGCGATTTTCAAACATGAACAACAATTGGTCACAAAAAAAATTTGTAGCTTCATATTCAGAGGTGGCTAATATTTTTGAAAAGTACTTATGTAATAGGATTATATTATATTATGTACTTATGATGGAAAATTAGATTTTAAAAGCATGAGGTGTGATATTTCCGTCAACATTAACTTGATGACCCTAAAAAAAACACATCCATTAGTAAATTCGCAATAATTCTATTTTGGTAAACCTTTAGATCACGAAACTTGGCACACATTATATAAACTCATAAATAAACCTATGTTTAAAATTTGGTGCGTTTCAAATTTGGTGCGCAGGGGATCATTTATGTGCCTTTGGAGCTTTTCAAAATGGCAGATTTGATTTTTTTTCAAGTAGGAATGTAAAAACGCCAAACATTGTTTCCCCCTACTGCACAGTATCCGAAGTGTAAAGGCAATCATAAACGTAGACAAAAGCATGGATACAATATGCAAGAGCATGAATACAATAGTGACTCGCATGAATGAGAAACAACCAGAATGTACAAAACATATGAAATTTTCAAGACTCATGAAAAAATTTAAAAATGAAATAAATATTCATGATTGAGTTGGACCAGTCTGAGTGCGTGAGTGGTATCTGCCACTGTAACAGGCACACTTGACGACTGCCCAACATATGATATATATTCACAACAGCAGTTAGCAATTTACAGAATTCAATAGATCAACTCAATGAAACAATGGAAGGGTTAACAACACCCTATCAATGTCCATGAACTGCGAACCTGCTATGTCGCAAATCCTCGGCTCCCAGGACATTCAATAGCTTGTGCCTAGGATGTGGCTCCCATTAAAATTACTGAAGCTGATTAATAGAATCATATACGGTATTGTTCAGCAGGGTTATCTACAGGGTTATGTACAGCCTCAAAATCAAGCCGTAACACGTTCACCCTATATGCTCATAAGCCAGCCAAACAGAACTTGGCCAGCAAATCATTTGAAGTCGAAAGCACAGTTACGGTAATTCCTTTTCCCGTTTCATAGACAAGTACTTCAACCGACATATGCACGGTCGTCTGTTGCATGCACTATCAGTGTGTCCTCGTCAGGCACTGGAGAGCCCCTTCGCTGCTTGTAGACAAATTGTGAACCAGCCCATAGAAGGAGCAGCATGGCCACAACGCACCCAGCTGCAAAAAAGAAGAACTCGTTGGCTTTTGAGAGGCGGTTGCCAATAATGGCTACCAAAGCCACAGTCACCAGGTTCCCTGCATAAGAGAAAAAGAAGCTCAATTTGGATGACAAAAAAAAAAAAAAAATGCAGTTTTCTTCTACAATAGTACTACCGAAATTATGCGATTCATCACTACAATATCAACCTCAGTCTCTCAGTCTCTCTCATCCACAGTTAGGTCAATAAGCCTCTACAGGTCAGAAAGTTTACCTGCTGAGACAGTGAAGAGCCATGCAGACTGGACAACAGCTTTCATGGAATCTGGAGCCTGTGAGTATGCAAACTCCAATCCCGTGATGCTAAACATGATCTCCCCGGCTGTGATAACAACATACTGCGGGACCTGCCACAATATCGACAAGGACTCTCCAGACGCTGCATGGTTGTCAATTGCAACCTGCAAAACGCCAGAAAATAAGAATGCAATGGCACACAAAATCATGCCAATAACCATCCTCGGAACGGGCCGTAGTGAGTACCGGTGATACTCAATGAACGGGTAAATGATTTGATCGAACAGGGGAATCATCACTAGAATGAGAACAGGATTAAGGGCCTGCATACACAAAACAAAACACCATCAGAATCATTTAAGGAGTGCGCAACAATTCAAAGTACGACTGGAATGAGCTCCTACGAGAGACGAAGTTCTGTCTCCGCCACTACCATGATTAAACGCAGGACCAAGAAAACTAGTGACCAAGAAGAAGTGGATTCAAACCCTAAAAACGTATGATAGCTGCGAGGAAATACAAGAAAACTCCACAGCCTAGGAGCAGCAAAGTCATGGACTAAGAACCACTTTAGATTGCATAGGTTGAAGCAACAAGCTTGAGATAACAAGCTTAAACTTTGACCCAACATCACGTGCAAGGGTGAGATAACAAGCTTAAAATAATTCATTGCATTTATGACACTTGTTTGATATAATTAGTGTTCAATCCACCTCAAGAGGTAGCACCCACGACAAAGGGCTCTGAAGCACAGAAGTCCAAATTGGGTCTAATGTTTTTTTTGGCAGCTTTGAGTAAGCCTTATGTGGACTTCGTTCTGTTCAAATTCATTCGTTTCTTAACCAACACATGCAATGTGCTTCACAGATTTTGGTGATATAAAATTTGGTCCCATCCTAATTATATTTTTCACAATACAATTAATTAAACTTGTCATTTTAAAACCGTGAATACTTGGTCCTTTTATGCACGGTTGAACAATGGAGGAGATGGACGGACCTGCATCTGGTCAGGCTGAATGGTGATGTTGAAGAGCCATGGAACGCGGCCATCGAGAGTGCTAGCTTGAAAGATCCACTTGGAGGACTGCTGGTCAAAAAGGGACCAAAAGAGGGGCGTGGGGAGAAGCAACGCCAAGACACGCATGAGCCCCTTCACATCCTCCACCACCGACGAGTCATGCTTGGCCTTGGCGCTGTCTAACCAGTGCGAGCCTCGCACCCGTCCCCTGCGCAGCTTGATAGCATCCACCACCACGCCCCCAACCTCCCCAAACACATTGCCCTCGGGGGGACGATCCACATACGTGCCGCGCCCCAACCAGAAGATGAGCAACGCACACATCATGAGAGCCGCTGGCACAGCAAACGCAATAGCATACGAGAAGTCGGCCCGCAGCACTGGTGTCAAGATGGTCGAGAGCACGGACCCCGCGTTCACTGCGAAGTAGTACATAGAGAAGAATTGACGATGCAGGCGCTCCTTTGTTGGCCCGTCCGGCAGGGAGTACTGGATCTGATCACCACCGAACGCCGACACACACGGCTTGATACCACCCGTGCCAAATGCTATCAACCCCAAGGCCCCGGCTGTCGACCAGAACATCGTCCCCTGCGTGCCGGCGTCAGCCTTGGGTAACGCCGACGCTGCCATCATCCAGTTCCCAATGCAATACACAATCGACAGGTAGAGTACCGTGCGGTATTTGCCCTGCACATGTCGCACCTTTCCATCGTAAGAAACGGACTCTGCTGCCAACATCACCAGCACAAGGACATTCAAGGACATTCATTCTCATGCTTGCTATGCTTACGAATCTTGACTGCGAGACTCAACAGATGGATGTCAAGATGGATGTCAAGACCGCGTTCCTAAATGGAAATTTAAACAAGACGATTTACATGAGACAACCTGAAGGATTTATTAAGAAGTAGAAACGAAGGACAGCAACGGGAGAAATCAAAAAGTAGAGACAATGCAAAAGAGTAGAGTACCCAGTAGCAATCACTAATGAAGGCGCCGAGGAGCGGCGTGGCGTAGCAAGCCACGATGAAGAGGTGCACGAGCTCCGTGGACTCATTCTCGCTCAAGCGCAGGTGCTGCACCAAGTAGAGTGCCAGGATGGTTTTCATGCCATAGAATGAGAACCGCTCGCAAAACTCATTCCAAATCAGGTACTTGATGCTCCCAGGAAACGATCCAAAGTACCCCGCGCTCCTCGCGAGTTTCGCATTCTGGCTCGACAACAGCAGCGGCGCATTCTCATCATTCCCCACAGCATCCACAGCCACGTAGTCACCGCCTCGTTCTACTGCATCGTCCGCCATGACTCACGGGACTCACAATGCCCTCTGCAATCAAATTCACCACTCTCGTAATCTCTTTTGCACCCGACTACTACGCTCGTCGCTCAAACGGCAACCCTAACCCTAGCCTTGCTTGCAAGCTTAGAAAACCTCACACCCGCAACTGAAATGATCCCACATAACATTCAGCAGTAGCTAATTGGACAGGTGGAGTCCCAAGATGATGAGCAAAGTGTATGAAGGAAAGGCAGAGCGCATGAAGGCTACTGAATGTTATGCAGCAGCAGCCCCACCGAGAATTTGTTGTACCAATCAAACATGATAGATGATGATGCACAATCCTAGGAACGCTACTGTTCAAGTACAAAGCTGAATCATGCACGGAGGCTCTCTAACCCCTTCAACATGAACTCATTTGGCAACAAGAGAATGACAGTGGCTGAAGCTTCTTCATTCTGCAGCAGTCGCCAAAATAGACTAAATACAAATTATGCAACAGGTATCTTATAGGCTGTCAATTTAAGGCTCCTCACTCAGTCCACGGCTCACGCAGCCATTGCCATTTCGAGTGGGCTGTTGAAAACTACGACCAGAAATCAAATTAAAACGGTTGTCCTGCAACATTCTACTACTCTCTTATTGCGCAATCTAGAATTGCACATCCCCTTTATATCCCGAGATCTCTCATGAGAGATTCCGTGCTGAATGGCCAAAAGTACCATGCGATTAGGGTTTTGAAGAGCCTCTCATCATAAGAATCAGATCACAAGTTCGTTGGAAGTCCAAACGACAATCCAAATCAGTATATGATTAGCCGACGATTATCCTTTAGTTACAGATTAGCCGGTTGAAATTCAGAATTGCCTCATTGAGTTCAAAATCTTAGGAAACCGGTTGGTTGAAGAAACTGTAGGATGTTAGCTGGTTAAGCTAAAATATCTCCCCGGACTGTGATCGGATTAAATTGGAACATAAGGAGCGCTGTGACGACTAACGTTATTAGGTCGGAGCACAGAATCTGAAGCTCGATCTCCTCCCCTGCTACGTATGGGCGCCGTAGACGAGAGAGACGCAACAAGCAAGCAAGGCGGAAATCCTAAACTCACCAGAGCTGTTGTGATGAAACCGAGTGAGCTGCTGCGGGCCTAATTTTTGTGCGCAAACTTCATCAATCCGGCTTTTCAACAACACACCAAAAGCCAGTGTTGATACTAGAAGGCCCCGCACATCAACCTCAACCGCCGGCTGCAGCCGCGGCACCGGTATAAGCGGCACAGTGTTCTCGTTGAAGGATTGGTGAGATCCTGCAAGATGCTGCTGCCCTCTCATATCACTGTTCACGGCTGTTACAGCCCTGGCTGAATATGAGCTTGTAAGACAATATTAAATGCCTTGCCGAAAATAGCGCGCCACTCTTATGCTTCCACATGTATTTTCATCAACTGAGGCCGCAACAGCCGGCTGCAGCTTGCAGCTTCATGTGCGAGGGACTTCTGAAATGACTCCACTTGGCGATGGTGGAACTGGAGCGATCGATCGTGCAAAAAGGTGCAAGTCGTCAATTTCGAGATTAGGGTTTCATGGTTCTAAGATAGAGCTTCAATGGGTTCTCGTGCACTACAGGCAACCTCTTACATTTACAAATAGGGAGGGGAGGTGGCACTTTCAAGGATAAAATAACACTTCTTTATTATATTTTGTATTTCACATAGGATGAAAATATGAAGCAATGGTGCTTCGATGTGACTCCGTAGCAAAGAATGAGCTTGAACTCCTTCGCAGTTGTAGTGAGCGTTGTGAGTTTTTAGGTATTTTTTTGTCCTTTTCGAGGACGAGGTTTTCACATACACTAATGTACAAAAGACTCTTCATTTTTTCAAAGAGTACCATACCAGGAAGGCAGGGTCGGCACTTTTGTGTCGAATAATTAATAAAAGTTCAAAAAGTGGAGGTCGGCACTTTCAAAAACAATTATTAAAAATTCGGCTATTAATAACTAACATTGAATTTTACTAGCGGCTAAACGTTTTCTTTTGTTTTTTGTCTACGATTTTTGTTGACTTCATTTTTATTGATTTCAACAAAATACTTGATAAATTTATTTATTTTTTCGGCCTTTTTTTGGGGAATTATTTTCTGCCGACCCTGCCTTCCTGGTACGGTATCACTTTTTTTACTGGATGTTGAAATTCATGGTAATTATTGTATCCTAAAATGAGTTAACATTTATGAAGGTCAAATTAACAAAGAAGGAAGAATAAAGGAGTCAAATTTGTTAATAATTAACAATTAACATTTTCTAGTTAGCAATATTGAGAATTTTGAAAATGTTAAAGAAATAGTGAATTAACGTATATACACTAGAAGAATAGTGGGATACTGTGACTGGTTGTATTACGACTAGTCGACTACAACAAGTTAGGAAATTAATTTAAATTGATTTAAATAGATTTTTTTAATCACTAATTGCAAAAATCGACAATAATCACTCCTACAACTGGTGCAATCAACCATACAACTACTACAGATGGCAATACAACTGTTTCAATTGGCAATACGACTACTGCAATTGGAAAAATGATTACCTCATATGAACTAGTCATCAATACTTACTAGTACAAATACGGTCTTTGGTGTAAACATTATTCTTGTAATTATGGGTACGACTATAGGTACAACTCATGTTGATATTTTTCTTTCATTCTTTAGAAATCATTTTTTCTACATTATATTGTACACCAAAACAAATCAAAATATGTAATTTATTACCTTAATTGTCCAAATTAACAAGTATTTTCATTGCTACAATGTAGGTCATCAAAAAATGCTAAAAATGTCCATAGTCTGCTACAAAAAAAAAATAGCTCCCAGCCATCACAATTTTGTCCAATTACAAATTCAAATTTTTGAGATTTTTTCTAGATATACAAAAAAAACCTACATGATCTACTGCAAAAAAAAAATTTGAATTTTTTTAACACTGCTAAAATTCTCCAAAGTTTGTTGCGAAAAAAAAAACCAGCTCCCAGCCATCACAATTTCGTGAAAAAAAAACCTTATTCAAATCTTTTTACATATTTTCTATATATTACAAAAAATCCTACAAAGATTGAAATTTAAAAAATTGATTTTTTTAATTTTAATTTTAACATGGCAAAAAAATCCTCGATGACAATGTAAATTTATAATTAACAAAACTTTCAATCTCTTGCACAAGAAAATTGATGTAGTGTGATGGTTTAGTACAAGTGTTTGTAGATAGAAGGTCAAGGGTTCAAATTTGGTTGTTGTCATTGGGGCTTGTGCCGACCCCGTGGCATTGTTTCAGACAGCCCTAAAATTTTGGGCAAGCCCTGTTTTTATTTTATTTTGGTCCGAATTGGAAAAATAGTTCTCGGTCGTTTAGTTAGTCATTTGATCATACAATTAGGCATAGTCGTACTTTAGACTAGTCCGTAATGACTAAAACACTATTTTCTCATAATTTACTGTTTTTAATCATTTTGCAAAGAACGATTAAAAATCCAGTCATACTTTTCAGTCACAGAATCCCATTTTGTTCTAGTGATAGGTGTAACATCTATGGAGGGTTGGTTTTAGTAAGTTTCATCTTAATAGCGTCAAAATGTAATAAGTTCTACACAGAATTTACGTAGTCTTAATTAATATAGAAATACATATGGCAAATTTAAAGGATTTTATTTTTATTTTTATTTCTTTTCATAAGTAGTATATTTTAAAATGTGAGAAATTGATGAGGTTTGACCAGGTAACTGTGGTATGGACGCTTACGGATTAAAGTACCCACCACTCCCATTCCAACGATTTACCTCTATATTTTACTACAACATTAGACCTTTTTAACCCCTAAACGTCCAACCGTCCACAAGTGGACGATGTACAAAATCAAACACAATTTTCTCATCCGTTATTGACTTTTCATAGCATGGGCTTTTTACTATACATTTTATGAGAAGTTAGCTTCATGCATATGTGATCCGATTAGAAAGGGGATGATTTGTGAAATTTTTATGCCTCGTTTCATGTTATAGTGATTCATCCAAAATTTCAAAGATTTCAGTGAGAAAGTGCTCTTAAAAAGTCCTCATAAAATTAAGCAAACAAAAAATCTCCCAAAATCGCTACACTTAGAGTATTACATTTCAACCAATCACGACGAGTTTTATGTACAATTTGTCAATATCTTATTCGTAATCAAATTACAAAAGAATTTTTGATTTCAAGTTCAAATTTCATACAAAAATATTGGTGATAGCAATCGCGTATGGATAGAATCTAAAATTTATAATGTACAACTTTTATTCATACATCAAGTGCAAAATATACATCTGGGTTGCATTTTATAATGCATCTTTGCAAAATTACCAAATTTGGAGAGGGGTGAGGACGTTCAACCCCTAACCGTCCCGCCGTCCATATTTTGGACGTTTTTTTGGGTACATTCACCTTCGAAGAGCTGTAACTTTTGCAAAACGTGTCCGATTTTAATATAATTTTGGAAAAACAAACTAGATGATGTATGGAATGTGCGGTAAAAATTTCAAATCAATCCAAGATGAATTGAATTTTTGGTGATCATTTGAAAGTAGGTAAATGTTTTTTGGACAGTTTTTGTGCATTATGATGGCTGCAACTTCGGGGGCTTGTATCTCCTTCATCCCATGTCCCTTTTCAATAAACATTATTGGGTTGGATTCCCCTTGAAGTTTAGTTATCATGGTAAAATTTTCATGTCAATCCATGTTGTTTTGAATGTTTGGGAGTCATTTCAATGCACGGGTCTAGTTTGGACACTTTTTGCTTTTTGGGTCAAATGGGTCACTTTTCGGGCTACTTTTTGACATTGCAAGGCCATTTTAGGGCACATTAAAAAAAATTCATGAGTTTTTTTGGTACCAATGTGTCTATATGATGAATTTGAACCACTTTGTAGTTGAAATTTTTTCATTTGAGTAATTTTGAAAACGAATTTCACCTCTAACTGTGTTGCTAGGAAAATTTCAGCATCCTTTTTTAACACTAAAACACTATGATCTTGCAATCTATATGGCCAAATGATCCCAAAATTGATTCACATGATCTACAACATGTATATTACAAGATTGTACAATTGAGATTTCTATAACTCACTTACATTTAGACCTATAACACATCAAAAGCAATGATGATTTTAAGCCCAAAAAAGCTAGGAACTCTTTTTAGACGGCTAAACTAGTTTTCCATAAGTTTAAAGACCACCAAGCTCTTACATACTTTTTTAACTATTTGGGATGAACAAATAAGAGTACATTAAAGAAAAATTCACAGTATCTTATTCAAACTCAAGGTGACTTTAAGGATAACTCTATTGTAGTGCTTTAATAACAACTTTATAACAAGCGGCTAGTCATGTAGTCTTTGCCTTATTATTTACCCTAGATTTTCTTTTGTAGTCTCTCCCATGGTGGGGCAGAGACAATAAACATGACATGCCACCTCATGTTTCTCTCACATAACATTTAATGTCCACTACCTTTTTTTTCATGCACTTTGCTCATCACTCGAGCCTCCATCTGTCCACTTAGCTACTGATGAAGTATTGTTGGATGTGGAATATTCCACACCATCTTCTGTAGAGACAAGGAAGTGACAATGCATGCTACTGAATGTTATGCATCACTTGAAAGGAACATGATCCTCTCAATGAAAGTGGGAATGACAAATGGCAAACTCCTATGTACAGTGGGGTCCAACATGGAATGGCGTTTTTGGTTTCGCAGTGAGAAAAATTTCAGTACTGCCAACTTTGAAAGCCTCCCGAGAGCTCAAATATTGGTATTTTACCACGAAAATTCTACCAGAGACTTATCTTTAAGTTAATTATATGTATGCCAAATTTCAAGGCCAAAAGATTCACCCAAAAAAAGTTATTCAGAATCTACCAACATTGGTAGCTGTGGAAATGTTTTCACTGCTGCCAACTTTGACAGCCTCCCAAAGATTGAATTAATTTTTTTTTGCCATAAAATTCTAGGAAAAACAACTTCTTTATGTTAATAACATATGATAAAAATTTCAAGGCCAAAAGATTAATACAAAAAACGATATTAACAATCTACCAGCATGTGTAGTTGTGGGAAACAATGGGGGAAACTACACACATTGGTAGATTGTAAATAATTTTCTTTGTATAGATTTTTTGACCTTGAAATTTGGCATGAATGATTTTGTCATAAAGAGCATGTTGTACCAAAAATTTCATGGTAAATAGACAATTTCTCAACCGTAGGGAGGGTGTCAAAGTTGGTAGCAAAGTTTCCCCCATTGTTTCCCACAACTACACATGTTGGTAGATTGTCAATATATTTTTTGTATTAATCTTCTGGCCTTGAAATTTTTATCATATGTTATTAACATAAAGAAGTTCTTTTTCCAAGAATTTCATGGCAAAAAAAAATTAATTCAATCTTTGGGAGGTTGTCAAAGTTGGCAGCAGTGAATAACTACCAATGTTGGTAGATTTTGAATAACGTTTTTTTGGTGAATCTTTTGGCCTTGAAATTTGGCATACATATAATTAACTTAAAGATAAGTCTCTGGTAAAATTTTCGTGGTAAAATACCAATATTTGAGCTCTCGGGAGGCTTTCAAAGTTAGCAGTACTGAAATTTTTCTCACTGCAAAACCAAAAACGCCATTCCATGTTGGACCCCACTGTACTAGGGTTGATTGTCCTATTACCAACCACTGCCCCAAATATGAGATGTAGACTTTTCTTGGGGCCACCACAGTTGAGACCCAAAACCACCAATTTCACTATTCAAGTAGACCAATGGCACGCCAAGCATTGCGAAGAAATAGTTGGTGGTTTTGGGTATCATTATGAGTGAAAGTTAGCACCACATGGTGTGGAAATGGGGAAACCTAGTGATCGGTTTTGGGTCGCAGGTTACTTTCCACTTTGGAATTTTGTATAAAATTGAGAAATGCAAATTATAAATTGCAATTTTTTGCAATCCTCATGAAATCCTATTTCGAACGCGGTCATAATTTTTTTCCGGATTTACCACTGCCAAATATAGGTCAGATTGCTTAAGTGGTTGGTAATAGGACAGTCAACCCTATAGGGACACGACCGGCATTTCTCCTCACCTTTGAACGAACAGTGGTAAAAGACATCAATTCATGCTGGACACTAAATCACCCGTTTAATGTAATCTTTTTGAGGCCCCAGACAGTCAGATAGAAGAGGTCAGAGTGTAACATTGAAGCTGCCATCCGAGATTGAACCAACACTTTCCACCAAAACACAACACACACAAACTCACCCTTCGTGCAACAGCTTGCACTTGCTATCAGTAAACTTTCAAGACATCGACTTTCACAACAAACTTGAGACAAAAAAATAGAATTTGTTAAATCCTATAACATTTGAGGGAAACAATGAAACGTTTGTTGACTACTAAGTTAAGTAAACCTTGATCAAGTTGAGTAAATCTTCATCAAGTATCTACGTCTCCAAGACTCCAACCAAACATAAAGTACACATTCAACGGGTTACCAATGCAACAACAACAACAAATACTCCCTCCTCCCGAACCCTTATAAGGTAAGGCACGTATTTGAGTCAACATAACATATCAACATTTTGAATGTAAGACACTCATACATACATAGTGACCACAAAGTGGCACAAATAGTCAGAGAGCACGAAGTCTAGGGTGGTTTACCTTACTTCCCAAAGCAGCACCCATATGTCAAGACATCAACGTTTACAATGAATTCGGAAGAAAGAAGAATCCAAGAGACAGAATAGAATTTGTTAAATGGTGTAACATATGGGAGCAACAAACGGGTTTCCTACAAAGTTAAGTAAACCTTGATGGAGTATCTACGTGTCCAAACCAGACCTGGAGAACACAACTAGTTACCCACGAACTAGTGGAAAAAAGCAACAACAAGTGGACCTTCTCGCTCACGGACCCTTATACTTGCCAAAGCAAAGACAGCCACGCGGTTGAGCGCCATCAGGAATCATGCCTCCGCCTTTGGAAGTATCAAGCGCCTCCAGCATACGCACAACTTCCGCCATGGACGGCCGCTTCTCAGGGTTGGCATCCCAGCACTTGCGCATAATATCAGCCAGGCCATGAGGACAACACTTGGGCATCTCAGGCCGCAAGTTCTGGTGCACAACAGCGGACGTCATATCTGCAAAAGACAAGCTCAAGTACGGCATGTCGCAGCAGTAAATCTCCCACAAGCAGATCCCGAAACTGTACACATCACACTTCTTACTGTACGGTTTCCCGTCGAGAATCTCCGGCGCCATGTAGCCCGGCGTGCCCGTGTCGCCCGTCATGTCCTTGGGATTGGAAGCCTCCACGCGCGCAACGCCGAAGTCCGCAATCTTCACGTGGCGCTGCTTGTCAAGTAACATATTCTCCGTCTTCACGTCGCGGTGCGCGATCTTCTGCGAGTGCAGATATGCCAGCCCGCGCGAGACGTCCAGCGCGAGCTCCACCACCACTTTGTACGACAGCTTGCGACGCCTGTTGCGAATGAGGTAATCTTTCAGGGTGCCCCCTGCGAGATACTCCACCACCACGCAACAGGCGTTGTTCGGGACGTGATGGAAGCCTTCGTCACCGGCGACGGCAGACGGGATGCGCAGGTCCGAGTTTCCCATGGACGCGCCGATGAACATGGTGACGTTGGGGTGGTCGAGCTTGTGCCAGACGGCGACCTCTTGCCGGAACTGGTTGCGGTAGTATTGAACCTCGCTCTTCTTCATGGTGTTCTCTTCCCCCCACTCCAGCAGCTTCACAGCCACGTCCTGGCCCTTGTACTCTCCCTTATGAACCGTGCCGAAGGTGCCACGAGCTATGACATTCTTCAGAGTAATCTCGCGGGGGTTTATCTCCCACTCTTCAGCTGTGGTTGGCACTGGATCAGTGGACGGCGCAGGCCGGCTCGCCACGCGGTTCAGGTGACGCTCTAGGGCGGTATCGATGTCTGCTAAGTTGACGAGATCGGCTCGCACCATGCTCGTCTTCTTCTGCAGCGGCCCCGTCGTCACCTTCACATTTCCGTCCGTTCTCTCTACCGGGGAGGGAGCCTCTCCTTTACCCTCCATTGGATTACCACTGCTACAAAATTGTGTTCAATCACAACCTAAATTCACTAATCAACTCAACCCTCAGAAAATCAACATCCCTCAATTGCACGGAAAGCTCACTTAGGGTTCGAGGGGGAAAAACAAAAATCAAAATTAAGCTACACCGATCAAAGAGAGACGAGATCTGCTCCAGATGCGAGAAGAATCGCAGGATTAGTTCATTCCACAAACATGATAGACTTCCTGCAAGAACGAGGGTTTCGTTAGGGTATTATTGTCACGCTAAACAGAGTCCTAGAACCTGACGACTGACTACACAATTCTTCTTCTTCTTCGAAATTGCGCCACGGTTCTAACCAAATTCAAAGGCGCAAGACCCACGTCACGAAATCTAGCGGAAATTAATCCTCACGGCATAAAACCAAACCCTGAACGAACTCTCACCTTGCAACAGGAATTTCGTCGCAACCTTTGAGAATCCACGCCACTCATCCTGCAGTCACAACGAAGAGGTGATTGATCTCGACCAGAACAGCAGCAGCTGTCGACGTGGTTTCAAACGTGTCGGGTAGCTGAAGACGACGGACACATTGAAGTGAGAATCTGACGAGCATGGATCGGCATAGACAAGCTGGACTTCCAGAGCTGGGATGCAGAGCTCAGTGATGCAGAGGAACTGAATACTGGCTGGCTACCTTCAAGTGTGGACAGCAGAACAGAACCACCACAGGGCACAGATCGACACGGGAGGAACGCAAAAACAAAAGGCAAGGTGAGGCGAGGCCAGGCGGAGCGAGCAAGTACCTCCGTGACCGCTTTCCATCGTTCGTCTCTCCGGACAGGACGAGCCCCGGCAGCTGGCCGTTGCCGCCCGGTAATTTTCTCACGACTACCGGCAGTACCGGTAACCGCTTTAGACCCCCTTACGAATGATTTTCATCTGTTACGATTTTCTCATCCGGTGTCGCTTTCGTTCGTTCCGTCTGCGAAAACAGTTCTATCCACGCCCCCACTTCGTGAAGACCATTACGCTTCGAGTTCCCTTCCTAGAACTCCTTAGTTACCTACAGAAACCCACCAAGTGTTAGTTCCGGTGATGGAGACCCTGAAGTGCAATCCCACAAGTGGGGGTTGGCGTCGTGAGGGGACCACCCCGCGACGCCGGGTTAGTCCATCTCCCTAGCCTAATAGTTTAGGGTCGTTTCGGACCAAGACACCCTTGATGTTTGGTCTTAGTTTTGGTGGTGCCTGAGGCGTGGCGCCTTGTGGCGCCACGGTCCATCCAAAGGGCCCCCATGTGGACTTAAGGTCGTTACAGCTACTCGTAGTTTCTTCATTGTTACCCTTACTACACTGAAATCACCATATACTGTGGCCCACGGTATTTACAAGAGGCTTTACCAATAATTATAAGTCTTGCAACCCCACTTTCAAACCTCACACTAAAACATTTATCACACTCACTACGACGGTTCGTTGACCATGAAATTTTGCATGTACTACCGTTTGGACATAAAGCATTTTTGGGCCAAATTTGGTACCTTAAAAATGCACGGTTCATGAAATAATGTTAATTTGCTAACTTTGAGACCTCTGTTAAAAAAAAATCATATATGGTACCCAATAGCTGCTAAGGATCCAAATTTTTAGTAGAAGGTAGAAGTCGCAATGAGGAACAATATGGAGTTATAAAAAAAAGATGGTATTCTTAGGTATTTTTGTGTCCACATGCAATTCAAAATTTAAAAAATAATACCAAATTTTTGTTTGATTACAGAATAAAGTAATTGACCATTTTTCTCATCTTTTTGTGACACCATGTTATTCCTTACTATGACAACATGGTATTACAAAAAAAGTGACAAAAATAGAAAATTACTTTATTATATAATTAAACTAAAATTTGGCTTTCTTTTTAAAATTTTGAATTGCATGTGGACATAAAAATACCTTGGAATACCCTTATCTTTTATAACCATATTGTTCCTTATCGTGACTTCTACTTTCTACCAAAAATTTGGATCCTTGGCAGCTATTGGGTATCATATATGATATTTTTGGAACAAAGGCTTAAAAGTTGGCAAATTGGCATTATTTTATAAACCGCACATTTTCAAGGTACCAAATTTGACCCAAAAATGCTTTATGTTCAAGCAGTGGTACATGCAAAATTTCATGGTCAACGAACCGTCGTAGTGAGTGTGATAAATGTTTTAGTGTGAGGTTTGAAAGTAGGGTTGCAAGACTTATTGGAGGCCATTGTACAGTGGGGTGACACCCAAATTGTCACCTTCTGCAATTCCAGGGATAGTGCCCACACTACTGCCAACTTTGACACCCTCCCGAGGGCTGGAAAATTGTTATTTTAACATAAAATTTTAAAAACAAAATCACTATTATGTTGAAAACATGTGTACCAAATTTCAAGGCCAGAAGATTGATACAAAAAAAGATATTCAAGATTTACTAACAAGGGGTAGCTGTAAGAAATGTTTCACAACTGCCAACTTTGACACCCTCCCACGGATTGAAGAAATTTTTTTTTCCCATGGAATTTTTGGAGTAGGAACATCTTTATGTTGATTACACATATGAAAAGATTCAAATCCAAAAGACCCACAAAGAAAATGATATTCCAAATCTACCAACAGGTGTAGTTGTGAGAAACAAAGAGGAAAGTCTCACAACTTTGACAGCCTCCCTAGAGTTGAGTATTTGTTATTTCAACATGAAAGTTTTTGCACGTGTTATCAACTTAAAAGTGATTTTGTGCCAAAAATTCCATTTTAAAATAACAAATTCCCAACCCTAGAGAGGCAGTCAAAGTTGTGAGACAATTTTCCTCTTTGTTTCTCACAACTATACCTGTTGGTAGATTTGGAATATCATTTTTTTTGTGGGTCTTTTGGATTTGAATCTTTTCATATGTGTAATCAACATAAAGATGTTCCTACTCCAAAAATTCCATGGGAAAAAAAAATTTCTTCAATCCGTGGGAGGGTGTCAAAGTTGGCAGCTGTGAAACATTTCTTACAGCTACCCCTTGTTAGTAAATCTTGAATATCTTTTTTTGTATCAATCTTCTGGCCTTGAAATTTGGTACACATGTTTTCAACATAATAATAATTTTGTTTCGAAAATTTTATGTTAAAATAACAATTTTCCAGCCCTCGGGAGGGTGTCAAAGTTGGCAGTAGTGTGGGCACTATCCCTGGAATTGCACAAGGTGCCAATTTGGGTGTCACCCCACTGTACATTGTTCACCTTATGTAATGTGGATTCAAAATCAATCCACTCTAATTTACATCAAATACGTGTGTGTCAACTTTGAAGTGGTTGCCCATTTTCAAACACTTGTGTGTTTGTGACAAAAGAATTGGATGTAATTTTTAATTGAACTGAATGGCATATTTAGTGGATGAGGAAAATTGATGTCTTTTACCACAAAATTTAATGTCAATTGCTTTTCTTATGTGCATGCAAGCTTCCACTGAAGTCATCGCTCTTTCATGTGGTGGCATGGTACCATAGGTAAGAGGATGTTCAAAAGAGTCCCTACCAAAAAATGAAAATGACTTGTCGAAACGCTTTAACAAGCATGTTAAAGCGTTTAACATGCTTGTTAAAGCGTGTTATTTAGACTTTAGATGTGTTATTTGCTAAGGTAAAAGTACCTAAAAGCGATAACTTAAGCTATCTAGACTATTTCGGGACCACCTATTAATAAAAAGGTAATTTTCTTATGTTGAAAGTTAGTTTTCACAAGGAATGCAATTTTTTTCTCAATTTATTTCCCAATATTGAAAGTGCTAAGATTTTGAAAGTCGAAAGTACTTTGTGACCCACTTCGATCAATAGGCTCCCCTATGTCCACCTCAAGACATAACCCTAAACCGATCACTAATATTCTCTCAAGAATTCTCAATGCATGAATACAATTGGTAAATTGCTTCCCTGTGAATAGTGAAATTTATCGATCTTAAATCAACAATGGGTGGTTGTGTCAAAAGTTTATTGATCGTTTTAGTAGCACTAGTCACTTTAAGGTTCTTCTACTGTAGTATGCCTTTTCATATGAAGCTATAATCAATGCCTGTGCTGGTAGCACTAGGCAATATATATTTTACTTTACAAAGCTCTATTCCTATGAAAATTTGTTCCTTCATTTTGAAAACTTGCTATACCATGAAAATAGACTCTATTATCTATCCAATACACTTTCACAGGGAGAAAAAAAGACATTCCCACATGGGATTTCATATGGGAAGTGGGACAAATTCCCCACAATTGTAACTTTCTTAGGATGATTTTAGTGTATTTTTTATTTGGGAAAGTTACAATTGTGGGAAATTTGACCACGTTTCCCATATGGAAATCTTGTATTTATCTCCCTGTGTTTACAATTCTTGAAGGATTTTTGAGTAAACTGGGCCATTCCGAAATTCTCCTTTTCTGCATCATTTTGGGAGAACACCAATACTTATTGGAGGGAACTGTACAGTACAACAACGACCGATAGTCCTGCTTCAAAATATATGATGAGAAAGAAGTGAAAAAGACGGTGGTAGGATTTCGTTGCAAACGATGCCTTGACTGCTGTGAGAGAATTGACATGAATACGGAATCATTCATTGCAGAGCCCAAACTCAACTGTAGCGCATTCGAGAACTCAGTCACCGACAGAGACGCGTGAAATGGGCAGAAAGCTTCCGGGAAAGCTCATTGGTTTTCAATGAAATTGGAAACTTCTAGTGCACGCTGACCTCTGAAAAGCAAAGAAAGAAGTCGAAAAAAAACAGTGGTAGGATTTCATTGCAGACGTTGCCTTGAATGCTAAGAGAATTGACATGTATACGGAATCATTCATTGCACAGATCCCAAACTCAATCACCACATCTTCTTCAATGACAAGACTCAACTGTAGTCACCGACAGAGTCACGTGAAATGGGAAGAAAGTTTCCGGGAAAGCTCATGGTTTTCAATGAAATTGAGACATGTGTTAGAATTTGTAACTCACATGATACTATTCTACAGCCCCGAAAGACCAAAAGCTGAGTAAGTAGAGGAACATATCATGTGGAAAGCTCTACTCGGTGATCGCTTCAGGGGCACCGCTACCGCTGCCAAAGCTGCCACCTCCACGACCAAACCCACCGCCACCTCGTCCACCGCGAAACTCAGGACGGTACTCTCCGGGGGCTCCCCCCTTCTCTCCGCCAAAACCTCCTCCACGGCCACCGCTGCTCCGGTACCCTTCCCTGTCGCCGCCAAACCGAGGCCTCTCGCCTTCTCTCGGGGGACCCCGGGGAGGTCTGTCACCTCCAGCACCGCCCATGGGCCTGCTTGGTGGCCGTGCGGATTTCTTCAACGTCGCAGGGACAATCTCAGACGGCAGGTTCAGGTACGTCCTCAAGTGCTCAATACCGTCGTTCGTCAAGTACCTGCAAATGGAAACGCATCCAAACACATAAATGTAATCGAACACGAATTCTGCCAAAGACCACATGCATGTTGATGATTCTCCTTATGTAATCAACACTTAAGGCATATTAAATTTTATAACAGACCATGTTGTCGATACATTAGGCATATTGAATTCTACAACAAAGCATGTTAAACATGGTGAACACAACCTAATTCAGAAAAAAACGGCAGGTTCACACACTCATTATGATATAGACAGGCAGTTCGTGAGGGCAGTAGAAATCGTGAATACTTAACATTGCCACGAATAAGGGATGGTATACATGATCCTAGATCTACTGTTCAGACTTCACATTGCTTTAAGTAGATACTGTTTTCCAATCCCCAAGCATGACATTGTTTTCTAGAGATCGGGCGAGTGAAGTTCCTCTATGTGATGCTGGCGACATTATGCGAGAAAGATGAGTACCGTCGCATGAGCTTGGCAACGATAACAGGTTGCCTACAAAACGAGCTCATACTATAGCTCCGCAAAATCTAATGCGTGCACTCAACATCATACGGGTGGCAACTAGAATTGGCCCGTAATATGCTGCATCAATGAGGGCAGACGTCTATACACAAATTCCAGTGCTGTATGACCAAGACATGCTTGGGCACTTGCGTTGGTTGCAGCGTAACAAAGCTTGAATAGAAACCCTAGCTTAAAAAAAGATGAGCACTCTAAACCTAAATAAGCAGGCGACTCACCAGTAAAAGTGCCTCCAGGCGAAGCTCTCCTTGACGTACTCCTTGGACTTGAAGCTCTGCATGAGCTTGATGACCTGCAGATTGGGCACGTCGATCTCGGGGTGCTTGGGGGCGTTGAAGTCCTTCTTGGCGTACAAGACGCCCTCCTTGAAGAGGTACTTGTAGACCTCCACCCGGTTCTTCTTGGGAATCAACATCTTGGGCTGCTGCTGTCGCTGCAAAAAGTGAAGCGAGGGTGCGAGCGGGCAAGGGCGATTCAACGCACACTTCGCGAAAAGAGAGTGGCCTTCGACGAGACCGGCACAAAAGGAGAGAGAACCCCTCCCCTGAGTTTAGGGTTAGGGTTTGGTAACTTTGGTTCCCCGTGGCTAGTTCCCCGTTCCCTTTGGCAGATCTACGAATAGATGAATATCGGTGGATGAATAGCATTGATGGACTCATGGACGGATCCTTACTAAAAGGAAAACGATGTTGTATTATACTAATAGGGGTATTAAGGGGGCTAAAATTTAGGGGAACTATCTTGTAAAATCACCTTGTGGTTTAAAAATATTGATGAAAAATGATTAAAAAGTACAGACTACTTGTATGATAAAAAAAAAAAATTGTCTATTTGTGTCCAAAAAAAAATTTAAGTAAAGAAAAAGTTATTTTGATTTTGTACAGTAACAATAAATATTTATATATCATGCAATGTTGATAGATTAGTATGGGTTCCCTTAATACCCCTATTGTAGTGTAGATCAAGAAGTCCCAACTCTTGATTATTATGTATAAGGTAATCAATCATCTCGAGGGATTGTAAGAATAATCATCTGAGGGCAAACTCCTAGGGGCATTATTTTGCAATCTATGAGGAAGGATTGATTATCCCGGTGTAAAACCTAAGATCACGGAATGTATTCTTGGCGTACATGTTGATCACGGGAAAGCTTGTGAAGTTGTTGTTGCGAGGTATTGGGTTTGAATCCCATCTGTTAATTACAGTTCACGGATTTGCAATTCTTGTTATGACCATTTTCCCTCTACTAGGGAGATTATGGGAGATTACATCCCGCATATAGAAAGGAGCTTTTTTTCTGTTTCAATGGCTTTATGTTAAAATAATGTTGATCTCACAGATGTGAAGTTTAATGATTTTATTAATATTGATTCTATATTTAGACAACGTGTGTTTTTATTTTACTTTCATTTTCTTTTGGATGAATTTTAAATAATGAAGATATCCGCAAAGTAGATAAAAAGAGGAGTTGCTCAAGTTGTATTCGGGCAAAGTACCGGATTTGGCCCATAAACATGAAGGTGTGTTTAGAGCTAAAAATACTCGCGGTGTGAAATGTATTTGTGGGGAAAAAAGACTGGATGAATGACCATTTGTCTCTGTGTCAAGGGGCGCCACCGAAAATGGCGCTAGAGCCTTGGTCAAAAATTATCATGTATGGCCAAAATTGTCCCACCAAAGACATGTACCAAATGTTGAGACAAAAACGCTGGCCAACACCGCCAACTGGCCTTTTTTCTATATTTTTAGCAACAACTGATGTAGACCTTTGGAGATGCTCTTTGGATTGCCCTCTGAGGACCCTCTTGATGTTTAAAGGTTAAGAAGTTTTTATGTTCAGAATACATCAAAATGAATGTCTTGATGTTATGTTTGATGTTGTTATTAACATAAAAGCATCTTGATGTCACATAAAATACGACATGCAAAACATGGGTATTTATGGTGCAAGTAGAAAATTTGAAAGGGTTGAAATGCGACATGCAAAAAATGGGTTTCTTATGGTGTAGGTAGAAAATTTAAAAGGTTTGCAAATGAAGATGTAAGGTACAGATGCCCAAAACCATTCCTACATTCATTGGATCATTTGATGTTGTTTTTCAAAGTTGCAATGCTCACAACTCACATACTCAAATCAGTTCAATTATTTTTGTTCAGCAGCTGTTGGAGTGTAGAATTACATGTTGTGCTTGAAAACGAGGTCATTGTTGTGTATAAATTTCCAGATTGATGAGAATGCAAGTGTATGAAGATTTTGACCAAAATTGCATTGACTTTAGTTCAAAAATGGCCTTGCAAAAATGAGGAACACAAAATTTTTAAAAACTCATCATGTCAAGAGTATCTCGTTTCAAATCCATTTCAACAAACTTCACTCAAAAAATCTCAATATTTTGTTTCTAATCAAATGTAATAGGAATTTTTAATTTTAACTTTCAAATTTTATAATTAAGTATTGGTGATAGCATTTGTGAATCTAACTATACAAATGGAATCTAAAATTCAAAATATAAAACTTTCATTTGAACATCAATTCCAATGATTTCATTTTATAGTATTTTTTCTCAAATCGTCAATTCCAAGGACACCCTATGACCTTTAGAGGTTAACAATGAACTCCATTGAAACCATAACCATATTCTATTGCCATCAATCAGGGCTTCTGACTTAGACTGTGACATTTTTATCATATATCTGGAAACAAATTTAGTGATTTACAAAATTTTGACTTAAAAAGTGTGGAGTATATATGAGGGGTGTTTAAAAATTACACTTCTTTTTTTCTTTTTCTTTTCTTTTTCTTTTTTCTTTTTTTTTGGGGGGGGAGATTTTTATATGAATTCCCAATTCAAAAAAGCTATTCCCTTGTTCCCATTTGGAAGAGAATTCTAATACTCTAAAATACAAATCATTTAAACAAGGTATAAATAAGTTATCAATTTTTGAAGTTTTGTTAGAACTTTCTCAATGAATCATGAGCAGGCTTTGCCTCGTCAATTGCTCTACATTTACTCAACTACATATTACTCTTATCCTAGCCATGAGAATAGAAAACCAATCGAAATGGGAAAAACTACCTTAAGTGCAGTGGTTGTGTGGTGAAGGGGAAACATTTTTATTTAATGAAATCATGAACGCTAATCACTAAAAACACGTAATTCACTATTTTTGCACTTGGCCATACAATTATGCATTTGACTTCCGAGCGCACTAAAAATGCAGTCTGGTAGAAATTGCATGAAAATTTGGCCCAATTTTTTTTCCCACAACTTTGGTTGCTAAAAGGAACTATTGCAAATTCTTGGAAATTGTCGAGTTACTTTTTTTTAATAACCATTACTTGAATTTAGGACTTTTCATAATTTGATTCTATATGCAACAAATCTCTCTTCTGAAATTGATTCTGAAACAATTCATAAGCAAATGAAGAATCGATTTTTTGGGGAAGGTGATGAAGAATTATTTTCAGGCAGCAGTCGCAACAGGCGACTCCTAAAGATGCGACTCCTAAACATGTGACTTCCAAGTCGCAACATACGACTCGAAACTGCTACCAGGTTAGGCCCAACCAAGTCCCTTATTTCTTTTCTTACTCATTATTATTATTATTATTATTATTATTATTATTATTATTATTATTATTATTATTATTATATTTTTCCATTCGCTCTAGAGGGTGGAAGGTGCACAACTACAAGTTCAAGGCCTTTCTCTAGCTTGGCTAAGACCATCAAAGAGGGTGCGTAGCCGTGCACGCTTAACTCCCTATGGCCAAAAAATTATTATTATTATTATTATTTTCTTTTCTTTGGTCCTAAGGGATGGAGGGTGCGCGGCCGTGCACCTTTGACCCCCTAGGAGCAAAAAAAAAATTAAAACATTATTTTTATTTTTGCATGTACGAGGTGGAGGGTGCGTGGCCACACCCTCTCTAATGGTCGTGGCCAAGATAGAGGAAGGTCTTGACCTTATGGCTTCGTACCCTCCCTGGGTGAATGAAAAATAAATAATAAGTTCCTTACTATATTTCTTTCTCTTCTCACATTCCTACTTGTTTTCCTCTCACATTCCACTCCGTCAACCCTCACATCTCCCTCATGTTGCAATAGCCCCAACGCACCTTTTCATTTGGTTTGTATCCCAATTTCGCAGCTTTCCGTAAAAATGAATAAAATTCAAATTTTTGTTATGAAAATCACAATTATTCATGTTTTATTGCAATACACTTTACGTTTCAACAAAGACGAAAATCACTGTTTTTTCGTAAATTTTTGTGATATTTGTTTTTAGCACAATTAGGTCCCAAAATAAGTGCACTTGGTCAAGTGCAAAAATAGGAAATTGTATATATAAATGCATCTTATTTCATAAAATATACACGATTCTTGAACCATAATTTTTGTGGAAAGTAATGACAATTGTCGTAGAAATTTCAATTTAGTTGTCAAAGTTTTCAAATAACCAAGCCAATTAAATCTTTGGATTCTTAAAAATGAATTGAAACCTCCCAACAAGGACCATCGTAGAAGTATCTTTGATAGCTATAGTGCTCCAAAGAAAACCTTGTAATCCCCACTTGGTTATGTGATGTTTATTTTGTTCTTGCAATGAAATGGCCGTCATTTGTTTCAAAAGAAAAAAGAAAAACACCTTGTAATCCTTAAGAACTCAATCAATCATTTTATAGTCACTTTCCTATTTTGATGGCATGCCCAGACTATTATATTTTAATTTTTAATTACAATATTTTCTAAGAGGAAGCAAAGTGTACTTCCTATTAAATCATGTCAATCGGAAAAAAAAACTCTTACCTGTAAATTTTTTTAAACCTTTAACAGTCCTCACCTCTCTCCAAATTCAGCGATTTTGCAAAGATACATTATAAAATGCAATTAAGAAGGATATTTTGAACTTGATGTATAAATAAAAGTTGTACAGTGGGGGGCAACAATAATTCGAATTTTTTCTCCATCTCAAAAATCTCTCAACTCATAGTATCAGTCATGGTGGAAAAACCCACTCAAGGGTAAGATAGGCACTAAAGTAAGCTAAGCAGTAAAGGGGTAAGATGAAAACCAATTTTGATCATTTTGTAAAACCAAGCTTTTCATTGTCTATTGAGCAAAATATCAATGTCATTGTCTATTGAGCAAAGTGACACAGTTCGGAATCATTGTGAAGAGCCATGCATCACTGCAAAGAGATTCAGAGTTCAATTTAGAGATCTTTATTTATAAATAACATTATCCGGAAAATCATTGTTTCCCAATTACACTGGTCTGCCATGCTTCAGTGCAAACATCACAACCAGATGAGAACCTTAGAGCTCCACTAGGCAACTTCAGTTGCGCACCATTAACACTTACCCAGTACACTCTCATGAAGCACTATAAAGAGACAAAATTGTCACTGGCATTCAGTGAAACATAACTCCCTCCATATTGCTACAACATATGCCTCACTACAATGGCAGATGCCGAATCATATTAGTCTTTTAACAGCCAGAAGAGGTAGGGAAAGTTAGTCGAACAAAATCGAACCAACCAGCTTTGCATGCCCCTACACGTTTCCCCAGCTCCACATGTCACCATGACTTGTTGATGAATAAGCTTTGGATGAACACAGTATACATGGGCAGTTTCCTACTGTGCACGTGAACTACTTGTACAACGCTCCACATATTTGTCAGTGGACACATCAGTCAATAAATTACATAAGCGCCAGGATCATCCCCAGTGCTGTGATACCCGAATGTCCAATCAACGAGGACCAGGGCTCAAGGTCACATCCTATGGGTGACATACATTCCTTAGATAGCTCATAGAAGATCGTCATAAGCTACGATAGCTCTGCACCTGTAGTAGTACAATCCTTGGATAGCTCATAAAAGGTCATCATAAGCTACAATAGCTCTCCCCCTGTAGTCGTCTATAGGGTCTACGGATGGGGTGTTGTCCATGGCTGCGAGCACTGCATTTGCCTTGGCGGCCGCAGCAGCAGTGGCAGCAGCCAATACAGATGGCTTCACTACACCGTTACGTGACCTGTGACCATGTAATAAGTCCTTTCCTGGAGATACAACGAAGCCTCCAATTCCCTTCTTCCACTCTGGGAGAGATCCAAGTGCCCATGACACATAAACCTACGCAGAAAACAGGACATTTCCCAAGTTAAACGATGAATTGAAATAACACAGTCATGATGAGCGTGTCTGAGAAGTTACTATCAGATGACATCCAGTAAAAAAGATGCTGTCAGCGAAACTTCCATGTTTCTATTGGCCTCCCATGAATCAGACTGGCATTGTTGTGCAAGGCTGGGATTATGAAGGCCACTAACAACAAACGAATAGAAATTGAAGTTACATGTCTGAGAAGTTACTATCAGATGACATCCAGTAAAAGAGATGCTGTCAGCGAAACTTCCAGGTCACTATTGGCCTCCCATGAATCAGACTGGCATTGTTGTGCAAGGCTGGGATTATGAAGGCCACTAACAACAAACGAATAGAAATTGAAGTTACATGTCTGAGAAGTTACTATCAGATGACATCCAGTAAAAGAGATGCTGTCAGCGAAACTTCCAGGTCACTATTGGCCTCCCATGAATCAGACTGGCATTGTTGTGCAAGGCTGGGATTATGAAGGCCACTAATCACAAACGAATAGAAACTAAGCAGGCTAAATCTGCCTCACCGTTACAAGTCCGTAAATTACTATCAGATGGCACCCAGTAAACAAGGTGCTGTCAGCGAAACTAGCATTGTTGAGCAAGGCTGGGACTAAGAAGGCCATCAACTCCACTCAAATAGGATTCAGAAAGAAATAGCTTACATCAGCTTCACCACTACACGTCTGTGAAGTCACTATCAGATGAAACCAGTAACTGTCAGCGAAACTCCCAATTCACTCTAAAACTCCCATAAATCAGAAAAGCATTAAAATACGAGGCTGGATTTTTAAAGAGGTCTCCTAGGATCACTACACGTTGTCCGGCCCTAGTGGAATCAGGAGCAACCCCTTTTAAAATATTGAAGGGATTCAGATTAAGACCATGAAAGAGGTCTGCCAACCTGGCTAAACCCTAAAACCTAAAACCTCCAGTCAAAATTCAGCAAAGACCACCCGAGAACACCACATTACTCTACAGTTGTCCCTCTCTATTATGACATGCTTGGGAAGCCCTCACTGGTGGCAGGCATGAATCAGTCACATGTGTATTGCTTGAAACAATTATATCGTCATATTATAGTGTGCCATCATGTTATGGTGTGCCACATTATGGAGAATAGACTGTACAAATCACTTGAAAAAGTACCGAAAACTCGAAAAGAAAAATGCACGAACCTGCTTGCCGTTGAGTAACTCGAGGCCATCAGGGTTCTGGCCCGCAGCGATGGCAGTCTCGGCCGACGTTCGCTTCTCAAAAGTAACGAACCCGTAGCAGTGATTTTCTTTGATTTTCGAGCTGACAACACTTCCGAACTTGCAGAACAACCTCGTGAGCTGCTCCGCGGTGGTGTAGGGATCCAGGTCACCGACAAAAATCGTACAGGCTTGCTTCTCCTTCTCCTCCATCCGCTTCTTCTTCCTATCGGTGCTGGCCAGGCTATCGTAACTCGAGCTCGGACGCTCCCTCGACTCCCGACGATTCCGACTGCCTCCACGATGGCCTCGCCGGTCATCGTCTCCCTCCCTCCGCCTCTTCTGCTCTTCTGGTCTCCGCGGCCGATCCCGAGACCCGTCCCTGTGCCTGTTCCCCGTAGCCTCTCGGTCCTCCCTGTGAACCGCCCCGCCTTTCCCCTCGTCGCTCTCCAACGCCACCAAAACGTTCTCAGCAATGTAATGAAATTAAAACCAGCAAGGACTCAACCTAATAGAATTGACGAGAGTTACAACAGTGAGAGTACACTAGGGTTTGCTGTGGAAAAGAGAGGTGTGGGAATTAGGGCGACGAAATGGGGAATTATAAGGAAAATGTGGCTATGGGGGAGGACGAGGGGCGACGGCGATGGCGGCGAGGCGGCCAGGGCTCCGCTGTCCGACACGGTTACCGTTGGCGGAGGGTCCAAACAGTCGGAAATCCTTCTCTTGACGCCCCTTCCGATACATTATTCAAATTCTGACCTAATCTTTCAACCCTAAAAGCCAAAAATATTGGTAGCTTTCATTTACCTTAAACCCTAAGAATTATTTTCTACTCCGGCTACTTGTTACTTATATTATGATCATAGAGTCTATCCTCAAAAGGGGGCATTAAAGATAGCACGTGCGAATTTGGTCTTAGTAGCCAAGTTGGCAGCATTTCCTACAACAGACTCTTATTCACGTTTACACTTCGGACCAGAGTTTCTCTCACTTTCTCGCTTTCATATTCATTGCAATGTTCCAGGTGAACAAACCTTTAGTTACACATTTAGTTACACATCAGTCAGTTGAATTCAAAATTGCCTCATCGAATTCAAAATCTTAGAGAAAAAAACGATCATTTGAAAGGGAAATTATAAAATATCCTTTATTTAAATGTATGATCAACTTTGAAGTATTAGGAAAAAAAATTGATTGTTTGAAGGGAGAAATTAGAAAACATTCCGTATTTTCTTAAGGTCTATCTCAAAAAATGCTCCAAAAAATGTAGGATCTGAACTGGTTTAGCTAAAATTTCTTCCCAGACTGCGATTTAGTGTAAGAGTTGAAATTAGTGGTCTAAGAATGTTCTAGGAAATTTAGTAATATGCATTTGTAGTACCTACTATCTAAACTACCGTACCTGGGTGAAAAAAAATTAAAAAATAGAAGCCTAAATCTTTAGTAAATTTTTTTTTGAATAAATTCTATTTTCTATGATGAAAAAGGAGAATCTAAAAGAATATCTATATAATCTTAGAGAATATCATGAACTTCATTTTAGATTTTTTTTAATATTAGGCATGATTTGCCAACCTTGACACCCAGCTACGATACTATTTTGGCTAAGTTTCATTTTTTTGGCATGGTTGAAATTATAGGAAATTTTTAATAAATTTTTGAGATTTAATAAAATTGTATTGATAATAGAACGTATCAATCTATAAATAAAACTACATACCTAGTTTGCTATTGATAACCAAGACCTAAGTACTATTGTACACTGGTAAAAAATCACCCCACTTTACATTTTCATTAGGAGAGATATGGGGCCTCAAAAAGGCCCCCACTTTGGATCAGCTGAATTCAGTTGGTCGGAATTTATATATATATATATATATATATATATATATATATATATATATATATATATATATATATATATATATATATATATATATTAAATTCAGAAAATAATAACTAATTATTTTGTTTTATTTATTGATTGGTTGTTGTTGGTTTATTGCTAATCAACAGTTTGACAAAGGGAAGGGGCCTTCTTGAGGCCTCATATCTCTCTTAATGTTGGGATGAGGTTTTCAACATGTGATATAATTGTAAAACCTTGTTAAAGAGCATTAAAATTTCGTTCCAAAAACCGTAAACTGGGGTAGTTTTGTACTAGTAGTATTGTTGGAAAGATGATGTTATAGTTGTCACATTTATTTGACACAGTTACTGTAGTGAATGATTCCAAGATAGACATAACAATGTACTTTCTAAAAAATTAAAACTTTTTATCTAAAATTAGTAGCCTAAGCTTTGATTTTAGAAGTATAACTATGTCATTGCAATACATGGTTTTTGGCCATTGAAGCATATGAGCATCTCCAATCAAGATATGTCAAATAGACCCCGCCAAATTGTACGTACAAGGTTCAATTGCGAGGGCTTTATATTGTTGAGCCTCTAGCTAGTGAACACAATTCGATCCTCAAAGGTGTTAATTTGAGTTTACTTGAATGTGTTTTCATTTTTTGTTTCGTAACTCCAATGCTAAATTTGATTGAAGAATTGAGTTTGTAGGGATAAAATTAGCATAGTGAAGTAGGATTTACTCAATTAAATCATCGAAATATTCGTATCTTAGAGGTGAAAGAAAAAAAAATAATCTAAAACGGCATCAATTAACTTATATATTTTCATCTTCATATCTTTTATTGTATAACTCTAGTGTTTCTTTTGAATGAAGATTTGAGTTTCTAGGAGTACAACTAGGCTATATTGATTAAAGTAGTTCATTAAATTTTTCAAGTTCACATATTTAACAATGAATAAGTGAAAACACAAGATTAAACATCCAATATAAATTTTAAATTAATTCTAGTAACAACAATTTTTTAAAACTAATATTGGCAAAAGAAGACACTTTGTGTGAATGGTGTTTTGCAATTACTTTCAACATATACATGAGATTTTTTTAAGAGTGTATCGATACTTTTCAACCTCTATTTGAGAGAATATTTACCCACAAGAGTATTTTTCATTCTTTGAGTTATCCATAAAGTAAACTCGATGTAGTCTGTCTTTTGTCTGTTGCTCTATTTATAGAAATATGGTAAACTTCTCTAACACTAAGGAGCATAACACTGGAGTGGGGCAACATGAGGCCGGTGTGGGGGTATGCGGAGATTCTTCTATGGGAACTCAAGTGTAGCTTAGGGGAGCTTCTCTAGCATTGGTAAGGTGTAAAGTTTGAAACTCTTCGACAACATAGAGTACGGTGATTGGTCTAAAAAAACGGAGACAAAACTTGTTTTGTTGACTTTGAAGTTTAAAAACCAATTCTACCTCATCTTTCCTCCTCTGGTAGAATTTTATTATACTTTACGGATAACTCTTTTGTATGGAGAATATTTTAACCAATGAGTGATTTTATTCTATGAATAATTTTTTTATGAGCCCAATCAAAAAGACGAGGAACATGGGAACGTGGGGAACCTCTGTGTGCCCTCATCGCCCTCGTCGCTCCCCGCAGGCAACATCACGCGTCCTGGAGCTCCTGCTTTGCCACCTCGTCGCATGAATTGCTCTGTTTTGTGTCAATTAGGGTTTCTGTTTCAGTTTGTGATTTTGATGTGTTTGGAGGTGGACGAGGGCATTGGCATAATCGAAGTGGCTCAGATGATCGTGACAGGTACTAAAATACAACATAAATTCCTTTACAGAAAAAGCTCGTGCACTAGTTGACATTCCTTGAAAACATCGACATTCGACGATCCAAACCTTTATTCATGAAATTTAATTAAGTATTCATATCTCTAAATGATTCCGTCTCTATATTTTTATCTCTCTTTACCTCCCCCGATGCAACTTGGATAACTCATCTGCTTCTCGATTTTGATGGTGCGAAATATGCGTAAATGATATAGAAGAAAATCCTGACTTGAGTTCCTCCACAGCTTGATGGAGTGGTTGCAATTTCTCAGACTTAACCTGCCACTCTCCAGCAACTTGCTTACAGACTAACTTGGAATCACCAGCCACCTTCAAATCATTGACTCGCTTCCCTTTCACAATTTCCAAACCAGTGATGAGAGCTGCATATTCAGCCTCGTTGCAAGTAAGGCCCGGTCCGAGGTCTTTATGATACCTCTCACGCTTTCCAGTCTCGGCTTCCAATACTATGCCCGCTCCAGCATTATTTTTTGAAGAAGATGAACCATCAAAATATAAAGTCCAGAAATTACGACCTTCACTCGTGTTGCCGCTTCTGAACTAGTTGGGACCATCTTTCCTCTCCTTTAAAGGAGATATATATATATTTTTTAATTTTAATTTTAATTTATTTTTTTACGTATACTAACGGGTCAAATTAAACGAAGACAATAACGACGCAAACCCTAAAAACTCGATTTCATGAATTTCATGAAATTTAAAATTTGGTGACTGAGGATTAATCAAAACTCCTGATGAAGGAACGACGACTCAGCAAAAGAATCTACTTCTGCGAAGAAAAACGGATTCATTTCATCATACTGTGCTAAAGAATTTGAAACTTCGTAGGAACCTTGTTGACAACAAGAGCAGGAGGACGTTCTACTACTGATTCAACAGAGATATTAAGAAAACCTTCAGTTACTTGTAACTGATTGTCAACCTCACCCACAATTTCTCGGTTGATCACAATGACCGATCCGTCGATTATATGTGGCACGCGCTCTACTCTCCTGTCTTCAACAACGTGAACTGTGTCAGGCTCTCCCTCATCGCAATGTTCTGCTCGAGGAACACGCGCTTGACACATCCTCAATTAAATATACTTGACTCTCACCCTTCACGACAGTCCTCCTGGTCCCGGCAACGGAACCACATGAAATACGACATAAATTCCTTTACAGAAAAAGCTCGTGCACTAGTTGACATTCCTTGAAAACATCGACATTCGACGATCCAAACCTTTATTCATGAAATTTAATTAAGTATTCATATCTCTAAATGATTCCGTCTCTATATTTTTATCTCTCTTTACCTCCCCCGATGCAACTTGGATAACTCATCTGCTTCTCGATTTTGATGGTGCGAAATATGCGTAAATGATATAGAAGAAAATCCTGACTTGAGTTCCTCCACAGCTTGATGGAGTGGTTGCAATTTCTCAGACTTAACCTGCCACTCTCCAGCAACTTGCTTACAGACTAACTTGGAATCACCAGCCACCTTCAAATCATTGACTCGCTTCCCTTTCACAATTTCCAAACCAGTGATGAGAGCTGCATATTCAGCCTCGTTGCAAGTAAGGCCCGGTCCGAGGTCTTTATGATACCTCTCACGCTTTCCAGTCTCGGCTTCCAATACTATGCCCGCTCCAGCATTATTTTTTGAAGAAGATGAACCATCAAAATATAAAGTCCAGAAATTACGACCTTCACTCGTGTTGCCGCTTCTGAACTAGTTGGGACCATCTTTCCTCTCCTTTAAAGGAGATATATATATATTTTTTAATTTTAATTTTAATTTATTTTTTTACGTATACTAACGGGTCAAATTAAACGAAGACAATAACGACGCAAACCCTAAAAACTCGATTTCATGAATTTCATGAAATTTAAAATTTGGTGACTGAGGATTAATCAAAACTCCTGATGAAGGAACGACGACTCAGCAAAAGAATCTACTTCTGCGAAGAAAAACGGATTCATTTCATCATACTGTGCTAAAGAATTTGAAACTTCGTAGGAACCTTGTTGACAACAAGAGCAGGAGGACGTTCTACTACTGATTCAACAGAGATATTAAGAAAACCTTCAGTTACTTGTAACTGATTGTCAACCTCACCCACAATTTCTCGGTTGATCACAATGACCGATCCGTCGATTATATGTGGCACGCGCTCTACTCTCCTGTCTTCAACAACGTGAACTGTGTCAGGCTCTCCCTCATCGCAATGTTCTGCTCGAGGAACACGCGCTTGACACATCCTCAATTAAATATACTTGACTCTCACCCTTCACGACAGTCCTCCTGGTCCCGGCAACGGAACCACATGAAATACGACATAAATTCCTTTACAGAAAAAGCTCGTGCACTAGTTGACATTCCTTGAAAACATCAACATTCGACGATCCAAACCTTTATTCGTGAAATTTAATTAAGTATTCATATCTCTAAATGATTCCGTCTCTATATTTTTATCTCTCTTTACCTCCCCCAATGCAACTTGGATAACTCATCTGCTTCTCGATTTTGATGGCGCGGAATATGCGTAAATGATATAGAAGAAAATCCTGACTTGATATATCATTTACACATATTCCGCGCCATCAAAATCGAGAAGCAGATGAGTTATCCAAGTTGCATTGGGGGAGGTAAATATTGATAAGGATAGAGATCATGATCATTAACCGGAGACTAAAAATTTAAAATTAAAAAAAAAAAAATAGATTGAATATCATGGTGTCTATTCCTGTCTTCGAGGGTGCTAACAAATCAGATCTAGAAAAATTCTTGAGGCAATTTAAGCGAGCATGCATGACCAATGACGACCGAACAGACGCAGCCTGGCTATCCTTGTTACCCATCCATTTGGAGGACGAAGCTGCCTGGTACTACAAGAGCTAATCAGAAGAGACAAAAAGGAGTTGGGATTCCTTAACCAAAGTGCTTTGTCACGAATTTCAAGAAAAAGAAAGTTATCAAGTTCTCATGAGCTAGTTGAACCTGATGCGTCAAAGGCGCAATTCCGAAGGAGTTGCGGCCGAATCGGTGCGAGAGTATGCCACAAGGCTGAAGGAATTTCGAGCTCGGATACTACCAAGTCAGAGGAAGACTCCTGGTGTCGAGTTGACGGTAATTCCGGATGCTGCGACGGTGGTACCAAACACCGCAAGTGTAGACGCGCAGGTTCTGCGATCGTTCATTAATTAGAGGGCTGATACCATCAATTCAAGAGATAGTTTCGTGGAAGGAACCACAAACTTTGGAGTCTGCTTTAGCGTGGGCGCAGAAAAAAGAGGATAATCTGGCTGAGCTGTCTGCTCCGGATGTTGTCGCCTTGGCGGTACCTACTAAATTGGTTGAAAAGGTTCTTGTCTCAATAGGCACTTCGATCCAGAGTTCGTCCTTACGTACGCAACCAGAAACTATCGAAGATCCTGCAATCATGAAGTTGACCTCCATGATGGAAGAAATGAAATTGTACCTAATACAAGATCGACAGACCGATCACCGAGCCAAAAGTCCCATGATGGAGCGATCGACACCACAACGCGCGGTGCAGTTTGTAACGTGTCACGGCTGTGGAGTGCGTGGTTATTACGAACGTGATTGTCCTAAGAAAGCAAAGAGCAATGTATCAGTTCCAACGACCTCTGGTGTCAAGATAGCGGAGATTCACATGTTAGAGCGCATAGATGTAGGTAAAGGAGGTCCCGAACATGAGATTATGATGACCAAGCGGGATTGTCGTCTAGCGGATCTCGAAGTGGATACCACCCCATATAAAAAACGCGCGAAATCCAAGAAGGGTGAGGGACCTTCTCGAAGTAAGAGGTCGCGACGAAGGATTGGAATCAATGACTTGCTCTTGAGTAGAGACCAAGTTGATTATTCCATCGTTGCAGATCTTGGCATGCAATCGACAAACATCACAATTGGGCAATTGATTGCAAGATGCCCATCGCTCCGACAAGAACTGAGGCAAGGTATTAGCACCAGAAGAGTCACGAACGAAATAAATATTGCGGAAAAAGTGAATGAGGAGATGAAGGCACCTCAAGTAACAGCTTCAATCCGGGGGCATGAAATTGAAGGCTGCTTACTTGACGGGGGAGCTTCAGTTAATGTTATGTCTAAGTGGTTGTTTGATGAATTAAAGTTATCGACTGACAAAGGTTCATCTATTAAGCTGAAGGTGGCAGATCAAAGGTGTGTAAAATCCATTAGTATGATCTCACAATTACCCGTAACTGTCAACGGAGTGGTGGTAAAGCTCGACATACACGTGTTAGCTATCGCTGATAAGAAAGATGGATACCCCATGATCTTGGGCCGACCTTGGCTAATTAGAGTCAAAGCTGTGAATTATTGGAGTCGAGGTTTTATGCGAATTGGTGGACGCCCGCACCAAATCAACGTGAGTAATACACGATAAGAATGGCAAGAGGAGGGTAAGCTCTCCGGAGGTATCATCTGACAAAGACTACGACTCAGATTGGACAATTGACTTATCAAACTCCGACTCAACCAGCGAAACAAAAGGTGAAATTTATGCACTTGAACTTTTGCCACAGGTGATAACTGGACGACCTAGCGATGAACCAGAAGCCAGTAAGGAGGAAGAGATATTAAAAAAGATTCAGTTTGGACCGCTCCTTTCCTTGCAAGAGAGAGATGCATTAGTAAAAAAATTTCGAGAATTTGCACATTTATTTGTCACCCGCCATCAGGACTTACCAAGTATAACTTTGGAGGAGCATCATATTGACCTTGTAGAGGGTGCGAAACCAGTACGGATTCGTCAAAGACGGTTAGCTCCTGACAAGGCATCGATTCTAAAAAATGAAATAGACAAGTTGCTCGAAGGAGGTTTTATTATTCCAGTAAAGAACGCGGACTGGGTTTCCCCGGTGGTCATAGTTCCGAAGAAGGGAGGTAAGTGGAGGGTGTGCGTCGATTACAGGGCCTTGAATAAGGTCACGAAAAAAGATCGACAACCTGTAAAGAGGAAAATTTCGAAAGGTTTATTTAACCCAAGTAACTTTCCCTAGTGGTAGTTCTTTTTGAGGAAGGTTTAAAAGCATCTAACGTTAAAGCACCTAAGGTCACATGTTAAGGTGAAAAGCTTTAAGACTGAACAAATAATAACTCAAGAATTCCCAAAACTAGGTTTAAAGAACGGTATTCTTATATATGTATCTTATAACAATCCTTCAACACTACAACGACATTTCTTCAACTTAAGAGTAAACTAAGAGAGAGGAAATAGAAGACGAGGAGTTGTACATACGTCTACATCATCAACTCTTTCGGGTAGCTAATCCTCAGAGGAAAATAGACAGTCCCTTTTCAATTCTTCTCACCATTACTTAATCCAAAGTTTTATCTATGTCATTTAGTTTATTCATCATCATTTCACAATCAAAATAAGGTAATCTCCTTTACCTTTCTACAACCAGGTTAACCCTTAAAGATTTACTTTTACCAGAGAAATTTCCTAGGCTTTCCCTTAAGAATTAAATAATAATTCTTCTTTAACCATCGTACAACATTAATAAAGACTTATAATTGCGGTTCTCTTTAACCCTCAATTATCAAGCTATCGGATCGAACTCTCTCTAGGTCGACAAACAAGATGCCAATGCTCCTCGGTCTTACACACATTTATTAGACGCATCTCAATCAAAGGCATACCCACCCTAGCTTCTCTTAAGCTAGTTGATATCTTTACTAGACTACATATTAGTGTATCTCTCTTATACACTATCTTAATTTTTTCACTCTATGGGCTTCATAATTCCCACTCAGACCAACAACCCTCCTCGTTGTCTCAAACCTGATGGTGTGACTAGGTGCAGTTAGCTACATTTGTCTCATCAATGCAGTCTGACCTATATAGGATAACAATCATATAATGACCACTAATCAATGAGTAGTTGAACCTACACGTCTGTTAAATTAGAGCCTTAGTTTCCCATATATATTTGTAACTAGCGCTCATCCCTTAAATCTATACATGCTTATGTCCTACTGTAAATTTCTAATCTAATGAATGTATAATCTTTGTAACACAGTCTACAAGTAACAGATGAACCGGTGAATTAAAAATGCAATGCTCAATGCTCTGGTTATTGTTTTAAACAATTTTATATGTTTCAGTCTTGCTAATAGTACTCAACAAAATGCATTCAGTTCAATCCATTTGACAAATCTCACCATATGCTCTCATAACCCATGACTCATCACACTCAAATGATAATGCACATGAAAAGCATTTACTCAAATATTTCAACTCAATGGTTGACTTTCAATTTCCATGATACTCATAATGATAAAACTCGTAAATGATTCAATCAAATCATACCCATTAATGATTAATTCAATCAAAAGCATTCCTCAATAAGTCAATCAAACCACTTGTATTAGTTCAACCATCGTCATATACATGGAAAAGAACCTGGTCAACTCAATAATATAAAAATTCATACATATACCTCAATAAAACAATTCAAACCTTCAAGCTTTCACTTCCACAGCATCCAGCTTTATACTCCTTTACAATTAGACTTAAATAAAGTAAACAAACAAAACTCAAAACCAAAATTATAAAACATACAAGAATTATTTCAAAGTAGAAATATTTACAAGAGATCCTACAATGGACTTACACATGCTAAAAGGTGAAGACAAGAAGAAGAAGCTTCTTTGATCCTTTTATCTTCTTATCTATGAAAAGTCATGAACTCAATCTATCTCACTTGAAAGGGCATATCCCTAATATTTGTCTTTTTAGTTCTAAATAGTTTTTTGACTTACGATACTACATCTACTCCAATCTCATTGATAAAGCTTTCCCTTTCTACACACAACAATGGAATTAGATTCTCTAAAAATACTTTTCATACTACACAACCTCTTCTTTTTATTGACGAGTTATTGGACGAAGTGGCCGGCCATCAAATGTACTCATTCTGCGACGGCTATAGCGGTTAGCATTAGATTAAAATAAGAGATGAAGATGTACACAAAACGACTTTCACGACTCCATGGGGAACTTTTGCTTATCTCCGAATGTCGTTTGGCTTGTGTAACGCTGGAAGCACGTTCCAACGGGTTCAAATGAAAACTTTTGAACCGTACCTTGGCCAATTCGTAAGGGTATATCTGGATGATTTTGCTATATATAGGAGTAGATCCGATCATCCTCAACTAGTGCGAGCAGCGTTCTAAAGGTTGTCGGAATATCATTGCTCATTAAGCCCTAAGAAATGTCGGTTTGGATTTCATAAAGGAAGCTTATTAGGACATGTGGTTTCCGAAGACGGTATACGTGTTGATCCTGAGAAAGTGTGAAAATATTAGAAATGAAAGATCCGAAGAGTCAAGGTGAAGTATCTACTCTCATGGGAATGGCTACGTATCACAATCGGTTCATACCTGATTTAGCCGGGGAGGCTAAGCCAATCACCTCCTTATTAAGGAAGACAACTCTTTTTTTATGGACATCAGAATGTTCTTTAGGTCTTCAATACATTAGAAGGAGATTAGCGAGTGACCCGGTGATGCGGCAACCGAATTGGCGGATCCCGTTTATTATCAATCCTTCCTCTAGCCCGGTGTCAATTTCCACCGTGTTGCTACGAAATGATTCGACCGGTAGAGCGCATCCTATTCAATATGCTAGTAGATTATTAAATGACTGTGAGACCAGGTACTCGATAGCTGAGCGAACACTACTTTCTTTACGATTTTCGACGGTGAAGTTCAAGCATTATTTGTCAACTTGTTCTTTCCCGATAATCGTCCAAAGTAACCAAGATGTTTTGAGGCAAGTAATGCAGCAGGCGGATCCGACCGGAAGAACAGCGAGATTATTGGCTTCACTCCAACAATTTGATTTCATATTTCAACAACCAAGGAGCCAACGAGTTAACCACGCTAAGCTGGTTCAAGATTTGTGCCAACACTCGAGCTCAGAAGAAGGAGCCTTGTCTGATGATGGTGAATGTTGTGTTATCGAAAGGGAGGCAAGAAGAGTTAATTTCGGCTATGAAGAAATTAAACGTTTCCTCGAGCACGCCATTCTTCCGGAGAATGCAACCAGTGAGCAAAGAAGAATGATTCGTAGGAAAAGTATACCTTATACTATGATCGATAATATCTTGTACCGCGCAGGACGAGACGGAGTGCTTCGCAAAGCAGTAGAACCTGATGAAGCTCGTTTAGTGCTGCAAGAATGTCATGAAGGCGTCTGTGGAGGTCACTTTGCTGGAGATGCTACCGCCAGAAAGATTCTAATGGCAGGTTATCATTGGCCTACGTTATTTAAAAATTCCGTTGAATTTTGTAAAACTTGCCCATCATGCCAGGCTTACGGCAAGAGAAGTTTTCCACACACGGAGTTACATCCCATTTTACCCATAGGTGCGTTTGAGAAGTGGGGTCTGGATTTTATGGATCCATTACCTAAAACTTCTAAGAGGAATCAATACATCATTGTCGCAACTGACTATCTTACTAAGTGGTCGGAAGCTTGGGCTACAAAAAAGAACACAGAAGCAGTAGCTGTCGATTTCTTGTTCAACCAAATAGTGTGCCGCTATGGGATTCCTTTGGAAATTGTAACAGATCAGGGTTCTCATTTCACGGGAGGTGTAGTCACCGGGTTACTCAAGAAGTTGTCTGTTAAGCATCGTCGAACAACTCTTTACTATCCCCAAGCCAACGGTTTGGTTGAAAAGACTAATGGAATATTAGCCGGGATAATTGCCAAAGTGATTTTGAACAAAAGACAAACTTGGGATGAACACCTCGGAGAAGGTTTATGGGCGTACCGGACCGCGTATAAGCTAACCATAGGATTTACGCCTTTTCAACTGACTTTCGGATTGGAAGCTGTGGTACCTATCGAAATTCAAATTCCTTCGCTTCGACTCGCTCTACAGCATGATTTGGGTGATGCGGAGTCTTTGACTGAGCGATTGTTGTCGTTGGAGAGATTGGATGAATGCCATTCCAGAGCGCTCCGCAAGAACGAGTCAATACAGGCACAACGCAAGCTGCGGCATGACAAGCTGAAGAATTTGACTGAGTTTGAGCCTGGTAGTTTGGTTATGTTAGTTGATAGCTAGCTAATGAAACAACACGGTCAAAAATTCAGGCCGAAATGGAAGGGGCCGTATGTGGTGCATCAGAAATTTGATAACGGTTCATACACCTTGAGCACGCCAGATGGTTCAAAGATCACTAAGCCACAAAATGGATCGAAGCTAAAGTTTTACTTTCATTCGGAACATTTGCAGGTTCCTGACCGCAACGACGATCAAGACCCTGGGGAGGAAATGTTGAACGAAATTATTTTAGAATAATATATTCGATACAGCAATGCAGGAGGAGTCTAGCTGGATGCAGGTCGTGACCACGTCACAACTTTGAGCGGTTATTGCACTTAGTGAGTATAGAAAAGGGTGATAGGTAGTTAGTAGAGGTAGAGAATAACTTCCAGGGAGGATTGGTTGCGGTTAAGCATGCCAAGAACGAACCGATAGAGGAATAAGACGTAGGTGAGAGGATATAGCATGATATAGAACCAAGGAAGAATAAGAGTAGAAGAAGAGAGATAAAAATATAGAGACGGAATCATTTAGAGATATGAATACTTAATTAAATTTCATGAATAAAGGTTTGGATTATCGAATGTCGATGTTTTCAAGGAATGTCAACTAGTGCACGAGCTTTTTCTGTAAAGGAATTTATGTCGTATTTCAGTACATGATAGAGCTGAATTGGTTAACGTGGAGTTAGATTTGCAATGACCTGGGATCCTGTAGTCTAGGTCCAGACAAGCTGAATTGCTCTTTAGCTTGAGAGATTTGGAGGACAAACGGATGGCAGTGTTTGAGGCTTACTTGTGTTTTGGCGAATGGATTGCCCTCTTATGTGTCAATTAGGGTTTCTGGTTTCAGTTTGGGATGTTGATGCGGATGAATTGCTTTGGCATAATTGAAGGGGGTTAGATGATTGTGCCAGGTACATGACAGAGTTGAATTGAGTTGGATTTGGATCCTGCAGTTCATTTCGAGAGCAGTTGAATTGTTTTGTAGGTTGATTGGATGGTTGAACGATTTGATTCACTATGCGGTATGTGCCAGTCTATTCTACTCATGTTGTTTATAAAATTAGGGTTTCATCAAGCTTTGTACTACAGTAGTGGATTATGCATTTTTTCTCTTTCAAAGTTGCTTCGCATAAGAGTCGATACTCTTCAACTAATATAAGCTTGAACAGTGTAAGTGAGGGCAAGTATTTCTGACGAGAAAATTCGGAGCTCTAAATAAAATAAAAAGAAGGAAGAGAATCTCTTAGTTGAAATTGCGCACTCCGACACCCTCTAGTTGGTCAGGAAATCAATATGTTGGCCATCGACAACAGGAATCCCGAATTTAAAGCTGTGAGAGTGAGATTTGCAAAATCCAGTGTAGTCTATTTTATGGCAGTTTTGATCTAATTGCAGTGTAATTCTAACAGGGCAGATGATGAGCGATTCTCGTTTTGGCATCCATGACGATCACATGCTAAGGGTTTAGGGTTTTGCATTGTCTACTTTGTGATTGTGGTTCCAGGAAATGGCATCTGATGGTAGTGAATCTATCATGCTTCAGGTCAATGGCAATGGCATCTTAACTATGAATTTTGAGTACTGAGAGTGGATATCTGGCAGATGTGTAATTGTGAAAGATGGGGAAGTCATCGGCCATGGGAGTAACATAACATTCAGTAGCTTGTAGAGGCTCTGAATATTATGTTGCTCCACAGACAATGTACATCATATTCCACACCCAACGTGACCTTCAGTAGCTAATTGGACGAGTGGAGTCCCAAGATGATGAGCACAGTGCATGAAGGAAAGGCAGAGCACATAAAGGCTACTGAGTTTTATGTGAATCGCACCAATCAGACAAGAAACGTATCTTCCTTACGTTCACACCCACATGTTTCAATTCAAATCTCTGTAACAAATCTTTGTGAAATACATTCTTGTTGGATCTAACTTGTATTGAATTGTCGTGAACCAATCATTATTCCTTTGACGCTAATGTGTCCATATAATGGACAACGAACAGATTGTAACCTTTCTCTTGACTACATCATGTATAGTTTTTCATCCATCCAAATTTCTCTTGGTTCTTGTGCTAGTTGACTATCATTTGTACAGTATGGATCTTCAAAATAAGATATTGTGAGTTTTTTAAAAATAATAGAATTGGTTTAAGTCAAGTTTCATTCTTTAGTTCAAAAAGTGAGACCTAAAACATGATTTTCCAAAATAAATAGAATCAAATAATGGAAATCATACCATTGGGTAGTGCATGTTATTCCAAATTCATTACAACAATTTTAATATATTATTCTTAATTTGGGATTTTTAATTGAATTTCAAAAGAAAAGCTTGAAAATTTAATTACAATTTATTAATAAAAAGTATGATAAATCCAACGGTACACATGTGATCTTCATATTGACATTTACAACTTAGCTTTGTACATCAACTCCATTTTTGTTATTCATCAAACATTCTATAACGTATTTTCAAAATCAATGTTGAATTGAGACATTAAAGGGTTAAAGTGGCTTTCGATGCAGCAAATCTACTTAAAAGGACAAGAGTATTGCATCTTTGACCCTTTAGTGCCCACGAGACCAATATTTTATTAGTGCTTGGTGTTTCCTTATATAGCTCCACATTTGTTATGAATGGGCTTTGGTTGTTTGAAGAACGGAAAAGGGGGTCTGCGATGTGCATTTTATGCAAAAAGATTTTTTTTGATTTGTAGTTGTAAAGCTATCAAAATACCTCTGTACAAAACACCAAAATACTGCAAATACCTCAAAATATGGCAAATACTTACAAATACAACACATGTACTATGCGATAATTTTTGTGTTTAGAAGTTTGTTACTTTGTTTTTTTTTTTTTTTGATTGTGTTCTCTTCTTCATGTTCCATTTACTCTTGTGAACGTATTGGACAGGACGAAGAGAAAAAAATGAAATAGTAAAGAGATTCGTAAGAACAATTTGGCTCCCTTCAACTATCTGACCATTTTGCATGTGGTCGTGATGGAATATCAGAAAACAATATCTCATAGGGACGTGTAGGAGTACTAGAAGAAAAGAGAGACTTGTACACTAAGCATGTGCACTCACATGTGGCCAAATTCACTCAGAATCCCACTCTAGGCTCATTGTACTGTACAAGTCCCTTTTTTCTTCTAATGAAGTGGAAGATGTAGGAATGAACCCAGTTGTTGACTTTTCAACGCCAACGTGGTTCCATCCCATTGGCAGCCCATCACCACACTACAAGGAGAAGGCGTCGCTTTTCAATCCTTTTGTGAGTCAAATGGTGCCACTTTGCACTCACCAATTTTTTTGTTGGACTTGGTGAGTACGATTCGTCACGTAAGACAAGCTAGTGCCATCGCCATCACAAGTTGCAACTCATAACCTTCTCTCCTTTCAACTTGCATCCTCCACTCTTAAATCATGAAGATCATGGGTTGTGATTGAAAAGCGAACAACCAGCTATGTATGATGACCTACTCGCCGCTACCGCGGCTCATCGGTTATCTAATTCATATCCAGAAGATGAATGTCTCGGCAGTTTAGAGTGATGTGACCTCCACAGCTGGCCAACGGTCACAGTATTGGACTTCACAATCGTGGTCATGGAGGGTGAAGATCTGTCAATTGCTTCCAAAATCCTGCAGTAGAAAAAAACAGAGAAAGAATTTCAACTCAGTACCAAACTTTTTTTCCGGAACAATTCTCCTAAGACAACTTAATCACACAGACTGAATTCAACTACACCATAAACGAATCTACAACTACAAGCAATAATCGGTGTAGTTGAATTCAGTCTGTGTGATTCACTATATGTTGTAGATTCGTTTAGAGCCAAGCTAAAGCCAAGCTGTCACTACAAGGAGAAGGCGTCGCTTTTCACTAGGTAGGTGAGTCAAACAATGCCACTTCGCACTCACTGCCCAAGCGCTCAAGACTTGGTGAGTGCGATTCGTCATGTAGGACAAGTGTGTATAGTGAAATCTGGCATTGTTCTCAGTGAGAAGCGACACCTTTGCTAGTAGTGTGTGCTACTACTCTCAGGAACCATCTCATACACAAATTGCACTTGTTATCCGCTTTAAAAGGGTTCAAACTTGGGCCCCCACGTCTTGTTGATTCTCAATAGAAGTCGTTTGGTTGGTGGAAAATCTACATGTCTCCACTGTACTGATACCCTTTGGGATATGCAATTAAGTACCGGTATATTACTTTACTTTAGGAAAAATGACCCTACTTTGGGATAAGACTCAGCGAATGGTCAACGTTACCCTGAACCAGGCCAGATTTCCCTCCATATTTGGGCTGGCGCCAAAATTGTCCACATTCCCTCCAAATGGCCTCACCAACATTCTTGTCCACGTCCACATTCCCTCCGAAATTGCCAACTGTCATTCCCGCCTGACTCGCTATTTTCCGCTCTTTACTTACCACCCAAGGAATGTAAATCTGACCATTTGTCATTCAATGAGAAGGCTTCTACAAGTGGGTAGAATTGGGGCGTTGAGGATGCAATTCATAATGCTTAACCCCTAAACGTCCACGCATCCAGTTACTGGATGTTTGTTGGTCAAACCCAATTTTGATCTTGAAGATGACTTTTGTTGCTAATACACCCAACTAAGAAAATGAAGTTTATTAAGTCTAGTTTGTACTCCACTTTTCAAATCTTAAAAATTCCAATTATTGAGTATTTTATTGCTTGTGCAAGCTTTGTAGCTCAAAGTTTGAATTACACTACATAGGATGTTCACCTTTCGAATTTCAAAATTTAAATAAAAAATTTCTATGGAAAACATATCATGTGATTCTCCATTGTAATTTGTACTTGCTCCCAAAAAAATATTAATTTTTTAAAGCTTTTTTGTAATAAAATTTATTTTTTGAAGTATTTGACTTAAAAATTTGTTAAAAAGGCCGTATTAAATCAAAAAAATCTGAAAATTTCAAGACTAATAGGAAACATTCAATTCCATGCATGAAAAATATTACAAAATATATTTTGATAAATCTTGAAGGCTAAATTTTGTAGTTTGACTTTCCTACAAAGGAGTGGTACGTTTAAGGGTTAAGGCCACTTAACCCCTAAGTGACCGATCGACCATTTTGCGGTCGCAGCCCAAATAGCAGTGATTGCCCATGGGCAGAAAATGACATTTTTTAAGTTCTGATTTTTTGTTTAAATTGGGGGTCAAGATCATGTTCTAGTGTTTTTTGATACATTTCATTTGCGACATTGAGGTTCACTAAGGAATTTTTCAAAGACAAAGACTTCAATATTGTCCTACTGTTATAAAACTTACTATTTCGGGAAACTAATGATGTTCACTCATTTGGAAATTTTGCCTTTTAAAATTTTAGAATAGAATGTCTAGTTTTAACCAATCATACCAAATTTCAAATTCTAGAAATAAAATTTGTAATTTTGGTGAATTTTAAATGGTAAATGCTCTTAAATTCATTAAATGAGTATCTAAAACTATTTTTGGAACTTTGACCATACGGATAATTATTAAACATGCTTCTCATTTTCTTCTTTGGACCAAACTTCATCAAAGTTGCAGAAGTAACATTTTATAACACATCTAGGTTTTGCCCTTACCCCCTCTGTCATTTAGGGGTTAACACTTAGGTGTTAGGCTTGTCATTCTTGGGTCCAATTTAACAAAATTTCAGCCTATATTAACCTTAGATCCAACCTCAAGCACTCAATATAATAAGATCAAAATCAAAACGCAAGTGTCCCTAGTGTAAAGGGGTTGGGTCAAGAGATGGGCCCATTGTATAATTTTTTTGAAAATTATAGGATTGACTCTTTGCCTACATGCGTTGGGTCCAAAAAGTTGGGTCCATTGTATATACAGTTGAACCTCTCTTGTTGCATGGTCCCTACTTGCATAAATATTTATAATTCTTTACTTGCATATTCTTTATGTGCATAAAGTGCATAAGGTCAAATGTAACCATCGATGGAGACGCTTCTGTAACTTCGGTATTTGAAGGAGTGACATAAAAAAATAAAAATAAATTCAAAAAGAAGAAGAAAAAAAGACTGACAACCGTGTGTGCACATGTACACTGCGGCTCTCATTATATTAAATTTGTAAAGAGGGATCTCTGTCCAAACCCACAATTAGAAATAGCATGCACTTTGGCACTTGAACTTCCTTATGTGCATATTGCTAAAATCTAATTCCTACTGTTCCCAGGCAACAAGAGAGGTTCAACTGTATTCTTTGGAAATTTCAGCCGGCCTACATTACCTTTGGAAAAAGGTGTTTTCTAACATTTTTTATTTTTATTTTTATTGAAATGTACAATCGGGCCCAAACCCGAAGTTTGGATCTCCGTATTTGGTGGATCCAAAGATTGGATTTGGGCCTATGTAAGAGCTTGTCCGTTTTAATGTAAACAATGTTTTGGTTGCATTAGGCTCGACTCTTAGTGTAAAGGGATTGGGCCGAATTTCGGGCTTTAGACCAATGAAAAGTAAGAATATCAGCCCTTTTATACATAAGACACAGGCCTGACTCTTAGTGTAAAGCGGCCTTTAGTGGTTGATTTAAGGTGGAAGCACCCATAACCTATAACTTAAGCTTTTTAGCCCAAGTGGAGCAAGAGTAGAAGGCAAATAGTATTTCTCTTTCATAAAAAAGAGAAACCATGAAGAATGCAAATTTTTCCATATTTTTTTTCTAAAAAAGTGAAAATTCTACACATTTTCAAAGTGAAAAGTTAGTCATCACCCAAAACCGATAACTAGACTATCGCAAATCCGTGAACATATGATTCCACAATTGGGCCCAAGTTGCTCCTTGGAATTGATTTATATAGGTAATAGTGCAAGAAGTTTATTGGTTGACAAAAAATTCTACACAAGTGGCATTGATTTTTATTGTTAACCATTATGGGTCAGTCTACATGTTGGTTTTGGGTGCATTGTCCGTTATGGGTGCTTCTACCTTAGTAGCACAATTTGAGTATGATCAACTTTTCACTTTCAAAATTCATATAAATTTCATTTTAATTGAGAAAAAAAAAATCACTTTTATTTATGCCAATCTCATCGTTCTATGAGCCAAAAATAATCCCACTGTGATTTTCAAACAATACCAACTGACACAATAGCTTAAATGGGCACTTTTAAATGCCTCTACCTTGTGTACTAATATAAAGTACACCGATTATGGACTAAATAACTCGTGAGGGACAACAATCCCGAACCGGTTATGGGACATAACCTATTGTGCCTTTTTTTCTTATCAAAATTGTCCATTTTCTATTTCGTGGTTGATCTAGTGGTAGGGCATTTTTCTTTTTTTGCATTTCTTGTGAAGTGCCAATATAAAATGTTATAGTGGTGCTCTATATTTCAACATTCATCCACATACATGATAGAAAATATCACATATCCATAATTTTGTTTTCATTATCGATTTGGTGATTTCATCCAATATATATTTTTAATTTGAAGTTTTATGACAAAAAAATTCATGGTTTCTCGCCATCTTTTAGCCTGATTTTTTTTTTTTTTCCAGTGCAATCTGACACTATTTTGTCCCAAGAAAATGCCCTGTCTAATGGTCCAAAAGATTAGCTTTGATTGCAAGTTCTAACCCATGAGTGAGTAGCCAGTCATATTGTGACACATGTGCACAAAAGAGGGCACAGTAGGTTATAAATCCAAGACAAGACTGACCAAGTCCTCAGTTTTCACTCATCCAACTGGCCAACTCCCCCCTTTTTCTTGTCACAGGCACTTTGCTTCCTTCATGCGGTGGTGTCTTACACTTGGGGAGTGTGTCAAGGCTACAAACCCGAATTTCCTATTTCCTATTTTCTTATTCCCGCTTGAATTGAATTTAATACAAAATGCCAGCCAGCTGCCTTTACCACGTGGCAATTACCACAAGTCCTTTCCTAACTCTTTTTTACCCTCATACTCCCTCCGTTTCATAATAGAAGGTATCCGCTAACTCAAGGTGGGCTAGCGGATAAGAGTCCACATTTTTGGCATGTTTTAACTTGACATTTCTTCTGTCAAAAAAAGTCATCTCAATACTCAAAAAATGGACTATTTTTAATAGTAGTATGTATTTTTTGAGTCACTCTCATTGTTAATCCTGTTTGAAGTGAACAGTGCTCACATTTTGAAGTATAAAACATAGGAAAAAAATGCCAAAGATGTGGAGTCTTTTTATGAAATGGAAGAAGTAGCATAATAGAGCGAGCTCCCTTTTGAAAATTGAATCGAAATAGAATCTTCGGTTAGATCCATTTTTTTGAGTAATGAAGGAATGTTGTTTGTATTCCATGAATTTTGGGACTACTGTGTCATTGTTATGTATACTTAGTTTTTAAGTGTAATTGACTGCACGGCCCCATTGCAAAAGGGTGTTGGCTCCGCTACTGCTCTATTATGCTTTGTTTTGTCTCAGGGTCAGTTTTAACACCAGATTAAAATCATTTTAATTTTTCTTTCTTAAAAGTGCCACTTTTCACCTTGTGATTGGTTTATGATGATGTGCACATTTCAAATTTTGATTTGGAAATTCAACTTCAACACCAGATTGTCGAATCTGACCCTTTATGTCAATGCTACGGTATTCATTTTTAATTTTCACAAAATAATGGCCCCAAAGCTTCTTTTTGATGTCATGATAAAACTTAAGAATTGTTGTGAAACTTGAGTTTTTTACTTTTGGATTTTTTCACTTCAATTTAGGCTTCAAAAGCGTACATTTAGTATAGAAGCAAGAATTTTCTTCCGGAAGTTTTTGAAGGGGTCATATATATTTTTTCTATTTACTTGTATTCATTGTTATTTACATAATGGTCACCTCACTAAATTCCACTTGAGGCGTATGTCATATAAACCTATACTGTAGTTGGTCGTCAAGGTCAGCGAAAAATAATTATAAGAAGGGGAGCACAAATCTTTAAGAAATTGTCTTTTCAAGAAAAATCTATTTTGTATGGTGAATAGAGAATATTGAAGAATATTCACATGATTTGGCATTTGTTGAAAATAAGTTCTCCAAAAATAATAAATATCATGCATGAAATGTTGACTCTGACAGTCAGGTATGATATATGTAATTATAGAGATATGGATTTTTGAATATAAAAACTATGATTCATGCCGTTTCCTATGAACATCTGCACCGTTGCTATCAATATGAGGCCGCCACCTCGAGTGGCGCGGCTGGGCAGTCTGGGTCCCACATTGCGGCTTGTCAATAGACACTTACCTATACATCCCTTTCAGAAACGATGAGACGGGCGTCATCTTACATGCCTCCATTGTGTTGTGAACGTGTTGAATTTGCGGGTATTTTTTAGGTTGTCGTAATTAGCAACGTTTTTGCAAGGATGATAACTCAAATCCATATGGCTCCAGCGTCACGTTGGACCGGAAAGGAGGCTGCGTGGCCATTGGATCCGCGGCAAGATTTAGAATCTTATTTTTTTAGAAACCATATATGCTCTTGCACTTAGGTAGATGGGTGATAGTAGGGGACCGTGCTATGACTCAGGGGGTGCACTTAGTGTAAAAGTGAGGTATAACGTGCGTGCGTTACCTCCAAATTAATACCCCTATGTACGGTTTTTCTTTCATCAAAAAGAATGATATACATACATATATATAACAAAATGAAGCCTAATGTATGTACGCATGTTCAAAGTAAATTAAAAAAGCAAAGCCTAATGTACGTATACATTGAAAAACATGGCCTAAAAATTAGGCTTGAAAATTTTTAACTTCAAAAGTACTTCTTTTTCATTGATAAAATCATTAAACACTTTTTCATCCATAGGATGTAACTCATACAAGTTTTTTTTTACTACAAAAGTAATTGTAGCTAGTGCAATAATAGTTTCTAAGTTTAGCATGATATGATCTACCTAGTCATAAGTTCATAGTGATCCATGATATTTTTGGTACCTACACAATCCAATCTCCATATGAGATGGTTGATCCAACAAATCAATTCATTCTCTATATTCAACCCACCTATTAGCAATTTTTCTACACATTCTATGAACCCTTCTTAAATACCAAGTTTTAGTGGTCAATGCTTTTGATTTGCTTGGCCTTCCTCTTTATTAATTTTTTCAATGAAGAGGAGTGAAAGTTACTTCCTTCCTACGTGTTTTATAAGGGAGTGGTCCTATATGTAAACTTACGACTTTTATCACATTAAAAATGGGCTATGTATATTTACGAAATTGAACAAAGTAATACCCTAAGCTTATGTATATTTTGTAAGCCCACTTCACAATTAATAGCCTTTTTGTTCACTCACGTGGTTCCATACAGGATATCATAGTACACCCCCCGGGATCACTTCACACATCCCGAGCCCTAGAATGGAGAAATAGTGAGCCATTTTTTGAGGGAATGGTGTGGATGCTCTAAAAGAGTCATACCACAATTTCCTTTCACCACAATCGTTCTCAAATTAACACGTCACAAATTTAGAGTGCCATTTGGCAATTTCTTCTTCATGTTTGTTCAATTTTTCTTCATCAAATTATGCATCCCGAGGGAATGTGAAACATCATGAGCGATATATGGATAATTTTGGAGCAATAGTATTGTGTATCCTTTCTATCAATTAGCATGTATGTTGGAAGTGGTTTGTCTAGCTATGCCATGGTTAGCGAGGCCTATCCTTGGTGCCTCCTTCTGGATGTACATGTACGCATATTTCTTGTTGTAGACCCAATCTTTTTGCGAAATGATGTTATTATTTTTTTCATTTCGAACACCACTTATTGAAAGTGATTGAATTAGAATTAAAATTAACAAATTTATTATATATAATACGAACCATGCACACACTCACATGATGACGATTTCATCGCTGAAACTATCATGCTAAACTTCAGCACGGGCCAACCCACTCTATTATATAATAAATGCATGCGAACACAAAAAAGAGGAAATTTTTAACTAGAACTGCGTATCAAATTCCATTAGCCGACCGAGTTAGAGCATCTTCAATATGATCTTGCAAACCATATATATGACATCCAATAAAATGGATGAAAAACATCCTAAAATTACGTAGAAGGCAAGTAGACACTTCAAATTTGGAAAGTACTTTTGACAGCTCTCTAGCTCTAGAAAATGGAAGAGCATTGGTTTGGTCAATAATTTATTTAAAGGGAGACTTGAATACAACAACCCAATTTAGGGCCCTCAAAACAACTAAAGCTAATCCATCTTCCCTTATTTAATTGCACAATCCATGTGTGGTGACTTATGAGTGGTTTATTTTGAGTCTAATTGAGTGATATTGGTGCAAAACTACATGGTGACATTTAGGGTGCAATTTAGAAGTGTTGGTAGAAATGCTCTTAGGGCATCCGCACACTACCACCGAAAGCAAGAGATTCTTTAAAGACGGATGAAAACGGCTTGTATTTAATGTTGGAAATTCACGGTGGGTGAGAGAGCCACCAAATGCAAACACAATATAGTGATATTTGAATACTTCCCTTTATAGCTAATTTAACCCTTAAAAGTCAAAGCAAGCGCCACGGACTTGTTTTGAAAGAATAATGAAGAAAAAAGTGGATTTTCTCAACCAAAATTGAAATAGATTGGTGCTTTGGAAAGGTGAAGAAGACTCGAGGCTAAATTTAGAAAATACGCTTGTTTTTAGTAAATTGTACATTCCAAGGAAATTGGAAAGAGAATTGGTGGGGAGGGAAAGGAGGGAGTTGGGCAGCTTGAGACCTTAATGCATACTAGAGCTGGCAATGCATGCCAGCGTTGTTCAACATTGTTTTGTTTATTTATTTGTTAATTAAAAAATTAAAATAATCCAAAATTGCAGAGCTTTATGTAGAGCCAAAATCTTATTGAATTTTTATTTTTTATTTTTGGAGTGACATTGTTCACTCCATTCACTGTTCAAATGGGATTTGAAGAATTCTCATTGGTCGTTCTCGTTACTCAAGGGACGATTGTTGGGGGCAGCTCTTTAAAAAAATATATTCTTTTGGGTTGCCCGTCCATGACCTCTTGACGTTTAGGGGTTAAGGAAGCTGGACCTAGTATATTCTAGATTGATGGACAATAATGATTATCCATGTGTAGCGATTATAATTGGTTTACAAACTATATAGAGGAACACATAGCGATTCAAGATTCTTGATCGTAGAGATGATAGCTTGTGACACCAAATTTTGGATGAGATGATAAAGTACAAATACAATAAACTGAGAAAATAATTTTTTTTGCATAATCGAAATGGGAGTTATGGCAAAGACTTCTTTTTCATAGAGAAAGAAGTAAAAATCATGAAGAGGCGATTTGATTCCATATAATTTAATTTGATTCCAATTTTTTCATTTTGAAAATTTGTATGAGATGAAAAATTTGCGGAACCTTGCAACCTGTTTTCTAGATTCTTCAATAACCAAATATTATAATTTTGCGCAAGTAAACACCCAAAACTAATAGGTTATCCTCTCAAGAGCCGTGCCTATCCAATTGTCAAATTAGCTTAATTCCAAAAAATATCACACCTTGCACCTAGAATCGTCACAATTGTCAAACATTTTAAAAACCGGGTGAAGGATGTCTTTGTTCAATAGAAGTCTATAGTTTGATTCGTGGGGTCGTCACGCGATTTTGTATATTTCTACTTTAGTGGTCAAAGATAAAATATTCAAAACATGTGATTCTTGGGACTGGGCTAATGCAGACATCCAGTTCTCTACCATCTTTTTTTAACTAAAGAAATATGTGGCATGTCCAATATTCCAGAATCTGCTACAACGATTCTTATACCTCGGTTCAGCTTTCAAGGCCTAAAGAACCTTATGGCAATGATGCAATTAATTGTGCAATATTGGTAACCGTGTAATAAATAGAACTGAACGGAAGGGCAACTCGATATCGTTTGAATTTATTATTAATCATGAATATTATTCCTCTTTATTTTTAGCAGACATCTTTCTCACCGACCTGGGGTTAAAATTACCTACTTTGCGTACCCTCAAGTTCTTTTAGTAATCTCTGGAACCCAAATTTCGCTGCACTAACTTACAGAGTCAAAGTGGTCTATTGATCAGGGCCATTCTGACCCGGTCCAGATCTTGAGAGAATTGGAGAGACATCTCTTGGATGATGGTGTGATGAAGTTCTCCATTCGTCCATCTTGGTAGTACAGATGGACAGATTATTTTTAGTTATTGGAAAAAAGCAAAATATACAAAGCTCTATGTATTATCACTTGCAGAAACACCGTCTGTGCAGACTACACTAAATGGCGTATTTCATGTCTGGGATACTATTTCTCAACCCGGACACTATTTGATTTTAGGGAGATATAGTGTTCTTCTAAGAAAAAAATGGATGTAGTGTACCAATGACATATGACAATTTTATAATAAGCATGTCATGCCACTTTATGTCACTCTCATTACTTGAAATGAATATGGCATTCTCAATGAAAGTGGGAATGGCAAGTGACAAACTCTTATGTAGTGTAGGGACACTATTTCTCTTCACGTTTGAACGAATTGTGGTAAAATTCATCAATTCTATCCGAACACTAAATACGCCATTTAGTGTAGCGAAAAGTTTTACAAGAGGACCCCACATGACTAGAAACCAAACTAATTGTGGGTCATTTTGGGCATGTTTTTCTAGTCTACACGGGCGGTGTTTCGACTAGTGTATTTACACCAAGGATTGCTTTTAAGTTGCCCCACAACATACCCTCAAATCTTGACAAAGTGAAAAATTTAGAATATGGTTTGGAGCAACCCAATGGCATGTATTTGTGGAATCATTTATCATTTTCACATTCATGTATTAATAGTGCATTCTAAGGTGTATTCTTCAATGAAGTTTTTGAAGTGCAATTTCTCTTCACTCTATAGCATCTGTTAGCAACCCCACTATTCACTCTTAGAAATCAGCATCGCAAGCCATAATCATTACATGAATTGTAATCTTTTGGAGAATCAAAGACATCTCTAACTAATAATGGCTTGGCAACTCAACTAACTTATGTTTTTTTTATTTTTATTAGTTTCTACATGTTTCACATCATCAATTCCATGTCCATATGTTGATTTTGTAATAGCTAAAGAATAGTATGTTCATGTGGGTTTCATTTTGGTTTCTGAAAATGAAGGATACGACTAGATCCACAACTTCAAGCATGTATTCTTTTAACAAAACCCAAAACCCAAAACCAAACCCAAAACCGACACTATGTACCAATGTCACGATCAGTTGAGGCCCTTAACCTTTAAAGGGCTCATGGGGATAGTAGATACGTTAGGGTATATTTAACATTTGTTGTAAACAGAAAGTTTCATATTGAGACCTCAATAGCTCATTAAATCCATGTCAACATGAATTTTAACGTCACTTTTGATCTTAAACCCATTGGAGGTGTGGAACCATGCCAAATATAATGAAATATTGTTGTAGAATACTGGTCGGAAAAGGCTCCCTAGACCTTTAAGGGTTAATATATCATTGTCACACATAGTATTGGTTTATGTATGTCTTCTCAACAGGGATCCCAGGAGGGTTTACATGGGAAAACATAATGTCATTTCATAAAATTTCTAATATAAAAAGTTCTATAAGAGAATATTTCTTCAAGATTGTGTGGCCGTTGCATGAGAGCTTGATCAGCTCACAAACCTTGGCCTGCATACTCTCATAACTCTTTTATACCACTTGTGGTAACAAAAGGTGTACGAATTGCCAATATATTATTCGTGATCAAATTACAAAAGAATTTTCAATTTCAAGTTTCAATTTTGAATTTTGAATTTTGAATTTCAAATTTTATACAAAAATATTGGTATAGCAATTGCAAATTCAACCGTATGGATAGAATCTAAAAATCATAATGGACAACTTTTATTCATACATCAAGTGCAAAATATCCCTTTGGATTGCATTTGATGATGCATCTTTGGAGAGGGTCAGAGGGGTGAGGACGTTTAGGGGTTAATGTATGAAATTCAAACAAATAGTTACTACTGTTGCAAGGGATTATGATATGATTTATGACCAACAGTGAGATAACTTATATCCTGTCTTCATGGATTGCCTTTCCATATATGTTCTCTTGTTTTGGTAACACAGGAATCCATCAATTCCAGCACCTGAAAAAAACCTTCATGGATTGCTCCATGAGTTGCCTGCCAGAGAATGGGGGATGGCGTGATCACAGTGTTAATTTTGAAGGGCTCTGAAAATCTCCTCACTGTTCAGAGTCCTCACTCACCACTGAAAGTGAAGTGGACTAATACATCTTGGCCCATGTGGCATGATGGCGGCGCGTGATTGAATCATCTGCTAAATACAAGGTGAAATAGTTATTTGCTGTAGGGGAAGTACCACTAAAAATGACTTTATATTTCGTTGAAATCATCATAACATTCAATAGCATGCACTGTCCCTGCCTTGGTTCTACAGTAGATGATATGGAATATTCCACACCCAACAGTACTTCATCAGTAGCTAAGTGAACATGTGGAGGCTCAAGGTGATGAGCAGATTGAAGGTAATGACTACTGAATGCTATGTTGGCCTGTGGTATTTATGAGAGGCTTTACTAATAATTATTTTTTCAAAATACTATGGTAAAATTCATTCAAATTGGATGAAGACATGTTCAAATTGGATGCAAATTTGTTAATATGGATGATAATTTGTCCAAATGGATGAATGTTGCCACGCCATTCACCCACCCACAGTATATGGTGATTTCGGTGTAGTCAGAGTCCCTCCGTTTTGCAAAGTTCTCCTGGAGATGCTCACCTCGCCACATGAGCGTAAAAATTGAAAATATACGCTGACCAATTGGTCCAATTCGGTCCCAAAAGTGTTGCTTTTAATAGGCGGGGGAGAGGGGAAGGGCCATGTTTCGCGCCCGTCTTTCCTGAACACTGTAGGTGCCCCATCATCAAGGATGGTCTCCCGGTGCCCACAGAAGTGCTAAATCACTACCCTCCACATCGTCGTCTTGCTGGAAGATAGTATGAATTCTTTATTCGGGCGGGGAATGCTCCTGCCGGTTCCTGTTTTGGCACTTGTAGGAATCTTCCGTGTTCAAACTCCCTTGTTCAAACCTTCGAATCAGCTGCCTGTCTGAGGTGGTTGGTTCCGCACGCCAGTCGTTCGCTGCATTGACGTCGTCGGATCATATCATTTTTTCGTCCCTTTTCGTTTCTGCAAGCTTGGTTGATCAATGGCGTTGCAATCACAAGCGAAGGATTCGTGATCAGCATGGCTGAAGCAGACGAAGCTATACGAGTGAGAGAGGACGGTTTATTTCCCTTGAGCCTCGACAGTCGTTGTGAGACAGTTTTGGGAAGATTTTGACGCCTCGTTGCATTCAAATCCTCCATTGGCACTTTAGTTCGAAGGTCATGGATGGAGAGATTTCTAGTTCGCATGGGTCAACCACCGGATTCAGGCCAAGAATCACCCGGCTGGCCAGGAGGGTGTTCGAACAGTTTGTATCGAATACTTGCAGGTCACTAGTAACGCTGCGGAGTTTGTGAGGTGGGCGTGCAACTTCCCTGTGGAGGTACGTCTCTTTCCTCCTTTCTGGGTCCTCTTTTATCTTGAACGAGAATCGGTATTTTTCAACGATTGTATTGTGGATTGGATCGTGTAGAACTTTACTTGCATGCGAGAGACCTGTTAACCACCGCCAGCAGTCAATGAGCTTTTGTAAGTATTCGCTTTTGTTAGCCTTCATGTGCATTCTCTCATTCAGAAGATGTTGTCAATCACTTCTGCATCCGCGTTTTCAGAAAGGAAGAAGAAGTCGTCGAATTTTGAGCATTTTCTGAAGATTGTCATTGTACTAGATAGAGTATTCCATGGGCTCGTGTAGTGGGCGCATGCTATCTCCGAGTTGTGAAGGGACGAAGTGGTAGCATGCACTCACTACGTGACGTGGCGAGTCCATGGAGTACTCTATCTAGCTTAACCTACGACACATGCCACCCATTAGCAGAGTCTTATTTTGAGAAGTACATTATGAAGGTTTGAGAATAAAAAAAGATGAGGAAGAGTTCTCTACAAAGATTTGGAATACACTACAGAAATTGTGTTCACAAGAAAATACATTACGGGTTGTAATTGTACTGCCTAGAGCCAATCTTGGAGTAGGCTATTAGCTCCCAGAAATCTCTATGTCATTGCCTCTGTCTTCATCACTGTGCAGGTCATTCAAGTCATTCTTCAAAGGTCAGAATCACTCGACTTTTGAAGTGTGTTTTGAGCGATGGACGTAGATGAAGAATCCTCCTCCGCTGGAGCTATGGAGGATCCGATGCCAAGTACTTCATCACAACCGTTCGATGATCATTCGGACATAGCGGCCTCGCTGTTCGCCCTGACGCCCCATCCCAACAACTACATGGTGAAGTTTCTATCCGATGCGAATGGTGAGCACTCGCCCCTACTCGGAGAGTATTTCGGAGTGGCCCTGGCATTTGCAGCACTCGGTGCGTTGATCCGGGAAACCAAAGTCACAGTACCTGAGGCGCATCTGAGCCCCAAGCTGCAAAGACTGGGCCTGCAAGTCATGTTGAAGAGTGCCATGGACCGGTTGCAAGCTCTGGCTGGCACTGCACAAGATCTAGAGCAGAAGGTGAAAGCAACCCAGAATGACGCTGAAGCGTGGGAAGCTGAGAGACGAACCCTTTTACAGAAGCTCTCTGTTGCTGAAGCACAAATCGTAAGCGCGGAGAGATCCCGGATGGAGGATGCCAAGGCTAATGAACGAGTGGCCGGGGTGTTCTCCTCGTATGAGCAGACCTGGCGAAACGAGAAGAAGAAGCTGAAGCGCGAGGTGGAGCTTCTTCGAGATGAGATTGTGGGATTGCGTGGTAACCGGAATTCACAAGAATGTGAGGATTGTAAAGCAAAAGCAAAGGAACTTGAGAAGCTGGAAGGCCAGCTTTGTGAGAAGGAATTTCTCATGGCTTCGGCGATGGAGGAAGCACAGGTATGGAATACAATTTGTTACATTTACTTGATCATAATGTCAAAAACCACATAATTGTCATAACAAAAGGCCACATTCTCATGACCAAAGATCACAGTGCCACAACCAATGACCATAATGTCATAGAATTAATGATAAGCCAATGGCAACGTGGTCTTTGGTTTTAACAATGTGGTTTTTGGCTTTGACAATGTGATTTTTGGCTTCGGCAATGTGATCTTTGACTTTGCAATATAGTTCTTGGTATAGGCAACGAGGTCTTTGGCTTTGGCAAAATGGATAAGTACTTGCATTTGGCAAACTGGATTTTGTCAGGGTGCTTGGCTAGGGCAACATAAACTTCGGCTATGGAAATGTGGTATTTGCACTGTAAGACATTCTGTTATTGGCATTATGATCTAATAAATGTAATAACAAATTGTAATGCATACACAGGCCGATCAGCATGAGCGGACCCAGTTGGCTGCAAAGCTGGAGAACCAGGTGGCGAAAAATGGTGAGCTCCAGGAAGCGCTCGCCGATGTCAGAAGGAAGTACCACGAGACGGAGAACAAGATGGAATCCATATCTGTAGCGAAGATGAACCAGAATGCTATAATTGAGGAGCTTTTGGACAACCTAAAGACCCTCCAGAAGGACGTGAATGAGAAAGAGGAGGTGATTTCTGTGCTAATGAAGAGGTCCAGCAAAGAGGAGGAGCTTTTACAGCAACTTGCGCAGGCAAAATCCAAACGGAAAGCTGCAGAGACTGAGAAGGATCGGTGGAAGAGGCTGGCGGAGGAGCGTGCACGCAATATGGTCCCTGCAGGAAGAGATCCACGCTCAAGGCGAAGCTTGGGCAGCAAAGTGGAATTAGACAAGCTGTCTGAAATTCAGAGATGTCATAATGAGGAGGTTCACGGCCTCCGGTCTATGTACATGGCCAAGCTAGAGTCGCTCCAAAGGGAACTGAAGGATTATGAAGAGAAGGTGACTTTGCTGGAAGCAAGAATCTTGGTTCATAGTGCGCAGAATTCGCAGAAGCGAAAACCGAAGCACGAAGATCGAAGCGCATCAGGGAAGAAAGCACGAGAATCTGTGAACTGTCATGACCTGGTGACGCTTCTCGAGTCCGTTGTGCCTGAAGTGGACGTGATGCAGCTTGACGGCTTCGGTTCGGAAATCCAAGGTGAGAACACAACAAAAATCGGTGCCGCAAAGTGCATTGATCATTGAAGCCTTTTACATGCTTTTATCGATAGGGCAAGGAAAAGGTAGCATTAGCTACTGAATGTTATGTTTACTAATTTTCCCGTATGTGTGTGTCCCTTTCAGAGGTTCCTATGACCCCTGTGGCGCTGAAGGATTGGCTCAAGGAGTGGCTGGAGGTCGTCAAGGCTCACCATGGGCAAGTCCTGGAGAAGCGGCACGGCCGCGAGGTGGACGCGTTTGAAAGACAGATGCGAATGAAAGACGAGAGGCTGGAGAGCTTCCGTCGGCAGTTGCTGAGCATGGAGTCCGAATTCAGCAAAATGAAATCGGACATTGAGGAGCTGAAAAGCAAGCTGGCCATGGCCGTGGAGGACAAGAGTCGAGCAGAGAGAGCAATCGAAGTGAAGGACAAGGAGCTCCGTGCCTTGTTGAAAACGATGTTGCAGCAGAACGAAGAAGCTCTTGCTGATGCCATGGATCTGGACCAGCTCAGCCATCGTGATGCGCAACAGAGAGTTTTGATTATCCTGCAGAAAGAGCTGAATGATGCCAAGTACGTCTCACTAATCGAAAGAATTTTCTTTGAGCAATAAGAGATCATGATGTTGACAATCCTGGAATAATCGTATTGAAAACTCTCTGCGTTTATTTGCAGGAGAAAACAAGAGGAGGTTGAAGCTGAGCACCGGAAGAACCTGTTAAAAATTGCAGAGGATACCGAAGAGGAGCTCAAGCTGAAGGACCAGATGTTGGCTGTTGTGGAAGCCAAATTATGCCAAGTGCGAATTCAAATTGATAACGAGAAACGCTCCACCCCGACTAGAACCCCTGAGGCTTCTCTCCCAGCGGTAAACAAATATGAAAAGTCTATAGAAATTTGAATTCGGAAATGAATCTTTGAGCCTCAATCCTCACTTCCGTCACTGGAAGGAAACTAGTCGCTTCTCATTGCTATTTTGAGCCATTCTTGAGTTAGTGAGTACTTTAGGTCACATAGGACAGAGTTGGTGAGTGCTTTTGATCACATGCGATAAGCGACGCGTTTACTTATAGTGCGTTTTCACTCAGTCGTTGCAGGTTCCTGACAAACTATACACGATTGCCGTCGTCGGAGCTCAAGAAGTGGACATCAAGAACGCAATAAGCACCGCCTGCAAAGAGGTAGAGAAACTGGCTGATAAGATCGCGGAGGTTCGAAAACAAATGGCGGAATCAGATGAAAATTACGACAGTGGTCTGGAGGAACTCATGGACCAAGCCACAGCGGTTTCGAACTCCGGCAAAAAGCTCTCTATGCTGCGGAACGCTATCTCCATAGAGGAGCTGAACGACACCAAGATCACTCTATTCAAGGAATTCCAAACAACCACGGTAGCTCTCAACTCACCTATGGATCAAGAGACCCTAGAGCAACCGCGTGTTCATACCGAAGAGCCATCCACCTCAGGTCTGCCATAACACCGTCTCTTCATAATAAGATAGAAACTTCATAAGAAACCATAATTGTTATAGAAATTCTTTAGGATTAATGTAGCTTCAAAAAATGAAAAGACTTGTATTCTGATATCGTTTCTCCATTTTAGGTACAAACTCCGGGGCGCCCGAGGTATCCGAGGAGGGCATGACATCCGTGGACGTCGGCGAGCCAGAAGTGAATTCGAAGCGGCAACAGGACGTCGATGTCGGATTTTTCCCAATGGAAACAACAGACTCGGAGTTAGAGGAGATAGTAGAAGAGGGCGAGCTGATGAGGACAAGAAGCGAAAGGAAAAGGGAAAGGAGGAAGACGCTCAAGGAGTATTTCCTGGACTCGCCCCCGGAGACGATGACGATGGCAGGGGAGAATACTACTTCCGCCACGGAACTACTCCAGGTACTAATCAATCATGCATCCTAAGCTCTATCCGCCATGCTGATGAGTCGTTTCGGGCAGAAACTCTGTTCACTACTGAATGTTATGCGGTGCTTGATGCAGGCTCCCAAAAAAGATCCACCAGTCTTGAGCTTCTCCAGTCCAGGCGTCCTCCAGACTGCTGAGAAGAACACGCTCGTTGCAACAACAAGCGCGTCATCGGAGCAGGCAAATGTAGCTCCGAAGTCGCCGAAGAACAACCCTAAGTCGCCGCCCCTGTTTGCGACTCCCCTCTTTGACAGGGTAAAGAGCAGAAGGTGAGAGCATTCATCCTTCAAACTGTCAAATCGCATTGTCCGAATTGCGTTGAGTAGCTGATGTCGACTCGGAGTCGTAAACTGGTTGTGAAGAAGTGGCGTTTTGACAACCAGGGCTTTTTTTTTGGTTTTTGAGATAATGCCCACATAGCTACAATATCTTTAAACATCAGTGTTGTTGTGGCAACTTTGAGATTTTTTTGGGTTAAATTAGCTGGCTACATTGGTTAGATTCGTGTCATACTATGGCAATCTAAAATTTCCAAAGAGAGCATTTGGATGACAACAATTGTATTAGTAAGAAGCAAGTAAGCAATACATGAACGAAATTGGTTAATAGTTGAAGTTCTAATACAAAAATCACTAGACATTGGGCTAGATAAGCAACGTTGAATGATTTTGGTCTTCTCCTCGAATGCTCGTTGAACTGGTATTCAAAGTTCAACAACATCCTCAATATGTTCCATTAATCTAGCGACAAACACAAAATGCATCAAAGAAATGTCAAGACATATGTAGACATTTATAGAGATGCAAAAAGTTATCCGGCTCCATTGAAAATCTGACTACGATCATTGATTTTTATACCCAAATTTTGCAAGGAACTGTCACCAAGGAGAAAATTCTGATACAATTTAGCTTTTGATAGCCTAAAAAATAGGACTGGGTATGGAATTGGCTCTCAATTATCTGATGCTCTGAGTAACAAAAATGATGTGTATAAGCGTCTGACATGGTGTTATGACCACTGGTGTTGCAGGAGGGAGTTCAATAAAACAAGAGAGGATATTCAAGTGCTAGGTCTGGCATTGGAGGTGCGGAAGATTGAAGAGCAGCTGTTTCAAATCGACAGGAGGTCCGCAAGCCAGGGGGACGTGATGGTGACTCTGAAAGCGGGGTCGTCCATCCCCAAAATCTCTCCCGGCAGACTCAACAAGCGATACACTGCACTCACTGGAAAAGTTGGCCACTTCGCGAAACAAATGGTACACTACATCTCCAGTCCTGTTCCTATTTCAACAAAATAACAACAAAACTACACTCAACCTCTCTTTAATGTCACAGCCTCGATGTATGTTATTATCATTAACAATCAATAGCGTCACATGCAAAAGTGACGAGTAAAGAACCTTGCCATGGATTTGTGATGAGTGAGGATGCATGGGTTGGGCAGGGCTTGACATCAGCGGAGAAACACAGTGAGATGGTGACCGACAACCCTCTGTTCAACAAGAAGATGACGCCATCGGAGATTTTGAGCTTGCAGCAGCGTGCGGATGCGGTGGCGCAGAGCCTGACCACCATCGAAGCACAAGCAGCGGAGTATCCGGCTCCGGTGGACACCTCTGGCAACGGCCAGCAGCAGACAGGCTACTCCAAGGAGCGCCTCATTGACACCGTGAAGACGCATCTCTCCCAAGTGCAGCGCAGCTTGAGCGCCCGAATGGCGCCTCTCACACCCTCGCTCACACCCCGCCAGCAATCCTTCGTGCACAGTTCTTCACCCCTCGGAAAGGAGAGAATGTGACTTCCTTCACTATTTGTTTCTCTCCACATCGACGACGCTCAACAAACCAATTCAGTGGATTTGAGGTAGAGCTTACTCCAATCCTCTCTATGAAGTTTTATGAAGTTTATTGGACATATTAGAGATATATCCTTTAATTCCAACTTTAGTTTCCATGTTGTGTTTTTCCCTAGTTTTCATGTAAGTGTATTTAATCATCAATGGAGTACATTGCGACTAATTGAACTCAACGAAATCAAAACTTTAATCAATCCAAACATTGAATGTGTAGAATAAAAGATGTGGAGGTTGGAAGTTGATAATGAGTTCATGCAATTTTGAAAGTTGCATGAGAAACAAAGTGAATATATATCTCATTAGACTAGTTGCAACTTGCGACCTTGCAAATCCAAATGTACATTCTATTTCAAAACCCTCCCAAGGTATTAGAGTCTTTACTAATCCATCTTGAGACACATATTGATCAGACACCCTTGAAGCACCAAATGTTTTAATTGCCATTGGGTGTCTCCAAAAATTCTTTAATTTCCATTGGGTTACTTTTGAAAATTATTGTTGGTTTTAGAGAATATGGACGTTCTTTTTAGTGCTAAATGTAGGTGTCACGTTAAGGATGTTGTCTCTTTTAGATCTAGTTAGTTACCTTACTAGCAGTGTATTTCATGCTGTTTCTGAGCAAGGTGTTCCTTTTGTTTGTGACAGGGTAAAGGATGTTGGTGTACAGTACTGAGGTAGAGACTGTGAGGTCGAATTTCATTTGCTGTGAAGGCATCAAGTGATTGTGGTTATGGGGTGATAATGCACCTGCCTGGGATCACGAATTGCTACACTAGTTATGGGGATTTCGAGCATCAACAAGATTCAAGACAATAAGGACGTTGGCTGCAATTCAATTCAATTTTTATCGACAATTCAATTAATTTCTTCGATTCAATTTATTTTGAAAATTCAAACATTATGATTTTTTAGCCTCTCCAATTATAGTAAGGAGACGGAGACTTGTGGCATTCTGTCTTTCGTCTCAAGTGTTCAACATCTCCTTACAAATCGTGAAGACGGCGACACAGCGTAGCTTGAGACAGTGGAATCCTTGAACTAATTTTTCATGTACATAGCATATTCTTGGCCAATAAGCCCAACAAGATATTACAGATGTTTAGGAGTTAGTTTCTTCCAGTGTCAACTGTGTTGACATCTCTGATTCTTGCGAACTCTTCATTGTAAGTGTAAACTATCACTCATTGGTTATTAGGAGAACGATTTTTCGTGGCACCCCTAACAGTGTACCGGTATTCCTTGTCCGCTGCCAGTTTCACACTTGCTATGATTCTTACGGAGGACACAAAAAATTCGTAATCTGCCGAGTTGAATTGCTGCACTGAAACTACTGGAGCTTTACATGAATTTGTACCCACCACTTGTGAATTCTCTTTCTGAGCATTTTCCTGATCCCGGCAGGAGGTGAGTATGTTCCAATTCTATAGCCCCGCATCTTGCAATAATCTGCAACATCAGCGAGGTTCAAACTAGGGTTCATTCATAAGCAGCAGTACATGTGTGGAGTGCATCATGTATTGAACAGTTAATGCTAAAGAAGAGACAATAAACGCTAATTCAACAAATGAAATGGCCATGGCTGCAGTGGTAGCATGTGGCTCTCCCTTTTTACAGAGTCTTCTGACAAGGTGCTCCATCGGTCCTAAAGGAGGCGCAGCGCAGGTGCAAAAAGGTAATTAACCAGTTGGAAGTTCCTTCGGATTACCAACAATCTCAGCGTTCACCTCCAGAACTTGCATGTCGAGTACAGAGATAATCCTGAAATGCAGAGACCGAGGACTTCAGTGGATGCAAACCAAACCTATTTTCCATCACATCGACAAGTCCAGGACACGCATTGGACACGCAAAACACACTATTCCTCAGAACATGGACTTGACTAACAGAAAATTAATGAGGCTCTGCTCGTTTACTTTGGCTGTGTGCTGGGAAAAATCTGATGTAACAGCCAAACTAACCCACTCATGTCGCGAATTTTCTGTTCATTGCAAAATTCGCACAACTCTGAAATAGGTTCTTACCTCCTGTTCTCAACAATTTCGAACTTGTACTCGTATAGAAATACAATGGAGCCATTGACAGCCAGATTGTTCCTTATTTTGTCGTTGAGCCCAGCCGCCAACACTGCGTGTTGTAGATGCACACCATCGGAGAGAATGATTTTGTACTCCTCCGTCGGGGTATCTGTGGAACTTATGTCCACAATCTGCACGAGCCGGAGAAGAAGGAATGAAGCTTCCAAGGAGACAACCCTATCATTGCTAGCAGTGAAATATTATATTGATGTACATTGTCGGTAGGGACGAAGGCAATCGGCAAACTAAACCGTGAAATGAAATAGCTACTTATTCCAATCTCATTTCTTCCCACTGGTGCGATTTTTGAAAGGAGTCTGAGCCATTGCGACAAACTAGGGTAGGGAATAGACCTGAAGAACGATCGCGGGAAGCTGCTCAGCGTTGCAGTTGGTATTGATCTCCGCTATGGCGTCAGTCGAAATTGTCTCCGTTATGTGTAAGAAGCCGCAGGGCTCGTCGGGGTCCACCCACTCCTGCTCCTCGGGGTCCAGCCATTCCCAAGTGTCCTCATCCCAGTCCTCCTCCTTCCATTCTTCCCAGCTAATGCAGCTTGGATTCCCAACAAGCCTAAAATCGGCCACTATAACCTCCAAATTGAGGATCCTGATAATTCTGCAAAGCAAAACAAGAAGTGACCGTATGATTTTGTACTAATAGACAGACGTTCTGACAATGGTGTAGGTATAAGTCGTCAGTTTAGGGTTTTAAAGGCATAGAGAACAGAGGCAAAACATTCGATCATGAGATCGAATATTTTGCAAGCATGCTCTACAAGTTGATGGCCCGTACCTATCTTTCGCTCGAGTAAACGGATTTCCTATGTGTCAGAAAATTCCATTTTAGGAGCGGCTAAGCAGAGAAGAAGACATAATAAGTAAAACTCAGACACATAACATTTAAGAACTGCAAATTAGTTCCACTACATGTGTTTGAAATAAAACAAATCGAGTAGCCAAAAATCTTTGCCTGCCGATTTGAAGAGCATACAGCAGGAGAGTCAATGGAACTCTCAAGCAAGACCAATGATTCCGATCCTAAACTCAATCGTTCTAGACCTATACAACTGTTACAGTATGTCGACCGGTGGATGGATTGATTTTACCTCTTCAACTCATGGGAGACACTAGCGTGCAAATCGTACTTCAAAATGCGCACAATCGAGCCCTTCGTGATCAAATCACACTTGGCTGCTTCGATCAGCTCAGGCGCTAACACTGCTTCCTGGAGATACAGTGACTCCAAAAACTGAGTCTATGCATCAAACAAGGATTTTAGTGGGCCTTTCACAAAAAGATAATGATATATTTAGGAAATGTAAAATGTAACTATAAAAGAACTATAAGTTAACTGTCAGATGATGTCATGGTGACGTCATCAACTTCACTAGGGTTTCAGTGAGAAGAAGAGAGACGTTGACGTCGCATAGACTCAGTTTTTGAGTTGCCGCTTGCTACCTTTTGTGAGAGCTCTCATTTTCTTGTTTCTTCATTGTTTTGAGTCAATTTTTTTTGTGGGTTTTGTGTGTTTGTCTTGAATACTTCTTGTGGCTTTGTGGAAGTTGTATAGAAAGATGAGACCTATTTCACGAGAGAAAGAGCAAAATATTGTAGCATTGATAGAGAAGGGGAGGAGCAGTAGAGAGATTGCAAAGAGCGTGGGTTTGGCACAATCTACAGTTAATAGAGTGAGAAAGAGGCTTTCTACAAGTGTAGCATTGTCTAAAGGAGGTCGTCCAAAGGTCCTAACCGAGTGGGAGAAGCGTTATGCTTCATGGCTAGTTACTATTGGCGGTTTAGAAACTGCAACAGAGGCATCAAAAGTGCTTTGAAGAGAGACGGGTGTAAAGATGTGCGATAATACCTTGAGGAATGCATTGAGAGAACAAGGATTGTCTTCTTTTACAAAAGTTAAGAAGCCTGCTTTGAGTCAGAAGAACATCAAAGACAAATTTCGCTTTGCTCAAATGCACAAACATTGGACTGTGAGTGATTGGAAGCGGGTGGTGTTTAGTGATGAAACTAAAATATGTCGTTTCAATTCAGATGGGAGGAGTTGGTGTTGGGTAGAGGACAAAGAAAACATCCCTATGCGTGCTGTGAACCAAACTGTGAAGCATAGTGGAGGCTCTATAATGCTTTAGCGTTGTTTGACTTGTAAAAGATTGGGGTCATTGCAGAATATACAAGGGCGCTTGAATGCTAGAAGCTACATTGCAATTTTAGAGCAAGATTTGTGTGGTACATTGCTTGCATTTGGGTTCAATCTTGAAGAAATCATTTTTCAACAAGACAATACTGCTGTGCATACAGCCAAGATTGTTCGAGAATGGCTTGGGAAGCAACCATTTTGTGTTTTAGAGTGGCCTGCACAATCCCCTGACTTAAATCCTATTGAGCACATATGGGCTTTACTAAAACGGCGATTGAACTCATACTCTAGTCCTCCCAGTGGTATTCTTCAATTATGGGTTCGAGTGCAAGAAGTTTGCAACTCTATTAATCTAGAGGAGTGTAGAGGATTGTATGCTAGCATGCCTGATCGAATTGCAGCTGTTTTAGCTGCAAAAGGATGATGGACAAATTTTTGAGTGTCTTCTACACTCTAGTGCAAAAACCGAGTCTATGTACACACTTTTCTTCAACATCTATATCTACTTTGTTGTAATTGAAATCATGGTTTTATCATTACAATGGTGTGTAGAACTTTATACTCTACAATTTTTGTTTTCATGGCTTTTCATTTCGATCACTCTTGTTTCCTACATTGTCATTTGAAGTTTCAAGTTCCTTGCATAGACTCGGTTTTTGGAGTCACTGTAGTAGATGAAAGATGAACAGAGATTTAGTGAATGATTTTGGTTTCGTGGATGATTTCGTGGATGAACAGAACATGGATTGGTGAATGTTAGCCAGCGGCCTCGGCCCCCGCTGTTTTCTGCCACCCGCCCACTGCCGCTGTTTGAATTCGTGCATGGCGCCATGGATCCGTCACTTTGCACTGTAGCTGAGGCACTCTCTCTCCTGCTCCGATCTCTGCATGCTGCACACTCACAGGCTGCGGGTTTGCATTCCTCAAGGGCGAAGGGAGGAGGTTTTTGCGGTTGCAATGGGCTTGGAAATTAGTGAACTGATGAGGGATTCGAAGAGCGATTATGCCCTTGAAGAACGATTCACGTCATTGGAGTCCATTGTGACTCCTGTTCTCAAGCCGGATGATCAGGCGGTGCTCCAGGTCTGTGATCGTCTAATCTCCTATATATTGCCATTGCCAGCTATCAATTCAGGGCTTGAAGATTTTTTTGCAGTTTTCAAGTATTAACATCTCGTTAGAGCTGGCTAATGGCCGGCCTAACGAGCTCCTCTTATAAATTTTGTTTGCATCAAGAAGAATTATTAATTTCACAAGTTTCAATTATGTGCAGATTTTTGATATCTACGAAGTACAGAACGCGCTCACCGATACGAAGCAGGTCCGGTTGATGCTTTCAGATAGTATGTACAGTGACTCCAAAAACCGAGTCTATGCAAGGAACTTGAAACTTCAAATGACAATGTAGGAAACAAGAGTGATCGAAATGAAAAGCCATGAAAACAAAAATTGTAGAGTATAAAGTTCTACACACCATTGTAATGATAAAACCATGATTTCAATTACAACAAAGTAGATATAGATGTTGAAGAAAAGTGTGTACATAGACTCGGTTTTTGCACTAGAGTGTAGAAGACACTCAAAAATTTGTCCATCATCCTTTTGCAGCTAAAACAGCTGCAATTCGATCAGGCATGCTAGCATACAATCCTCTACACTCCTCTAGATTAATAGAGTTGCAAACTTCTTGCACTCGAACCCATAATTGAAGAATACCACTGGGAGGACTAGAGTATGAGTTCAATCGCCGTTTTAGTAAAGCCCATATGTGCTCAATAGGATTTAAGTCAGGGGATTGTGCAGGCCACTCTAAAACACAAAATGGTTGCTTCCCAAGCCATTCTCGAACAATCTTGGTTGTATGCACAGCAGTATTGTCTTGTTGAAAAATGATTTCTTCAAGATTGAACCCAAATGCAAGCAATGTACCACACAAATCTTGCTCTAAAATTGCAATGTAGCTTCTAGCATTCAAGCGCCCTTGTATATTCTGCAATGACCCCAATCTTTTACAAGTCAAACAACGCTAAAGCATTATAGAGCCTCCACTATGCTTCACAGTTTGGTTCACAGCACGCATAGGGATGTTTTCTTTGTCCTCTACCCAACACCAACTCCTCCCATCTGAATTGAAACGACATATTTTAGTTTCATCACTAAACACCACCCGCTTCCAATCACTCACAGTCCAATGTTTGTGCATTTGAGCAAAGCGAAATTTGTCTTTGATGTTCTTCTGACTCAAAGCAGGCTTCTTAACTTTTGTAAAAGAAGACAATCCTTGTTCTCTCAATGCATTCCTCAAGGTATTATCGCACATCTTTACACCCGTCTCTCTTCAAAGCACTTTTGATGCCTCTGTTGCAGTTTCTAAACCGCCAATAGTAACTAGCCATGAAGCATAACGCTTCTCCCACTCGGTTAGGACCTTTGGACGACCTCCTTTAGACAATGCTACACTTGTAGAAAGCCTCTTTCTCACTCTATTAACTGTAGATTGTGCCAAACCCACGCTCTTTGCAATCTCTCTACTGCTCCTCCCCTTCTCTATCAATGCTACAATATTTTGCTCTTTCTCTCGTGAAATAGGTCTCATCTTTCTATACAACTTCCACAAAGCCACAAGAAGTATTCAAGACAAACACACAAAACCCACAAAAAAAATTGACTCAAAACAATGAAGAAACAAGAAAATGAGAGCTCTCACAAAAGGTAGCAAGCGGCAACTCAAAAACTGAGTCTATGCGACGTCAACGTCTCTCTTCTTCTCACTGAAACCCTAGTGAAGTTGATGACGTCACCATGACATCATCTGACAGTTAACTTATAGTTCTTTTATAGTTACATTTTACATTTCCTAAATATATCATTATCTTTTTGTGAAAGGCCCACTAAAATCCTTGTTTGATGCATAGACTCAGTTTTTGGAGTCACTGTACACTACACCCTTTAGTACAATTACTGTGGGCTATAGTGGAATTTATATCATGTTTTACATTTTGTTGTAATTTTTTACTTGTAACAAAAACTTTGTACGTATCAAGGACTAGATCACAAATGACTTTATACTAACCCATTATATTTTTTAAAAGTTAAAATTACTTTGTCCCATAGTAATTGCACGGAAATAGTGTACACATTTTATGCCATACCTACCAAGGTTGGGTACTCATGCTTTATTTTAATTATTATTTCTAAAAAATGATTTGATTTAGAATTATTGTATCATTTATCTAATTTTCTTTTCTTTGTTCTAATTTTCTAGTCAAAAGAAATGTTAACTTTTTTTTGCTGCATCAAACGTTGTTTTATTTTTTCATAATTATTCCAAATTTAGTAAACATTAAAGTAATTACACCAAAATACTGAGCAAGGTAGATGACTTAATAGTAAAAAGGAGTATTCAATGGTTTGTAGTTAGAATTTTTTATAAATTCATCACTATGCAACTCATTTTTTTTAACTTGCTGATTTTTTGTAAAATTCCTAAATAATTTACTAACTTAAATTTTAAGAATCTTATAGATAGGGAAATGATTACTTTTGACCATTTAAGCAAACTTCAAGGTTATAAATTATTAGACCTACAAATAGTGAGGATATATGAAATATCTTATTTAACTAATGTTTCTTAATCAAAGTGGCTTACATTAATATAGGTTTTTGAAATAATGTAGATTGTTTTCAATAATATGTAGTCCTGACTATGTAATATAGTATAGGAAGGTAGAAACATCCAATTCTATTATTGTATTCCATAACATTTAGTAGCTAGTGCTCACTTTGCCTTGTCCACGAGGAGAATGTCAAGCATATTCACCATCATCATCATATCTGACCCATCAGTAGCTACCCATCTTTATTAACAGGTGGAAACTTAAGTGACCCGCATGTGTACATTCATTCTTCATTGTGCATCCTTTTTATGCATGAATGAAAAAGCATACCACACATTGACTACTGAATGTTATGTCATTTTTGCACTTTAGACTCACATTGAAACTATCCTATAAAATGCTTTTAATCCATCTCTAAACCTACATGTTATTGATTGAGGTAGTCATGCACACTAGTACTTTATTCGATGGGCATAGAACCATGGATAGGTCGAAGAGACACTTTATTCACGCCGACCTTGAAAGAGGATCAAAGTTCTTATTATTCATTGATTGAGTTTGGACTTTATAAATATTAGTTTTCTAACAAGTTTATGAAATAGTTTAAGTGATTTAGGCATGTAGTTTATCTATAAGTAATCTTATAAGCTAACTAATTATCTTCTTGTCGTTTTATTTTTGTGTTCATAGGGTCTACTTCGACAGAAGGCATTATGGGTAACACGCACCACCCTAGTCCTGGTGACCACGCTAGCAGTACTTCTCCCAACATACCCTTTATTCACGTTGGCCCTTTGAGCCATAGTTCCTTTCTCTCTTTAGGCAAATTGCACTTTGAAAATTCATAACAATTACATGACTTCTTAACGTTTTTTTTTTATTCGGATAAAATCATCATTTACACTAATATTAAAAAAGTGCCCCAAGTATGGGGAATTACTGAAGTATGTTTGACGGTTTTAGGTGTTTCTACCTTAGTCAACAAGTTACTTTCCCTCACAAGATCTGCCTTTCATGGGTCCTTTTCGCACGAAGGTTCCGTTATAAACGCGCGTCCGGATGAAGAGAATTAGGGTTTGGGAGTCAAATCGATCAATTCATGCCGTAGTTTCTGTTGCTGCCGTGTTCTGTGTCGCCTCTAGATTCGATTCCGGTGTCGCTAGATTTTGACAGAGCGTGTAGAAGTTTTTTAAGCTCTCAGCTGGGATGCTTTGCAATTCTCAAAGCGGCTTTTCTAGCTTTGTAATCGCGCCGTTCTTTTTTTCTTTCTGGTGAGAACTTGCACTTGTGCTGGGAATTTCATCCTGGTCGCGTGATAACGGAGGTGAGAGTCTAGTTCTTGAGTCGGCCAGGCAATGAGATAGGTTTGCATTGTTCTAGCTAGCCGACCATTTTGCATTTTACAGAGGCTGTGTGGAGAACAGAGAAAATGGAGGAATGAGCTTCTTCGTGTTTGGAAGACTGACTGTGCACATTAGATTAGGGTAAAAGTGACGAGTGGGCTTATTTTCATTCACGTTTCGCTCGGTAGAATCTGACTTCCGGCTTACATATGTAAGAATCAGTCTGTGTTTGACCTCCTAAATACTCACAGGAGGAGGCTGGAAATCCCGTTGATTTTATTTTTTCAGATGATCATTTCCGATAGCTTATTGATAAATGTGTTGTTGTGGCAGAGTTTATTGTGTTACATCGTCCATACACAGGTTTTTGGTGATAGCAGTAACTGGAACGTTCGAGAATTTAAAAACGTATCCGCGCCGCTTGTTGAATTTGAAGTTGTCAAGCGTGGTGGCCGCAACTTATTAATGCTGGTGAATTTGAGAGCCAGATTACCGATTTTGTACTACTACTCCCAAGAAGGTGAAACTACTCTTAGTTGTGGTGCCACAGGATTCAAGCTCTTCCTGTACAGCTTGTGTCGACAGGCCTTTCGAGTTTCAAGAACCAAAGGATTTGGTGAGAGCTTTTGATAAGGAGAACCTGTCAGCGATGGCGGGGAAGAAAGATGCGCGAACGCGCATTCAGGTAGTAGTGATTGGAGATGTTGGAGTTGGCAAATCTAGTATGATTTTGGCAATCGCAACGGATTCGTTTGCAGAAGGCGTCCCGCGTGTACTCCCACTTACACGTCTGCCTACTGATTTTTATCCCGAAGGCGTGCCCTTGATCATTTACGATTCGTCTTCGAGGTGAAAATCGCATTCTCGCATTGCTGCTTTGATGTCATGCAATAGGTTGAATAGGTGTGGTTTGTTGTAGAGATGGCAGATTGGACAAGAGTTGTGAAGGTAGTGTCGATATGGTCAAGTATATTACGTTGAAGAGGTTTCGCGAGAGCTAGCAGAGATCGAGGATAAATGGGGAGAATGAGATCTATTAAGGTTTATTCTGTGTTCGCACTTCTTGCAACTTAATTCACGTTGGGTTAACTCATGGACAGACCAGAAGACCAGACAAAACTGGAGATGGACCTCAGAAAAGCAGATGTTGTAGTGCTGACGTATGCCTGTCACCAACCAGAAACACTTGCTCGTCTGTCTAGCTATTGGCTACCAGAACTTCGGCGTCTACAAGTGAGTTTCTCTTATCATTTTCAATTCAGGCTAATAATTTATGTTCTTGATGAAGTCCCTCCTCTCCACTCTCCACTCTACTATTCACTCTCCAATTTCTACCCTCCACTATTCATAGGCTAAATTTTCCGAGGATCTGGTTGTTGTACGAGTTTGATGAAAAGTTGGAAGATCTGTCGTTTTTTCAGTCACCTACCTCCATATTCAAGACATCTTGCCTGGATTGAATTGGTAGACTTCGCTGCCATCCCAGTTAATTATCATTGACAAGGGAATCGATCTTGCAGATTAATTTGCCAGTGATTGTGGTCGGATGCAAGCTTGATCTGCGCGAGGATCGGCAACCAAGCTTAGAGGAGATTATGGCACCTTTGATGCAAGAGTTTCGAGAAATCGAAACTTGTATTGAGTGCTCAGCCGCCAAACAAATACAGGTTAGCCGTGAAATATGAATACACATACTAATTGTGATCTTCTTTTTCATTATATTGTGATATAAGCATTGCCGGGCTCAAATAGGTCAACGGGGTTGCTAAAATCTGTAGTACTGAACAGGTAGCCGAAGTGTTCTATTACGCTCAGAAAGCGGTACTTCATCCAACAGCTCCTCTCTTCGACCAAGAAACCCAGACTTTGAGACCACGATGTGTGCGAGCACTCAAGAGAATTTTCATCCTCTGTGATCGTGATATGGATGGAGCCTTGAGTGATGCTGAGCTGAACGACTTCCAGGTAGGTCTACGATATTCACTAATAGCTCTCTCTTCTCTTAGCTGTTTTGAATACACCATATACTGTGGGTTCATGAATATAGTGGGTGAAATATTACCATGGTCCACAATAATTGAAATTTCGACCAAAATTACAGTGGCAAACCCAAATTACTATTACTTCAAACACGTTTATGCCACAACATGTACCTGTGCATAAACATTTCAAAGCTTTCTTGCAACTTAGGACACATTGAATTGTGGTTCAAACTGATGAGAATACACTTCTTTGTCACACTAAATATGTTCAACATCAGGTCTTTTGCTAGTGCACTAACTTCGGTCTTTCCATTTCGGGTTTATCACTCTTTTCTCGTTTGCATGTACAGTTCAGATGTATTGAGTAGTGTGATGTTTATCTCCTAACAATCTATTTTCAGCAGAAACAGTTAGATGAGTCTGACACCTGCTACTTGTTTTTCTGAACATGGTTGGCCAGGTCAAGTGTTTCAATGCGCCCTTACAGCCTTCTGAAATAGTAGGAGTGAAGAAAGTTGTCTCTGAGAAAATATCAGAGGGTGTGAATGAGAATGGGCTGACCTTGACAGGGTTTCTCTTTCTTCATGCTTTATTCATTGAAAGAGGACGACTGGAGACAACATGGACAGTACTTAGAAAATTTGGTTATAGTGACGAAATCGTGCTGCGTGATGATGTACTCTCTCGTCCCTCATTGAAGCGAACTCCTGATCAGGTACGTAGATCTCTTGTCGCTAGTAAATTCTTGCTCATTATTCATTTTGACCTGAATTTTTGAATGAATCTTTTGATCCTAATATCGGTGCCCATCGAACCCATAAGATAAACGGAACTGCCAAATAAATCCTCATTTGGTATGCAATCAAAGAAAGAGTGGGTGAGCACCTGTGAAGAGCTCACGGTCAAATTGATACATATTCCGTTCTGTACGGATTGATCTGGATCTGGAAATCTTGCAGTTTATTTTATTTTTATAATCTGATTTGTTATGAACCGTACATAGCTAGTTTGAAATTGTTCTGTTGTGCACGTGTGCAGAGTGTTGAATTGACAGAAAAAGTAGTAGACTACTTGAAAGGAGTCTTCACGGCATTCGATCATGATGGGGTATAAGAATTACTGACCTCAATTCAATAGTACCGCCTAAATTTTGTGACCAGTAGTTCTATCGTAAACAGCGTCCTTAGTGCATGATGTGATCAGGCATGATACAGTGTACTTCAGTTCGTGTAAGTTATGCATTTTTACAATTACAGGACCCCTTTGAAGTTGGGCTGAGTAGATTTCATTCTTGTTTCCCAGGATGGGGCATTGCGACCAATCGAATTGGAGGAAATCTTTTCAACGGCTCCATCAAAGTAAGTCTGGAACTCTTGATTCGAGTATGTGACGTCAAAAAGATCAGTGACCTGGGGGAACATCCTCAGCGTTCCAAGTTACTCGTTGCCTTGCAGACAATTTGAGCTCTAATCAACTAGTCTTGAGTTTCTCATGCTTTATTGGTGCAGATAGAGTTGGTGACTGTCCACTATCAGGTCAATATCCGTAGGTTTTTAAGAATGTTCTCTGTAATTGACTTTTTCTTTCAGTTGAAAGGATGTTTATGAAAAGTACTCTCTACAAATCGCTGAGTTGACGAGTGGAAACATGGTGTCTGCAGCCCATGGAGCAGTCCAGTTTACAAGGACACTATGGAAACCAATTCTGTAGGAGGTGTTACGTGGAATGGATTTATTTCACAGGTTTGATATTGCACTATCTACACAGTCATTTTCACGCACTAGGGGTTTTGCAACATCGATCTCTGCTGTAAATTACATTTAACGTTGCTATTGTAGCGTGATCAGTTCTACGAGAGCTGCACATTGGTACTTTTGAGAAAAGTGGGACTACTTTTGGTTATAACCAAAGAGCGGTTCAATGTGGTAGCATCATGCTTGTGAAATTGTGCTCAGCTGTTCAAGGTGGTTATGCAATGACAAATCTTAGATCCTTTCAGGCTGTTTTCATGAGTCTTTTGTGATTGTTGCAGTGGAAATTCATGACCTTGCTGGAACCTGAGAAGAGCTCGGATTCTCTGGTTTACATGGGGTATCCTGGGGAAACATCCACCGCCTTTCAAGTTACTCGACGCAGGAAACATGATCGGAAAAGACAACGGTCACAGCGAGGGGTTATCCACTGCTTTGTCTTTGGCCCTAGGAAATCAGGGAAATCAGCTATTTTGGATGCTCTAATTGGCAGGTGTGTAATTTTTAGTTGGTTATTTGGTTGGTTCTTTATTACCATAAGTTGTAAATGCAATGTGACCATTGTTATTGTTTAACACTACTGATGAGAAATAAGTGTTCATTTACCTATGAGGTCTAGGAGGTCATTATCTACATTGTGAAAGCTTGGAAAGTTTGGGCCGACAATCAGAATTGGGGTTCTATGCTGACTTGTATTTTCTATTATTTTCAGGCCTTACAAGGAAGGAAATGAGCAAATCCAAGGTGATCGCTACGCTGTTAACAAAGTTGAACAAGCTGGTGGGGTATGTTCTCCTGGCTTATTGCATGAACATGTCATGATGACATTCCTCCTTTAACATGTCATGTTTCAGGCGATTACGATGTTTCATTTTCCTGGGTTATTGACTGTGTCTACACCTACTGATCCAAAAACACGGAAAATTTGATCTTATCAAGTGCTTGGGTCACTCGTTGTTCAATCAAGCCATCTGGACAATGGAGAGATTATCGCGATTTCCCATTTTTTTAAAGCTTCTGTGCTGTAATTAGCACTTCTGTTCTTGCTTTTGACATTCTTTTCTACTAAGCCAATTTTGAACCTTCGTGAAAGATTTGTACGGAACAATCAATAGATGTAGGTGATATTCTCTGCGTGCATGCACAGAGAGCATCTTCTGTATACATTTGGGATTTAGTACTGCATGGCATAAAGATTCAGAATATTGTTTTAGATGTTTTAATTTGTCAATTCTCATTTTTGGTGAACCCTGTAAACTTGGCTTTTGGAAACATGTCTGTCAAGCATGTTTCCGTGCAGTTTCTTTTCTTCTTTTCGCACTTTCTTGTGTGACTGTACAGATGACCTCTGTTTACAGTTATGCTTTGATGTAACTCCCTACAGGGCGCTAGCAAGACTTTACTCATGAGGGAGATCAACGAAGAATCAGTTTCTTCGCTGTTGGAGAATAAAGAAGCATTGGCTCCTTGTGATGTTGCAGCTTTTGTGTATGACAGGTACCTATCCTACTCCAACATATCTTTTGGCTGAAGGTTATCTTACTGCATATTTATCTAGTATAATTTAGTGGTATACCTGAATCATTTTGAGCTTGTGGTGCATGAATCAGCTCAAGCGAGGAGTCATTTCAGCGAGCTGCGGAAATACTGGAGCAGGTAGCAGCTCATGGAGAATGTTTTGGATACGAAGTTCCTTGCCTACTTATTGCAGCCAAGGACGATGTGGAATCCAGTCCTTGCATAACAAGTTCTGCTCGGGTAATTATGTTCTTTGTTTGTAACCTTTGGATCGCTGAAACGCATTGTTAGCCACTAGTGATATAACCTGAGTTGGTCAAAGGGGAATCTGGATGATTGTTGATATAATCATGATAGTCATTGTTTTTAATGCTCGCCTACTTCGTTTGTAAATGCAAGGGTGAAGAAGATGCTAGTTTACATTTGCGTACCCCCAATTTCTGTGATCTAGTCATTATTACTCACACAATTTTGGTTTGCCAATTGCCAATTTACGTGTATGCAGATATGTACAACAATGGGTTTGGAAGTTCCAATCTCCGTTAGTATGAAGCTAGGAGATATTAATAATCTATTCCGTAGGATTGTTGAGGCTGCTCAGCGTCCCCATTTGAGCATTCCAGAGACTGAGCTTGGGAAGAGTACTAAACAACATCAGAAATTCGTTCAACGATCTCTCGGTATCGCTGTTGGTACGTTCCTCTCCCTTGTTTTCAAACTTAGCATTCATTTTTTCCACTACTGTATAAATTCGGTGCTTTTGCAGAGATTGATGTTTTTAGTTCCTTGATAATTCCTGGTGTATTTGTTTTAAGTAGGTGGATGCCTGTCTCACACACAGATGTGGCTGAAAATATATACTCACAACCATATCAAGGTTTGCGTTTTTGACACGGGTTCTAACTTGGTGTTGACAGTTGGGGCTGCAATTATTGTTGGAGGTATAACATTGTATCGATTGTACAACATGAGAAAACTCCAGTCCAGCAGCTGAGGATCACACGATCTTCCACTTTTTGCCCATCTAAGTTAAGGTGATCAAATGATTTCCCGCCAAATGTGAAATTGAGTGATTTTCAGTTGGCCATTTCATAAAACTCAAAGTCACTTATTTCAAGATGGCCATTGCATCATTACCTCACTGAAGCCTTGGTGGGGTTTCAAATTCATGTGATGATTTAGTTAGTAGCCTGACCATGGCGAACTTTTGTAACGTGTTTCTGTGTCCATTTGTAAAGTGACAAGAATCTTTGCACGGCAATGACATACGACTACCGGTTATCATGTGGCACTCTCTGTACTTTAGTTGAATACAATCTTTTGAGATTCATTTAATTTGATGATTTACTCGGGTACCATGAACTGTTGGCTTGTTGTAATGACATTAGATTCTCTGTTTAATTTCCATGTGTAGAACCAAAGTATTGTTTTAGTGATCAATGCTGCGTTCTTTATTACTACGTGAGGTTCACTGGCATGTGATAGAGATGAAGGCTGGTACCCGATTCCCAGGATGTTAGAATACTTCATTTGTAAAGTTTGCTTGTTGTGGAAAACAATTTCAGGGAGGGGCATCTGATTCATATGATTGGAATGAAATTAACAATACGAATTATTGAATGCAGTTAAAACATTTGAATTTGCAACTGCAGCTCATGGGTTGTGACTATCAATTTCATGCTTCTAACGCAGGCATTTGCATCAAATGACACGCGGGTATTCTGTGCTGTAACTCTCCCCCTGGGGGAGGTCTTGAGCAGAAGGAGCAAATTCTTTTCATTTCACAGGCGACGTAGTTGATGGTAACAATACAGACGTGAAAGCCCTGCTACCAGTACTTGATTGATTATACTAGAAAGATTGGTTAGAAGATGACTATTTAGCTGAAGAAACAGAGGGGAGGCCAGTGTAGGAGAGCTTGACTCCATTGACAAGCATGGTGAGGCCTTCTTCCGGTCCATCCACGGGCTTCTCCAGCTCGAAGTGCCACGAGCAGAAACAACACGGCTTGCTGTCGAAGTTGCCGCCACTCCACTTGTTGATGGGGCCCTGCATACTCACGCTGCTGTGGCCCGTCTCCTTGCCGAAGAAGAAGCTGCCCTTGCCGAACAGCACGAATGTCACCGTGGCGCCCTCGCTGTTGAGCCCCTTCCACGTCCCCACCGCCGCTTTGAACTCCTCAGGCGGCGGTGTCTTGGTGCAATTGCAACCCATTTTCCCGCCTGCACGCCAATGCAAAACCAAGCTTGTCACTCACTACTGAGCAAACTCCATCCTTGTAGGCTTAAGCAAACTAAGCACACACTTTGTCAAACTTTTGAACACATGTCCTACTCCAGGACAAGTTGTGGCAGCTTCAGATTTGGTTCAAAGCAATACAATTACAACCCGTAATGTCATTTCCTATGCACACAATCTTCGTAGTGTATTCCAAATCTTTGTAGAGAACTCCTCATCCTTTTTATTCTCAACTCTTCATAGTATACTCCTCAAAATAAGGCTCTACTAATGTGTGACATGTGTTGTATGCTATGCTACCACCTCGTCGCTTCACGACTCGAAGATAGCATGCACCCACTACATGCTGTAGTAGAGCCCATGGAGTACTCTATCTTGTACTCCCTTTGTCCCAATATAACGAGCACCTCCGAAACACTATGCTAACACTACAAGGAGAAGGTGTTGCTTTTCACTCCCTCTGTGAGTCAAACGGCGCCATTTCGCACTCACCAATTTTTTGGTTGGACTTGGTGAGTGCGATTCGTCACGTAGGACAACGTGTACAATAAAAAAAAGGCAATGAACAGGATCCTCCTGAGTGAGAAACGACGCCTCTCCTTGCAGTGTAAATTTTAGGAGGTGCTCGTTATCCCTTTAGTGCCCAGGTAACCACTAAGTGGTCACTAGATCACTGGAAAATGAAATTCTGGAAAATTTGTGAACCATCTCACTACAGTGTCTGAAGTTCAGATGTGTAACTTTTGATTCTGGAGATGATGCAAAAAGAAAATTTGGAATCCGACTTTCCTAGATATCCAAATACCTATGTACAAAACACCAAAATACTACAAATACCTCAAAATACAGCAAATACTTACAAATACAGCATATGTACTATGTTGTATTTCTAGAGATTGGAAGTTTGTTATCTCGTTTTTCTTTTTGGATTGTGTTCTCTTGTTCATGTCCCATTAGTGTATGTAGTCTGATCTTGATCACTATACTAACTCCATTCTTATTTGAACGTATAAATTTTGTTCTAAACCGTACATGGATAAGTCACTTTCACTTATAAAATTCACAATAATTATGTATGAGTCTATTCTTGACATGAAAGATTGCAATGAAGAGGTGTTGACACAAGTCATTGCTGAACATCTTCACTTTTATTTTTGAAAATTTAACCCAAATTCTATTTAACCTTGAAGTCACACACCCCCCGATATCTCATTTTTGAGTGTGCATTATACGGTTCAAAGATATACTATAATCTTCCAATCCAACGGTCCGATCTTACCAAGATTTAACTGAGACTTGTTTCATTAAGCTATGCTTACATTCGTACGGTTGGATACTATTAATAGTACCCCTAATTTCAACAGAGATAGATTTAAAGAAACATCACCCAGAAAAAGGTGGTTTCTCCAGAACCACCCTGGGCGGTAAAGGGTTATATTGAGACAGAGGGAGTACATATCAAACTATGCAGTTCTCTATCAAGTGCATATCAAACTGAGCGTGCACCTGAGCGCAACACTAAGCAAACTGAACACATCAAACTGAGCACATCAACCATCCAGCAATCCATTGTAAACTCGCCACAAGAAGTCCTGAGCGGAGAGCTTGAAGCCATCCGTTGTAAACTTGTCACAAGACTGTGAATGAAGTGCTTGAATTAGCTGGATCGATTCACTTACCTCGCAAGCGGGATAGCGGATGGAGCGCTGTCAAGCTGTGGGGATGATTTGGATCTGCAGCAGAGGATCTGGCAATGACCGCACTGTAAGTTCGGACTCACTCGTGGAGTTGCGCAAACAGAGAGACTCTAAACTTTAGCGCTCTGTCTTCATTGATCTAAACTAGTGGCATTTCACCACCCTCGACACATTGGGGTTAGGGCTCATTCGTTGGGCTTTCTATTTTCCAATCGCCTGAACGATATTTTGTATGCAACCCCGGAATTCGTTGGTTCAAGCAAAACAATCTCAACTACTGGACTACAACAGGAGACCGAATTCGAAGCATCGATGGGTGAACATAGCTGGCGGTGTGTCGATCTTTGAGTAAAGTTGGAGGACTTGGAGATCGTTATAAGCTTATTCTTTGGCAGCAGCTTCGGAGTTCCTGTGCAGATCGTGTAAGATCAAAGTTGACTTGTGCAAGTTGCAGCCCACCAGCCGCCTCGGGTTCCATTTCGGAGATGAAGCCGAGGAGGAGTTAAGGATGCTGAATTTGTGTGCATATTCCGATGCACTTTATCCCTGGCCCCACTTTATTACCGACTCAAACGAAACCCTCGCAGTAAAGCTCAAAGTTACTAGGCACACAGACACAGGCATCCAGCCTCTCTGGATGTGGATACTCTAGACTACGTGGCGTCATTCCATAGGTTCGCTAAATCTTGTGAACTTCGGTTACAGTGTATCTAGGAACTACAGTGTGCCTGCAGAGAACCGGATCGTCCACCACGAATTCTATCTTCAATCTTCGACCACAATCTCGATGGAGTACTACCGGTAACGTAGTACAGTGATCCTAGACCATCAACTCAGAATCGCCTCTGGTGTAGTAATACTTTCAGATCTCTTCCTCTGATTGTTGTATGCTTTGGAGTCCTCTTGATCAAGGTTCGTGGACGTTGAATGCTGGGTTTTGCTGTGATGATTTGTACATGTTTGGTCAATGAGTGCTGTTGTTGTGTGAGGAATTTTGCTGGGTTGCATGTTGGGAGAAGAGGGAAGGATAATGTAGTCTACCGGGCTTATGTTATGATGATTGGTGTGCAGAATTGTAGCGTTTGGAGCCTGCGCTGTTTCTCTCTCGTGAGGGGGAAGGGACAGAAATGGCGCAAGCAATGAGAGTGACTGCCATGCACGGCGCATTGGTGGCAGGCAGCATTGACACACTCCGTGTCTCGACGCATACTCCGGCGAAAGCTGCACGTCTCCCAGCTCTGTCAGTGGGAGCGTCCTTGAACCGTGACGCCCTTGCCGTTGTGGCGCCTGCTGTCGTCGTGTTGGCCGATGCCGGTGCTGCGAACGCGCTCACGGCTGAAGATGTCACTGGCACTTTCTTGAAGGTGAGAAACATCCTCAGTGAATTTGTTCCCTTTTCAATTGGAGCTTCATATTTCCTCGTGAATGCCCCTTTGGAGCTCTTATGCGTGCCAGCTTTGTATATCTTAGGCTGTAAGGTTTCAAGATCAATCGCCAAGAATTTGATATGAATCTTCTTGATTGTAATACTCCCTCTGTCCGGAAACAATTGCCCTAGTTTTTTCTTTAACTTAACCTTTTTTTTTTGGCCAAAAATAGCCATCTTAGTAATCGAAAAATGATCTATCATTCATTCATAGTAGTATGTAGTTTTCGTGTCACTCTCATTGTTCGCCCCGTTTGAAGTGGACAGGGCTCAAGTAAAATTCAGGTATAAAACATAGGACAAGAACTAGGGGAAAAAAATGCCAAAAACTAGGACAGAAGGAGTATAGGAATGTGAGAAAGTAATCCCCGTTACCTCTCGTTGTCTGTGTTGAAATTCTCCTTCGTGCTTGCGCCCTAAATCGTACACTTCTTTTTGAGAGATTCGTGCGAGAGAACAGTTTTTTATGTTGCTTGTTTGTTTGATCGTGACAAGGACCTTTTGAACAGGTGCAATCTGTGGCCTCTCAAGTGACGCAAACAGCAGGGGGCGCGTTCGGCGTAGCGAAGAACGCCGTTGAGCAAATCTTCACCACCGTGAAACCCGCTGTGGATGTTGCCACTCCATACGTCCAGCAGTCTGCAGACTACGCATACAAAACCGTGGTCCCTATTGCAACTGATCTTGAGAGGCAGGCTGAGAAGGCTCTCCAGAGCAACGGCGTCGACACCAAGAATGTTCTGGATGCCGCCAAGGTATCCGAAACGCATTACGTTTCTTACATTAATTCTGGTGCCCTCTGTTTATATGTTTCCTGTTGTTGGGACTCAAGGATTATATGCAACACTCAGCTAAGTTTTCTTGTGTGACGATTTAGACCTAAGGAAGTGACTCTGACCTAATTAGTCTAACTTTTTATGATTGCTTGCAGACTGCTGCGACTGTTGCAGGTTCGGCAGCGGGACAAGCAGAGAAATACCTTGAAGGTGCTCAGCCAACAATTTCAAGCACTCTTAACAGCATTTTGTCCTCAGATCCTCTCGTTTTAGCTACTGGAGCCGGAGCCTTGTTGGTTCTGTACCTCTTGGCCCCTCCTCTGCTCTCGAGCGTGGCCTACTCGTTTCGGGGATTCAAGGGTAAGCACTTCGAGTCATTATGGACATATTGTTACAGACATTAAAGACATGGCACATTAGACAAGATTTCTGCTAGTGCACGAACACTTTGTTTGTGTCGAGGAAGGATCTAACACAATCTTGAGAGACCTGTGCCGCAAACTTAGGGTTTCCCCATGAGGACACCTTTGTAGTATCAGTTATATTGAGATGGAATGTACAAATTGTTCGGTTTAGTCTTGACATTGATGTGAGTGGAACTTACAGGTGAAATCACAGCACTCCAGGCGCTAGACCTGCTGTCGAAGGAGGACTACACTCTCATTGACGTGAGAAGTGAAAAGGAGAAGGCCAAGTCTGGTCTCCCAAGCTTGCCAAGGAGCGCTAAGAACAAGTTTCTCCCCATCCCGTGAGTACTTTGCTCATCCACTGCTTTATAGGACCAAGGATCCATGGTTTTAAAATGACAAATTCAATTAATTGTATTGTGAAAAATATAGTTCAGATGAGACCGAATTTAATTCTACCAGAATTAGTGAAGGACATTGCATATTATAATCAAAAGGTAATTAAATTTGAACAAATAGAAGTCCACATAGGAACTACTCAAAACTGCTTAAAAAAACATGAGACCCAATTTGGACTTCGTGCACATTCTGATTCTTCTTGACCTTGCTGGAGTCAGAGTGGAGGAGGTGGCAGGGAAGCTGAGGGGACAATTACGGAATGTTCGCAAGGTTGAAGCTGAGATTACAGCCCTCAAAATTGCATCCTTGAAAAGAATCAACAAGGGCTCCAACCTCGTCATCATAGACTCGTGAGTTTTGGCTCCTTCCATCTTGCTCGTAGGAACAGATACAGTACACTGAGTATGGCTATTAGTGTGTGTGACGCTAATTGCGAGGACACACACTAATTTCAATAATTTGGGCTGAAATTTTACTATGTGATGCTAATTGCCATTAATCCATGTCTTTAACCCCTTTTTGTATCATAATTAGTGTGTGTTTTTTAAATACGAAAATTTCAAATAATTTTGTTTAAAGAAATTGATTTTTCTATGTGAGATCATACATAAAAGGAAAATTTCTTCTCACCACACAATATGAAGTCTAAAATTGTTATACAAGCATGTATGTGAGAACTTTTCTAAAATTCAACAAATTCTTTAAGTACTAAAATGGATTTCAAATCCATCTATATAACCTCTATTTTCTAATTATAAGAAGATTACAAATAGTGTCACATGCACTAATTTTCTGTCAAATTTACAAATAGTGTCACACACACTAATAGTTTCTTGTGACACTAATTGCTCACACACTCTAATAGCCATACTCAGAGTAGTTATGATTCCTGTTCTGTGAATGTCTCTTTGACCTGATCATACATATTCCCTTCGGTGTCTTGCACATTCACTGACTGTCGATGATTGTGTATGGTTGACTTGTCAGGAACGGAGACGTTGCCAAGGTCATAGCTAGGTCGCTGTCAGCTCTAGGATTCAACAACACTTGGGTAATCACAGATGGTTTTGATGGCGGACGCGGCTGGATTCAAAGCAGGCTTGGCACAGAATCATCCAACTCCTCCTTTGCTGAAATCCTTTCTCCCTCTCGCATCATTCCTGCAGGTACCACATTTTTACCAGCGGGAAGAGATTGAGTCACTGAATTCGTTGCAATCAATGCGCAGGAACTCATGTTTTTATAGAATATTCTTGAGTAGCAATCGCCGTATGTGAAGGTTAGATTCATTAGCTTTCCTCGATCAGTAGCCTGACTTAGAGATCGACAGTGTCATTCATGTTAACAGAAATATTGGTTGATAGATTGAAGAGTATGAAGGTTTGACCTGAAATTATGTCTGATTTTTCTCCGAGGAAAAGCCTCAGGCTGTAAAATTTCACTGATGATTCATGCCTACCACAACAATCTGGATGTTGAAAATTTGAAATGTTGTGGGTGATGAATGCATGCCGTGCAAGGCCCAAGAGATTTTTCTCTAACTCTGCAAGGAATGATGTGGCGGATGTTGGAACAAACTCAGGCCTCAGACTCCTTCCAGGCTCATCTGATGAGTAAGTCATGTTTTTTAGAGCGTAGATGATCTTCCTTTCTCACCCACTGGCAACCATTTTTGTGGCAAGATTTTGAGGGTTAATTTCTTGCAGATTTTGTATTATTGTTTCTTCTCGGCAAACGAATTGTTTTGAGGGTCATATTTCTGCACTTGTAGTGTCGATCACACAGTACCTGACGTCATGATCATTCTCGACATAAATTAATAGATTTGTGTCAAAAAGAAGTGCCACATGTTATCTTGGGATTTGTTTAGGGTGATGTTGACCTCTCAAAATCTGACATGGAAAATCAATTTCAACACCAATATCTGGTCATCATTTTACAAACCCACATTCCTAATAAAAACACTACACCTTTACCTGGGGGAGGATTTAATGATATCAAATTATACTATGGGTTGAAATATCCCCCGGCCTGAAGGTGAAAATAACTTCACATTTTGGAGAAAAAATTTGAATTATTTTTGGACCCTACTGTACAAATCTCACAGCCTCATGAAGATTCTGAGCCTGTTGAAGGTAATCTCTTCGTAACATTCTTAAGCCCTAGACTTTGTATCCCTAGTAAAGTTTCCAAGATCTTCTCTGATGCTCTTGGATGCTCTTTGTTTTCACATCTTAACCCTTTACCGTCCAGTCATGTTTTGGAGAAACCACAAATTTTTAGTGATTTAGTTTTAAAAGTCTCTCTCTTGAAATTAGGGATATTATTAATAATATTTAACTGTATAAATATAAGCATAGCTTAATCAAATAAGTGTCGGTTAAACCTCGGTAAGATCAGACCGTTGGATTGGAAGATCATAACTTCCAAACACAAGAAGTACCACATAGTGCATGTGTTATATTTGTCTATATTTGTTGTATTTTGAAGTATTTGCAATATTTTGGTGTTTTGTAGATAGGTGTTTTGATAGCTTCACAACTCCAAATCAAAATTTTATTTTTGAAGTGTGTGTGTGAGACAAAGCTCCACATCTAAATTTCAAACATTGATGCTTGGTTTGGAGTAGATCTTACTGTAGGTTGCAATAACATGCCTCTGCAACCACCTTGTGGTTGCGTGGGCTGTAAAGGGTTAAGTTTGTCTTACTTGCTTGACTCTTACTAAATTCCCTCATATAATGGCAAGTATCATCTTTCACTCCATGTTCTAAAGAAAGTTACTGCGTTAGTAAAAAACCAACCAAGCAGTAGGCGGTGCAATACCCTACTGCTTAAAAATGTTATGTTTACAGTTAATGTGGCATATATACAATGATTGAGTTTGTAAATTTTTTTTTTTTTTAGAATTTCCATAGTCCAAAAATTGCATTGAAAAGTGTGCTCAAAGTAGATGAGGGGCCATTGGAATAGGTTTCCCACATCCATGAGTTCAACATTCAAATTTCATAAAAAGAGGGTGTCAAAGTATGAGCTTGTGAAGGGAGACTTTGCAACATGGTGTAAACATGTTGGCATCCTGTAATCCTAACCAAAATACTTCCCTTATACACATCAATTGAATCCATGACGTTTTGCTATAGCCCTTCAAGGAGATATGTGCTTCATTCTCACTCCAAAGCTCTTTGCATAAGTTGGCGCAAATCATAACATTTAGGAGCATGCAATGGCTTTGTGTGGCCCTACAGTAGATGGTGCAGCATAATCAACACCCAACAAGACTTCATCAATAACTAATTGGACAAATGGAATCCGAAGGTGATGAGCAAAGTGCACGAAGGAAAGGCAAAGGGCAGGAAGGCTACTAAATGTTATGATACAACACTTTTATTTTGGACGATTTATTGCTAAATTGCTATAAAAAATATATTATTCAAAAGCAGACTATTGAAATGTACCCCAAAAATAATGCCAAAATCACTGAAAAAGGTGTAATACGAAAATAATATCATTACATTCTGGATAAATGAATCCAGATCATATATGTAAGTTGTTTCATCATTTCTAAATAAATAAATAAATAAATAACAAAATAAAAATCAATGATACCCATAATGCCAATGAGAGAGCATCTTTCCACGTGGCATGCAGGAACCATGCCACGTCTGCTTCCTTTCTTTCTGTACTCCCGGCCTCACCATCTCCATCGCAGCCCATCCAACAAGTGTCGCCATTAGTAGTTCTTGTAGCTTCAATTTGGATCCCCTTTCATGCATCTGGAGCTTGACATTGATTTCTCAGTTTTATTTTTTCCCGAATCGTGATTGAGTTGCACTGATCCAGCTCAGTAGTCTTTGTTTTTCCATCAGTTCGGTACCCGTAGTTTGGCCAATTTGCAAGGAAAATGAAGCTCATGGAGTTACAATAAGGTTCGTTGTTGGCTAAAGAAAAATCATGCCGAAGCCTCATGTGTTGCTCGTGGCGCTTCAGCGTTGGGGAGCTTCAGCAGGCAATCGGACTCTGACGACATGCAGAGCTGTCGTCTTGCCTCGATTCGGAGGACCCGAGGTAAAAGAAATTTCATCTACTTTGTTGATGCGATTTGTAAAACATGTTTTGAAAATGTTGACCATTTTGGGTTTGCGATTCAAGCATGCGAGATTAGGGTTTTAGGGTTTGTGTCTCAGTTCAAAACTCTGTTGCAGAACCCTAAGGTACAGGAGCGATGTGTCTGGAGCTCGAATCAACTGGAACAAAATTGAATGGTTAAAGGAAATTGCGGTTATGTAGATTCTTGAATTGCAACGAGCTTGAAGTCAACTCTAGGTTTTGGAGTACATGGAAACAGTGATTTTTTGTTTCTAATCTTAGCCGAATGGCTACATAAATTTTGGGCTGGCTAATTGATTCAAAGGATTTTTGAAAAAAAAAGAGAGGGAATAATAACCAGATTTCCTACATGGAGTGAAGATGTGTAGCCTCTTTAAACCTAGGTATCAACCAGGTGAGTAGCACCTAGGTAGCACATGCATATTACCCTGATATTACCTATATATTAATATGAAAAGAGCATCCAAGGAGCCTGGATTGCTCTCCAAGCCATGGAAAAGTAGCAAAAATGTTAAACTGTCTCCTGACATTAAAAATCACTGCATGGGAAATGTTTGAGGGGTTTAGTCAATTTAGGACTCATGAGCCTTGCTTTTTATGTTGTCGATGTGCAGGTCCTTCAGGTGCGGGATGACTCGATACTTCCAGAGCTCGGTGCATCTGATGTGTTGGTGCGTACACATGCAGTGGGAGTCAATCCATTGGATATGCGGGTAATTTTGCTTTCTTTACCTCTTTCTCCTGCTTCCAGAGTGTAGATTTCTCAATTACAAAGATTGTCTGTGCTTTGTGGAATATGCTCTATTTTTATTTTCCTGATTACGCACTTCTTTTTATCATCAGAGTATAGTCCCTAAAGGACCAAAGATTTAAAAAGAATTGTGAAAAACGGGGCCACATTTGATATCATCAGAATCAATGAAGAACATTGCATGTCTTGGTAAAAGAAAATTAAAAAATCGGACAAAAGAAAGTCCGCTAAAAACAGCATGGGCCCAATTTAGGCTTCTTGGTTAAATCCACACTCTCTGTGTATTTATTTCCACAGTGTAGACTTTCTTTGGAACCACCCTTTACTAAACCCAAATCCACCACAATTCACGATTGCCAAGGAGCAAGCCAACCAATGGCATACCAAGCTTTGGGAAGAATTAGTTGGTGGTTTAGTGTATTGTCATGAGTGAAAATTAGTAACACCATAGTGTGGATATGGGGAACCTATATTGATTATGGGTTGCGAAGTACTTTTCACTTTGAAAAATTGTATTAATTTGAATATTGGGAATAAAATATGTGCATACCTCATGAACCTTAGGCCCACTTTATACACAGGTTGGGGCTGGATGGAAGGCCGGCCCGATTGAATCCGGCCCAAGTTTGGAGTTCGGGCCATGGCAAACCTTGTCCCGATTTCATCAAACCGGCCCAAAGATTTGGCGCCAAAATCATGCCTCATAGGACGCCACATAGGAAAAATTGCCCCTTCCGGCCCGGCCCTAGTATAAAGCCCTTGGGCTGGATTTGAAAGAATCGAGCGATCCTATTGGTTGAAATTGGTTGAAATTTAAAGAGTTCGGGCCGGCCCTCAATCCGGCCCCAAGTATAAAGTGGGCCTTATTTTCCTACAAGGAAATTTTTTTATTCCAAAGATAGCACTGCCGGAAATAGTCCAAATTTCTTAAGTAAGTGGTTTAAGGACAGTGTACCTTAACTTTGACACTGCTCAGATTTGATGATTATATGTAACTGTTTCTTTTGTTTACAATACACCTGCCTGTGATTGTTTCGTGATTTCATTGATTTTTCAAATGTTGCTGGGACTACGTGACAAGTAGCATTGATTTGGTGACCTTCCTGAATGCAGATGACTTCAAACTGAAATTTTACCCGTGATTGTTGTGCAGATGAGGGAAGGCTACGGACGGTCCTTGTTTGAGCCACTGTTGCCTCTAGTGCTGGGTCGGGATGTAAGTGGTGAAGTTACGGCAGTGGGGAGCAATGTGAGACATTTTCGTGTGGGGGACCCGGTGTTCGGAGCATTACATCCAACTGCAACACGTGGAACCTACAGTGACTACGCAATTCTCGGGGAAGAGCAACTGGCTCCAAAGCCTGCGTCTCTATCTCACTCTGTATGTGAATAACAACAGCCCTGAGCACTAGTTAGTTACTTCAACTTTAAACCCCTAAAGGACCAAGAAACCCAATCAATGCTTTTTTTTTTTAACGGTTTTGAGTAGGTCTTATTTGGACTTCCTCTTGTTCAAATTTCTTTATTTTTTGACCAACACATGCAATGATCTTCACTCGTTCTGGTGATATAAAATTTGGTCCCATATGAATTATAATTTTCACAATATGATCATTTTAAAACTGTGAATCCTAAGGGTTAATAAACGAGCTGGCATAGTTCCGAATTGTTAATGACACCTGCTTTGGATTCTATTTAAGGTATACCGACGTTGTTGTTACAATCCTCTATTGAACATGCAGGAGGCTGCTGCTATTCCATTTGCTTCACTTACTGCCTGGAGAGCTTTGCGGAGCACAGCAAAAATTGACAAGGGGTACGTTTGTATATATATATATTCCCGCTCGATCAAAAAAATTACATGAAATTCCATGATTTGAGTTAGCAGAGAATTGATTGTGAATCTTTGTCGTTGATGTATCGAGAATTGATGTTATTGCAGACAGAAAGTTCTGATTATGGGAGGTGGAGGAGCTGTTGGCCTGGCTGCGATTTATTTGGCTAAAGCTGCAGGGTGCTACGTTTCTTGCACATGTGGCAAGAGGAGTATGGAGAAAGTTAAGGAGGCTGGCGCTGAGGAAGCGGTTGACTACACTTCTGTTGTGAGTCACAACTTTTAATCTCGAGGAGCCTAATTTGTGCAATTGTTAAATTCACTGCAGTTTGATTTCTCAATCTGGTGCATTTTCTAGAGAACTATATACAGAAAGAAAAAGGAGTGCTCATCCGAATTTAAATTATATTTTTGAATGGGATGTACATGGTAGATTTTCTAATTGTGGCCTGCAAACTTGTTTATCCCAGAATCTTAAGGATCAATTTCGAGACCGTTTTGACGTTGTCTTGGACACCATTGGCTTACCAGAGACAGAAGATGCTGGCATCAACCTTCTGCGACGTGGTGGACAGTACATGACTCTGCAGGTACACGTGTCATTCTCGCAGCTCTTATAATTCTAAGATTTACACACAATACACTCACAACTCTTTTATATGATACTTTTGGTAACCAATGTACATGAGTTTAGAACTTAACAATCCATGCGTAAAAATATACGTGTATATGATAACTGTAAATACTCTCTGCAGAGAGACAAACAGTGGAGTGTGATATAATTGGAGAGCGTGATATATAATGACAAGTTCAGAGTACTGTACCATCGATGTTTAGGAGAAATCACATGCCATAGATGTCTTGTATGGGTTTTAATGATTTGCATTTATTTATTACAGGGACAGACAGTAACCTACGCTGATAAGTATGGTCTCCTAGCGGGCGGGGCTGCTGCAGCAGCTGCATTAGTTCAGAAGCAGATGAAGTACGCACAGTCACATGGAGTTGGTTAGTGCATATATCACAACCCCATTCCATTGCATCATTGAGTTCAAGAATGGACATGATCTAATGATGTTGCTTTTTTTGGCTTTGTCCTGAGTTACTTCATTGATTACATGAACATCGTTTTTGTCGATTGTCATATTTAATAGAGTTATAACCCCTCTTAGATTTCAAGATTTTAGTCATCAAAGGTTGGACAGTTTTGAACATGAATTAATAAGAAACTAACACAAATTAAGATTTCACGCACAATGTTTGAATTTTTTTGAGTTGAAGGATATAAATGTAATGTGGAGATTTGGGTTTGTCATGTATAGAGTATTGGTGGCCCATTATGCGAACAGACGCAGAAGGCCTGGAAGAAATATGCAGACTAGCATCAGATGGGCGGCTTAAAATACCAGTAGGGCAGACGTTTCCATTAGAGATGGCAGCAGAAGCGCATCGAGCAAGGGATAGCAAGAGTGCAAGTGGTAAAGTTGTTCTAGAAGTTGATGGGAAGGTCTAGCAGAATTAATGCCTGACTCGTATTTGTAGTACATCTCAAGAGGATTTCAGAGAGCTTAAGCTCATCTTGCAACTCCAAGCGGTTTGTGCAGTATGAACGTTTGAAGATCTGGCATTCTTCATTTGGTGGTGTTTGTCGTTTCTTGGTGATTGTAGACACAAAAGGAAACCTCAAGTCTTGAGTTTGGTATCAAATTTTAGCTCTTGTGATTATCTTTGAAATGAGATTGCATCTAGCTTCTAATTTTTATAGTTGTGCACTCAATGAGTGAATTTCAAAACTTGTGTGAATTGTGGTAGTGTGGTTTTGGGAGACTTTGAAGCTTGTATGCAACAAGGGATGGCCACCTCACTCCCTGCTCCTGATTTAATCCACCACCGATTTCAAAGATGTGTTATAAAATGTTTGATGAATCACAAAAATGGACTTGATATATAAAGAAAAGTTGTAAATCTCAACGTGTACATCCCATTTGTATGGTTGGATTTATCATATCTTTTTATTAATAGTTTTTAATTAATTTTGCAAGGCTTTCTTTTGAAATTCACTTTAAAATCCCAAATTAAAAAAAAATTATTAAAGAAATTTATAACGAATTTGGAATAATATGTACTATGAGATATGGTATAATTTCCATTATTTGATTCTACTTATTTTGGAAAATCATGTTTCAGGTCTCACGTTTTGAACTAAGAATGAAACTTGACATAAACCAATTTTGTCATTTAAAAAGATCTCAATATCTTATTTTGAAGATCCATACTGTACGAACGGTAGTCAACTAGTACAAGAACCAAGGAAATTTTGAACGAATGAAAAATTGTACAGGATGTAATCAAGAGAAGGCTTACAATTTGTTCATCATCCATTATATGGCACCTAGGCGCGTCAAAGGGTTAACCGCTAAACGTCACAACGTCCAATTTCTGAACGACAGATTCAAACTCACCCTACATTCTTATCAAATGCTTGGATGAAAGTCATCCAATTTTTTGGAGATACTTCACCAAGTTGTCCTATCCAATGGTTGGATTTGGTGATACCAGAGTACATTTTTTTTTAAAAATTAAAAATGTAGAAGTATGTCAAGTTGTTGACCAAGCCAAAATTGCATTGACTTTAGTTCAAAAGTGGCCTTGCAAAAATGAGGTCACAGATTTAAGGAACACAAAAATTTCAAAGAATCACCACTTTAAGAGTAACTCATTTCAAATCCATTCCAACAAATTTTACTCAAAAAATATTAAAATTTTGGTTTGTAATCAAATTTAGAAGGAATTTTAAATTTTAAATTTTAAATTTTATAATAAAATATTGGTGATAGTATTGGTGAATCGAACCATATGGATGAAATCTAAAATTCAAAATCTAGAACTTTCATTTGTATATCAATTCCAAAATATTCTTCAAAATAGTACTTTATGATGATTTTTCTAGGGACACCCTATGTTTATGGGTTAAAGGCTTTAATATTCCTTGTCACCTCTAAGTAATTAGTATGTGGGTGTTTTTTAATCCTTAGTGCTTGGACTCAAAATAGAAAGTACACTTTAACCTCAATATCTAAATAGAATATAAACTTTCTAAGTGCACATGTCCATCCAATGGTATAGAGTAGTCCTTTTTTATTTTAGCATTTTTGTGCCAAATTGCACCAATAAAAAATAGTCTAGCTACAAAATGACCAAAACTCAATATTGAATTGCCAAAAATATCTTCAAAATTTAATAAAATATTGCATGAAATTACCATATTTGGATGAAAATAACATTAAAATGTAGATGAAAAGTGTTTTCTATCCAGAATATGGATGAATGTATAAATGTGGTTCTACCATATTATTTTGTATTGCAAGTTTAGTACTCTTTGAAAAATGACAAAAAAAGAGGACTTGTGTACAGCGGGGTTAAGAAGTAATTTGAATTTTTTCTCCAAGCTAGAAACCATGATCTTTGAAAATCTCCTTTGGGCTCAAGAATGCATCTAATTACAAACCGTAAAGTGCATTGGAAAAGTAATAGAGTGGAGTTTTAACCCCTAAGTGTCCTTAGCTTTTTTGGGCTTAAAATCATCATTGCTTTTGATGTGTTGTAGGTCTAAATGTAAGTGAGGTATAGGAATCTCAACTGTACAATTTTGTAATATACATGTTGTAAATCATGTGAATCAAATTTGGAGTCATTTGGTCATATAAATTGCAAGATCATAGTGCTTTAGTGTACAATAAGGATGTTGAAATTTTCCTAGCAGTACAGTTAGAGGTGAAATTTGTTTTCAAAATCACTCAAATGAAAAAACTTTGAACTATGAAGTAATTCAAAATCATCATATAAACACATTGGTACCAAAAAAATCTCATGAATTTTTTTTAATGTGCCCTAAAATGGCCTTGCAATGTCAAAAAGTAGTCCAAAAAGTGACTGATTTGACCCAAAAAGCAAAAAGTGTCCAAACTAGACCTATGTCCAAACTAAAATGACTCCCAAACATTCGGAACAACATGGATTGACATGAAAAATTTACCATAATAACTAGACTTGAAGGGAAATCCAACCCAATAATTTGTATTGAAAACAGACATGGAGTGAAGGAGATACAAGCCCCCGAAGTTGCAGCCATCAAAATGTACAAAAGCTGTCCAAAAAAAAGACCCCTACTTTCAAATGATCACCAAAAATTCAATACATCTTGGATTGATCTGAAATTTTTACCACTCATTCCATACATCATGAGGGGGGTTTTTCAAAATTTCATGAAAATCAGACACTTTTTGCAAAAGTTACAGTTCTTCGAAGGTGAATGTACCCCAAAAAACGTCCAAAATATGGACGTCGGGACAGTTAGGGGTTAAGCTTCAACAATTTTGTATTAGTATTTAATCTTCTTTATAAAATTTTCAAAATATAAAAAATTTGTTTGCAAAATGATTTGAAACTTCAATTAGTTATATTTTAGTCAAAATAAATCCCCAAAATTGTGATTCTCTTTTGTATTTGATTCTTTAGATAATTTGCATACTTTTTGTTAAAACCTTGAATAACAAAAAATGTATCCATTTTTTCCTAAAGAAAAGGTTTAAAGTGGAGTTTTTTCATTTAATTAAAAATAGATCAACATATTTTGTTTTGGCATTGAAATTCATACATATGTGTAGTACATCTTTTATAGTACAACATGTCTAACTTTGGCTCATAGAACCTAAATTTCTCATTGTAATGGCAGTACATATATAAAAACAAGAAATTCAAATTACTTCTTAATCCCACTTTAGAGTAAACTTTCTTCTTTTTATTGGTATATTGAACGTTTATTTTTAGAAGTCTGCAACCAACTCATTTGGGGCCCTATTTATATGGAATAGTATACTCACATTTTGAAAATAGCCACGATTTTGGAGAAACTACACTAAATAATCCTACTAGTGTCTACAACGTTACCTTACCAAAGTCATACATACTATTTGTAATATATTTGAATTAGTATACGCAAAAATTAAGTTATAATGCACGTGGTGAACAATTTTCAAATGCTTCTAACCGTCAAGTGTCTAATTTTTCACCTTCATAAATATTATAAATTAATATGCATTTTTACATAACATTCTTTAGCAGGCATATTGTTCACTCTTAGAAATCAGCATAGCAGGCCATAATTATTGCAGGAATTGTAATCTTTTGGAGAATCATAGCCATCTTTAGCTAAAGATGGTTTGACAGCTCAACAAACTTCTATTTTTTTAATAGTTACTACATGTTCCACATCATCCATTTCCTCCTCAAATGCACCCTCTTTGCACAAGGAAAAGGGTGTGCTTCACTAAAGAATGTTATGTTTGTGTAATTACTAGAAAGGAGGAATTTGTAGTGTCCAATTAGACCATGGATTGAAATATCTCTAAAAGTGAAAGATATGTCTACAATATGAAGGTTTTAATTTCATGTAGCTCACAATTTTTAAAATTATTGTGACCCTTTTATTAAGTGCACTGAAAAGTTTACTTTAATTGTAAAAATGAATATACTATATGTTAGAATTTTTATATTTTACATTCAATCTTTTGTTGGTATATTTGTATATAGACTCATCTAAAGGTACTCCCATGCTTAATAATGGAATAAATTCTTTTATAAGTAGGCCAATATAATTTTTTTAAATTATGGTTTGAATTTTTTTTGTTTGACTACAAAGATAAAAGGTGCCAGTTGCATACTACTGTAGCCATGTTGTGAAGCTTTAATATTTTCACTTTCTAGGCCCCATTTGGACACCATAAATGAATGCCTTCTATGAGTGCTAACTTGTTTATATATATTGTTTTAGTAAAAATTCAAAATTACTTGGAATATTTGAAGTTATAGATAAGAAACTTAGTTATTTATTGAAAAATATTGTTTTTGTTATGAACTTGCAATGAAAATAATAAGAGCCATATCATCTACAATTATGACAGAGTAGGGATTAGGAAATAATAGGGTAGCTTGGAAATTGAATTGAAAATAGCTAAAAATAGGAGTATTTTCAAAGTAAAAATAATAAGATATCAAATTATTTTATTCCTAAAAGGAAAATGAGAAAAATAATATTAAACAAACAAGGAATTGTCTCAAAAAGTGAAATGAAAGTAAAACGGTGTACTGTACAATGTAAAAATTTCATGTAGAACTAGCTTTGTGACGAATACAACTTGGTTAAATAATGTGAAAGAAGAAGGATATTATATTTATCCATTTATCTCATCCTCTTTTCTATCATTAGATTTAGTTCCAAATAAATCTTGGAAGGTAATTTTTAGAAATGAATTACATTAATATAGGATGCTAAAAATTGATTACAAGAATAATTATGAGAATATTCTTGAAATATTACTAATTATAGTGAGAATTACTTTTATTTTTAAGAGCATTTTTAAATACCCTTTTTTCACACGCGATACACAAAATATACAAAGAGTGACCTCCCCAAGATCTCTTCTATAATTAGGTTTGGTTTATCCATTTATTTGGTCATCCCTCTTATAAATAGACTTAGTTTATCCATTGATCCCCTTCTCCATAATCATTACTTTTAATTATCCAAGTATCCTCTATATCTATATCTATCTCTATCTCTATCTCTCTCTATATCTCTATATCTCTATTTGACACTAATTGTCCACACACACCAATAGCCATAACCAGTGTAGTGGTGGAGGAACACAATCCTGCTGATTGGGATAGGGGAAGAAGAAGAAAAGGTCAGTCCTATATCTCTATATGACGATAATTGTCCACACACACTAATAGCCATAACCAGTGTAGTGGTGGAACTGCTGATTGGGATAGGGGGAGAAGGAAGAAAAGGTCAGTCAACAGGTGTGCGGATATAGGTAACTAGAGTTTGTACACTTGTCTCCATCGACAACTTGCAGTGGGAAAATCCTTTTGCTCTCATGCATCGATCGATTCCTTCAATAAACGACAGAAGCCTTCCAGCTTCTCATACATTACTAAGTTAGCCAGGGATCTAGCCTCATCGTTTTTCTCCCAGTAATCAATCTGTGTAAGGATTATTGGCTTTAGCGGAGCTTTTGTTGCCGACTTACAATAATTCCCATGAGTAGTGAGGGTGTCAACTCTTTCATTGCTTGAATTCCAGACAGTTTGTGGACGCTTGTGCAGCTCCGATACATTTCTGGGGTTTTGTTGTAAGTTCCGTCTTTTGGGAGCCCTTTCTTTGTGTGTTCTTGCGGGTATGGCGCGTGTAAGTCAAAACAGAATAAAAGTGACCACTGGGTGGCTACCCGCTTGGCAAGCAGTTTTTGGGAGAGGTTATAATCTGAGAGTCTGGCCGAGTGTTGTGTCATGAGAGCTTGATTTTCTTGAAGCAATTCTTGATTTTCTTGAAGTAGGTAAAATTTGCTCTGTTGTTTTCTTGTTTTTTCTGGTGAGTTTTGGAGCTTCTGTAATCGTTGGTTATGTTTTAAAATAGCCTGTTTCCAACTTTGATGAAGTTTTGTCAAAAAAGAAACAAAATGAAACGCTTGATCGATGGAATCACGAGTCGCACTCTTCTGTGTTATGATGGAGTTTTGCTCCAAAAGCCTGGCTTGGATTACTTGACGTGGTGTTGATGTTCTCACCTTCTTTTAGACTCTAATCATCGAGTGTTTAGGTTTTGGAGATTTTCTACTTGGAGAATGAATTAATTAGCAATGGTTGTGAGGGGCGATAGAAATCTCGCTCATTGCCTTTCCATCTCATCTGTGGAGTGAAAAGTTGCCACAAGAATTAGACTTTGTTCATCGATTAGTGAACTTAACATTGAGTTTTTTCATTCTTTTCTACACTATGTAGAGCACATTCGATTATTGCATGTGGAAACATTCCATTTAGTGGAAGTTTTATCAACTTCTTGAACGTATTGCTCGTGCCAGAATTGAAAAAATTTAACCAAAACTTGAGAAGATAGTTTTGATTTCTTTCAACCCCAAAGTCTTGTGTTGCATGGCAGGGAGGGAATGTTTGAACTTTGTTTGTAGAAGTATTCTTCTAGGTTTTTAAAATTTGTTTCTTCATATTTATTCATCTTCACTTTTAAGATGATTTCTGTCTGTTTGTGATTGTGGATTTTTTCAGAGGGAGACTTATATCTTTTGAGCAGCAGCTAACTGACCATGGGTTCCGTGGGCGAGAATGGAGACCAGAATATGGCCGCTTGGATTATGGGTGTCAATGATTTGAAAGTGCAGCCGTTTCCATTACCCCCGGTCTTAGGCAAGGCCCTTTTCTTGTGCTTGTTTCAAAAGTGACGATTGACCAGTTTTGAAGCTTAGAGTGTATGATTTATCATACATAGAGTCATCATACATACAATAGATGACTCAAAATAGTATTGGGTTTCTTGAAAAAATCTTTTGTGACAAAGGTGGGTTTGTGTTGAAAATTGCAGGCGACCACGAGGTGAAGGTGGGGATCAAAGCCGTAGGAATTTGCGGCAGCGATGTTCATTATTGGAAGGTAAAAGATTAAAAAACTCAAATTCTTTTCTGTTGAGCACATTGTTGTTTTTGAAAAAGAGTAATTTTGGAAAAACTTACTAAATAGCTCAAATGGTTTCACTCAACCCTCTCTATCATACACTCTGTAATTACACATGCCTTCTATATCTTGATAATTTTTCATGTTGTGTACGTATTTGTTAAGTTATGAATACATCTGAGAGCCCATTTAGAAGCCTATTTTTCCCCTAATCAGTCAGGGTTGAGTGAAAACTGCTTTCTGTACTGATTTCAAATTTTCTCTAATTTATGTTGTAACTTCTCATACATCTTATATCATTTGCTTTCTGCACTAATTTGATATTTTCTCTCATTCAAATTGTGACATTAGGAGAACGTAGCTGGGTAGATTATTTGTTACAAGCAGAGATGAATTATGCACATTCCCTTTTCAGATAGGATCCAACATATTTGTATTAAGGTAAACCACTCTATATGTACCATGCGGAAGTCACCCTTTATGTACTTAGTAGTGTACATATCAAAATTTTAAATGGAAGACACTGATACATAGTGACCACAAAGTGGCACATATAGTCACATGGTTTATACCTTATACTACAAGTTAGTTTGAACAGGAGTTTCTTCACTTTAGATTAAGTGAAAGCGAGAGACTTTTGTTATTGTGTAATGTGTGAGGTTGTATGTAAAATAATGATTTGTTACAGTGGCTCTCTTGAGAACTTGCTACTAGAATTAATAATATGAAATGGTTGCTAATTAATGGCATGTTGGGTTGGTGCATGCATGATGCAGCACTTGCGATGCGGGGATTTTGAAGTGAAGGAACCTATGGTGATTGGCCATGAATGTGCTGGGGTCATTGAGGAAGTTGGGAAGGCCGTGAAGAATGTGGCCGTTGGCGATCGCGTTGCCCTTGAGCCTGGTATTGCTTGTAATACATGCAAGCTTTGCAAGTCCGGATTCTACAACTTGTGCCCTGAAATGAAGTTTTTCGCTACTCCTCCTATCAATGGATCCCTCGCTAATCATGTAAGTCTTTCTTGTTCTATCCTCATTACAAATTTCATTTTTTTATGTTCTATCCTCATTAGATATTGCATTTCATATGCTATCTTCATGATACACCTCATTGTATATTCTATCTTCATTATACACTTCATTCTATATTTTATCTTCATTAGACACTCCATTTTATCCTTGTTAGTCATGTTCTATCCTCATTAGACATTTCATTTTATGTTCTATCCTTGTTAAAAACTCGTTTTGGTTTTTGTTGCAATTATAGTGTTTGTAAATCGACAGGGTTTAAAAATTGAAATTGAAAGCATGGTTTCAAATTTCTTTTTAGAGTTTTGATTTAAGCAAATAGGAAATTCCCGCAATGCATTTTCTTCTCTTTAAGGAAGTGTCAATATCATTTGTAGGCATGCTTGCAGGTATGAACACTAAGAGTTTATATGTATTTTTGGGAATATATTCCTATGGGTAAGGTGACTAATATCTCATTGGGCCAAACCTAAATAGGTCATTCATCCGGCAGACATGTGTTTCAAGCTACCCAATAATGTATCCCTGGAAGAGGGAGCCATGTGTGAGCCACTGAGCGTAGGTGTACACGCATGTCAACGTTCAAGCGTTAGCCCCAACACCAAAATTCTCATCATGGGAGCAGGACCCATAGGCCTGGTCACATTGTTGACAGCCCATGCATTTGGGAGCCCCAGGGTCGTCATTGCCGATATTCACCCCGAGCGTCTTAAAATGGCTAAGGAACTCGGTGCCAACGCTACATTGGTGCTCTCCACAAATGACGATGTACATACTTTTTCCTCACTCTCTTGTTTGCAAATTATTATTATCATAAAAAAAACTCGGACAAAGATAATTGATGGTAAGGGTTGTCTTACTCGACCACTAGATAAAGTGTCAAGCACGACATTGAAGACGTCTTAGAAGAACATTTCATCCAAATTGTTTAATGTATTTGACACTTGTATGATTAGACAGTCGATGCTAGACGTCTAATATGACGTCAAGTTGAAAAAATAGTGTTAGACATGACAACCCTGTTGATGGTTTGGATGTGGGGGCTCATTATTTCTCAGGATGTCGAATCCGAGGTGGTCGCTTTGCAAAAAGCAATGGGAGCAGATATCGATGTTACCATTGACTGTGTGGGTATGACAAAAAGTATGAGGACTGCATTGAAGGCCACTCGATCGGGAGGACGTGTTTGTCTGGTTGGCATGGGCCATGTTGAAATGACTGTCCCCCTTGCACCTGCTGCACAACGGTATTATAGACCTTTTAAAATCACCATATTGTCAAATTGAGACTTTTGCGTGAATTTGAGAATTTTAAGATGGTCACCTTGAACACCTTATATTTAGTATTAATTTTACAAATATATTATATAGGCTTATATTTAAATTGTATGTGCTTTAAATATACATACAATCTATATTTAGATTAAATTGTGCTCATTTTGGTTATAGATGATACACCTTTGGGACTTTGAAAAGTCTTAAATTGGCGTAGTTAATTATTGAGTGTCATATAATGTGTGTTTCTTATTCCATTTGAATTCTACTGTACAAACTTGAGGATTTAGTGCATTAATTGCATGCTTATGTTGTTGTTGTACATGCTTTATTAACCCATTCATTCACTCACTTGTTGGTGGACAGGGAGGTGGACGTCCTTGGGGTATTTCGGTACCGCAACACGTATCCACTGTGCTTGGACTTGCTCAGTAGTGGACGTATTGATGTGAAGCCCCTCATCACACACCGGTTTGGGTTCAACCAGAAGGATGTGGTGAACGCTTTTGAGACGAGTGCCAAAGGAGGAAGTGCGATCAAGGTCATGTTCAACCTGTGATGGGCCACATCAAATTCAACGCCCATTTTTTGATCCCTCTGCACCCCGCATGTATATATATACACACAACATCTTGCAAGTGCTTTTCTCTGAGCCATGAATGTGTTTGCTTCTCAAATCTCACATTTTGTAGGGCATTGCTGAAGTGCACTCATCTTCATCTTCAGGCTGTATATGTATAGTTGAATATTAAATAAAAATCGGGTGTGGATTATTATTTACAGTCATTTGTGGACGCCGTTTGCTTGATGGGGTGGTTTTTGGTTTGGATGATTTTAGAGGACGCTCTGTGTTTCGATTCACGCAAGCAGTGTAGGATTTTAACCTCTAAACGTACTGACCCTTTTAACACAAGTAGATGCTAGCCTCAAAAATAGATATTAGCATGGCTCAGATGTACATGAGGTGTACATGAGAGGACCATTGCAAGCATAAAATCTACCCAACAAATTTGGCATACTTGCAGTTGGAGGCCTCTCCAATATTATCAATAACTCCCCATCACAAAAGATTTATTGTAATTGGTAGGGAAGGCCTCCAATATTATCAACAACTCCCATCACAAGAGATTTATTGTAATTGGTAGGGAATTTAATAGACTTACAAAGGTGACTTGGATGAAAGTCATCTGAGGTTGTATGAGAAAGTTGCAAGGCTTTGAATCTGTTCGTGATCCAGTTTCTCGACACTGGGACGTTTAGGGGTTAAAATCTGAAGCCCTTCTGAACGAGGTACATTACATGTTAGTGATGTGTACTTGCAAGTCCGTAACAAGCAGGTCCCAATTGAGAGTCAAGCTATGGTACAGTAGCCTCTGTCCTCCTGTATTTGTCCAAAGCTTTCTTCTGCCATAGCTGGCACACATCGTCTCCGGAAAATAGGTGAAGTGAAGACACCGCTCACCAAGTACCGCAAATAATTCCATTATGAGGACCACGCAAACCAAGTACAACATTCTTTAGCTAGTACTGCAGCACACCCTTTTGTTTGTGTAGAGAGTCAACATATGAACAAGGAATTGATGATGTGAAACATGTAGAAACTATTAAAAAAAACAGAAGTTTGTTGAGCTGCCGAGCCATTATTAGTTAGAGATGGCTTTAATTCTCCAGAAGATTACGATTCTCACAATGATTTTGGTCTGTGATGCTGATTCCCAAGGGTAAACAGTGGGGTTGCTACAGTAAGCAATTAGTTTCGTAACTTTTTTTTTAATATAAGATCATCTATAAAGGCATGATTTGTGTGAAAGGTACAAGTAACAAACATGATTTGTTCCAAATTGAGATCTATGGTAGATTATTAATTTTCTCCAAAATGATAAAAAACGGACTCCATCACAATGATTTTTTTTTCAACATACTCTAGCCAGCTTTTTTCATGATACTCTGGTGATACTTGGGTGATACTTGGTGTTACCATGATGATACTTGGGTAATACCTAGGCAAAATATGGCTACTCACCTAAATTTTTCCTAAGTATTTGGCTAATTTTCCTCTCATATTTTCAAAAATCCTTCATTAAAATTAGACTCTAATATCAACTGTAACAATTGGGCTATTTTTAGCTGAAAAAAACACTGCTTCATCACGCTAGAAATTAGATTTGGTCTTTACATGACAGGCCAAGGCCAATTAAATATGAACACAATTCATTAGGAAATTTAATTCTTGGGAAGAAGCTCTAACACGGCCCGAGGGAAGTGAATTGGGTTTTCATTTTGGTTCAACCCAATGCTCTTCCCTAGAGCCTTGTCAAACTTTGTCTTTAGTACATTAGAATATAATTTCAGCCCATTAGAATACAAATGTTAGAGCATAGCCTTGAATCCTTTACGTAAAGCCTTTGGGGTTGATTCAAGCATGTCCAAGCTCCAAATTGGCCTTGGACCGTCATGTAAAGCGACCCTCAATAATGCGACACTTTGAGATCCCCCCCCCCCCCCTCCCCTTCTTTTGTCATATTATAAAGGTTATAAATTGCTTTGAGTGACGGGTCTCACCACATTCTATTCATTCATTGGACGTGAATTCACTAAAGGATGAATTTTATAAATCTCTAGAAACCCTAGCTTCTATTATACCTTCTTGAAATACTTTGTTCCAACTCCTACTCTCGCTCATGTGGTGAGCTCTTGTGCACTTCAACCAAGTTTCTGGTAATTTATGACACTGCTCACGGCCTCACGGCCGCTTGTGACCTTACATAATATAAGTTAATTGTGATACATGATTTCAAAGGTATACTTAACCCTTAAAAGACATATTAAGCTTAGGGGGGGGGGGGGGGGGGGGGGGTTTGAAGAATCTTGCTTATAACTTCTACTCCATTGAACCAAATGGGGATTTTAAATGCCAAAACAAACATATTCTAAGGCATCTATACTTCTTTAGAATAGAACCAAAGTAAATTAAAAATAGAATCATGTTTGAAATGGAGTTTAAAAGATAATTTGGGTGTGGGAATCAAAAAAGCCATGTCCTTTAATCCCTAAAAGCCCAAGGGGTATTGGACAAAACATAGATGTGTTATAATATGTGCCTTCCATATGTTTGATGAAGTTTGGTTCAATAGACAAAATGTAGGGCATTATTGCTACAAATTATCCGTACAGTCAAACTTCCAAAAAAAACTTTAGCTATTTTTTTAATGAATTTAAAAGAATTAACCTTTGAAAATTTGTATAAATTATAATTTTCAATTTTAGAGTTTTATTTTTAGCATGATTGGTTAAAGTTGGTTTATCTATTGTAAACTACAAAAAAGCAAAAGAAATGATGGAGGGAACATCATTACTTTTTCCTAATAGCAAATTTTATAACACTAAGACAATGTTGAGGTGATCCACTTTGAAAATTTCTCCTAGGTGGATTTTAACTCGGATTGACATAATTCAAGTTGCATTGGAAAGTAGACTCGATTTAGTATTTTTAAATATTTTTTATTTTTTCAAAAACATATTTTTTTGTTCCGGACAGCCTATTAGATTCAGGCAGCAACCAGAAAATCGTCGTTTGAGCATCTAAGGGTTAAGGGCTAAGTAGTAGAGGGTACTTGTAGAAGATCTCATAATGAGTCAACGAGGCTTAAATACAATTCTTGTCGGTTTTTTTATAGGTTGTAATCACAAATCAATTAGTTGAGTGTTATATCTTCATAAATTGATGAGCGTCATGTTTGGACCAACAAAGGTCTTTGCATTCTTATTTTCTTCCATCATATATAAAATGATACCTACTATTACTTTCAATTATAATTGATGAGTAATTATTTTTCAAGTACAACTTTAAATGTATGATTTACATATAAAAAGTAGTAAAAGTTGATTTTATAAAAGTGATTTTGATGAAATTTCTGTAATCCCTCGATAATGCAACACTTGACCCCCATTTATTATATTATCAAAAATATGACACCTCAATAATGCAACACTTTTCTCGTCTCCCTAAGTTGTCATATTAAAGAGGTCTACTAGTACATATCTCTTTAAAACTAAAACCTAGATAAAATCTAATTTCTAATATATTTAACAAGTATAAAAGGATTTATGCCTCACATTTTTCTTGAATTTTTTTTACAATCACAAGCAAAGAAACAAACTAAAAACATGTATAAAATGTTTACATGTTTAATGAACTATTACATTATAATAATAATACATTTATGATTTTCTATTGATTTATACGACCCAGTCAAAATTAAACTAAATGGCTCACAATTGCAAGGTACACTCTTCATTCTACATCATATTTCTTTTTAAAATATATTGCATCTAAATTAATGCAACCAATGTAAGCCATCAAATTTGAGGCCTGAATCATGGCTTTTGGAGAATTGCAACAATTGCTAATTCACCAGTACAATACATCATTTCAAATAGCGTAACTCGCATCCGTTTAGTGTAAACTACATTAAATAGAATGAAGAGTGCAATGATTCTATTGAATAAAATATTCCGCACAATGAATTACATATTATAATCTTTGCTAAATTACTCCTTTTTAACTAATAATTCTACTTTTTCAAATTAAATTTTGATTAAAAAAAAAAAAAAACTTTGATATACAATATCTTCTTGTTGTTAGGTCCTAATTTCTTGAAACATAAAGATAGTTTGAATACAATTTGCACTATAGAACAACTTTTATAGTTAAAGCTATATTAATATATACATTTTAATTTGGATTTCATTGTGACTAGATCATACAGTCATCTCTTTGACTATAAATTCAACATTGGCTTTTTGCTATTGTTGGAAAGCTTTCAAGGAGGTCCAAGTATACACATTGTAGGTTAATTGATGTGCATTGGCATCATAATAAAGGAGATGTTCAATTTTAGGATAATTTTTGTCATTAAATAGACCTCATACTAAAATATTTACACCAATGATGAAAATCATTGAAACAAAATTAGTTATAAATCACAACTTGCATTGTGAAGTATCCATTGTAGTCATAGCAATAACACATTTTAGTTCATACATTAAAACTTAATGTTCATTTTAGTTTATTTTCTTGTAATTCAACTACACATCTTGACAATGATGAAGTGAAAAATAGGTTCTTCTATTATTGTCAAAAAAATATTAAAAAAAAACGCATGTGTTATTGACTTCTAGAAATTAAGATCTATGGAGGGAAAAATATTAATTTTTAAAAACATTTTTTAATAAAAGAATAAAACAAAATAAGATGAATATAAAAATATAAAAGATAAATCGGCTCAACTTGGACTCTATTCTTCTTTGCACTACCAATGACAACCAAGTTTTAAGATTTTTAATTTGATTTTAAATATTTTTCATTTTTCATTTTGTATATTTCTTATGTTTTTTATAGTTTATTTTTTATTTTTTATTTTTATTTTATGTTTTATGATTTTTTTTCTTATAGTAATAAGAAACCATCATTTTTTATTTTTCTAATTTTTATATTTTCATTTTACCATTTTGTCATTTTTTATTCCTTATTTTTTTGATTTCTTCATTTTATCAATTTTTTGGATTCTTATTTTTAAATATTTTTATTTATTCATTTATCTATTTACTTATAACTCTATTTTTTTTTTTTAAAAAAGAATCTTAATTTGCCAATTTCTCAACTTTCTGAGTTTCTGTTGTGGTAGAATTTTTGATTTTAACTTTCATACTTCATCTTAAGAAAATGTCTGTCATAACATTTTTAAAACTTTGACTGATGTTGAACTTTTAGTTCATTTTTCTATTTTAAACGTATAATTAGGCTAGGAATCTCAATTCTCAAGTTTTGAAAATTTTATTTGGTATTCTTAGTGCTTTATGGATTTTTTGGTGTAATGGAGTTACCTAGAGTAGGACTTCTGGTAATTCTTAGCTTATATTTGAAATCCTCATATCTTGAATTATTAGTTTTTAAAATTTAACATCTTAATATGTTTCACAGAGGGTGCACTCTTTTATGTGTGTGAGGAATCACGTGAATGCACAAGAGGAGGGATTAATTAAAACATCAATGTACATGATACTAACACATACATTAGTCATATTATAATTTTCTAAGAATATGTATATGTACATATATATATATATATATATATATATTATACAATGCACTATTATACAATGCAGGACGCTTTGTCTCACTCGACCGTTCCGCGCAGGAATCCGGCGAGGAGACAAAGCGACCTGTCGTCATCCTTGGTTCATGTGATAAAGCCAGCTCTCCGTCTCTGTCGTTTTTTCAACCAGCAGCTTGCAAGGTGTATGAGTGAGTGGGCATTTCTATACTTCGTCTCGCACGAGGCCATTTGTCTCGCAGCCTGATTGGGGTTTCCCGTGTTTCTTTCTCCCTCTCTCTCGCCTTTGAAGATCGTTTGGTACGTTTGGTAATTACTCGTTTTTGTTGTCGATTTGAGAGCATAGATCTGGAGCTTGATTTTGAATTTGCGGTTCTTGAGCTGCTTGCATCGGGAAGATTTGTTGTCATTGTAAGGTACGGATTTAGTGGCATTTTGTTTTGTTGGAGATCCTTCCTCTCCCTTTTGAAATCGGTTGTGAATTCATATTGATCTTTGTACAAAAGTTCGTATCCTTCTTTCTTGCTGAGCCACTTGCTCAGCACAGCCACTTGCTCACGTTGCTCAGCTCAGCCACTTTCACTGGTTTGGAGATCGGCGAATTGGCGAAATTCGAGCACCACCAGGAGCTCCAAAAATGCAGTTGCCGCAGCTATAATGGAACGCGTGCAAAAATTCTTGGACCGGGAGAGCTTGCGGACGTAGCGAAATCCAGGTAATTGTTGTTCGTCGCCGTTGCAATTGAAGCTCTGTTTTCGGAATTTCATACATTGCAAAACCCTAACAATTCGAAGTGGCTGAATTTTTTGGTTCATTTAGGGTTTCGATTTAGCTTGTTCTGGTCTTGGTTTAAGGTGAGATCATGTTGCTCGTGGATTCATCCGCCGTGAGCAAAAAATGAGGCTTCTACTCACAGACGAGTATTTTTCTGAGTTAGCTCTCTGTTGCTGTAATTTCTCACATTGCAAAAACCCTAATGTATCTTCTCCATTTTTATACTGATTTTGTAATCTGTGTCGGTTTCTTTAGGGTTTCATTTTAGGCTATTTCGGCCTTGGTCTCAAGCGAGGTGAGATTGAGTGGACGAGCATTTTGCTGCTATTGCTCATTTTGGCTATAATTTTTCAACTTTCAAACCTTAGTGATTTGGTTTTAGGTTATTTTGGCCTAAATGAGGTGCAAAATTGCGCCATTCGTACTGAACGTAAGTGGATATGACATTTTTGGAGTATTATTCATTACAGGTGGTGATCTATTCTCCTTCCCGTTGTACTACGCAATCAATGGAAGATTAGCTTTGAATCTATTATATCGACTATACAAGTAAGTCCATCTCTCAGATAGTCAATTACTCCAGATTTAGGTTTCTCACTTTCTGACATGTAGATCAAGTGTTTCTGGCAATGTAATAAAGTAGTGAAATTGTGAATTTGACAGGACAGAGACGTTATGATAGGAAGCAGTTGGGTTACGGAGGTCAAAGTAAGCCCGTTTTCATAAGAAGGTACGTATAGTTATCAACTTCTGAACTTTCATGTTTTGCTCCAACTCTAGAGTAAATATTGATCGCCAGAATTTTCACATTCAACGGCCCCAATTAGGTTTCCTTGATTTTGAGGCTGTGGTCCGGATTCTCTTTCTGTATTGTAGGGTTTCTATGATTCTGGTGAGAAGGTTTTTTTGCCTGACTTGTTGTACTGGTTCCTTTCATTTGTGACCTGAAAAAAGAAAAGAAAACCTTCTTATGAGACAGAGGGAGTAACTTCTATGCAGTGATCTCAAAACTGGCTAAAATTAGGTGGATTTCTACCAGAAAAATAGGACTGCTAAACATACAAAGAAAGAAAATGATTTTTTTCTGAAATGTAGCGAGAATGCTCATCATGATATAAATATGTAGCAACTACATGAGGTGATATCTGCGGATATCATCATTGTATCACCTTAATATATCGAGGGTATTGCCGGATATCATGAGTATTGTATGCACTGGATAGCAAAAGTAGATACCATTTATGTGGAAGGTCGCATAATTTTCTAAGTGTCATAAAGTGGTTCTGAGATCATTGCTTATATGGTAGCGATATCTCTGTAGAAAGCTATCTGAGTGTTTTTAGTAAAAGAAATTGTACTAAAAATTGTAGATGACCTAAAATTTCTACAATTGTAGAAATTGTAGTGTTTTTAGTAAAAGAAAATGATTTTTTTCTGAAATGTAGCGAGAATGCTCATCATGATGTAAATATGTAGCAACTACATGAGGTGATATCTGCGGATATCATCATTGTATTACCTTAATATATCGAGGGTATTGCCGGATATCATGAGTATTGTATGCACTAGATAGCAAAAGTAGATACCATTTATGTGAGATACCATTGTATAATAGATAGCTAATATCAGGGTAATAAGTATGTGCTACCTAGGTGCTACTTAGGCAATACTTGGGTGGTACCTAGGTTTAAAGAAGCTTACACATCTTGATTTTATATGGAAAATCTGGCTATTTATTCCTTTTTATTTTTCAAAAATTTCTTAGCGAGCACAAATTTTATATAGCAATGTGATTAAAATTAGCAACCAAAAAAACCGCTGGTGTATAGGATTCAGATAGACGAGATCTCTGAGTAATCCAGCAGCCAATGATTTATGTCTCTGCACTTCATATTCCTAATTGTTTTGTGAAGATGTTAACGGTTGGTTAATTAGCAGAAATTAATTGTCATTAGGCAGTATGGAAGAGAAAATTTTAGGTTTTTTGTTGTGGTTTCAAATTATTCTTGTTGATTTTAGGGTGGTTCTTGATTATTTCGTATAATTTTTGCAGATTCTCAGGGAGCAGAGCAATTGAGTGGAGGACCGGTTGTCATACAATACAATTGACTTGAAAGGCAGCAGGTAAGGGAGGGATGCCTCGATTAATATCCAGGTCGTAATGATGACTTGAATTGATCATATTGTTAACTAATATAGTTCAAATTGAATCAAATTTTTTATCATTAGAATTGAATGTATGAATAGAATTGAATGAAAACATAGTATTTTTGAAGAAATATTAATTCATTGATTATTGTTATTTTGCAGTACATTGCAAACATTTGTGGAGTTGTACGAACCGGTGTGCGGTTGATTGGGTTGGATTAATTGGGATCCATTTATTGATTTGTTACTACAATCCACTTCTGGTTAGTCTTTAGGACTCGTGCTTTATTGCATTTGAGCTCTTGGACGATACCGGAAGTGGGTTTTGCGGATGTTGTTGGGTTGACCGAAGGTTTTTAAACCTTTGGACGACCGCGAACGACCGTATTATAGACTTTTTACTACATTTGATATCATCAATTTGTTCATTGTGGTGAGTGGAAAAATGAATGTCACGTGATTTTTATTTTGGAGTGGGGGAGGTTATTTGAAAAATAGAATGGGATGGAATTTTAATTTTGAAAAGGGATGAAAATAATTTGTGATTAGGCTCTAATTTTTTATTTTCATTTAAATTTTTTGGTAGGAGTTTCTGAATTAAGTTAGCTAAGACATTTATTTTGATGGTGTGATATGGATACCAATGAGACGTGTCTCCCTATGTGTGACTATGTAATTCATTTTATGTGTACTAAAAATTCTGTCTTTAATCCTTTAACGTAGTGATAGATTTAACACCATTTTCAAAGATTCATCATAAAATGTTTGATGAATAACAAAACTGAAGTTTATGTACACTACATTTATAAATGACAATGATTTTTAATCTATTATTAATAATTCTAAATTAATTTTGCAAGGTTTTATGTTGAAATTCAATTAAAACTCCCAACTTAACACAAATAAATAAACAAATATTGTAATGAGATTTGAATAACATGCTCTACGAAATAGTGTAGTTTCTATTATTTGATTATTAAATTTTAAAAAGTAGTCTTTGTTCTTGAATTAAGAACAAACTTGATATGTACCAATTATGTTGTTTTTTTAAAATCATTATATTTTATTTGAAATATCCACGTTGCTCAATTGATTCTGGATTAAAAATGAAACTTGACTTAAACCAATTGTGTTGTTTGTCAAAAATCATAATATCTTATTTTGAATATCCACATTATTGTACTACACAAATGATAGTCAACTATTATAAGAACCAAGAGAAATTAGGATGAAGTTTATTGAATATCTACTTAATAGTACTATCTTGAAATTCAATTAAAACTCCCAAGTTAACAGAAATAAATAAATAAATATTGTAATGAAATTTGAATAAAATTCTCTACAGGATAGTATAGTTTCTATTATTTGATTATAATAATGGAAAAATAGTCTCTTTTTTTGAATTGAGAAAAAAACTTAATATATACCAATTATGTTGTTTATCAAAAAATCATCAAAAAATCATAATATTTTATTTTAAATATCTACAGTGCACAAATGATTTTGAATTAAGAATGAAACTTGACATAGACCAATTGTATTGTTTGTCAAAAATCATAATATACTAAAAAAAAACACCCGCAGGGGAGTGCTAGAAACGTGCTCTTTTTGTTCTTAGTGTGAGGTTTGTAATATGTTGTTGTGCAATCAAAATAAAACATCCATTTGTTTCAAAAACCAAAAAAACAAAAAAAAAACAAAAACAAAAATCATACTATTTTATTTCGAATATCCACATTATAGTACTACACGAATGATAGTCAACTACAACAAGAACCAAGAGAAATTGGATAGATGAAAAATGTCCTTGATTGCTGCCATCAGAATAGTTTGAATCTGCTCATTGTCCACTGTGTGCAAGCCCGTATGTCTAAGAGTTAATATCGAGAAGACTAATGTTTCATGTTATTTTATTTTATTTCGTCCCAACTTCTTGTTTTACTATATGGATAAAAATTTGTTTTTTTGTTGCTTTTTATTTTCGATGGATCTTACTTTTTACTTTTTTACATTTTTCATCTTCTTTTCATATGATATATTGAATAATTCTATTTTTTCCTGTATTCATGTAAGGTAGCTGTAGATATTTGATGGATGACTGAATCTTCTAACCACATGTGGCAATGTCTAACCAGAGGATGAGAGGAGACAAAATCCAAGCTCAATGTGCTCAACGGCATGGGTCCCACTAGTATATTATATAATCCTTTCAAGATATTGAACACATGTATTTATATGGTTGGGTTTTAGAAGCTTAACTGCATTTAAGCTATGATGGATGAAATATGAACCAAAAACTATTGATATCATAAGCAAAACCAGAAGTTTAGTGGGTCAAAGTGGACTTAGGGCTACTTAACACTGTGGCCATTCAAGTTGAGAGGCTGTGGGATTGAATGTTCAAACTTTGTTAAGAGTCCAAAGAAATGGGTTGAAAATAGGGAATAAAATATAGTTTTTGAAACAACTGAACAAATCATCCATGGTATAGGGGGTGGTCAAGTGAAGGACGTGAATGGCGGCTCGTGGAGCTATACCGATGGTGCTAACTCTTCGTCATAGTGTCATAATGCTAAAAAGTGCATGCTCAACAAAATGTCAAACCCCTACAACATTGTTTGCACCTTAATCGAGGAATTGGAAGCTTATTTGGGACAAAAAAACAAGGGGTATCGGAAGCTTTTTGTGGGACAGAGGAACTATGTTTAACTGCATCATTGTGTTTCCTTATCAAGACAAATTTACACAAAACTTATATTCCAAAAAATCATTTTATTTTACAGTTAACCCCTAATTGCCCAAACGTCTATTATCTAGACCATAAATGATAAATCTCAGTAAAATTTCATTCATTAAGCCACTTTTTGCAAGTAAAAAAAATTATACAAAATTATATGGCAAGATAGCTTCATGCATGTGTGAACTTTGTAAAAAAAAGGGATGATTTGTAAAACAAATTATGCCTCATTTCATAATGTTGAAGCAATTCACCCAGAAATTCTAAGATCTTAGTTCAAAAGTGCTCTTGAAAAAATCAGCTCATAAAATTAAGCAACCAAAAAATCTCCAAAAATCAACGCACTTAGAGTATTACATTTCAACCCATCACGACAAATTTCATCTATAGGTGGTCACTATTATATTTGTAATCAAATTATAGAAGAATTTTGAATTTTGAGTTTCAAATTTTATACAAAACATCGATGATAGCAATCGTAAATCTAATTGTATAGATATAATCTAAAATTCATAATGTACAAATTTTATTCATACATCAAGTTCAAAATATCCCTCCTGATTGCATTCTAGAATGGATCTTTGCAATTCTGTAAACCTGGAGAGGAGTGAAGTCCTTTAGGAGTTAACCCCTAAACGTCAGAGCGTCGAGAAACTAGACAACTAACATATTCAAACCCACAGTACGTTCTCATCAATGTTTGGATGAAATTCATCCAAATTTTTGGAGATTCTTCACCAAGTTGTTGTCCTATCTAACGGTTGGATTTAGTCATACTTGATTACATATTTTTCTAAAATTTAAAATGTAGAAGTATGTCAAGTCGTTGACCAAGCCAAAATTGCATTGACTGTAGTTCAAAAGTGGCCTTGCAAAAATGAGGTCATAGATTTAAGAAACACAAAAATTTCAAAGAATCACCACGTTTAAAAGTATCTCATTTCAAATTCATTCCAACAAATTTTACTCAAAAAATATTAAAATTTTGTTTGTAATCGAATTTAGAAGGACTTTTTGAACTTAACGTTTAAATTTTATAATAAAATACTGGTGATAGTATTAGTGAATCGAACCGTATGGATGGAATCTAAAATTCAAAATCTAGAACTTTCATTTGTATATCAATTCCAAAATATTCTTCTAAATAGTACTTTATGATGATTCTTCTCAAATCGCCAATTCCAGGGACACCCTGGTATGTTTAGGGGTTGAACCTGTGTGAGTTACATTATAAGATCTTTAATGGTTGAGCCCTGTTTCTATTTATCTTCTTTCTACAGTTTTATAATAAATTTTATTACATCACTTTTGTTTTATGATGAAAAAAAAATTACATGAAATCAATTTTTCAAATTTTCAAAAAGCATTTTACTTTATGTTTAGACCTTTACAAATGATCAATTTTTTTTTTTATAATTTATTCACTGCCTACAATTTTATAGTATATAAACCTTTACAAGTTATATTATAAGATTAGAGAATTGTTTGAATTTATCCACTTCCTACAATTTTACAAATTTATTTGTATTGCACTATCCTTCCAGTTTAGAGCAAATGTTTACTTCAAGTTTATAACAAATGGTTAAACTTTTTATTGTTGAGCACTTTACTTTTTGGTTAAGCCATTGTAAGGTAGATTATAAGATTAGAGAATTGCCTCTATTTATCCACTCCTACACTTTTAACAATTTTATTTTTCATTTTACAGTATTATTCTTCTATTTTAGAGGAAATAGTTAAGCTTTTTGTAGTTGATCATTTTATTTCATGGATAAGGTCGAATCTTACTATTAAAGAAGGTAGTTTTATTGTTTTGTACGTTACGCAAAGATCTCCCAGATGGTCATGCTGCCGACCGTGTTTTTGGCATGGTCGGAAAGCTCTCGATAAATTGTAGGGGTGCACCAAAGTCGCTTCATGACTTTTAGACCTACAGTGTGGAAGTTATGGATTTTTAATCAAATTTCATCACCATAAATTGAATTCGAAAAAAGAAAGAAAAAAAGAAGTAAAAGTGGCAAACACTTGGGCCAACAACAGATGGCCACACTAACATATACTCTGTATTAGATTAGATACCGTAGTACAATAGCTAGGTCGCCACCTCACAAACGAATATTATTTTTTTTGAAAAATAAAGCTCGTTTCTCAAAAATTGAATTTCTTGATTTTCGTTTACGAGAGAAAAATAATTAAAAATGGCCCAAAATGACTCAAAATTGCCATAAATAGCTTAGAAATATCAGAATATAGCTAAAAATTATTTATTCTATTTTCGTTTGGCGACCCAGCAATGGTATATACGGTAATCATCTCAGTTCCGTACAATTTCACAAAAATATCTAATCATGGCATCATCTTATCATGGTCATATCTTATCAGTGTGAAAGAAACTGGCACTTGTGAGTCAGTCTGTCTGTTTTCCACAACATGGTGAGGGCAAGTAATCCAAACTGGATGTTGACGGCAAAAGGAAAAGGAAAGGGCAGTGAAGCAGGAGAGAACACTTGTGCAACTCTCACTGTCACTCACTGACAACGTACAGTGCCGCATCCTATTAATAATCTCTTCCGCACTCCACCCAAACCCGCCTTTCAACGCGCACCTGCATTTCTGTGCTGAATGTGAGTTTGCCGCATTCCGAGCTTGCATATTCCGTTGGTTGCATGTTTTGGCTTTCACTTTACTTTTACTGTTTTGGCTTTCGACTAACCTTTTGTTTGTTTGTTTGTTTGTTTGTTTTGCAGACTTGTTCCAAATTGCGCGTTCCAAGTTGCGGAGGCTCTTCTGTTTCTTCCGGTGAGTCAGGCTCTTCATTCTGCGTGAATTCTCGTGATTGCTGTCTGTCTGTCGCAGTAATGAGTTGCGCTGTCGTTTCTGTTTTGTGTTATAATATTTTATTAGAATCATGCGGCGCAGAAAGAGGAGTGAACAGTAGAACTGTAGCAAGGACCTAGCAGAGTATTCTTATTTGAATAATTGTGGCTCCGGAGTCCAGACCAGGCCAGTTAGAGAGTCATTTCTCGTTGCCGAAATCTAGTGTTCAGATGATCAGAACTGGCAACGTCGTAGTCGTATTATTCGTTGTTTTGAGTCGTCTAGATTTTTCCAATGGAGCGACGTGTACCAGCTTTTGCTAAATTTCTTTCTAGTTTTATTTGTGAAATCTGTTTTGATTCGGAAGCGCTAGTTCCTGGTGAGATTTGGGGTTACAGTCGGAAGCGCACCGGTATGTTGAATCTCAGGCTCTGTTTAGACTGTTTTTTCTCTGGAGGGGTGTGGAGCTTCTGCTTGAAACGCCATGTGCACTGATTTTCATCTGAGCCTTGAGCGTTGTCGTATCCAATTGAGAATTCACACTAATTGGAAGGCCGTGCGCACTAAATCATCTTTTCGGTGTAGTACCGGGCTCGTTAGATTGGGTCTTATGGTTGTTGAAGAGTTGCTGTCTGATGCCGGTGAATGTATTTCTTTCTTCAAGTTTTGGTTATCAGTTTGTTGCTGCAAATGAATCTTTACGAATTTGTTGGATTTGGCTCCTGGTTGTTAGCTCTGTTTCTGTATTTCTGGTGGCGTTTCCTGTGGCAAACTTGTCTGTTCTTTAATAGCTTCAAGAGTGTTTTAGAGCTCGGCTAGAATATTAAGAGTTAAATAAGATGTGTAAGGTAAGGTAAGGTAATGCAAGCAATTGTTGATTAGTTACTTTGTCATTTATATTCTCAAATGATTGTCCAAATGAAAGACTTCTTCTATGCAAATTTTGTTTTAAGAATATGTATTTATTTATTGTTTATCTTTGTACAATAAAAAAATTTGGTGTAATAATTGGTGTTGGGTATTCATGGACTTGCAGGTTTGATGTTTGGCATATAAAGTTCCATTCTTGTTGGGCACAAGCCAACATTGCTATCTTTTACATGGTAAGTTTAATGGTTGTGTTATTCATTTATTAGCTATTTATTTTTATTTAAACACGAAGGTTCTTTTATTCATTTGTATTTTTATTGATTGTAGATGGCAGGTGGAAAGAGTTTCTTTGCATGGATACCGCACGCGTTGTTGTTTTTGGGAGTATTTTGTATAGTTTTGGGAGGAATAGACGCTCGTATACGATTCGATGAGCAGTATATCAACCGCGGGCGTGGCATGCACGAGCTTACCACAGTAAAAGAGTACAAGTTTAAGCAAGGGTTTGAGGCAACATTGCATTTTGTTTCCGACTCTGGAAACAAAACATATGGCCTTGATGTTAGTCCGTTGCATCTTGTAGTTAAGTAAGCAATCATATGTTTTGATGAATTGTATGATTTATTTATTTGTTTTTTTTCGAAAGTATCAATTGAATTTTGCTTCATTGAATTCAAAAAATACTACTTTTTAGTGTTTCTAAAATTTTATTTGTTTTTGTTGTTTTCAGGATTGAAAAAGATACAAGATTGAGGGTTTACATTTCAGACTTTTCAAATTCTCGATGGGAAGTCCCTCATTCTCTTATTCCTCGACCCAAGATTGATTCACATTTGAAGCATGTCTCTTCTCATGAATTAGCTGTTTCTTATACTAAGAGACCATTTGGATTTGCTGTTACACGAGTATCCAATGAAGAGGTGTTGTTTAACTCAACACCTTCAAGTATTGGTAGCAATGATGAGTTCTTATTCAATCCACTTATATTCAAGGACCAATACTTGGAAATTTCTACACAATTGCCACATGATGCAGCTCTTTTTGGATTTGGTGAAAGTACAAGACCTGATGGTTTAAAGCTCAACAAGAACCGCACTTACACTTTGTGGGCAACTGACACTGGTTCATTAAATGTGGATGTAGACTTGTATGGCTCTTATCCATTTTACCTAGATGTTCGTGAAAGTGGACTCTCTCATGGTGTCTTGCTTCTCAATAGTAATGGTATGGAAGTCATTTACAAGAATGACTCCCTAACATACAAGGTGCTCGGAGGTGTATTAGACTTTTATTTTTTCCCCGGGCCAACTCCTTTGGATGTGGTTGATCAGTACACTCAACTTGTTGGAAGGCCTGCAGCACAACCATATTGGTCATTTGGTAAGTTGAATTTTTTAATTTAAAAATAATAATATTTGCTATGTTGTAAGAATTTTGAATTGGTTATTTTAATTTGATTTGTTTATATGGGTTTATTTTATTTCTTCTTATTGTAAATTTTTAATTGGTATACAATGATGTTTTTCAGGATTTCATCAATGCCGATGGGGTTATAAAAATGTATCTATAACCAAGAGTGTCGTGGAGAATTACAAAAAAGCTAAAATACCTTTAGATACAATGTGGAATGATATTGATTATATGGAGAAATATAAGGATTTTACCAATGATCCTATAAGATTTCCATTGGAGGAATGGCGTTCTTTTGTTGATGAATTGCATGCTAATGGACAACAATATGTCATCATTATTGATCCTGGTAAGTTTTTGAAATTTGTTGAAGTTTGTTACATTTATTGATTTATATTATATATTTCAATTTTATTGTGATTTTTTTTGTTTGAATGAGTTTTATTATTGTAAAATCTATTTTAATTATTTAGTTTTTAACATTAATTGCATGTTTAATTTCTAATTTAATTTTACTTAATTTAATTCAAGTTAATTGGATGTTGTAGGTATTAGCATTGCTTACAAGGACTATGGAACGTATTTACGTGGCTTGGAAGCTGATATTTATTTGAAGAAACAAAATGGTGATAATTATCTTGGTCAAGTGTGGCCTGGACCTGTCTATTTTCCAGACTTCCTTCATCCAAAGGTAAATGAATGGTGGACAAATGAAACTCAACTTTTTCACGATCAACTTCCTTTTGATGGAATGTGGATAGATATGAATGAGCTTGCCAATTTTTGCACAGGAACATCATGCACATGGAATGGAACAGTTATTGATGATTATACTAGTTGTTATTTACAATGTCCTAATGAATCAAACCATACCAAGTATGATGTTCCTGGGTTTAAAATTAATCACAATGGAGATTATCAAGGCCTTGGTTGGAGAACTGCAGCAATGACAGTGAAACATTATGATGGTACACTTGAGTATAATGCTCATAATCTATATGGTATTACGGAGGCTCTTGCCACCAACAAAGCAATGACAAGTGTTCGTAACAAACGAGCATTCGTGCTTAGCCGGTCTACATTTATTGGTTCAGGAGCCTACACAGCACATTGGACGGGAGATAATGGTGCAAGTTTTAATGATCTTGCATATTCCATTGTCACGGTATTGAATTCTGGTATTGTTGGAATACCAATGATTGGAGCTGATATATGTGGTTTCAATGATGAAACCACTGAAGACACTTGCAATCGATGGATTCAAACTGGTGCATTCCATCCATTTTCTCGAGCTCACAACAACATTGCCAACAAGCCAAAGGAGTTGTATCTTTGGGAATCAGTAACCATTTCAGCGCAAAAGGCCTTAGGCTTGAGGTACCGATTGCTCCCTTTCTTTTATACTTTAAATTATGAAGCACACAAGAATGGATATCCAATCGTGAGGCCTTTGTTTTTTGCTTTCCCAACTGATACCAACACTTTAATTGTGAGTTACCAATTCCTCATTGGTAATAGCATATTGGTGTCTCCGGTGGTTACTGCAAATACTACTTCTATAGAGGCATATTTTCCCAAAGGTACTTGGTATAATATGTTTGATTGGTCCAAAGTAAATAGCAAGGGTGAAAACTTTACATTAGATGCACCATGGGATGCAATCAATGTTCATGTTCACGAAGGTTCGATTATTACATTACAAGATAGTGCCTTGACATCCTCTGAAGTACGAAAGACACCTTTCACTTTGGTAGTTGCTTTTCCAAGTGATTCTTTATTGAGTAGTGCAAATGGTTATATATTTTTGGACAATGGAGATGACATCGTTATGGACTTGGAGGCACATAAGTCTAGCTTTATTACTTTTGAGGCTTCTTTGAGTGGTGGAAGTGGGAATTTAAAATCAATTGTGAAACATGGTGAATATTCACTCAAAGAAGGTTGGATTGTAGAGCATGTGGTTTTATTAGGAATTAAGGACACTCCTACTATTTACCTCAACAAGGCATTGATAGATCCTAAAGTTGAGATGTTAGGTGAGTCAGGTGTCCTCATTTCTGGTCTAGGTCACCTCTTAGGTGAGCCTTTTGAGCTCACATGGACTTTGAGTTGATATTATTTGGGTTGTGAGTCTTAATGGTGTTTATACCATTACAATTTTGTACATTGGGAAGTTTTTAAACTTATTCCCAGTCTCGTAATAAAGACTTGCAATAAAAATTTATAATAGGAAATATTTAACCTTAATTGTAAGCTTGTTAAATTGTCTTATATTTGAAATAGCAAACCTTTTATATCCTTCACAGTTTCTCAAGTCTTCTATAAGTAATAGTGGTTAAACATTTGAAGTACTTGTTTGTTAATTTGTTTGAATTGACTTGTAAACTATTGTACTTATTTATCTTGTAAATTACTTTCAATTGTTGTTGTCTCTTTGTAACTTGAATTTGGATTTGGATCTTTCAACAATCCAACTTTGTTGTTGTTTCTTTGTAACCTTATAATACTATATGCATTAAAATAACACATTATCTTCAAAATTAACTTCAATTTAACAAATATGATAGAATTCCATATGACATGAATTTAACTAATTATCCCATAGGCCACTATATTATGCACTCACAAGTCCAATATAAGTATGAAATAAAACTTACAATTTGTGTAAATGCACAATGGATTAAATGTAATTACAGATTGAACTTAAATTTGTCGATTTTTATATTTCTTTATGAAATATATAATTAACTTATAAATTAAATGTATAAATTGAATATAATTAAATATAAATTTCAATGTATAAATTAAATATATTTATTAAATGTATAAATTAAAATGTATTTAAATGTTCTTCATTGATTCTGGTGATACAGAATTTCGTCTCATTTGAATTATTGATTTTTCACAATATGATCGATTAAATGTATAAATTGAATATATTTATTAAATATAAAAATTAAAATATACACTTGTAATAATTACACAACTTTTATGTTGTTTGATATTGTGCAAACTTTTTTAAACATGAAATTATTTCAAGTCAAAGTTGAATTTAATACTCTCTTTATTTCATAAAATTAGTTAGATACTCTTTATAGAACACACTATTGCAAATTATCATTTGGGAACAAAGTGAGTGACATCTTCAACCTTCATGTGTCATTTTTGCAAATATTATGTTGGTTGTTGTTTTGATTGCTTTGCAAGCTTTTCCTTAACCCCTAAAGGACCATAAGGCCCCCACGCGACTTTTGGAACTAGAAAGTGAGGAAATTCGAGGTCTTGGGCTTTGAATTGTAGGATGAGCAGCAAAGAGACCCTGGCTCTTTTTGAGAGCTAAATCTGTAGGTACTTCTCGATCGGAAATTCATAAAGTGAGCGATTTTTGGTGATTTTTTTGAGTTGCAAGGAGGGTATTTAGGCGTCACTTCAGACCCTCGTATCTTCCTCCTCACACCTCCAAATTATGTGAAATTTTTACCACATGTTTAAAATGATGATCTCTACGCACAGTAAAAATTTCAGAATTTTTGGAGCACTTTGAACAATCCGATTTCAGCATGGGTAAAAAATATCCCGAATGAGTTCCATCGATCTTCCCAACGGTGGCATTTTCTCAAAAATTGTGCGATTTTGTTGATCCTTTTTTCATACAAAAGCTACGTAAGTCTTCTTTGATTTTAACGGCGCCGATCGCCAAAATTACCCCGCACCAATGAAGAATTGAGCTTGCTACAAGAGCTAGTCAAGAAAACAAGAGCTAATTTCAACACCCCCCGGTCCTTTAGGAGTTAAAGCATAGTGGTTTCAATCAATCAATTGCTACTTCAAACTATTATTGTATTTTTTAATTTAGAAATTGACATATCAATGTAAGGTTAAAATCTTGTCAAGGGGGTTTTTTTATTAAAACATGGACTATTGTGAAGTAAAGCCACATTATGAAAAATAACATGACGAGCGCCTGAGGTGATGAAGGATTTATTTCTATATCAAGATTATACTTCCATATTATCAAACTTAATTTGCAATGATTGAATCTTGTCCAATCATGGTCAATCAAGAATTTAAAATTCAAAATTCTAGAATGTTAAAGGACAAGATCATGAGATATAACCACACTCTATATTCAATGTTTAGTTGCAACTTTAACAAAAATGGAATCTAATAAAAATTATAGTTAAGTAATGAGCAGCTATGTTGCAAGCTCTATTTTTGTAAAAGCATATACTATGACACTAGCTCGTATTTCGAGTAAGAATCTATTCAAACTTCTCTACTAGTTGGATATACCAGTAGCTTTTACCAAGTCAAGTCTTTTCCCCTTTGATCTAAAGTCAATAAAAAAAATTCACTACTTTTCTATACATGCACTTTCTATGTGCGTTAGTCATAAGTGGCTTCACCATTTAGATTAGATGTCTACACAACCATAAAATAAAGACAAATTTACTCACTAGAGCCTATACACACATAAAAAGCACACATGTATAACTGATCTCCCCCAATAAAGCAGTTAACCCTGAAAGGAAGCCGAAGCCCTAGCAAGGCTTTGGGCTCCTAAGTTGAAGTTGAAAATGACATTTGGACAAATCTTCTAAAAAGTAACCCCTTCCAAAATTGTTTAAGTCATCTATTGGAATTTTTCATTTGCAAATATAATCAATATAAAGTAAGAAATACACATCAAATACATTTGTGTACTATAAAGTCAATAAAACTTTGATCATCTATAAATCCATGAGATTTTGTTCAATCATGTTATTTGTTTCAAAGTGTGTTAAATGAATATTTATACTTTTTGGTTCCAAAATTTTCTAATTTTAGTTTAATCATGTCATTCAAATCTAAGAAATACTTACAAAAATCTAGTCCTAAAAGCATTTTTTGATGACCTACTTTGTAATAATGAAAAAACTGTCCATGTGGTCAATCGGGATAGAATATCAAATCTTTGGCTTCATTTTGGTGTTGACTAGAATGTGCTAATATCAATTTCACAAAAAAATGTAAGTAAAGAGGTAAAAATCTTGCTCAAAAATGACAAAAAAACCTATATCCTTTAAAGAATTAAGGTGGAATAATCCATAACTACCCCTAAGGTAAGTGGACCCATTGCCAATAGTGTTTCTATTGTCACTAGAATGTTCATTTCAAAAGAAGGATGTTGGCCGACTGTACATGATTTAACTTCTTCTTGGAAAACGGTTAGGCATGTACAATCATCCTACATCGCCCTTTTAGAATGCCCGTTACAAAGTTTTGAGGCCTCCAAAGGGCTGCGAGTTTGGCCAAAAATGCTATGCAAAAAAAATATTAAAAATATTAAAAATATTATTAAATTGAATAAAAAAATATTTTAAAATATTTTAAAAATAGAATCCTACGTGGCCAAAATTTAGCCTCATCATATCTGAATTTATTATTTTTTAATGTTTTAATAATATAAATTAAGAATCATAATTTAATAATAGTTTAATTATATTTTTTAAAATAATAATTATTATTTTTATTTTTATTTTATTTTATTTTTTGCCCAAATTTCTTCTTCTTTTTATATTCATTTATATGCATATAGGTGCAAGTTCAACTCGCGGCCCTTTGGAGGCCTCAGAATCTTTCTTTCGGAAAGCATTAAATAAATTATGGTGGCAATAGGAACAATAATGACAATAGATTTCTTCACTTTAGTTCGAATTCCAAAATTTTCAAGCACAACAACTTAATCCCTAACCACCCAACCATGCATATTTTGCATGATGTACGGATTTGAAGTCCGTTTTCTCATCCATCATGTCCGATTTTAGTCTAAAAGTGCTCTTGAAAAAGTCAACTACTAAAATTAAGCAACGAAGAAATCTCCAAAAATCACTACACTTAGAGTATTACATTTCAACCCATCACAACAAATTTCATTATTAGATTGTCAATGTCTTATTCGTAATCATATTACAAAAGAGTGTTAAATTTTAAGTTTGAAATTGAATACACAAATATTGGTGATAGCAATCGCAAATCTAACCGTATGGATAGAATCTAAAATGCGTAATGTACAACTTTTATTTATTCATCAAGTTGAAAATATCCCTCTTAGTTGCATTTTATAATGCATCTTTGGAAAACTGCCAAATCTGAAAAGGGTGAGAACGTTTAGGGGTTAAATGGGGCCGAGGGTTTAACCTCTAAACGTCCTCACCCCTCTCCAAATTTGGAGAATTTCAAAGATGTCTTATAAAATGCAACTAAGAGGGATATTTTGAACTTGATGAATGAATAAAAGTTGTACATTATGAATTTTAGATTCTATCCATATGATTAGATCTGTGATTGCTATCACCAATATTTTTGTATAGAATTTGAAACTTAAGAATCAAAAATCTTTTGTAATTGGATTACGAATAAGATATTGATAATCTGTGGATGAAACTTGTTGTGATTGGTTGAAATGTAATACTCTAAGTGTAGTGGTTTATGGAGATTTTTTTGTTGCTTAATTTTATGAGTTGACTTTTTCAAGAGCACTTTTATATTGAAATCTTCGAAATTTTGGGTGGAACACTACAACACGAAATGAGCCATAAAAATTTCACAAATCATCCTCTTTCTAATCAGATCACACATGCATGAGGCTAACTTCCCACAAAATATATAGTAAGAAATCCACTTTGCAACAGTGCGGATGACGGATGAGAAAACTATGATTGTTTGTGTACATCGTCCTAAATATGGACGCTTGGTCCTTTAGGGGTTAACCCCTAACTGCCTAAGCGTCCATTTTTTGGACGATGTACAGATTTCATCCGTAGATTCTCATCCGTCATGCATTTTTTGCAGTGTGGAATTTTGACTGTAGATTCTATGGGAAGTTAGCTTCATGCATATGTGATCCGATTAGAAAGGAGATGATTTGTGAAATTTTTATGCCTCATTTCATGTTGTAGTGAATCACCCAAAATTTTGAAGATTTCAGTGTAAAAGTGGTAAAAAGAAGGTCCACTCATAAAATTAAGCAACCAAAAAATCTCCAAAAATCACTACACTTAGAGTATTACATTTCAACCAATCACAAAGAATTTCATCTGTAGATTGTCAATATCTTATTCGTAATTGAATTACAAAATAATTTTGAATTTCACGTTTCAAATTTTATACAAAATTATTGGTAATAGCAATCATAGATCTAACCGTATGGATAGAATCTAAAATTCATAACGTACAACTTTTATTCATATATCAAGTTCAAAATATCCCTCTAGGTTGCATTTTATAATCCATCTTTGCAAAACTGCCGAATTTGAAGAGGGCTTTAGGCATTTAGGGGTTAAAGGCAGTCTACCTTAGTACTGATAAGTTTGTAAAGCATTGGAGGCAGTATATTGAACTTGTTGTACAAAAATCGTTAGTCGTGACTCAAAAGAAGGCTTTTGTTCTTCCCAAGGTGGCAAAAGATCAAAGCCACCATCTTTGAATTGCATGACATGGTCCATGGTGTGCCGTCTGAGTATCTTTGCCAATAATCAGTGAGGGATATGATAGAAACTCCGGTCCTCCTGCGAGGCCGTGAATAATGTTTTTGCTCGTAATGTCAATGACCCAACGCCCACCAGACAAAAGGCCATTGGACGGTGAGGGATATTACCATAGCAGAAACAAATTCAAGTAGTTGCTGACTGCCAACTGAAGTTTGTTTGGTTCTGTAGAAGTGGCAGCTTACTTCTTCAATTTTCTCTTCTGATTTTTTTATGTTGTACAATTAAAATTCTGTTCTCACAAGCAAGGTGGCTTGTGCATCTCAACTGAACGATCTCACCCACGTGCAAAGATGCACAGTTTTCTGAACAAAGTGTATGACTCCAGACAGCTTTATTTTTATCCAGGCAGTACCCGTACATAAGGTTCTTTAGCCCTTGCAGGGGTTCACCCTTTTGCTCTCATTTCATGAAAGATAAAGATTCAAAACATGTGATTCTTGAGGCACGGCTGCAGTGGACTTCCAACTTTCCACCATCATGGCCAATATTCTTGAATCTGTTACAGTGATTCTTATGCAACGATTCTTATTCCTAGGTACATCTTACAAGGGCTAAAGAACCTTACGTACGTGAGGGTGAGATTCAGACAACCAGGTATCAAAATCAATTTCCACATCACATTTTTTGAGTTCCACATCACCGTAAACCAGTCACAAGATGACATGTGGTATATTGGACAAACATTAATTCATTTATGTTGAAACTAACCATGATGTAGGATATTTCAAGCTTTTCTCAGATTTCAGAGACTCAGAGAGGGGGGAAATTTTTGGGCAGGGTTGCTCATAATTTTGGGGTCGTAGACATAATTAACAACTAATAAGTTTTGTATTTCTTTGCACACTAGTAGAAATGCTGCATGTGTAGACTAGAGAAGCATATCCAAAAGGACGCACAACTAATCTAGTTCATCATGTGGGATCTTCTTGTGGGTCTTTTCGCTAGTCATCAATGTTTTTACTAATGGCAATATCCTTTGTGCTAAGTCAGATTCTTACCATGGACATGCCTGGAGTTTTCAAGTAAGACATGCTTGGAGTTTTCAAGTAAGACATGCTTGGAGTTTTCAAGTAAGACATGCTTGGTTATCTCGCTCGGCTGTAACGTTATGCCTCCTACTCTAAGGTATGTACACCTATAAAATCAAAGAAGATTTCAACACACTAAAAAAAAGCACATGAGTTGGATATTGTGTACAAAAGTCAATTGACTTGCTCTTACAACATAAACCAATTTCTTTTCCATTGATTGCACAATTAGGTACAGTGCAGTACGGAGTATAGGTTAGCAGCAGCTTTGGAGTTTCATGCCTCTTGTAGCTTTTTGCGAAGAGACAAGAGACCTGGGCAGCGCTTTTTTTTAAAAGGAATCGTGTAAACAAAGTTGTACTCTGCAAATTCGCTACTTGAGGGCATGAAAAGCTGAAGTGAAACGGAATGGTGGCTCACTCATTTTCATGTCCATAAAAGTGCTCTTGCTAAAGTCAACTATTAAAATTAAGCAACCAAAAAATCTCCAAAAATCACTACACTTAGAGTATTACATTTCAACTTATTACAAAAAAATTCATTATTAGATTGTCAATATCTTATTCGTAATCAAATTACAAAAGATTTTTAAATTTTAAGTTTCAAATTTTATAGAAAAATATTGGTGATAGCAATAGCAGATTTAACTGTATAGATAGAATCTAAAATTCATAATGCACAACTTTTATTCATTCATCAAGTTGAAAATATCCCTCTTAATTTCATTTTATAATGCATCTTTGGAAAATTGCCAAATCTGGAGAAGGTGAGAACATTTAGGGGTTAAACATGATTTTCCAAAATAAAGTAGAATCAAATAATGGAAACCATACCATCTCGTAGTGCACGTTATTCCAATTTCATTACAATATTTTCTAATTTTTTGTGTTAATTTGGGATTTTAGATTGAATTTCAAGAAAAAACCTTGCAAAATTAATTAATAAATATTAATTTTTTTTTAAATGATGAATCCAACTGTACAAATGTGATCTTCAAATTGACATTTACAACTTTTATATGTACATCAACTCCATTTTTTTTTTTCATCAAACATTTTATAACGAATTGGTGAAAACAATGTTGAATTGGGAAGTTAAAGGGTTAAAGTGTCTGCACCCATGATTATCAAATATAAATTATTTTATGTTATTTTTTTGGAAAGTGAAAGAGGGTTTGAACAAACTTTAACATAATTACATTATTTAGACATTGTATGAAAAAGTTATAATTGTTTTTAAAATATTGTTTATAGGTGTATTTAAAATCAACCTTAGATTCTCATAGGCTCTCATGTTTGCATTATGTACATCATGTGCAATTAATATTTTAGTTCTAGGGTCACTTTCGGGTTCAATTGTAGAGCCCACTTCTCCAAGCAAGGTCCATTTTGGGTGTACAGTCACCTATAGAAAGTAAGGTAACCCTACAATCCTTCATTCTCTAAAACACTTATCAAACTCACTACAACGATTTGTCAATCACCAAATTTTCCCCATAATACAGCTTGTGTATGATGCAATTTTGTGTCAAATTTGGTGCAAGGAAGATGACCGGAAGTTGCAATAATGTCAATTTATCAACTTTTTGTCTAATGTGAAAAGAAGTGCATATCAATTACGCAAAAGCTTCCAAGGATCCAAATTTTTTATAAAAGGTAGAAGCTGCAGTAAGGAACAATATGGTGTTATAAAAAGAATGATATTCCTAGATATTTTTAAATTAAATGGTGTCTACATGCAATTCAAAATTAAAAAAATAAGGCCAAATTTTAGTTTAATTATATAATAAAGTAATAAGCCTACTTTTGTCACTTTTTTTGTGAGACCGTATTGTCATAGTCAAGAACAATATAATGTCATTAAAAAAGTGACAAAAATAGATCAATTACTTTATTATATAATAAAACTAAAATTTGGTTTTACATTTAAAATTTTGAATTGCATGCGGACACCATTTAATTTTAAAATACCTAAGAACACCATTCTTTTTTATAACACCATATTATTCCTTACTGTGAGTTCTACCTTTTACAAAAAAATTGGATCCTTGGAAGCTTTTGTGTAATTGATATGCATTTTTTTCACATTAGACATAAAAGTTGGTAAATTGACATTAATGCAACTTCCGTTCATCTTCCATGTACCAAATTTGGCACAAAAGTGCGTCATACACAAGTTGTATTGTGGGAAAATTTTGGTGATCGGCAAACCATTGTAATGAGTTTGGAAAGCGTTTTAGTGAATGGTGGATTGTGGGGTTACCTTACTTTCTATAAGTGACCGTACGTAACTTACGAGCACAAAGGGCAAAACTCAATGTAATGATTGTAGACGTGCAGTACTCTGGTATCCTCTATCCTTTGAAAACCTTCTTCATCATTGCAGAAATCTGTTCAATTCGTCATGAAATATCTTCAATCTGAACCCTTTTGTATCATGTTGTAGAAAAAGTACTGATGATCTATTGTTCATTTCTAGAATACCGTAGTACCATAGCTGGGTCGTCAAAAAAATTAAAATTAAAATTAAAATTAAAAAAAAAAATTATGAGAACCAAAAATCAAAAATGGAATAAATCATTTTTAGCTATATTTTGATATTTCTAAGCTATTTCGGGAGATTTTTAATCATTTTTTTTGCTCATAATTGAAAATCAAGAAATTCATTTTTTAGGAACAAACCTTATTTTTCAAAAAATATTAAATATTCGTCTGTGGGGTGGCGACCCAACTATGGTACTACGGTATTATCAGTAAATAATACCCCCTTAATCTCATGCCTTTTATGATTGTGCCCAACGTACCGTACTCGGCCATTAGGATTGGCATCTCATGTTAAATAATTAATTTCTTTGGATTTTATTTTCAATAAGTGCCAAACTATGTGAATATTCTTCAATATTATATTTTAAACCATACAAAATAGATATTGGGCTTCATATTGGGCTTAAAGTGATTTTCTAAAGATTTGGGCTTCATTTCTAATAATTATTATTTTTTTGCCGATCCTGATGACTAACTACAGGAGGTTGAGTAAAACCGGCTTAAACTGCTCTTGCCTGTTATGGTCCTTGATCAATTTTGTCTCTATAAGGCAGAGAACACAAAACTAACCATATTTACCTGTATCAATTTAACCATACAATATCAATACATAACATTCTAGAGCAGTTGTGAAAACTAATCCTTCTGTACTGTAGATGTATGTTGCTTATTTAGTGGTCCTATTTAATTTTATTTCAAAGGCGTTGATGCTGCTCAAAAAAAGAATCTAGATTTTTTTTGCAATAAGAATCAACATTAAAAAAAAATCAAAACATATAAAAAAAATTCTTTCAAATTTTGATTTAAAAATTTTGAATTAAGAATTAAAATTTCCATTTAAAAAATGCCAACAACAAGAATGAATATATATATATATATATATATATATATATATATAAATTATGGATAACTTCTTGATTTCAAAACTTGGAATTTTAACCCCTAAGGGTGTTGACATTAAAAAAAGCAAATCTTGGAAAGTTTACTTTTGCATAATAATATGTAATAAAATCCTCATCCATAATACAAATATTGGATGAAAACTTCTTATGTCGAATTTGTATTTCATTTCAGAAATCTACAAGAACCCAAGAACTAATTAATTTATGCAATTGCAAAATTATTCTACACATTAACCCCTAACCATCTTGTTGTCTATATTTTGGACGTTTTTTGGAAAAAATACTTCGAAGAGCTGTATTTTTTGCATCTATTGTCCGATTTTAATTAATTTAAAAAAAAACTATGCATACACTAGTCTAGTTTGTGTGGTAAAATTTTAGATCAATCTGAGATGTAATGAATTTTGGAGAATCGTTTTTGTGCACGGGTCTAAATTTTGGTTCATTAAAATGCAGTTTGATGGCTGTGACTTCGGAGGCTTGTTTCTCCTTCATCCAATGTCCGTTTTCTATAAACATTGTTGGGTTAGATTTTCATTGAAGTTTAGTTATTATGGTAAAAATTTCATGTCAATTTAAGATGTTATGAACGTTTGGGAATCATTTTAGTGCATGGTCAACTTTTGGACACTTTTGCTTTTGGATCTATTGGGTCACTTTTTGGGCTACTTTTTAACATTTCAAAGCCTTTTTTGAACACACCGAAGACTTTTATCAAAAAATTGTACCAATGTGTTTACATAGTATAATAGAGCAATGAGAGCCATCACCCTTTCGCTATGGGACCACAGTTAGTTACAATTAGAAACTAAGTACACGTGGCAATGACACGATAGTCCCAAAATTCATGGAGTACAAATGGCATTCCCTCATTATTTAAAAAAGTGGATCTAAGTGAAGATTCTCTTTTGATCTAGTTTTCAAAAGGCTGCTCTATTGCATTGCTCTATTATGCTATATATATGTTGATTTTGAACCACTTTATAGTTTAAAGCTTTTTCATTTGAGTAGGTTTAGAACTCGAATTTCACCTCTAATGTGTTGCTAAGAAAATTTCAGCATCCTTTTTCAACACTAAAACATTATGATCTTGCAATCTATGTAGACAATCGACTCCAAATTTGATCCACGTCATCTAAAACATGTAGGAAAACATGTATACTACAAGATTCACTGATAGGATTTTGGTCCTTTATAACTAGTCCTTTGTGACTTAAATGGTCCATTGTGACTCTATTCTTTGAAAAAAAAGTCGTTTTGAACCATTTAACCCTGAAACGTCAAGAGGGCCTGGGCAGGGCAGCCTGGAAGGCATCTAAATTTTCGGAGGGAAAAAAAAAAAAAAAAAACGGCTCTGCTGGCCACTGTTGGCCAGCACTGTAACACTGCGGCACTTTTCAAGAAACGACCTCAGCTGCCCCAACCTCAACTCCTGTTCATTTTGATAACTTCGATTGTTTGCCAATGTTTCCACAATCTCCCAAATGAGGCGCAAATTTGGAATCTAAATTGCTTTTTCAATAGCTTTCCAGTGGCACCAATCCTCGCTTGATTTGGTTGAGAAAATCCATTTTTTTCTTCATTATTCTCTCATAAATAAGCACATGGGGCTTACTTTGACGTTTAAGGGTTAAGTAACAAAAAACTAGTTATAAAGGACCAAAATCCTACTAGTGATTGTACGCTTGAGATTTCTATACCTCACTTACATTTAGACCTACACTAACTTTTATAAGTAGTTGTATACTTCAAAAATCTCCATAACTAATTCATATTTTAGAATCTTGCAACATATTTTGGATATGTTGTAGTACATATAAGATATTGTATACATGTTTAGTTTCAATTTTTCCAATCATATTAAAACTTTTTATTTATATTTTTTTTCAATATTTCGATCCCAAAATCCAAAAAAAATCTTGAAAAAAATAAAAATATCAAATTTACATACTTCTTGATTTTTAGGATTTTAGGATCAAAATTTTGAAAAAGTAAAAACTTTGGGCCAAATTTCACTTAGTAAGATCTTCTTCAATGAAATTCCAAAATTCATGAGATTTCTATCATATGACCTAGAAGGAATGAACATTCTTCCAATCGAAGAATTTCTTAAATCATGCACACATATAAAAAGTTTTTTTACGTCAAAAAATTTTATTAGTAAATAATAGGTTATAATATAATTGGAAAAACTTGAAATTAAGCATACAGACATCATTCTATATGTACTACAACATATCAAAAATTTGTTGCAAGATTCTAAAATATGAATTAGTTATGGCGATTTTAGAGGTGTGCAACGACTTGTGATATGACACTTCAAAAGCAATGATGTTTTTAAGCTCAAAAAAGCTAGGGACACCTAGAGGTTAACATTAGAGATAATCTTCTTTGAATATAAAATTGTAACAATTACACTTTTTCTATAATCTTATATAGTAAAAGTATAAAATATAAATGTTTACAAGATTTAAAAAACCAAATTGTATTCAGAAACAATGTTTGATTATGTCACTACATGATCGTTCCTTTGGAGTTAATTAGAAAAAACCTCAAAAAAGTTTAGAAATTATGTGTTATTATTTATTAAATCTATAGCATAAAAAGTATGATTCAATCTTCTCTACTTGCAATGACTTAATTAGTGAATCATAAACGAACCAATGTTACATATTCACAATTTGACTTGTGGAAATCGTCTAATTATATATATATATATATATATATATATATATATATATATATATATATATATATATATATATATATATATATATATATATATATATATATATATATATATATATATATATTTATATTATGACAAGATTTTCATAATATATTGAGAATGTACAATTTAATGAACATGGAGAACTAAGAGAGCCAGTTACAAATATGACCAAATAAAATTGACATTAGACCAGTTGAATATACAAATCTTAAAAAAATAACCGATGAATTTTTATGAATGGTGACACACACCACATCTTGATTGGTTGAATTTCTTTAATTAACTTTACGACCGACTATCAAGAAGCCATGACCATATGGTTTCTAAAAAAATGATTATGGCTAGTTCTTTCCAAAAACCTCCTTGACCCATAGTGCAATTGCAAAGCCATTTGCAAATAATCCCTGAAAGACCAAGATTCATGGTTTTAAAATGAAAAAAATAATTGATCATATGTGAAAAGTATAATTTAGCAAAGACCAGATTTGATATCACCTGAAGTAATGAAGAATATTGCATGTGTTGATTTAGAGATAAATAAACTTGAACTAAAAAAGTTCACATAGGACCTACTCAAAAATGCTAAAAAAAACATGAGGTCCAATTGGGCTTTTAGGGATTGACCCTTAACCCTTAAACGTCAAGGTAAGCCTAATGGGCTTATTTAAAAGAGAATAATCAAGAAAAAGTAGATTTTCTCAACCAAATCAAACGTGGATTGGTGCGTTGGAAAGCTATTGAGAAAGCGATATAGATTGCAAATTTGCGCCTCATTTGAGAGATTGTGGAATCGTTGATCCGACATCCCATAATCGAGATCCCAGGTCCCCAAATGCTCATTTGTGGATGTGGGTGCTGGACTCACCAACAAAGGCAGGCCCGAAACCCTAATTGCAGTCTCTTCGTTGCAGGGCAGGCGCGAGCTCGCCACAGCCAGACCTCGCCCGCCACAGGACCTTGAGGGTTTTGGAGAGGTTTTAGTTACCAGCATCACCATCGCCGTATTGCGTTTCTTGAAGCAGGTTTACAGTTTCTCATTCGCAATTTTAAAAGTCGGCCGCAATGAGATTGGAGAAGTGCTGGTTCTGTTCTTCTACCGTATACCCCGGCCATGGCATCCAATTCGTCAGAAATGACGCGAAGGTCAGACTCTCCTGTCAATTACATTGCCTTCTACTGTTGAGATTGTTCCTGTGGCGGTTCTTAGGGTTTAGGGTTTTGTCTTACTGACGAGATTACGTTGGTTTGGTTTACAGGTATTTAGGTTTTGCCGGTCCAAGTGTCACAAGAATTTTAAGATGAAACGGAATCCTCGTAAGGTGAAGTGGACCAAGGCGTATAGGAAACTTCATGGCAAGGAACTCACGCAGGATGCCACGTTTGAGTTTGAGAGGAGACGTAACAGGCCTGAGAGATACAACAGAGAAGTGGTGGAGCAGACGCTCAAGGCCATGAAGAAGATCGATGAAGTCAGGGTACAACGCGAGTCCAAGTTCTGGGAGAGCAGGTTCGTTTTCGTCTTCCGAACTCCCTTCAATTGTGTTTTGAAATGTGTATCTCTGGACAACCTGATTGCTAGGGTTACAACCTTCTGTGAAGCTTTTAGAGTTTTGATCCGAATGTTCGTTTTAAGGTCAGCAATGTCGACCTCTGCCTGTGGGTGAGACGTAGATCACTGTGCGAATAGTGTGGCCGATAGTATTTTTGATAATTTAAAAATAAAATGGCTGTATGTATTAAAAGTTTCATTTTTTAAGTCACTTAAAAATTAAATGGAATACCGTAGTATAACTTCATCTATAATCGTCCTTGATACATTTGAAAATATTTACGGTCAAATGTAAAAATGCTGGAAATTCCAGTGTAGCCCACAGTGATTGCATTTTTTGGTGTAGTTTGTCGAGGAGAATAGCTTGTGTTTCGATTTTACCTGTAGTTGAGGCCGATTCTATGTTATTGGCCTGTTAGAGCCAAGTTCCATGGGTTTGAGAAGTTTAGGAGGGGAAAAGTAGAACTTGGGTTTGTCTTATACCCGGCCATGAAGTTGTGCACATTCCATGGACTTGCATAAGTTGAAACATGAGCAAATTTGACTGGTTAGGGAAAAATTGCCATGAAGTCTTGGCCTTGAGAACCCTCCATACTTCATGACAACTTCTCCACCACTTTTTTTTCAAAACCTCACTTGAAATGTGGAACTTGGTCCCTGAAGTCCCTATAAACTTGTCCTTTAGTGAGATACTTCACCCATGGAACTTGGCTCTTACTGGGGTGAATGCTCAGTTGTCAATGCTCGAGGTTGGCTTATAACGAGTGTGTGGATTACAGGATGAAGGGTAACAAGGCCAAGAGTAGGGCGGAAGCAGCCAAGGAGCTGGAGCAGGGCATACACTTGGTCAAGGCGCCAGGCGCTATGCAATCAGAACCTGGACTTACACTACCCAAGCTCGCAGAGAAGACAAAGGTCAAGGTTTCCACGTCTAGCAAAGTTGAGATGCAAGAATAGAAGCCAGTATTTTTCGAGCTGGTATTATTCTACACTTTTCAGGTTCAAATTCATAGCAGGCAAAGAGTCTAGAAAGGATTGGACCTACTTGTTGACAACGGAGTTCATGATAAGTAACTTCCATATACGATTGTGGCAGTTGAGCTTGATGCAAACCTGTGATAGCTTTACCTTCGAAATTGGTACAGGTCTTTTCTATGTAGATTAATTTATTTTTTTCAAATTACATTCACGAGTAGTGTTTCCTATGCATTCTAATCCTTCTGCGTATCTGCCCATCCGATTACGACCACCACATTACATTAGTGAGTTGCAATGTTGGATGTCCACGTGACACGAAAGTATTAAGGAATAGTTACGTAGTTATGCAAACTGTGGTGAGTCTGGAGTTTTCCCTCTCCTGTTAGAGCTTGATGCCTGTCATTGCAACCTGTATGCATTGTGATGACTATATTTTGTGTGCCTCCAGACATTAGGTGGGATGTCTGAGTTTAATGGCCAGTGCCCTCATTACAACGGGTATGCATCATTTAAGTTGATAGTCACTCGTCTTGTAAGTTTTGCTTTAGTCACGTGTTATAACCACCATGTTTGTTAAAATAGTGAAATTTCAAAAAAATTGCATTTTCCCAAGAAGCTTTCTGGAACTTCAGATCTATATCAGTTCTAGTCAAGTTTTTAGAGCCTTGTTCACGGAGATGCCACCACAATTTTGGTACTGTAAAACTCTTCATATTAACAAACATGACTACGGTAGTCCATCGATTCTAGACACAACAAGCTAGCCATCAAGGAACGGATTCAAAAGTAGACATTGCAAAGGAGTAAAAAAATTTCACAAACACAAACATATTGTACGCACCCATCAGGTTTGCACAAAATAACTATTTTTTGGTTTGACAAAAATTCCACATATCATATAGTGTATGCATTGGTTGTAAGCCACAAAATAATATAGGTGGCACCAAAGTAATTGAATTATCCGCCACAGCTAGTACAAAACCTGCTATATGGGTATGGTACACATACAATTGAGTCAATAATGTGGCGAAATCATGCACACAAATCCAATAATCCAATGACAAGCTTCCAATGACAATTCCATCTGCCATTGTCAATGGAAAGAACAATGGCAGATGGAATTCTCTAGTATACGAAATGTATCCAACACTCTGTCTATCAATGTACATCAATTGCCGCAGCAAGGTTCGGTTCCTAAAATCCTAGTAAGTTGGAGAATGGTGTCACAACGGAAGGCAGCGCAGCAGCACAGGAATCACCACATTCGGGTCACTCAAGTGCGGCAAATGACCCTCCGTGTTGAGCACGTCCATGGTGGTCCACCCTCCCAAGTTCTGCAACAAATAGTTGGCCGCATCCAACGGCACCGCCATGTCTTTCATGGTTTGCAGAAGATGCACTGGCACCGTCACCAGCGGCAATGTGCCTCGCAGATCGCTCTGGAAAATCGTTCTGCAAACACTCAATGCGATGTCCGGCCGTATGGAGTAGAACGTCCCACTAAACTCTTGCACTGCGCGGCTCTCCAGATCCGCGCCCACCGCCAACGGACCAAACCCTGAACATTGCAAACACAAAAGTCAGAGCTCATTCCATTACAACTTTATGATGCCATCGTTTACCGTATGTGATTTGACACGGTATTGTATCGAAATTGGATTTCCACATCAGATTTTGAGAGGTCCACGTCACCCTAATCCAATCACAGGACGACATCTGGCACTTATTGACCAAAATTATTTCGTTTATGTCGAAACTGACCGAAACGTAGGGTAGTCTCTAGAGCAAACCTCAAGGACCCGCAAATGTTTGAAAGATTGGTACAGTCAAGGCACTTACCCATTAAAGGACCAAGAATTCACAGTTTTAAAATGACAAATTAAATTGATCATATTGTGAAAATAATAATTCAGATGGGACCACTCGAACTAGTGAAGATCATTGCATGTGTTGGTTAAAAAAGAAAGAAATTTGAACAAGACGAAGTCCAAATAAGAGCTACTCAAAACTGTTTAAAGAAAACATGGTGACCATTCTGGACACCGTGGACGCTTGGGGGTTAAAGATTTTCAAGGCAGTGAAAGTGTGAATGTGGTACCTGTCACCCACGACTTGAAATTGGACTTCATGTCGCCGTAGAGCTGGTCGAGGTCGTGCTGCTCGAATCCGCCGTAGTAGCTCGCGTCGTTCAAGTAGCGCGGGGAGGATCCGAGCAGAACGAGTTTCTGGAAGATTTCCGGGCGCTCGATGGACGCCAGGCAGCCGATCATGCCGGAGACGGACGCGCCGACGTACACGCATTGTTCGATCTCGAGCTCGTCGAGAATGGCCAGTAGATCGTCGGCGTACGCGTGCAGGGAGGAGTAGCGGTTGAAGCTGAAATCCTCCGGGTTAGTACTGCCCGCGCCCATCAAGTCGTACAGGATGACCTTGTACTCGTTCAGGAGGAATGGCAAAATGTACTTCCACACCGTTTGGTCGCTGCCGAATCCATGGCTCAGCACCACGTACCGGTCGCCCGTGCCCACGGTCCGCACGTTGTGTGCAGCTAACAACCCCGAGCTCGCTGGAATCATCCCGGCTTCAAACAAAAACACTGTAATCGATTGCGCAACCTACAAAATTAAGTGGATTCGATTGATAACCCTTGCTTTTCTCTACGTACATCACCGACGATTTCCCAATCAAGCAGCTTGAACTAAACTAGTACACTGTAATGAGGTGGCTGATCGATCGATCGATGTCGTGAATCTAGCTAGTGACACGTACTCAGCTGACCTCGAAGTCTAACGTGCATTCGATCACGTAAGCTCAAACGAGTTCAATTCTCCGCAGCTACTTAGAACTGGCGTTTTCAAAGTCTAACTTCTTCGATTGCTCATACCGTGCTCGTGTGAAATGGGGAAGAGAATTCACGTACAACAGAGGAATGTCAATCAAGTGGTGCACGAGTAATCGATCAATCACCTGTAGGAAATTCGATCAGTAGCCAGGAATGAAACAGGGAAGGCTCCTGAAGAATGAAATTGTTGAATGAGACTATGACTGTGCCTGAGAGTCGATCCAACAAGTCCATATAGTGCGGGACAAGTGGGATGGATTGAATGCCACCACCGACCGATGGGGGGCAGGTGTGGGACCCCAGCCAGGGAGAGAGGGCTAGTGGCTTCAGCTGAGCAGCAGATACTGAAGCTTCGCTCCAAGTGGGGTGGTAACTTTTACAGTAGAGAGTTTTCAGCTTGAATGCGTAACTTACTATAGAATTCACGTACTGATGATTGACCAGCCCATAACAGCTGCCCTCCCCCCAAACAAAATGATGTGGAATATTCCACATCATTTTATCCCCCAATGAAAAGATGAGGAATATTCCACATCACATCGGTAGCTATGGGGGCAGGTGGCATTAAGCAAGAGCAACTAACCATGGTGAACAGTAATCAAAAGCACTCACTCAGTCACAATTCAACAGTGTTCAATAATTTTTTATTTGATTCAATAGCCCAGTCGATTACAGATCATTGGTCACTCCATCTACTAAAAGGCAACCTTCTTGAAGGCTATTGAATGTTATGCCAGTGCAGGGATTTTTTGCAATTTTTTATTTTTCGACCGAGTGGCACTAGGGAAACAATTAGTTTGGCTCTTTCATGTAGATTTGGATGAATTATCGTGACTACTTTTACATTAGAAAAATGGGCAAAAAATTCAATGAAATCGTGAAAGTCTTCTCAGAAATTTACTAAAATCGTCATCATTTGGATGAGTGCCTTATAATAGATAATTTTATGGATGAGCATATATACCAATGAATGATTCTATTCGTTGTTTCCTTACCTGACTACATGCCATGGTGAGTGTCGCTCTACCAAAGGAAAAACAAAATTTATTCGCCGATTGAAGCCACCTCTCCAATGTACAGGGAGATCCGGCAGTTAGTGTAAAATCAGTTGAATGGAATTGCTAAATTACTAGTTGAAACTCATAGTTTCAAACTAAAAGCTGGATAAAATTTGTGATACTCGGGTGCTACCTAGATGAAACATGGGTAATAATCAGATGGGTTCTAAGATGGGTTCTAGTCTAAAACTGGTTGCTTTTGTAAAATATTGGATTTTAGCTGCTTTCCTCGGAAAGCTCCCTGTTCAGTGCACCTCTCATTCTTGACCTTGCCCCGACCCTCCGCGTCCCAAGTACTTCTGTTCTTCTTTCATGTTTCTTCCTTCATATATGCCACTCAGTGTGAATCAACAATAATCCACGTGCGACAACTCAAATGTTGGCCCCAGCCCAGTGAATTTTTTAAGCGATGATTCGTTAGAAAGCAATACTGAATAAATTTTATTGCAGGGAATATTCGACGAGATTTGTTTTCATTTTGAAGTGGATAAAATCACTGAAAATGGTGATGATGCATTAATATTGTATCATGGCCCCATTCACACCAGCCCTTGCTATCACACTTGTGTTCCTCATGCAGGTAAAATCATATACACTAAAATATAATTTGCGCACTGTTGAAGTTTATCTTCTCTGAATCCAAGCACTATTGATCATGGCCCATTCACACCAAGCCCCTGCCGCACTTGCATCTGCGTTCCCGAAATGGAGGAAGGTAAAACCCAGAAACAAAAAAAATATTGAAAGCCTTGTCTTTTCTTGCTACAACTATTGTGCAACTGCATTACACTGCCGCAAGTAGAGCATGCTCCTTTTTTGCGTTGCGTTCCTTCCTGTCATGCGTTCAAGTAATTTCTAATTTCATATTTGACGCGATGATCGCTTCATCACTCCAGTGAAAATTGCTTTGTGCACTGCTCAAAAAATAAGATTTAAAAACCAGTGTTAATTTTCGACCGGCCCCCTTGTCTTTCATTTGACATGCCATGGGCTATCGTTTTTTTCGACAAGCTCAATGTTTTTTCGGCTTTCATTTGACGAGTAAAATTGTGAAACGACAGGTTTGAAGTTCACACGTCATTTTTATTATAAAAAAAATGTCACAAATGTGACGTGTGAGGGGCATCGATGGGTGCAAAAGTGTTCCCTACTTCAAGCACTCATGCAGGTCTTCGTGAAGGACTTCTGATAAATCAGGGATTGGGGGGGGGGTTCAAAGATAGAGGCCAGAGTGTCTGATGGATGGCTGTCTGTAGTGCTGCCTTTCCGTTCCAAAAGTGCACAGAATCGAATATGTGAAAAGCCTGTCTTCAACCCCACTCGGCGTCCCACTCATCCTTGGATTCATTGCTCCCCTGTCTTCATTATTATTACATATTTTTAATTCATTTAATTTATTTTTGGCTCACAACGAAGTCCATCGTAGCATAAGAGCATTCACACCCATGCGCTAGAGCTAAGAGCATCTCCACCCGTACACGCTAGAGATGACTCCTTGAAATTATTCATTTAAATTTGAAGAGCCCTTGCACTTACACTTCCCCACCCTTGCACGCCCCTCGCACATCAAAAGTGCACATCAATTAGTCAATGGACCAATCACAAGTAGAATGTGGGGATATAGTCAACTAAATAGTGATTCGAAGGGCCATTTCTTAATCCGCTAGGATTGAGAGTCAAAAGACAGTTTTGAAGGGTCCTTGGCACTTTTCATTTAGTCCTTGAGTGTAAGAGACTCTGGGAGGGCATGGGAGGCCATGATCTAATAGAGCAGTGCAATGGAGCACTGTTTTGAAAACCAAATCAAAAGAGAATCTTCATTTAGACCTACTTTTCTAAACAATGAGGGAATGTCATTTGTATTCCATGAATTTTGGGACTATCGTGTCATTGACACATGTACTTTGTTTCTAATTGTAATTGACTGTGACCCTATTGCAAAAGGGTAGCACAATACGTTAGCGGGGGTGACTTTTACATAAAGTTTTTGTGAGAATGGTTGATATAAAAGGAGAAAGTAATAACACTAGTGCAAAGAGCTCCCTATTTTACCAAAAAATGACAACCAAAAAGTATCCAATTCCACCAAAAATCTAAAATTTTGATGAAATTGAACACTTTTTGACGGTCATTTTTGATGAAATAGCGAGCCTTTTGCATTAGTGTAAGTCATGTGTGCCTAATTATGATACTCACTCAAAATAGGCACCTATCAAACCTTGGTTATTAAGTAGATTTTTATTGTGACAATGTTACATCATGTGAAGATTAGAGTCTAATGTTCACATTTGTAGGCAACATTTTGGAAATTCACAATTTATTTACACAATATCTAAATAATACATATGAAGTTGCTTAAAAGAGACATTAACCTCATTGGTCGATACAACAACAATTCATAATATCACAACAACTAATATATAATACCACATACACTAACTATTCACATCAAGGCGGCAAAGATTATATATCTAACAGTCTTATAGACAACTTCTATATTAAAATTCCCACCAATCAACGATATACCTCCACATCAATCACAAATCTACTACTAAACTCATACCATTTTCCAATAGCGCTAAACATATGTCAAAACAACATCATTGCTAGAAAACCACTACCAAAACCACCTCCTAACCCAATAATACCTAATGTAGTCTCACCACAAAATTGCAAGAATTCCATAATGAATTCCTAACAATTGATTTTCAAAAAATACAACAACTAACACAAAAAGTAAATATAGAAACAACACTTAACCCACTAGAATGGCAAAATACAATAACATAAATGGACATAATTATAAATGGCTTATCTGAAACATTTACAAAATTTTGTGCAACACAACCTCCCCCACTACTAACTAGAATAACAAAAAAACAAGGCAAAAAACCTACAAATGAAATGGAAAAAAAACTAAAACACTATCACACCATTAGAAAAGCTATTTACTTAACACAACATGATGATAATTGGAGACTCCGTCCCATTCTAAATAAATTACCACCCAACACACCCAATCCACTATCAATGTCACACCTAATGAATGATTGGATCAAAGAATTTGCAACAATTGGTAAAAATGCCAAAAAAGAAGCTAAATTAATTGTAACAAACAAACAATGTCAAACATATAAAAAACCATAAAAAAATACCAAAACATACAAAATACAAAACCAAAACACATAGACAAAACCATTTTTAATGAGGATTCAAATCTCCCACTAGATAGTATAAAAGACCAAAACCAAAATATACTAATCCACGTTCTAAACATAGCAAAAGAAATACAAATCCAACAAGCTATAAACTCCCAACTAGTAGCCCTAATTTGCAATAATACTCAAAAGTACAATCCTCAATACACTTGCACAGTAAAACAATATCCATGGCATGAAATGGACGGCTTTGTACTATAAAAGAGAGGAACCTCATAACAACCATTACATACTTACTTTTCTAGAGAAACAAACAACCTCTGCAAAAAACATTTAGCAAATGCAAAAGCCCCAAGACCGGACAAAATCCCCAGCGCAGCCATAAAACATACGTGAGAACAATTCCACAACCTACTATATTTATTTTTCCTTCAATGTTACAAACAAAAATGAATACCTCAATTATGGAAAACAAGTCTCACCATATTATTACAAAAAAAAAGGCGACCCCATGGAACTCTCCAACCACAAATCGATAGCCTTAGCAAACACAATATATAAAATTTTCACAAGGACCCTAATCTCAATACTATCAACATACGGCGAAGAACACCAAATCCTCCACAGTAGCCAAGAAGGTTTTAAACAAAAAAAATGCACGATACGACAAATACAAGAAATAATAGCAGCACTAGAAGACTTCAAATTCACAAACCAAGACATTTACCTAATATACATAGACTTCAAAAATGCATTGGATCCATAGACCATACAAGACTATTCTCCATAACGGAAGATCTTCAATACCCAACTGACACAACATAAATTGTAGGAAATATTTACACTAAGTCCACAACCATCTTTTTAGGCGAGTATTTTGGGAAAACTGAGCCAATACATATACAAAGAAGAGCCATACAAGGAGACACTTTAAGCCCATATTTATTCATTCTATTCCTAAAACCCCTCATTGGATGGTTACAAAGAGACAATTTGGAGTTCACCTTCAAAATGTCAAAACTACAAGAAAACTCAACATCATACGCCAATGATCTAGCTAAAATGATTAAAAATATCAAATCCCTACAACCCCAGGGCGTTTGTATGGTATGGTCTACTAGAATTTTTGTCCATGTGCACCCTTTTGACGATTTTCTTGTCCATGTGCACTCCATTTGACAAAGAGAAAAATATTTATGTGAAATTTAAAATGGTAGAATGGACCGTACCAATAAAAGAGAAAAAAAAATTGATAGAAAATTTAAAATTCGACAATATATTTTAATGAAGGATGAAACAAAGGGAAAACTAGTACATTGTCACAGTGCATAATATGCACTCTAAATTATAAAAGAGAAGGAGAACAAAGGTTGTGGATGGAATTTTGAGCTATGAATTTTTTTAGTGTTCAAATGTGAAGAAAAATATCTTCCAATTTTTTCAAATTTCTTTAAATTGATTAAAGTTTCAAATCTTAAAATGTATTATTTTTGGGAGGGATTAATTTTTTCTCTATTTAAAAAAAACTTATTGATGGATTCTTTTATTGAATGTACTTGAAAATTAAATTTTGCAAGTTGGCTTATTTTTAGATTTTTAAATATAAAATCAAACATGAATTATATTTACATTCAAAGTTTGATCATAAATTGGTAAAATTGTTATTATAATGGGAGTTTTGATACTCAAAATCTTCAACATAAAATCATTTTAACATTTTGAGATTTTATTTTTTGAATAATATGTACATAAACCTAGGAGTCGGTTCACTCATTTTGCATTGAATCATTGCTATATAATTTTCAAATTGGTTTAAAAGTTAGCTTTTTAAACAAAATGCTCAAAGTGCACAAATGTGCACCAAAATGTAGTTAGTTTACCAAGAGGAGTTGGTGGACTGTACCATACAAACACCCCTAACTAAAAAAATTACATAGGTTCAAAGTTGGCATGGACCTCAATATTCCAAAATGTACAATAACCGATTGCCCAAATAAATCACACTTAACATCAATCACATTCAAAGCCTTCATACAATCACACAATATCAAGTTAACGGTAAAATAGTAACTACCGGTAGTCTACCGACCTGGTTTTTTACCACCTCAGTAATTTTCCAAGTTACCACAGAAAGTAGATTTAGGAAAGCCTTTTTTACCGATCTGACAGTACTAAATTAGATTGGGTTGTACTTGTATATAAGCAATAGAGCCAAACACCTTGGTAAGGCACATTTTTCCGACTATAGTTTCATTTTTTTCCTTACATTGGATTCTTTTTCCTTTCTACCTTCACTCCTTCCGAGTACTATCGTCTCGGTACGTGTGTTATTTTGTTTCCCTGACTATCTTGAATGAGATTCGTACTAGCTACCGAGTGAAGGTCGGTAGTTGTGATAAGTTCTGTGTTCCAATCCTCATAGAACTTAGTTCAGAGTATCTTCATCAATCATCTCCTGTTTCTATAGGCTCGGTAGTCAGATACCGAACAGTTGTAGAAAGGGAGGAGCTACCATATCACATATTAAAACAAGCCACTGCCGATACTGATGAGAATTGATGACGCCAAACACCATTGTGGAGTAGTCAACCCAGAATCATACATTGGGAGACACTCACCCCACCCCAACTCGATTCCTGCTCCGACTCATATGTTGGCTTTGACACTTTCCTGTACTCGTTTCGTGTTTTCAATATTTTTTAATAACGAGAAAACCACTGCTGTTGGGGCTGGCATGTTGGCCCACCCCTCCAAAGCTCATTTGAAACTCAAACAAAATACAGTCGGAAGAGAGTTTGGACTCCCACTGTTGGACATGCTCTAAGGAAGAATCCCCATGAGAGACTAGTGCCTGCTTTGCAAAGAGAGAATAAACTAATTTTACACCGTGCTTTGGATTAAAGAACGAGTACTAGAGTGATAGGACGGGCTTGGCACTTCCTCAAACCAAGAGCCCTTCCCCATGAAAGACCCGGCCCGCTCTTGCAAAAATAAACAACCGGTTCACTGTTCAATTTCCTTTTATTCTCCTTTAGTAAAAGTGAGAGTGGATTCGTGAAAAACAACGGCCTTAGAGCCACTCTCCATGAAACACCCTTGCAGATAACAGACAACCGGTTCATTATTCAACGTTCTTTGATTCTTCTCTAATAAAATTGAAAGCGAGCCCTATTGTTTCAGCACCCGTTCTCTAATTCAAAGCAAGAGCTAAAATTGGTTTATTTACTCTGCAGAGAATGGGCGTGGATCTCTCATAAGAATTCTCCCTTAGGTTGAGGAAGGTGGGACATTAAAGCTCCCCCGTCAAGGGGGAGGGGTCCACCCAGCAGCTGCAGACGTGGCAGCTGCTGGGCGGGCAACGGTTTTAGGCGGGCAGGAGATGTTCAGCCCGGGCATGGGTCCATCCCGGGCATGGGTTTAGGGTTTTGAGCAAATATTGAAAACACTTAGGGTTCCTTCACCAATCTGCGCTTTGCATAGAAAACCTCACTCACCGACTGCCTAGAAGCAACCTCACTCATCGACTGCCTGGAAACAACAACGTCCAAGTGTTCCTCAAATTTCCCTCGTTCCACAAGCTCAGCCATCGCCGAAATCATCACATTCTAAGGCGATCAACAAAGGTGCGTGCAAGGCTCCGAACTGTCGGCCGAGAGCTTCGAGTTCGTGGCTGGGACGCCGTTACAGGCGCTAGAGAATCGTGATTACCACCGACATCTTCGTCAATGAGAGGAGAAGCGTGATTACCATCGTATCCCTCTGAGCTTGAGTCCGTTAAATACTGCAAAAGTGAGTTGTATTATTCACTGTCGCTGGAAAAATCTCGAGCGTTTCTTTGGGAATGAAGGACTGCAGTCATAGCTTCAGCCCGAAACGGCGATATTCAAAGTCAGGCTCGTAGCGCTACTGAACTATGATCCGGGCACTGAATTACTTTCATGCTCATAAAACGGATACTAAAATCGTTTCATACCTGCACAGATCATGCCGAGCCGAAATTAGTATAACAGTATCTACAGAATTAAGGCTCCACTCTTTCACCCTCACATACCAGTGCAATGTATCCAGGACCATTAGCAAGTCCAAGAAAGTTCTTGATTACAGAGAAGATTCTCTTTATAATGTTGTCCAAAAATCCTGAAATGGTTTAATTTTACTAGAAAAAGCAAGTGGCTGAAATTTTGACAAACCTTTCTAGTTGATTTACGTTGGAAGTTTATTTATGTATGTGTAGGATTGATCATTGTGTTCTAATTTTTAATCTCATGAATAGCGCCACAACTCAGAAGCGCTAGCTTGATGACCACTTTTCAGGAGATAGTTTCATGCAGCAGTGTACTTTGTCTTTCGTGTATACTATGAGGCTAAATCTTGAGGAGTGCACAAAGAACTAGTTAGATGCTCTGATTTCCATTTTACTCACAGGAACGGTATGGTGATCCATGTCACAAATTTTTTGCAGGAAGCGCGAATAGAAGAAGGTATCGTGATAGAATTTGAAGCAGATGAGACTGCTTATTTGCTCCTCAAGGTCCTATATGATCTTCTTTTAGTTCAAAGTTATAAAAAATTCCCAACACATGCAATGTTCTTTACTGATTCTGGTTTTATAAAATTTGATCTCATCTACAGTATATTTTTCACAATACGATCAATTGAATTTGACATTTTAAAACCATGAATCCTTGGTCCTTTAGGGGTTAACATGGGGAAACAAGGAGACTATCAGAAGTCAATAGTCATTAATATATTATACCTTTTCTAATTCACATTGTACTATTTCCTAAGAGGTCACACTTACATTAGATAGTTGAACTAATCCAATGCAATTGATGTACATGGCAGCTTCCCGGAGTTGATTTAAACAATCCAGCAGTGCGGGATGCCTTAGCGGCTATTCAAGCACATGAGGTAAATGGCTTATGCTAAATCTTTTATTTTATTTTAATGAATTAAAACTCAGGTCACAATATATATTAATTGTGATCCACTTGTTTGCAATTATCTCTTTTGACCTTGCCTTCTTGGGGTTTGGTTTCCAGGAAAAGAATGCAGATAAAGCATCAAAAAGCCAAGGAAAGGAGGGCTAAGGTGTTGTACAAGATCCTGTTTTGAAGGCTCAGGTTCATTCTTGTAAGTATTCTACTGTTTGATATCTCACAAGTTTAGGAGGTTCTAAAAATCATTGATGAGCAGCTCAGGTTCAATTTGTGTTGAACATAATTTATATTTGAGCTGAGATGTTTTTGTAAGTAAAAATATGAACTTTCAAACATCACCTGTTGCCATACATATCGAAACTACAGTTCTATGAGACGAAATACGGTGAGCTAATCAATGGAATCTCGTGTGTTGTATTTGAGAACTTCATGTAAGCTCATGTTGCTTACTAAAGCAGTTTTCTATTGTGTGCAGAACGTTGAAGAACAGAAGAAAAATCCAAAATTTGAGTCCTGCAGACAACTGAATTTAAGAAAGCAAATCATGACCAACTAATGTAAGAAGGTTCATGGATATTCCTCGTCATGAATTAAGCTGCATCCAGTTCGTTGTTGCATATATATAGCTAGAAATCTAAAGCCATTGCCATGGAAAGCAATGTAGCCTTTCTGTGTACGTAATGCTCCTTTCTGCAATCTCTGTAAACTAGCTAGGGTAACTAGCTAGGGTTTAGGGTTTAGTAATATAGTCCCTGTGTATGTCACGCTCATGTCTGCAATGTCTGTGAGCTAGGGTTTTACATGCAGGTGACGCTCATGTCTACAATGTCTGTGAGCTAGGATTTTATATGCAAGTGATGAGACAATGAAGTCCTCATTACTGATGAGTGGCGTTGGTAGTCGGTTCAGGGTTTAGGGGTGGTGATTCTCTGGGTGGTGTTGTGATTGTAGTGAGGATGTACGGATGTAAGTGCTGATGTTTGAGGAATACCAGAGAAACACAATTTTCTATTCGGATTCCGGCCGGCTCGTAATGGCTGACCGCTTCATTTTTGTTGCTTATGTTATGGTGTACAGGGGTTTAGGGTTGTCATGACATTGAAAGGAGATTAGGTGTGGAGGGAGTGGTAGTGGAAGCGTACGGAAATACCTATCGATGTTTAGAGGTTGGTATATGAAGGAATAAATCTTTGTGTGTGTTTGGGAGCTTTTATAGTGATGTCACATTGTGAAATAAGTTTAGAAGGCCATATTTGTTATATTGAGACTTTTCGCAGTCTCATTTTTATCTTCGACTCGAAGATATACCGTTTTATCTCCTTACTACTATTTTTTATAAATATTTAACAACACCACCTTTTGGAATTTCATTATAGAATCACTATTTGAGCATTAATTTTTTTTTTGTTTCAATTATTATTTTTTAAATGAATTTTTGAATAATTGGCATTATGTCTCAAAATCAGCTAAAAGTCTCAATATAACGAATATTACCATTTAGGCATTTTCCTTCTGAATGTGATTTCCCCTTCATCTAATAAATATAGTGTTTTGGATCTATGTGTTGCATATCAGTGTTTTTCTATTATCATGTGGTATTATGTGAAGTCTTTGGAGATCTCTTCAATGTATTTTATGATCACAAGTGATGTGTAGCAAATCGACAATTTCGTATACATATTAATGTATTTTTGCACCTAAGGCCAACAATAAAACTAAAATTGATACTATGTTCCACAATCATACATTTGAGGTTTAGGATGTATGCCTATAGTACACTGTATTGATATTGGGTTCCCCATTGGGTTAGGTTTCTAAGTTTTTGACCTATTTATTGTCCTACTTTTTGTCCTATGTTTTATACTTCAAACTGGAACCCCATTTACTTCAAGTCCTATTAGGGCATGATTTTTATTTAAGCATGTTGATTTGAATGTTAGTAGAAATTGTTTTGGCATTTATTGTTTGTCATGCCTATTTGTCTTTTGTCCTACATCTGAAAAATTTATTGTTACTTTTTTTGAACAACGGTTTGTTTTAAGATGTTTGATGATGCAATGGTAGAAGATAGTTTGGATTTGAAGGCTGCGAACGATCTCATAAACCTTGGAATAGCTAAATCGAAGAAGAAGCGAAGAATTATTGTACATGTTGATGACTCAGAGGATGTGAGTGATGCGGATGAAGACGCGATGCTCGAGATTACTCGTAAACACCCCCCGGTGAAGATGAGAACAAAAATGAAAGATGGGAAATATGTGAGGTACATTCCAGACCCAAAGTTGGCTAACGCCCTTGGCATTGAAGTTTGGAAAGAACTCCTTATCAATGGCAAAGACAGGATTCAGATGGTAAGTTAAAATCTCTTGTCATACTTATTGTCTTGCTTTGTTGTGGTGTTGTGTTGTCTTGCTTTATTGTCTTGTTTTGTTCTACTAATCTCTTGTCATGCATGTAGTTATATTTTGTTGTCTTGCTTTCCTATACTATGCTAACTATTATACTAATCATAGGTCACAGTGGGAGGGGAACAAGTCATCAGGAGCAGCTTGAAACATGGTCGAATAACATGTGCTGCTCTATTCACTAAAACTGAATATGAGGGCTTGATTTTTTTGAGACCCACGTGTATTGTCGGTGTCCTGACAAGAAGTCATTGGATAAAGCCGTGGGGAAACGATATTGGTTTAGTTGCAAATTTTGTAAAAATATTTTCATCGATAAAAACTCTCTGTCATATTATCGCGTCAAGGGTGCCCAAAGTACGATGATATCACTCCTTTGAAAATGTACCCTACCTTTGAAAGAAGTGACAAGACAATGGTGAACCCAATTTTGGCAAAGCATGGACTTGTATCGTCACCGCCGGAAGAGGAACACCAAGTCAAGAAGAAGAAAGTCACTACTAGAAAATGCCGACCAAACCAACAAAAATCAACAATTCTCTGTTGTTCTGGGCACTTGCGGTCACGATTTGACATATTTAAACTTCTTTAAAAATTCACCAAAAATCAACATTCAAATGTTCAAAAGTGAAACATAATATGATGAATGAAAATGTTATCTATTTAAGGTATTGATTGAGATTTTTTTGAGGAAACCAATTTCGTATCACTATACATGCAATTTTGTGGTCTTTATATTTTTATATATTTTTATATAATTTTCACAAAAACCGTCTTGTAACTTGTTTTAATGCCGATGCCCCCTTGTGTATAATATAGGAGTTGCGTACCTAAGGGACCTCCCCCATTTGTAGTATTGTATTCAATATGCTAAATCATTCTCCTACTTCTCAAATTTGGTATACAAGTAACTAACATCGTGTAGATTGTGAAAATCAAGAGCGGCAAGTTTCCGTAGTGGAACATTTTCTAAATAGGAAGAAAGTACGCAAGTGGAAAATTTGGGTAGGTTTCATTTTCTCACACATTCTCACTTCAGCCATATATACCTTCTAATCTATACACTAAAAGATTGTGAATTCTTTTTGTGTACATTCCTTTAGTTTCTACAGTTAGATTGTGATATAAAGTATTGTTTAAAACCTAAACTCTAGAAATTAGAATGGAAATATTGTATGGTTCTTTTATCAAAATAGAGGTTAACCCCTAAATGTTTTCACCCATCTCCAAATTTGGCTGTTTTGCAAAGATGCATTATAAAATGCACTCTAGAGGGATATTTTGCACTTGATGTATGAATAAAAGTTGTACATTATATATTTTAGATTCTATCCATACATTTAGATATGCGATTGCTATCACCAATGTTTTGCATAAAATTTGAAATTTGAAATTGAAAAGTATTTTGTAATTTTATTACAAATAAGATATTGACAATTTGTACATGAAATTTGATGTGATTGGTTCAAATGTAATATTTTGAGTGTAGTGGTTTTGGGAGTTTTTTTGGTTGTTTAATTTTACAAGTCGATTTTTTTAAAAGCACTTTTACGATGAAATCTTTGAAATTTTGAATGAATCAGTACAACATAAAACAAAGCATTATAATTTCAGAAGTCATCTCTTTACTAATTAGTTTACACATTCACACATGCATGAAGCTAATTTCCCATAAAATATATAGTAAAAAAACCACAGAGGAAAAAATCAGTGATGGATGATAAAACTGTGTTTGATTTTGTACATCGTCCACTTTTTGGACGGTTTAACGTTTAGAGGGTAGGTTGTATTGCACTATCTCATCCTATGAGCTAAGTGTGTGATAGTTCTTGGAGTTTTATTATTTTAGAAGAATATGATCTAAGTGTTTGTTTTCTTCTTGATCTTAACAGAAGCGGTATGTGTCTTCTAATTTATTTTTCTATTAACATGTGTTTGAGGTGGAACTTTCTAGAAAGGCCGCTTTTTGATGGATATAAGATCCAACAGTTTTCATTTCTTTCATCCTCTAGACATGCTAACGGTTCAATTATATGAAAGTCTACAGTCATATTCTTTGTCGGAGTTGTGTGAAGATAGTAGATTCAAAGTTGAAGGACTTGGAAGACGAGGTCTTGGAGTTCATGGTGACGCTCCTTTCAACTCCCAAGCCCTACAGTGCAAGTGGAGTAGGGATGGCACAACGTAATGCAGCTCATAAGCATTAGGTGAAATCTGGGGCCTCCAAAAGGCCTTGAGGTTTCTCACGTGCCACAAATTTTGGGGTATGCCCATCACTTTTTGAGGCTGGCACCAATGGTGCCACGACGCTGCCAGTACTGCGGGGAGAGTGGGTCGACCCAATCATTGTGAGGAAGGGCGTGTGTGCCGAGAGAGAGACGCTGTCGGGGCTGACAAGAATGCACATGCGGCGCACAAACCCCAAGCACTTTTGAATGCTGGTAGGAGCATTTGCAATTAAGGACCACGCTTCAGTTCCAGCGAACTTACCGTTGTGCCAGCGAAGTTACTGTTGTGTCAGCGAACTTCCTTCCCAAATTCAATTCTAAGTGGACTAACAAGAATCTAATCTTCCACTTAGTAACTCACTCTGCCAAGATCCTTCATTGCTGGTATAGAGCAATAAATACAATGAAAGGGTCGTTCGCCAAACACCGTCGACACGTCGGTGCCAACAAGGCCCCCCGTTGTCCACGCAATTCGCTGCCAACACTGTCAGTTCACACAATCAACTCTGCGGGCAGCGAAGGGAACTCACATTTCTACCATCGGAGGGGCGTTTGGGCAGACAAGTCACCTAACTCGGGCTGTCTTACGGGGCCTTTTGGAGACCCCAAATTTCCCCTAATGAGGGCAACACAAAGATATGTCGCACAAAAGCTTGAGCAAAGCATTGCTCGTAGGTCTAACACATCTTATAGACAGCAACGCATTTCACAAATCCAGACTTTAAAGAATTTTCAGTATCTTCATCGCACTAAGGTGTCTAAGGTCGTTCCATTTCCATCACAACTGTACGTCAAGGGTATCATTGGGACTAGTACATACAAAATGTTGGTGAAGAATCCAACAACACTTTTGTTTAGCAAAGAAGAGACTACAACTGACATGTGATTTGCATTTCAGAGGTGTCATGTAGTCATAATGTTTGATGTCATACTTGGACAATGGCAATTCTTGACTATAATTGCAATAAAATTATGTCTACGTCAAGCTTAAATTCCTTTGTCCTACATTGTCCTGCATTGTCCTACATTGTCCTGCATTGTCCTACATTGTCCTACATCACATAGGCTTTGAGGCCAATGTCAAGTACAGAGATTCATACTCCATTGATAACTACACTCCTCGTGAACGCTTTGAAGATTGTCCTTCCAGGCATCCTTTTTTTCTCTTAAGAGAGTTGTCACCACCTCGTTGAGAAAACGATGGAGTAGTTTCATTGATCTCCTCCTTTACTATTCCTCGAGCTAACATCCCATAGTACTTGCCACGAATGTTTTTTAGGTTTGCCACTAAGTAGTCCCTAATCTAGGAATATTGTCCTGCAGTTGTGACAAGCTCCTTGAAAATCTCCTCTAGGTCGTTTTTATTCTTTTGGGTACATGAGTCTGTTTGCACCGAGATATTCTTGGATAATGTGATAGAACAATGGGATCACATGGGGTGCCGTTGTCAAAGATATTGTCATCTCCATTGGTTACTATAGGATTATCTCGGGTGCTCTCTCGCATGAAGAAGCAATACAAGAAGAAGCGCGTCCAGAATGACAGGATTTAGACAGTCTTCTGTCAATCTTTCTGTCATTTCGGATCACTTGATTCAGACACCGTTTTGACAGAGTTCTGTACAAATTCTGTCAATTTCGATGGCTCATGAGGGAAGCTATGGTTGTGACACTTGGCCTCCACGTGGCTTCTACGTGAATGACACGCTAGAATTACAAGCGGGTCTCGGTAATTTATACAATACCTATTTCTTTTAATTACCCTAAAGTAAATTACTTTTTTAAGAAAATATTTCCACTGTAGTCAATTAATTACTGTCGGCATTAAAATTTACAATTAATAAAATAATCGACTATTTTATTAATATTTAGAGTGAAATTTACACATTTCCAAATGGTATGTCAAGGATGGATGAATGTGAATTTCACTTCCTAATTGTGAGTGGAGGAGGATGTGAAGTCTTGTACTTTATACAAAATTCAGTGCACTAGTGTTGACAATGAGTATGGGATATGTAGAACTCCTCCCATTGTTCTCTCTTATTCACCGGTTAAACTATTCTACAAAAATGCGCATAAATTAAGCATAAATACTTCAAATCACAAAACTCTTGTTGGAGGTGGAAGATGATTTGATTGTGCGAGTATTCTTAGTTGAACATTGCTCAAAATAAGCTAGTCTACTATGCACAATTGAGCCTTGAAAGTCTGATCACAACACATTTTCTTCTCAAACAACTCATGCACATTCCTCACAACCCTACTGAATTTTGTCCACATCTCATGCATAGAAATTTGAAATCACAAATTTCTTTTGGGAGGTGAAAGATGTCTTGGTGTTCTAACTTTTCTTTGATGAAAACATTTCAAAATAAGATCATTTGCTATGCGCAATTGTGCACCAAAATATACTGAAAATATGGTGTAGTGAGAATTCACATGAGTTGTCACACAAAAAAAAAACACCAACAAAAGTCTGTCAATTCAGACAATAAAATGCTTTGAGTACCTCAAAGCATGCTTCAAAAAGGCCTTTGCTGTCGTAATTGACAAAAAACTGTCAAATTTCAGTCATTTCAGGCCTGGTATTCTTGTAGTGTCAGTCGTCCCCATCTGTAACTATGGGATTATCTGCTTGGCCATCATATACTATTATAAGACAGTGAGGGTCTCCCATCCCCTCGTACGTATAGGCTTGCACCTCTTCCCCAAGGTGGGAAGCTTGAGAAAGAAGAACCCTTCCAAAAGACTGTGACAAAGGTACGCTTCGTTGCACCCCGCACCTTGTCCCTGCTTCTCTAAGAATGAATCCATCAACCAACTCCGGATGCAAAAGTTGAAATGCCTTCATGATATGCTTGCATATCATGCCTTGAAGCGAGATTGGACAATTGCATTGTGCAAAGTTTGAGTCTGGTGAATACACAGTCCAAACCTTGGGCTTGTTATTGACACATGCAACTAATGCAACGTCCTCGCCGTCCGGACGTAATAATACAGGATCATCTAGAATTTCCTTGGCGTGAATCAGAGCGCTAACCACAATGAATTCTTGTTTGACATTCTGTACAAAACCGAATTCCCTCAGCTGCCTCCCATACCAATAGTCAGTGACCACATCACCTACCAAATGATGTATCAACCAATCCATACGTCGTCCTACTAGTCTCTGCTTCCCCGAAAACAAAATTCTCTTCAAGTTGGCATGGTACAACTCAATGGCAGCGTTGGTGTTTTGTCCTGCATGTGGAATGTTGCGAAATTGAACACACTTCATAGCTATTTTTTGCGACCAGTGCTCGTTCATGTAGTTCATAAAAGTCTTTGCTTGTCGATGTTTGACTACAATGGCATCCAATTTTGCAAGAGCCCATACCAGAGGGTCATCTCTATGTTTGAAGTCCTTCCCATACATGATGATCCCAATCTCATTCAATATTGTAGCACGGTCTTCAATCCGGGATATTTTCCGTTGAGCATTTTTTGCCCGTGACTTCTGGACATGCCAGAAACATAGCAAGATTCTTGACCTTAGCCAGATAGCATTGAATGAAAAAATTAATTATTATAATTCCATATTTACAATACTATTTCTAATTTAATTGATTAGTAGCAATAATTCACAATCATACAACAACTTTGTGTACTGTAAAAACCTAGAAATGACAAAGTAGAAAAGGAGAAGACAAGATAGAACTAAACAAGACAAGGTAGAACAAAAAATGACAAGGTAAAACAAGAGAAGACAAGGTAGAACAAGACAAGACAAAGTATAACAAGATATGACAAGGTAGAACAGGATAGGACAAGGTAGAACAAGACATAACAAAGTAGAACAAGACAAGACAAGGTAGAACAATACATGACAAGGTAAAACAAGACATGACAAGGTAGAACAAAACATGACAAGGTAGAACAAAACATGACAAGGTAGAGCAAGACAAGACAAGGTAGGACAAGATATGACAAAAAATAATAATTTAGGACTAACATTCCATAGTAACTCGTAGGAAAAGATCATACTCACCCAAGTGCATTTAGCTCGGCTTGAGCATTGTCGACAATTATGGGTGATGGTTCCCAGTGAGGCATGACACTCTCTAACCTCATCTTCAATGTGATTAATACGGCTGTCAAGTCCTTTTCGCGAGAGCTTCAAATGACAAAGAAGGCCACAGGGATTGCGTGCAACCATTCGTCAAATACCAATATAGTATAAAGGCGATACATGCTTTTTGAAGCATGCTTTGAGGTACTCAAAGCATTTTATTGTCTGAATTGACAGACTTTTGTTGGTGTTTTTTTTTTGTGTGACAACTCATGTGAATTCTCACTACACCATATTTTCAGTATATTTTGGTGCACAATTGCGCATAGCAAATGATCTTATTTTGAAATGTTTTCATCAAAGAAAAGTTAGAACACCAAGACATCTTTCACCTCCCAAAAGAAATTTGTGATTTCAAATTTCTATGCATGAGATGTGGACAAAATTCAGTAGGGTTGTGAGGAATGTGCATGAGTTGTTTGAGAAGAAAATGTGTTGTGATCAGACTTTCAAGGCTCAATTGTGCATAGTAGACTAGCTTATTTTGAGCAATGTTCAACTAAGAATACTCGCACAATCAAATCATCTTCCACCTCCAACAAGAGTTTTGTGATTTGAAGTATTTATGCTTAATTTATGCGCATTTTTGTAGAATAGTTTAACCGGTGAATAAGAGAGAACAATGGGAGGAGTTCTACATATCCCATACTCATTGTCAACACTAGTGCACTGAATTTTGTATAAAGTACAAGACTTCACATCCTCCTCCACTCACAATTAGGAAGTGAAATTCACATTCATCCATCCTTGACATACCATTTGGAAATGTGTAAATTTCACTCTAAATATTAATAAAATAGTCGATTATTTTATTAATTGTAAATTTTAATGCCGACAGTAATTAATTGACTACAGTGGAAATATTTTCTTAAAAAAGTAATTTACTTTAGGGTAATTAAAAGAAATAGGTATTGTATAAATTACCGAGACCCGCTTGTAATTCTAGCGTGTCATTCACGTAGAAGCCACGTGGAGGCCAAGTGTCACAACCATAGCTTCCCTCATGAGCCATCGAAATTGACAGAATTTGTACAGAACTCTGTCAAAACGGTGTCTGAATCAAGTGATCCGAAATGACAGAAAGATTGACAGAAGACTGTCTAAATCCTGTCATTCTGGACGCGCTTCTTTTTGTAGTGCATGCAATGTGGCGCCAAATTGGGGTCTTAAAGGTACTCTACACCGTAGAACACTACTAAAAACCTCATACAATCATATTAGTACTAATGGGAGCCTAATAGAACACTAATGGGGCAAATGGGGTGAAAATGCACCCCTAAATCACAATGGCAACACAAAAACTCAAGTAGAAAACTCCCAAAAAACACCAAGATGATCCCAAATCCACACCACTTGCTCATGGATACCAAATACTCAAAAGTGAGGTCAATTTTAGTGGTAAAAATGGGTAGATAGAGGGAAATTGCACCTCTATCCAAAATGGCAGCACAAGCAATTATCTAGAAATGAACATAGAAAATATGAAATTGCCTCAATCCCATTCCAATTTCCCATGAGTACTATGTACTCCAAAACGGAATTAATTTTGGCAATAGAATTGTACAAGTGAAGGAAAATTGCTCCTCCACTTAAATGGCAGCACATAAACTTATCTAAAATTGAACATAAAAAATACTAAATTGCCTCAATTTCATTCCAATTTCCCATGGGTACTATGTACTCAAAAATGAGATTAGTTTTGGCAATAGAATTGACTAAGTGGAGGGAAATTGCTCCTCCACTTAAATGACAGTGCACAAAATTACCTAAAAACTGGCTTAAATGTATGAAAATTGCCCCGATTCACCTCAATTCTTCCTAAGTACTTTAGTACTCAAAATCGGGCTTGAATTGACACTTCCAAATGCCAAAAACCCACACTTGTCCAAAAATTACAGCACACTAACATGACCCAAAATGAGCATCAAAACTTATACCAATTGGCATTGTCTTGAGCAACAAGTTCCACAATACCACAATTGAATCACAAAGATCATAGAATGCAATTGAAGTGTAGGCTTTTTTGGGCACCGCTTCAGCGTCGTGCCACTAACCCTAACATGCAATCCTATTTTCTCTTCTAAATTTGAATTTGGCCCGGTGAAAATTGGGCAGCGCTTCCGCACTATACCATTCACCAGGCCAAAATTCCCACAACACCACACAAAGTTCCAAATAAAACAATTCTCACACACCATCTACTTACCAATAATTAGAAAAGTCTATGAAGTAAACACACACAATAGGGCAACTAAAATCACCAATTCAAGCTATTACAATTTTTCCTCAATCATCCTAATCCTCAAATAGTCTAGAAAGTCTAACAAAACTCGAAAAAATGGATAGGAGGAAGGTAGAGAATTACTCCCTCCCTATTATCACTCTGTGGTTCCGTAATATCACCCTGTCAAGGTAGGGGTGATACTCTGCGGCGACTCCTTGCCCTTCAATTTCGTGTACCTCAATTCCGTCTTCTGATGGTGCTCCTCGCCGTCGCAGTGGTGTTCGTCGTCGGTGCCGTCGTGATCTGTTGTTGCCGTATAACTCAACTGCGGTTGTCGTCGCCCCCGCGTTCTCTTTGATCTCACCGTGGCCACTACTTCAGCTACTCGCATTGGCCCTCGTCACGTGGCCGATACCGCCATCACGAACTGGTTCCCTGTCTCGTCGCGTTGTGTTGCCGCTGCAGCACTCGCCCTGCTCGTACTCCACGCTCCAGCGCGGCCGCAGTCGCCTCCACGCACTCGCAGCGTCATATCACACGCTCTTGAACAGGTCCAATTCAACAACTCCGCAGCTTGTAACAATCCCCGTTGTGGTTGCGTGGCCTCAATCGAACTGAAATTCGCCTGCTTCGAACTATAAGGCCCGTAACGATTTCTTCAGGGTCCGGGGGATGTGCGGAGGCCTGAATCCGGCGCTGAATGCTCTGAAGTGAAACCCCAATCCGAAAAGGTGATGAACAGCGTGAAGAGCGTGCGTGCCTGGGAATCACGGCGCCCTCGCCGCGCGATCTCGTGATCTTTGTTTCCTGCTTCGCGCTCCAGATCCCTGGCTCGCCCACTCGCCGCGCCTCGCAATGCTGCCTTGCCACTGTCGCCCTATTCGATGTCTGCCGATCTCCTTTCCACGCCGCACTCCGATTCTCGGCGCCTCGCCCACTCGCCGTCTGCCGGTCTCCTTTCCACGTCGATACCCAAAGCTACAACCACACCCTGATCTCTACGGCACTCGCCAACTAAATCACAAATCTACTACCCTGATCTAGTTTTTTTTGTCCAGAACCAATTAACCAAAGCGGCAGGGCTTCGCCGTCCTCTCTCCCAAAAAACTAACAGGCAAAAAAAACTAGACTCCTTTTCTCTCACGACAGGGGTGGGTTTGAATTTCGCACCCTAAGCTTCATTCATCTAAACATCTCCCTCCCAAGAAGACTATCCATCCATCCTACCAAAACTTCTACTAAACTCCTATTTTACTCCTAGTTAACCGGGGATAATCTTTCCCCCAAAAGTTAGAACTTGGACTTTTCTCATAGTAGAGATTTCAAATTCTACAAAGGTGTTCCAAAACTACTCTTTCTAAAATAATAGACAAAACAGTACAAACACTCAAAGACCCACAATTAAACGGTCAAAAGTCGCTATTCAGCTAAAATTACCCAGAAAATTAGGAATAATGAAAAAGGACAAATAACACCGCATCGAAAGTACTTCCAAAACACCAATAAATCTAATCAGCTAAAATGCTGCAATTAAACACAGAAATGGGAGAAAAAAGTACCAAACCTCTCGGTAAAGGTTTACCCCGCTTTGTGGACCGGTTCGGCGGTTCACACCACCCTATGTCAACTTTCTTCCCTGCTGCCCGGCTGGCAGTGCCAGCAAGGACAGATTCCGGTGGGCCCTCCCCTTGATAGGGGAGGTTTAACACAACGCCCGTCAAGTGCAGAGCCTGATCAATCGCTCTAGCATCCATCTCGGGGAGTACACTTAAAGTTAAGACTAGGAATCACGTGAGTGCGTACTTTTGACCCCCCTATGTATGTACTAAAAAATCATCTAAAAATTGTATAAAAAATATGAAGTTGTTAAACACAACCTAAAGTTCTTGTTGTATAAATTTCAAAAAATAATCAATTGTAAATATTTTTAAATTGATTTTTGAAGCAAAAAACAACGCATTTTAGTTCAAACTTCTATCATTTTTTTTATAATATTTTAAAAACAATTCATCCTGAAATTTTTACCAAATGATAGATATATACGTAATGATTTGGTACTTAAAAAATCTTAATTTAAAAACTATTTTAAGGCCAAGTATTGTAGGGGGCATGCCATTAAAATGCACTCACGTGTATTCCTAATCTTAACTTTAAGTGCACTCCCAGGGGCACCCGTTCTCTAATCCAAAACATGGTGTAAAATTAATTTATTCTCTCTGCAGAGAACAGGCACAGGTCTCTCATGGGGATCCTCCCTAAAATATGGGATAGAGGGAGTATAAAAGGATGAATGGCCACCACCCCAAATATGGCCAACATGTGGAAGGGGCGAGTGCTTCAACACTTGCCACATGGCACTTAATTTATTTCGGGAGAAAAGGGTCCCTACAAGTTGGGCACAGAAAGGGCCATTCTAATTTGCATAGATTAATCCATTCTCCACGCGTTTCAAAGGCACATTCATCATAATTGCTCCAGTGCCCACACTTTGAATCTGAAGGCCCATTCACACCAGTCACTTGAACGCGCGTGCGTTGGGAATCTGCGTCAGTCAAGGTAAATAGATGGTGAAAATAAATCATAGTTTAATGCAATCTACAGTGATGAAGACGCAAGTAAATAGTTTCACAATGCAAAAAAGAAATGGCAGTGAATTTGTTGCAGCAGAATGCAGTTGAACAATGTCGCACACTCGCACAATGCCGCACAGTGTTTGCAGCGGGATAAGACAAGCTCAAAATATTAAATCATTTCTTCAATTTACCCGCCCGAAATTCAGGAACTCAAATGGACTTGCGTTGGATTTATGATGTGAATGGGCCATAAATACACACTAGATTTGATTTTTAAGAATAAATAAATTATTTGTTTATATTTTACTTTGGAAAAAAAAAGGAGGCAAGGTCAATTAAAAAACAAAGAGGAAAGTACAAGTTCAATGCCGAGACATGAAGGCAGCCAACTAGAGAAGAGAAAGAGTATCAGAGGTGCCTTTTAGGAGAGTGAAGTCTAGCCAAGCAGAACATTCATCAACACTAGAGTTTGAAAAGTTCGAAATTCTACGGAATGTGCACTATAATCGCCACTAACAGAAACTGAGCATATTAATAATTAGACCAAATTAATTTTCATTGGGTTTTTATTGGCAGATTAAAGACGATTCTTATATACTTTATCATTCATTATTTGGACACTATATGAATAAATCATAAACTCTAAAAATATTGTCTGTTTGTGTATCCAAAATTGACCTTAGTTTCTCATTTTTTGACTGTGTACATCTTGTACAATCCATATCTAGGTTTTAATGTCTTTTTGGATCCAAATGTAAGAGTCATTCTTGAAGCAGGGTTCATTATAGGTATACATATTCTATATTGTGCCATCTGAAGAGCGTATTAAGTTTGACGCTCCCTTTTTACAAAAGGTAGCTCTCTTCAAAAGTAATGTGTTGTGGGTGGTAATACTGTAGTACTATAGCTCGGTCGCCACCCCACGAACAAATATTTAAGGCTAACTTTATACACAGGCTAGGGCTGGATGGAAGGCCGACCCGATTCAATCCGGCCCAAATTTGGAGTTCGGGCCAAGGAAAACCTTGTCCCAATTTCATCAAACCGGCCTAAAGATTTGGCGCCAAAATCATGCCACATAGGACGCCACGTAGGAAAAATTGCTCGTTCCGGCCTAGCCCTAATATAAAGCCTTTGGGCCGGATTTGAAAGAATCGAGCAATCCTATTGGTTGAAATTTGAAGAGTTCGGGCCGGCCCTCAATCCGGCTCCAAGTATAAAGTGGGCCTTAATATTTGAAAATTGCTACAATGATGTTTTGCTTCAAGATAATTGGTAGTGAATTCAAGATAATTGGTGACATGATTTTTTTTAATTTTCTACAATTAGAAAAGAGTTTTTTCAATAACCATTGATTTTATAACATAACTTGGTTGTATTTCCAGATATGGCTTCTCCAAAAGAAGTGAATTTCAACTTCAAAGAAAAATTGTAAGGCATGCTTATTAGAAGACATATGTACAGTCAAGTTTGATTGTTTTTCAACTGAATTTACAAATTTTGACATTCAAAATTTACCAAAATTATATTCTTGATTTCTTTTCAACTTCAAATTCATTATGATTGGTTAAAACCATAATGTTTCAAAAGAATGAAGTTGTTTATGTGACTACTATTATGGTTTGGTAGAAATGTCTTAAAGATCTTTCTAAAAGTGATTAAAAGATGTGTGAATGTGTAATAAGCTTACTATTTTATTAATTATAATGATTTCAGATACTTTATCATTATAAATATTTCAATGCTGTTGATTATACACTTTTGGCCAATCATTCCAAATTTCATAAAATAATGAATTATTTTTTGTCTGTAATATGATCATAAAACAATATTTTCAAAAACATAATTCAAAACATTTTGACATAAATGTTCAATCCAACCGTATGGATGTGATCCAAGTTTCATCATTGACAACTTTCATTTGTATGACAACTCCAAAAAATAAATCTTGTATACTTTTAGATTTTAATAGTAATTTTCATAATTGTCTCAAATAGACATTGAAAGATAAAGACACTCAAAATGTGTTTTCAATTAAACTTTTTTTGTTATTCAATGAATTGAAAATTTGAAACAATATTTCATAAAATTTACTCTTTTGAAAAGATCAAACATTCAAAATTCAAAAAATTGCGTTTGGACAACTAATTTTAACCTTGAAAATTTTAAGACAACCAAATATGGTCGCCTAGGTATTTAGGAGTTAATGTCTAGTAATGGTTCAAACAATAGTAAAGTAACTGAATGAGGCTGAATTCCATCGTCCACCTTGCCTTCGTGAAAAAAACGAAAAGGATTTGCTAGGAATAGATGCAAGGTGAATAGGAATTGTTTGGCTTGGAATAGGATGGCTGAGGAAGGTTGTCATGCAAAGAGTTGCCATTTCTAAATTTCATTTGCCGTCCTACAAAGAGGAATTTTCAAAAAAGATGAGGTGCCAAATTAAATTCAGTCCTAACATGGCCATGCCACTCATTTCTTCTTTCCTGGAGCACGCCTTGGAAGCGGGGTGAAATCCAGTCACCCTAGTTCACTTTCCACAAATATATCTCACCTTGTAATTGTTTATAGCTCCAAACACATGTTGCTATAAAAGGATGAGACCCGATACTTTATGCACCCATCTTCAAGGCACTTTGCGGATATCTCTATTGAGTGGCTTGTATTTCAGTTCTTTTTACAATATCATGCCCATCACTGCTAATAACATATTCTAACACCCTCTATGCAATTTCATGGTATTAGTAAAGTCCATACTAATTGAAAAGTACACCATAATTTTTAAAATTTAGTTCTTATAGCTTAAATATATTCAATTTTTTTGAAACTTTTATTTTTTTAATTAGTTAATTAAAAAATTATAAATTAAAAAGAATTATAATAACTACAATTTTTGAATATTTCAAGACTCACATCAAATTCTTATAAATCCCATTTCCAGTTATACATACTGTTCTACACATGGTTCACTAGGTATAAGTAAAAGAATGTTCAAATGAATTAAAAAGTGTAAGTTTTTCTTTAAATTATTAATGCTCGAGAAGTTGTTCAGTGACATTAGACGAGTAGGCCTTCATTTGAATCCTAAAGTGGGCAAAATCACACATTGCAATTGTGGACTGGTGGTTATGGAAGTAAGATCTTCAAAGACTTTCCCTCATGAAATTTTAGTTTGTCAAAGGTTACGACCCTTTGTCCTTTTCCTATTTACTTTGTGAAGAATCATTGTGTTTTTAAGCACCATGCATCTTGACTTCTTGAGATATAGGTTTATTCAAACTCAAAAGACAATCCACATTTACAAAATGAAACGGATTCCTTTTCAATGCAAACAATCAATCAATCTACAATCAATCAATCTACATCCTTCTTGAATTTAACCAAAAATAAATGGTGTGTCAAACTCAAACTTAATTGCAGAGAATGTAAGAATGTTAAATATCTCATTTGTGGTGCAACAATTACTATAGTGAGATAACCAACGATCTTTCAATACCAATGATGTTGCAATTAAATTAGCTTTGTAGCTACGACAAATCACTAACGAAAGATGATGGAAATGGTAAGCTTGGAGCTTTGTTGCAATGGAAAATAATATCTCCGAGACAACCTTGGTTGGAGAGCCTAGTTGCTCAAGCTACGAGTTGGACGCCACCTCATGTGATAGTAACTTATGTGACTTGGACACCAATCGGTGGAGCAACCTCCCGCCACACTTAATTGAAAAGGTACGAATGAAAATCTTACTTATAACTCCAAATGCAAACAAATTTAAGAAGAAAATTTCCACTGCTAATTATATATAAACAAAATAGCAGGTATTTAAAAGCTGTAGTTCATGTCATTTGAACCCAAGCCAACAAACTAGGCACAACGATCTCAATACTCAAAACCATGAATTTTATGGCTTATTAGAAACGTATTGTTCATAGTTTTCAAGAAAACTTTCATTAATTGGTGATTATTTTCTCATTAGAATGGCTAAGGTTTGTGCAGTTGCCTTATACATGTCCTAGTTTTTTATGTAGAAGAACCACTTCTACATTTCATTGAAAATTTGTCAATTTATTGAATATTGGAAATGTCAAGAAACTAATATCATTTTAGGGCGTTTGTATGGTAAAGTCCACCAACTTCTCTTGGTGCACCAACTACATTTTGGTACACATGTGCACTTTGAGCATTTTGTCTAAAAAGCTAACTTTCAAACCAATTTGAAAATTATATAGTAATGATTCAATGAAAAATGAGTGAACCAACTTCTAGATTTATGTACATATTATCCAAAAAATAAAATTTTAGAATGTTAAAATAACTTTATGTTGAATATTTTAAGTATCAAAACTCCCAATCTAATAACAATTTTACCAATTTATGATCGAACTTTGAATGTAAATGTAATTCATGTTTGATTTTATATTTAAAAATCTAAAAATAAGCCATCCTACAAAATTTCATTCTCAAGTACATTCAAAAAAGGAATCCATCAAAAAAAATTTAATAGAGAAACAATTAATCACTCTTAAAAATAACACATTTTAAGATTTGAAACTTTAATCAATTCAAAAGAATTTGAAAAAATTGGAAGATATTTTTCTTCACGTATTTAAACACTGGAAAAATTCATAGCTCAAAATTCCATCCACAACCCTTTGTTCTCCTTCTCTTTTAGAATTTAAAGTGCATATTATGCACTGTGACAATGCACTAGTTTACCCTTTGTTTCATCCTCCATTAAAATATAATGCCAAATTTTAAATTTTCTATCAAAAAATTGTTCTCTTTTATTGGTACGGTCCATCCTACCACTTTATATTTCACACAATTATTTTTCTTTCTTTGGAATGAATTTTTCAAATTCACAAAATCCTTAAAAAGGTGCAAAGTGACAAGAATTCTAGTGGACCGTACCATACAAACACCCTCTATAACAATCTTGTACAACACACATGCTTCATTGTATAATAAAAGCACTTTCATTCTTTTTTCCATCTTAAAAACATTCCAAAGAAATAATTTGAAAAGCTTAGACAATTTTCATTCGTTGGAATCATAGGAGACATGAGGTTTCCTCATTACCATATCAAAGAGTGCATGATCGAATACTATTCCCTATGTCAAGAAATAATTGTCCTAGTTTTTAGCAATATTTTTCCTAATTGTACTTCAAACATGAGCCCTATCCTCTTCAAACGGGATGGACAACAAGAGTGACACAAAAATTACATACTACTATTAAAGACAAATCATTTTTGAGTAGTCATATGGCTTTTTTTGGCCAAAAAAATACGCCAAAAACCCGGACAATTATTTCCGGACAGAGAGAGTATAAAATGTTATGCATGATTTAACCCATAAATCTCAAAACATTGGCTCCCTGTCACTAGTAGAAAAGATGGCATTGCCGAGGGAGATGGCGAGGCAAGTAGTGCCCAATTCCACGCATGCATAGTGATTTTGCCTGGGCATCTCCCTGGGGAGTGCCACCTTTTCTACTAGTGTGTGTAGTTTACTATCATATTTGCAATGCAACTTTGATTGCTTGTACACCTTTGTGCACCTTTGTTTGCTTGTTGTGATATCGATTCTTCAAGGTAAGAGGCATCAAACAGCTTGGTTCTCCCTCTGTCTAGAAATAATTGTCCCATTATTTTTTGCAATAATTGTCCTATGATTTATACTTCAAACGTGAGCCCTATCCACTTCAAATAGGCAAACAATGAGAGTGACACAAAAACTACATACTACTATTAAAGATAGACCGTTTTTTGAGTATTGATATGGCTTTTTTTGGGAAAAAAGAACGTTAAAAACTAGCAAAGTTATTTCCGAGTAGAGTTGAAGAGCATTTTCAATTTCTTATGAGTTTCTACTAATAGAAGACCTCTCATTTTTCATTCCCCATTTTGTGGGAACAATGAACAGCGGCTGAATATTATGCTTATATTTCTGTCTTCTTGTGACCAAAACCATTCATCAGCACTGACACAACCCATGTGCGTGGCGCGGTTTCATATTGCCTTTTTCATTTATAGTAAGTGAAAAACGACACATTTCCTACTAGTGTTCATTTTAAGTTCAAATGCTTATCAGTGTGATGAGAAGTGAGGATTGAAAATGGCAGTGAGTGATGAGCAGATACTAGCGTGGTTACCCATCCCAAGCTTCCTGCGGTTACGCACCACATGCAAGGCCTGGAACAACCTCCTGCACACACGCGGATTCCTTCGCGAGTGTCACGACGTACCGTCACAGGGCCCATGGTTCCTCATGTTCAAGAATGACCATTACCGGGAAGCGGCCACGTACAACCCATGGCTAGATTGTTGGCACCCGATTCCACTGGTGATCGCGTCGGCGCCGGGCCAAATCAGCTTCCATGTGGCCGCGGCGGGTGGGTTGTTGTGCTACTACGCCGCGGAGTGCGACTGCGTGGTGGTGTGCAACCCAGTCACGCGGTGCTGGCGCAAGCTGCCACCCACACTGAGGATCCAATTCTTCCAGCCCGTGGCGATGGTGGTGGACAAGACTGCGCAGGCCTACAAGGTATTCGAATATAACCTACACTTAATAGTGCATTTAGGTTGCCTCTAAAATTAGGTTGCCTTACCCAAAAAATTTACCTCATGAGTCACCACTTGTACATGTGGAGGCGCAAGGGTCTCTTGGAGATTACTCTTGAGATTAGGGTTTGCTAATTTTATTACTAAAAATATTTACTATTGTAATTATTGATGAAAATTACTACATCCTTGTACAATAACAGTAAACATTTATAGTGTAAAATGTTGAGAAATTAGTGAGGGGCAACCTAAATGCACTATTTAGTGTAGCCTATCTAGAGTAGTGTATTAAATAGATGTGAATCTTCACCTTCAAGAGGTGTATACACTCATCGTTACACTTATACACTTATACACTCATATACATTTATATAAGTGTATACACTTATACACTCATCGTTGTATTATTATCAATTCAACTACAGCAATATGAGAACACTCTTCTCCTTTCTATCCCGGGGTGCACTCTATATTATGTTTGAGAATCACCAGCGTTCATGGTCCCCTCTAAAACCCCCCCAATATACGAGGGTTTATATGTGGCTAAAAAACTTTATATACAAATCTATCACATCCTAAATATATGTTTAATGAAAGTATACGTCAATATTTTCAGCTCTAAATATGTCTATTGAATGTATACTTTGTACAGCAATGCTCAAATTAATGCCCCTTTTGTGCACTCACATATACTTTTGTGCACTCACATATACAAATTTAACATAGACTTGCACCCCCGGGCTTTCTATTTCTAATGCAAGGTGTTGGTGGCGGGCATCTGGGCCACGTACGGCGCGTGTTACCCAACCGCGGAAGTGTTCGATTCCACCACGAACAAGTGGAGCATCACTACCAACACCCCGCCCAACTTCCCCCTCCACCCGCCCGGCATTCTGTGTGATGGCTTGCTGTATTGGCGCTGTCATGAGCCCGATGGCTTCACCACCTACGACATGCAGGCATGCTTGTCTTCCCCCAGTCATACCGACACGAATCCCCGAGGGTGCACTGTACTAAATACGTACAAGTATATTTGAGTGCACAGAGGGGTATTAATTTGAACATTACCATATGACGTATACATACAACAAACATGTTTAGAACTGAACTTATTGACGTATACTTATATTGCACTAGTTGGGGCAAGTATTTTTGACACAACAAAACAGACCCCTCCATAACATTCATTAGCATAAAACTGTCCCTGCCTTGGCTATACAATAGTTGGTGTAGAATATCCCACACCCAACAGTACTTCATCAGTAACTAAGTGGACATGTGGAGGCTCAAAGTGCAGAGTGCATGAAGGAAAGGCAATGGGCATGAAGGCTATTGAATGTTATGTCCTTTAGTCATTCTTTGTTGGGCTAATAGTTTCTCAATTCTCATGGCAATTAGTTGATGAGTGTATTTTGGATAGACAAAAAATATTGTTGGTATTATTGTGCCCACTTTGAAGAGGATTCTCAACACACAAATCTACTTTTTATTTCGATAAGGTTTAAATAAGTTATGAAATCGAAGTTATGTGTTACGGGTATCCCAAAAGTTGCTAACTTGTGAGTTCAACTGATGTACAATTTACTAGAACACAGATTTATTTTTAGCCTATCCACATAAATGGAGAACCCATGTGAATAGGGTAGTGTAATCCAAGTGAAATATGTCGTTGCAAAGCAGCTCCAATTCCCTTCGAGGGTTAAGATACCTTGTGCTATACCTAAAACAAGAATAGGATTGACCCCCAAAGTGTCCAAATGGTCAAAAGTGGTTCCTTCCATATCTATAGGAGTTGAATAAATCATTTTTAAAAATTCAAGGTAACAAAAATGTACCAATATAAAAATGAAACCACATCCTACGTGAACTATGATTGTTTGGTTTTATTAGCTTTGAAAGTAGAATTTTCGTCGATAGTTTTTACTAGTTGGGTTGATCTTGTCGGCGGTGCGCCGCTGGTTCTATGATGTTTATTTTGTTCTTGCAATGAAATGGCCATCATTTGTTTCCAAAAAAAAAAAAAAAAAAAAAAAAGTAGAATTTTCATTTTTTGCTTAGACACTCATGGTTAACATATTAGACACATATGTAATAAAAAAATGAGATGTCAAATGGACCTTACCATGTAATATAACAATCTTACATATATATGCAGACACAGCAATGGAGCCAAGTGCATGCAGCCTTGCCGCAGGCTTTCGAGAGCTACAGCCTAGTGGAGTCGCGCGGCAGTTTGTATATGATTGGGCGCTTGGAGGAACCGCCAATAGCAAAGAACGTTTGCGTGATGAAGCTCAAAAGTGAAGCAACACGACAAGTGTGGGAGGAAGTGGACCGCATGCCGGCAACATTGTTGGAAGAGTTTTTGAAAGATGCGGCAAACACCGACACATACCTACGGTGCATTGGACATAGTGAGTTGGTATTGATCAGCATGTGCGGACGCCGCATGCCACAATTGTTGTATGATGTAAGCAGAAAGTCATGGCGCAAGTTATCACAGTGCCCCATGGTCGAGCACCGTATGGTCGATGGCTTCTCTTTCGAGCCGCGCTTGGATGCTTTGGTCTAATTTAGATATCAATCACATATCACTACCACTTTCATTCTCTCCACCAATCCAAGTTTTACAACTCATTTTCATTTTCCTCGTTGAGTCATTCAAACGTAGTGTCAAGAGGAAGAGGTGGTAAACACCTATAGTTAGACTAACCATTTAGAGTAAAGGTAAGGTGGCAACTCCTAGTTGCATGCAAGTTTCAAAGTTTTTTATTATTTTCATTTTGAAGGCAAATCTGATCACTCGTGGCCTATACAATTTTGAAAAGTAGAAGTTGAATATAGTCTTCCTGCATTTGTCTTGAAAACTTCTTTGATTCGATATCCAACTCAAAATAAATGGTGTCAAATTGTGCAAGAAAATGCCCCCAAAGAAATCACAATAACAATAAGGTTAAAGCAACATCTCTTCAAACACACAACTTACACAGTTGGAAATCAAAGAACAAGCTTCTCCTATTCGAAAAGCCTAGATGATTTCCTACAAAATTGAGTGGTTGTTCACTCAATTGAACAACGAATTGAGAAAAACAAAGTTGTGTCTTCTTTTCATTGGAAGTGAGAATAAATGATCTTAGTCCGTGGTGGGAGGGACCTATGAATGTCTTATTTAGTGCTCCTACTAGTTCAAACGTGAAAGGCATCTTATAGAAAACTCCCTCGGGCTTGGACACCCTGAGCTGTAAAACACCAGAAGTCCTAAACAGCTGCAATTGAGGTCTTATATCCCTGCAACAGCCGTTCTACATACTTACCTAAAATGTCCACCTCGAGATTCACCTTTGCACCCACCTGCACATGAAAAGGCCATCAGATCATGCCAAAGCTTGAATACAAGGTAGAGGTACCTAATTGCAACGAGCATCTAATTGCAACACTCAAAAGTTGATTTTGAGAACGTACACCCCCTCAGCATCAGAACACATGTCAGTGTCCCAAAATTACTTTTGCATACAGTATCCAAATAAGACATACTTTGGTGCATTGGATGCTCCTTACGAGTGCTAACAAGAATCAATTAAAAATGTGTCACTCTAATCATAGGAGCTACACCAGCAATGCCTTTTAGGTGCGGTTACCTTGCACAAAAATTCTAAACATCAATACGTAGAGGCAAAAAATGCAGTAGTACTGTACCTTCTTCCCAGAGAGTATAACCTTTTGTTGTGTGTACGCCACAAGCATGAAAGTGAAGGACGATTCATTGTCCAGCACGTCCACCACAGTCAAGCTGGTGCCATCAATAGCAATGTAGCCTTTCGGAACGATGTACCTGATACAGTGATTTTTTTTGGTCAGGAACTCGACAGTGTAGTATAAATTTTTGCTACTTTTCCATGGCTTGAAGAGCAATCCAGGCTCCTTGGATGTTCTTTTCATATTAATTATATATACGTAATATCAGGGTAATACACATGTGCTACTTAGGCAATACCTGGGTGATATCTAGGCTACACATCTTCACTCCATGTAGAAAATCTGGCTGTTATTCCTACTTCTTTTTTTCAAAAATCCTTTGTATCAATTAACCAGCCAAATTTTTGTAGCAATTGGACTAAAATCAGCAACAACAAAAAAAAAATCACTGACCTGAGAATCTCCGGGCTCGTTTTGATGGTCACCCACATGGAGTCGTTTTCAGGCCGGAAAGAAGCGACGGTGCCAGTTCCGTCGACATGGCCTTGCACAAAGTGACCACCCAAGCGGGTGTTTGGCAGGAGGGACCGTTCCAGGTTCACAGGGGACCCCGCAGCACACTCGCCGAGCGACGTTTTTCGCAGCGTCTCGGGGGCCAATCCTACCGAGAAAGACGATGCATCGAACCGAGTGACGGTCAAACAAGTCCCGTTTACTGCAATGCTATCACCGAGGCTCACATTCTCTAAAACCACGGCCGCTTCCACTGTCATTTCAAACCCTCCGTCGTCCAACACTCGAACTTCCTTCACGTTGCCCATCTCTTCCACCAACCCTGTGAACATGGACCGCACAGGGCCCCCCGCTTCCCATCTGTGACGGCCAATTGCACGACTGTCAGTCATTGTAACCCTAACCCTAATCTGGTCTTGTTGATTTCACATATTTCGGTTTCGAGAATTGCAAGAAAAAATTCACGCAAAAGACTAGAACTCACCTCGTCTGTTGTCGCCTCGCTATAACCGTATCGATCAATCTGCCGGATTGCCCATGGAAGCGGCTGGCGGACGACGCTCCCAAGAAACCCCGAGCTGTGAAAGAGGTCCTGCAAGAAGCGGGTGATGATGATGATGATGATGATGCAAAAACTGCAGCTCGCGGAAGAGCAGAATTGGTGGAGCCTGCCGAGCAGAGAGAAGGCGATGCTCGCAGTGCAGCCTTGGCAGAGAAGGGGCGTATGAGAGTCGCCATAGCTGAAGCTCACTGGTAAGATTGATCAGTGTCGATGCTGCTGCTTCTGACAACACTAAAACAAACAACAGCAAAAGCTGAAGACCGAAGACCAAGGACAACACTGACAAACAAACAAAAGCAGATGCGGAAAACCGAGAAGCACGGAGCATGGGCCACGGTCAACTTGGTGCGGTAGAGAGCTATCCCTATGACCGTGACCGTTCACGGTAATCGGAGGACCGCGGTTTTGGGCCTTCTTAGCTCAGCTGGTTAGAGCGTTTTTGCGTTTTTTCGCCTCTTTTTAACCCCGGATTTCGGGTTTTGAGCTCAGCTGGTTAGAGCGTCGTGCTAATAACGCGAAGGTCACAGGTTCGAAACCTGTAGAGGGCATTCTTTTATTTATTTATTTTCATATTCTTCTTTTTTTGCCACGGTCTTCGGTACAATACCCTGCATGCCAAGTGAGAATTGATGCTTTTTACCATAGTTCGTTCAAAGGTGAAGAGAAACAGTGTCCCTACAATCATAGGAGTTTGCTACTTTTCATTCTTACTTTCATTGAGAGTGCCATGTTCCTTTCAAGTGATGAGAGTGACCTAAGGTGGCATGTTATGTTTATTATAAAGTTGTCATTTGTCATTGGAACATTATATTCGAAAGGTTTACTTGAAGTTTTTATCATTTAAAAATTTACAGTAATTTTTTTTTACATGGACACTATATCTCCAAAAGGTCAAATAGTGTCCGTATTGAGAAATAGTGTCATGTATACCAAATATCCCATTTAGTGTAGTGGTTAGAGGAGATGTTGGCCTTACCAAAAGGATAGTGGTTTGGAGGGGCAAAAAGAATTTGGGGGTGGGTCCTAGCATTTATTGTGAATTTTTCATGTTAACGGTAACTTAGTAATTACCGGTAGCCTACTGATCTGGATTTTTTACTACTTCGGTAAAAATCCAAGTTATCACAAGAAGTAGATCTAAGAAAACATTTTTTTACCAATCTGACCTAACGGTCAGATTTGGTTGTATATATAAACAATGAAGCCAAACCCATTGGCACGGTCCATTTTCCAAGATATATGATTGTTTTGTTTCAATCCTTTTCCTTTTGATATCTTTCCTACCCAGTAAGTTCCTTCTGAATACTTTTGTTTGATGATTCTAGTCCTGATTATACTGTTTTGAAGAATTACCGACCCAGTCCCGGTAATATTTTTCGCTTAGTGTTTTCAGTTCCTTTAGTTTCTGTACTTCCTACTAGTTTTTTATTCCTCGCGGTAGTGATTACCGAGCAGACGGTTATAAAGAGTAGCTACCATTTCATTCAAAATTTGGAGATGTTGGGGTATTTGTTGCACTACTAGAGATGCTTTTAGTGTGAGAATCATCTTTTTAGAGCTTATGTAATATTTAACACGTTTATTTTATTAAAGAGAAAGGTGAAAGTTCAGAGATGTGTGAAATGTTAAAGAAGGAAACAAAGACCATTCAAAGAATTGACAACAAAGCATTCAAAGAAATTAACGACCAAGAATTCAAAATAGTTGACAATAAAAGATTAAAAGTGAAGGAGACCAAAGAGACAAAGAAAGTAGTCTAAAATTCCTTGTTTGTTACCTTGTTTGTCTCCTACACAAAAAAATTCTACATTTCTTTCTAATACAATTACCACTTGAGATAAAATTATACAAGGTGAAATAAAACTTGGAATCAAATTAGTGTAAAGTTGCGCAAAAATGTATATTTGTAGCGCATTGAATGATTTTTTTAAATAATGCGATTCTCTAGGGTGAAGAATAGGGAGAAAAATTTCAACCATTGAGAAAAATATCCCAATTGTGATTCCCTCTTGGGAAACATGTTCAATTATAGTCATATGTCCCTTGGTTGAAATTTCAATCTCCTATGTAGCCCTCAGTTGGGTTGAGTTTGATTGAAAACACTCAACCTAGTTGAAAAAGTCAAGCAAATTTAACTCAACCCAACCCCATGTGCGACTCCCTTTATGCTTCATTCAAGCCATGTTGAAATTAGGGCAAGATATGTGCACATATGCCTTTGTTTATACCATGTTGAAGCCAAAGAAAGGCATGTGCACCTATATTGTAAATAGAGGGAAGGTTGGCAAAAATCATTTCTAAAAATAAATGCCAAATTTTGGAAATTTATGTTTACATAATAACTTTTTATATGATAAAAAAGAAAATATTGAAAAAAATTGTGAATATTCTATCTAAGGACCTTGACTAAATTATTAAATTGATTGAAAAAGATTAAATATTTGTTATAGACATGCCAACCACACCTTAATCCCTAAAGGTCACAAAGTACCTTAAAATTTGGTGATTTTCAAAGATGTGTTATAAAGTTTAGAAATTTAAAAAGAGAAATTTATCTTTGAAAGAGAAATTTAGTCACAAAGTTTGAATAAAAGTTGTAGATTAAAAACCACAAATTATATTTATACAGTTAAATTTGCAAATATTATCACCAATAAATTTATACAATATAAATAAATCAATAAAATACTTATTTTTGAAATTTTACTACTAACAATTTTTTGACATTTAAAAACTATTTTTTGTAACAAACTTGAAATACAAAATACTATATATTGTGAATTTTTCAAATTTTATTTTCACGCATTGTAAAAATTCCCCCTTAACCTCTAAATGACAGAGGGGGTAAGGGCAAAACCTAGATGTGTTATAAAATGTCACTTCTGTAACTTTGATGAAGTTTGGTTCAAAAGAAAAAAAATGAGAAGCATGATGTTTAGTATTTATCCATACGGTCAAAGTTCCAAACATAGTTTTAGATACTCATTTACTGAATTTAAGAGCATTTACCATTTAGAATTCACCAAAATCACACATTTTATTTTTAGCATTTGAAATTTGGTGTGGTTGGTTAAAACTAGACATGCTATTCTAAAATTTGAAAAAGCAAAATTTTCAAATGAGTGAACATTATTAGTTTCCAAAAATAGTAAGTTTTATAACACTAGGACAATATTGAGGTCTTTGTCTTCGAAAAAATCCTTAGTGAACCTCAATATTGCAGATGAAATGTATCCACAAGCACTAGAACATGATCTCGACCCCAATTTAAACAATAAATCAAAACTTGAAAAATGTCATTTTCTGCTGATGGGCAATCACTGTTGTTTGGACTGCGACCAAAAAATGGTCGATCGGTCATTTAGGGGTTAACCCCTAAACATTCTCACCCTCTCTAGATTTGGCAGTTTTCCAAAGATGCATTATAAAATGCAAGCAAGAGGGATATTTTCAACTTGATGAATGAATAAAAGTTGTACATTATGAATTTTAGATTCTATCTATATGGTTAGATCTGCGATTGCTATCACCAATATTTTTCTATAACATTTGAAACTTAAAATTTAAAAATCTTTTGTAATTTGATTACGAATAAGATATTGACAATCTAATAATGAAATTTGTTGTGATGGGTTGAAATGTAATACTCTAAGTGTAGTGATTTTTGGAGATTTTTGGTTGCTTAATTTTAGTAGTTGATTTTTTCAAGAGCACTTTTAGACTAAAATCTTCAAAAGTTTGGGTGGAACACAACAACATGAAATGAGGCATAAAAATTTCACAAATCATCCCCTTTCTAATTGGATCACACATGCACGAAGCTAACTTCCCATAAAAGTTTCAGTAGAAAATCCACATTGCAAAAAGTGCATGATGGATGAGAAAACGGATTTCAAATCCGTACATCATGCAAAATATGCATGGTTGGGCGGTTAGGGGTTAAAACACTTTTTTTTTTTAAATGACAAAATATTTTCATTCCACAATTTATAGAAAATATGTGCAAAAGAGGTTTTTACATTCATAAGGTTAAAATGTGCTCAATTTGTAAACTAATCAAAAATTAAATAGATGAAAAAACAATTTGAAGTAATAGAAAACATTTTTTTTCCATCAATGATGCTTGTTTGAGCTATTTTGACCTTTAGGGGTTAAACAAAATCTTGCCCATACTTTGTACGTCTTGATTAGTAATTTTTGACTCTTATCACTTTTGAAATCAAAATTGAGATTAAATATTCAAAAATAGAAAACCCCATATTCTAAAGCAATTTTTGTATTTTACCATGAAAAAATTAAGAAGATTAACTCGTGATAAGAGTGGCGTGTATTATTGATGTTCATCTGTGAATATTTACTAGCCACTAGAATGATTATACCACCATTTTCTAATGTTAGAAATATAAGCATCGTTTATGAAAAATTTATGTGTTCAATTTTCTCTCATAAAAAAACATCAAAGTTCCTATAGAATAATAGATTGATTTAATAGATTGGGTTAGATGTTCGGTTTATTTGGGCGTCCCTCACTATACCTAGGTAGACAATGGTCGTAACATGAATATAGTGAAGGCTTTAAATTCCTTTGCTCTTCATTATAAACCAAAGACCAACTACCAAGCTATTGGTTCAATGATGTGTTTTTTTTATCATGGCATTAACCTTTAAAGGATCAAAGAATCATGGTTTTAGAATAACAAATTCAAATCTTCATATTGAAAAAAACATAATTTAGGTGGGACCAAATTTTATATCACTGGGATCCGTGAAGAACATTGCATGTGTTGGTTCAAAAATAAATAAATTTGAACAAAACAAAATCTACATAGGACCTACTCAAAATGGCTAAAAAAAACACGAGGCCTAATTCAAACTTCTTGATTCTTTATGGGTTAACATGGTCTTAATGAAGTCTTGAGCCGGAACACTTGGTGTTAAAAATATCCTATAAGAAATTTATTACTTTTACACCTTTTTTTGCAATTATCGTGGGGACAAGGAATTAGTAGGGTTCAACTATACTGTAAAATGAAAAATCTCCAAAAAAATTAAAAATATGTTAACACAATGAAGATTCTAAGTTGCAAAAAGTGATCTTTGTTAAAATAAAATGGCTTACAATATTTGTACTAATAAACGAAAATATGGTATTTTAATCAATTCTTTTTTAGGATCTTAACAATATTGAAAATTTGAACCAAAAAGAACTTGTGTGATTCTATGTATACTTGCTTTTTTGCTATATTAAGGTAATTACAATACATCTAAAAACAATAGTTTAGGTACTAAATAGCAAATAGAGTTACTATAATGGTCCTATATATATTTTTAATAGAAAATCAAAGAAAATTCTAATGCATTATTTGGATATTGCATGTAAAACTTATAAACAATGTTCTTTTAAAGATTTTTCGGTAAATGCTAAGATGGCAAGAAAACATATTTTGGCAAAATTACATATTTTAATATTCATTAGTACATTCCATCCACATAGGTGCATTGTATTTATTTAACATTGAAGATTTCATCCAATTTTTTTGTAATATTTGAAATAATTAAACCTTTTCATTCATTTCTCTTGATTTTTGTAATAAAAATTAGACGTGAACAATTTTTTTGGTGTGATATGACTTATAAATTGACGAAAAAAAACACTGCTATAAGGATTCAAAATTTCATTGGTAGATGACCCAAATCCAATACAAGTTCTTGTATAAAAGCCTTATATTGTAAAGTCACTTTAAAAAAAATAAGGTAACACTATAATCTATCATTCACAAACACTTTTTACACTCACTACAATGGTTTGTCAATCACCAATTTTTTTCCTACAATACAACTTATGTATGACACATTTTTGTGCCAAATTTGGTGCATAAAAAATGATCAGAAGTTGAATTTACCAACCTTGATTTCTAATGTGAAAAAAATGCATATCAATTACCCAAAAGCTTTCAAGGATCCAAATTTTTCGAAGGTAACTTAGAAGTCACAATAAAGAACAATATGATGTTACAAAAAAGATATGTATTTGTGCAATTCAAAATTAGGACAAATTTTAGTTTAATTATATAATAAAATAATTGATCTTGTGACACCATACCGGTATACGGTATTCATCATGCAAGACTTTTAGGGTTTCTCATTTAGGTGGTACCTTGCTGTGTTGGTTTTCCAATTAGGTTTATAGCAGTTTGGCCACCCTGAGAGCTTCAATCCGATTCATTGCGAGCATTCATCTTCATTTGGGTGTAACTTGCTCGTGGTCGCCGAGGTTGCTTCATGAGTATGAATGTATTAGGGTTTGGAATGGCGCATCGCATGTAAAACAATTGGTACAGAGATTACTGAAGCCTTTCTTATCAATTGGCAGAGCGCATCCTGAATTTTGCTGAGAAAGAACAACAGTTTCGTAGCGCATAGATCGATCAGAATGTTATCTACCAGGAATTGAAAGGCTAATCAAGAGAGGTTTAGGGGTTTGAGGATTGCGGTAATGGCAAGTGGAAGCTCAATCCGAGCACTTGCGAGGCGCACGTGGTCTGTGCTTGATAGAATCCCGAACAAGAGTGTTCAAGCAAGTAAGGAATCGGGAGCGTTTCGATTCCATCAACTGCGTTCGCTGGTTGGCAGTACGAGCAAGGATGACACCGAAGACGACGTCCCCAGTATGCCTCGACTTAGCAGCTCGGGAACCATGGGGCATCGTTTTTACAAGAAAGCGCACATGAAGCCGACGGAGGACGGGTCTGGCTACGTCGTGATGCTGGACGACAGGGAGCTCAAAACCCCCGCCCGGAAGCCCTTGAAAGTGCCCAATGCAGCGCTCGCTCTCGCCATCGCTGCGGAATGGGAGTGGCAGGTATGTCATTTCTAGGGTTTGGTGCTCAAATTTTTGTTTGTCTCACAGGACATTCTTGAGGACCTGCCAGAATCAATGAATAGTGAGCGAAGAAAAGGAGTCTGGATTTTTTTTGTGCACGATCTTGAGCTCATGTTATGTTTGCGAAGGTGGGTGTAAAATTATTTATTTCCTCTCATTCAGTCCTTGGTTGGGCTCATCGGACAGTGGTTGCAATGGATTATATTGCTGTCAGTTCTTCAATATTTTTGTGCTCCAGATCAGTGATTTATTTTTGTCAGGAAACAGTTTAGCATTTTTGCTACTTTTTCATGGTTTGAAGAGCAATTAGGCTCCTTGGATGCTCTTTTCATATTAATATGTAGGTAATATCAGGGTAATACACATGTGCTACCCAGGTGCTACTTAGGCAATACCTGGGTGATACCTAGGTTCAAAGAGGCTACACATCTTGACTCCTTGTAGGAAATCTGGCTATTATTTCATTTTTTATTTTTTTCAAAAGTCCTTTGTATCAATTAGCCAGCCAATTTTATGTAGCAATTTGGCTAAAAGTAGCAACAAAAAAATCACTGGAATACACTCAACTCTCTCTAATGACACTGCCTCAGGGGACAAATGGGCTCCTTGCACATTTGTTCAGAACTAGACATGTGGCCATTGTCCATTCAGATGTGTACTCAACAACAGGTTATACATGGATATGTGAGTGTGCAATTACAAGGAGTATCATTAGAGAGGGTTGGGTGTACTACTCTAGAATGTTATGCATGTATTCTGGTTTACCGGTAGAAAATGTGTGAATAAGGATTTAGGGTTTATGGATTTTAAACTTTACTCGGTGGAAATTGGCATGGCAGCAAAGTGGCATCCGACCATACACAATGCCGATGATGAAGCTTGCTGCGACTTCCATTGATCAGATTCCCAGAGACCGAGAACGGGTTATCTTCACGCTTTTGAAGTACTTCCATACAGATTCCCTTTGCTTACGAGCTGAAGAGACCGATCCTGTTGCAGGTACAATCACCAGCAAAAACCTTTCCTACTGTGCCATTTGGAAGCTCAAAATGTTCATTGATACTTATTGAAACACATTAATATATAGTAATTTATACACTAAAGCATTTAAATAGCATTGAGAGACTTTTATTAATTGCAAACATATTGAAATATCGAAGATATGAAGACATTAATCACAAGAGATTGGATTCTTGTTTAAGACTTTTATGTTTTCATCATATTTTTTGATTGTTTGGATTGATGAAATGTATTATTAACATTCTTCAACGTGTATCAATATAGTTTCATAGAGAGTTGATCTGATCAATTGGATGTTGGTCTTGTTGCAGAGAAGCAGGCCTTGGTGTGGGATCCCCTGGTCGCTTGGGTGGAGGAGGAGATCGGTGCGCGGCCTTTGGTGACTTCAAGCATCTTTGGGACAACGCAACCCCAACACGTCCTGGAGGCCATGGAGAAAGCTTTGATGCAAAGCAGCGATTGGCAACTGGCAGCTATTGACTGGCTTGCAGGAACAGCTCGCTCTCTGATTGTGGCATTGGCCATAGCTCGCGGTCGACTTGACATTGAAGAAGCCATGGACGTTATTCGGCTAGAAGAAAATCATCAGGTATGCAAATGTATTCCCCTTTTTAAGGCAGAGGATACTACTTGCATCATTTTAATCATTTTAACCTATATGTGGGAGTGTGATTTTTATCAATTTCAAAGTGAGAGGATGTAGACCACTAACGATAACCCCGTTTCCATTCAAAGATCAGTGGCCAGAGACATTTTACCATGTCATGCTTACACCACTTGCTAATAAGTCCAACTAATAGTATGAAAAGATGTGGTGCTGTTGGGAACAGGGGTCAGTGTAGGAGACAGGATCAGGTCCCTAATGGTTTCATGGTTTTAGAAATCCTCTACCTTGTATTTTGATGCTGTTGGGTGTTGTGCATGTCTCTGTGAAGGTGGAGGAATGGGGTTATGTGGAAGGTGGCCATGACATTGATGAGGCCGACATGCGAGTGAAAATTGCTGCTTGCTCTGTTTTCTTAAGACTTCTTTGAGCAATTGCTCCACTACGGGAGGCACATTATTTGAGGTAGAAAGAACGAGTTTCATGTCATTGAGTGCAGTTTTGACACTGGTGACATTGGAATCTCATATCCGGATTAGGGAGTAGGAATTTTCAGTTGTTGACAGAGGCTGCAAAATACTTGGTGAAAGATTGTCAAGTAGAGTTTCCAATAAAAATTGGTGCATGAAAATGCCGATTAGGCTCATGCTGTCGATGCAAAATGAAGGCTCTGGTTTGCATGTCATTCGAGTTTGATTTGTGAGCGTGAATGACGAAACATGTGGTTTTAGCACTTGCTGACAAGTGAGGTATAGCTACAGTACGTGTGTGCCTTTTCTAGAGATTCTGGATTTGTGGGTATTGGGAGTAGTTTATTTCTCATGTCCTTGCCGTGAGCTCCCAGACATCAATCAGAAATGTGACGGCTGTCCTATTTTTCTTGTTAGTTCTACTATTTGCCAAAATCTTAAAGGTATTAATAACTAACACTTGAGAGTATGAACATTCAAAAGGATTAGAGCACGTGATGGAGGTATAGCTCAGTGGTAGAGCAATCGGCTGCAGTCCGATAGGTCAGCGGTTCAACCCCGCTTGCCTCCTTCTAATGATACCGAATTTTTGTACCCTTCAATTTTTAATATTCATCAAATACTTCAATATTCACTTTTTAGATCTTCTTTAAAGAAATATTATGTTTTTCAAAGTGGGATTGTTTTTTTAAAGAAATTACATAATTATTCAATTTTAACTTTTGGATCTTCTTTAGAGAAACTTTAGATCTTTCGAAGTGGGATTGTCTTGTATAAAATACATTTTATGTGTTTTGTATTAAGTATGAGAATATAAAGAGTGATTCGGTAGTATCATTGGATTCGTATCGATCATGCAGAGATAAAAGTATGTAGTAGTTTTATTTCAACCAAGAATACACCAAAAGAGTTATAATATTCTCATTCAAATGATTTGAATGAAATCACATATCTATGTTTTAAATCTTTATCCAAATTCATCATTTGATATCATACTTATAACCTTCATATGTATTCTCAGGGTTTTATTTAAGCATTTTAATTTCTATCACTCGTTTACAACTTTATATCTTGAACTTGGAAAGTCACAAAAAGTAATCATGTTCTATATGTTTTACATGAATAAAAGAATTTGTGCATATTTTAGATGAAAAACGTATTGGGTCAATGTAAATTAGGGTATTAGGCACATCGTATGTGTGGAAATCATTGATAGCTAATTTGTTTATTTTCATATCTAAATAAAAGTTGTCTTTCTAAATTATTCCCCACGGCCTTAGCCATTTTGCGATGGCCCATGTTAGACTGGTTCCCTCATGCAATGACTGCTGAACATTGAAAATGGGCCCCCCAAACTTTGGGCATCGACAGTGCCGACAACTGCCATTCTATTGCGGCCACATGAGACGCTCTTATTACAATAAATTCAATAAGGTGAGAGCATCTCTACTAGCAACTCTGAATTGCATTTTAAAAGTCATCCAAAAATTACAAGGCATGCTATGTTGTTCCCAACCAACATCACTCAATTAGACGACTTTGAAAATAGTAAGTAAGCCACTTACAAGTTACCATGCATGGATTGTAAAATCATGATGTGCAATTAAGAAGAGAAGACACACTAAGGTAGAAGCACCCATAACCGACAATGCACCCAAAACCAACATAAAGACTAACCCATAATGATTAACCCTTTAGTGCCTAGGGTGATTCTGGAGAAACTACAATTTTTTGGGTGATTTTTTTTTAAACTTTCTCTCTTGAAATTGGGAATGCTATCAATAGTATTCAACCGTATCAATATAAGCATAGCTTAATGAAACAAGTTTTGGTTAAATCTTGGTCAGATCAGACCGTTGGATTGGAAGATTATAATATGTCTTTGAACCGTATAATGCACACTCAAAAATGAGATTTTGAGGGGTGTGTGACTTCAAAGTTAAATAGAATTTTGGTTAAATTTCAAAAGTGAAAGTGAAACAGTTCAGCAATGACCTATGTCAACACCTCTCTATTGCAATCTTTCATGTCAATAACTGACTCACACATAATTATTGTGAATTTTATAAGTGAGAGTGACTTATCTATGTACGGTTTAAGACAAATTTATACGTTAAAATAAGAAAGGATTTGGTACATTGATCAAGATCGGAATACATTCATTGATGGAACATGAACAAGAGAACACAATCCAAAAAAAAATACAAGATAACAAACTTGCAAACACAAGAAATACCACATAGTACGTATGTTGTATTTGTAAGTATTTGCTGTATTTTGAGGTATTTGCAGTATTTTGGTGTTTTGAACATAGGTATTTGGATATCTAAGAGAGTCAGATTTCAAAATTTCTTTTTGCATCATCAGATAATCAAACGTTACACTTTTGAACTTCAGACACCGAACTAAGATAGTTCACAGATTTAACAGCATTTCATTTTTTGGTGATCTAGTGACCACTTACTGGTTACCTAGGCACTAAAAGGTTAACAACCAAACTCATCCAAAGTGAATGCCACTTGTGTAGAAATTTCTGTCAACCAATCAACTTCTCGCACTATTAACCCTTAACTGCCCAACCATGCAAATTTTGCATGATGTACAGAGTCAAACTCTGATTTCTCATCCATCATGCACTTTTTGTAGTAAATTTTTTTTAGTGAATTTTTTATGGGAAGTTAGCTTCGTGCATGTGTGATCCGATTAGAAAGGGGATGATTTGTGAAACTTTATGCCTCATTTTATGTTGTAGTGTTTCACCAAAAATTTCGAAGATTTTAGTCTAAAACTGCTCTTGAAAAAAAAACTCATATAATCAAGCAACCAAAAAATCTCCAAAAATCACTACACTTAGAGTATTACATTTTAACTCATTACAAAAAAAATTCATCCACAAATTGTCAATATCTTATTTGTAATCAAATTACAAAATAATTTTGAATTTTATATTCCAAAATTTATAGAAAAATATTAGTGAAAGCAATTGCAGATCTAACCATATGGATAGAATCTAAAATTCATAGTGTACAACTTTTATTCATACATCAAGTTCAAAATATTCATCTTAGTTGCATTTTATGATTCATATTTTCAAAATTGCCCAAATTGGATAAGTGTGAGGACGTTTAGGGGTTAATTATATTAATCAATTCCAAGAAGCAACTTGGATCAGTTTATGGAATCATATGTTCATGGATTTGGGTGATGACTAACTTTTCACTTTGAAAATTTGTAGAAATTTCATTTTTTTAAGAAAAAAATTATGGAAAAATTGCATTATTTATAATTTCTATATTTCTATGAAAGAAAAATACTATCCGCCTTTTATTCCTACTGCATGTAGGCTAGAAAGCTTAAGTTATCGGTTATGGATGCTTCTATCTTAGCTTGGGTTGTTTTGAAGGACCACTAGGACTGAGTTGTTGTAGTTAGTGTCATCCTTCCAAATAAATTGTTGACCAAATCCATGCACATCCATTTTTCCAAAGCTAGAGAGCTACCAGATTCCAGAGTGTTGGTGGAGATGCTCTAAGTGCATCACTGTAGCACATTTGTAGTTGACTTGTTGATTTGAACTAAAATCGAGGGTAATTAGATCAACATTGGGGTCCACGAGTGGAGAATGGTAGACTGTTGTTCATGTTGTAAGAGTATCTCCTCTAGCACTCTAGATAGCTCTCTGGCTGTGGAAAAATGGATGAAAATGGGTTGGTGAACAATTTATTTGGATTGTAACACTGGAAAATGTAACCAAGTCAAAATCACTCTTGCTGATGAATCTTCTCTTCATAATTGCACAATCCATGCGTGGTGACTTATTATTTTCAAAAGGCTAATTAAGTGATGTTGATGAGGAACTACATGGTGAGGTCTGACTTTTTGAATGACCACTAGAGCACTGAATATGGAGTTTTCCATGGGAACCAGCTAAAATCCAGTATTTTACAAAAACAATCGATTTTAGACAAGAACCCATTGGGTTATTACATATGTGTCACCTAGGTAGCACCCCAATATTACAAAATTTATCCGGATTTTAGCCTATTACTATGAGTTTCAACCGGTATTTTGGCAATTTCAGTCGACTGATTTTATTCGGCTGATGTGCAATCCAGATTGCTAGTGGAGATGCTCTAAGTGCCAAGAAATAAGAATCACTTTATAAAATCAATCCCCATGGAATCTGACTGACTTGAGATAATTATTGCAATAATTGTAATTTAATTGAGTTTATCGGTTGATATTGTAATATTATTTTTGGTTGACTTGAACCAAAATTTAGGCAATCAGGCCCACAAACACCGTCGGTATAATTGGGTCAAATTCCAATTCAACACTTTGTTGTTGAATTTCAATTTCCACCACAAATTTCAAGAGTCTACAACCAATCACAAGATGACATGTATCAGTTTCGGCAAAAATATAATTAATCCATATCAAATTTGACTTGAATGTAGAATAGTAGGGTAAGTAGAGAGCGATAGGCTTAGAGTACTACTGTAGGTGGAATCTAGCGTCAACAAAAATATTCCTAAAAATAAATGCCAAATGCCAATAGAAATTAATTTTTTACTTAAAATATTTTTTGTATGGTGAAAAAGAAAATATTAACCCTTTAACGTCCCGATTCAACACTCATTTCGAAAATGCGGTATAAAATGTTTGATGAATAACAAAAATGGAGTTGATGTACAAAGCTAAGTTGTAAATGTCAATGTGAAGATCACATCTGTACGGTTGGATTTATCATATTTTTTTATTTATTGAGAAATTGTAATTAAACTTTCAAGTTTTTCTTTAGAAATTCCATTAGAAATTCCAAATTAACAAAAAAAGAATTAAAATTTGTTGTATGAATGTGGAATAACATGCACCTCGGGTCCAATTTCAAATAATAATAATAATAATATTTCAAAATCCACCCATAGAAACCTGTCTTATAATACTAAAGGAACGTGCACAAAAAAATTCACAATCTTTGATCCTATAGATTAAAAGATATACAGTGATGAATACAGTTGTTGAATAGCCAATGCTTTCAGTTTATATATTAGAGTTGTATGATGCAGTTTTTTGGTCTAACTTTTTTGGACAAAGTCTAGAATTCATGACACACATAATCAATCCAATGCAGTCCCATGCTCTCAATTCCAAAAAAATATTCAAATATCATGAGAATCAACATCGTTTGCATGTTTGTCAAATTGTGAATATTTTAAATTCTATAAATGTCAACTTCCTTCAATTTTCGTGTACAACAATCTAAAATGATGTATACCAACATGCCAAGGCACAAAAAGTTTTTTTGAAGCTCTAAGAAAAAATTGACAAAATTTAAAGTAGTTCCGAATTATAGCGCACAAAACCGAGTTTTAGACATGGCTAACTTTGAAATTCATTTTCTTTCAAATCACAATTGAGTTTTTCTTCAAACTTCCATAGTAATATGTTATATGTCGCATACTACAACTTTTGCATATTCACTTTTGGACTTTGCCCATTGATGCTCATGGTATGGTTGTTTGAATGGAAAAGTTTCAAATCAATACTCAGTTTTGTTCGTCACTGTATATGTTTGAAGTGAAAATGTGCGAAAAAAATAAAACTCGCCCAAAAATTTTAACTCCTTTTTTTTCTTCTTATTTTGAAAATGTTCCACTACGGAAACTTGTAACTCTTCATTTTCACAATCTACACAATGTTAGTTACTTGTATACCAAATTTGAGAGGTAGGAGAATGATTTAACATATTGAATAAAATATTGCAAGTGGAGGAGGTGCAAACCATTGTTTAGTACATTTAATTTTATTGTGACTTGGTTTTTCTTAATATCTCAATCCAAAATGTAAAGACAAATATTCTTGTCTCTTTTCGAAATAGAAAATGAAATTACAAAAAAATACCAAAATCTCTAATTTGTATTTCTAAAAAAAGTTGTTTCTTTTCCCACCATGCAACTAAGCTAGAAATTTTTGACTTCTCTTGAAATGAAAATTTTGAACTACAGAGAGTTTTTTTTTACCATCCCAAATAATATCATGTCACTTGCTTCCGTATCAAAATTGAAGCTACTGGAATTTTTCCCGAGCTGCCCGACTTCGTGAAAAGATGGCTTCGGCCAACATAACTTTTTCTATTGATGTCTGGTGGGGAAAAAAAAAATATTCCCACGAAGCTCTTGAAATTCTTCACGTTATCGTAAAACCTCATAGTATTAGACTCAAAATTAACATAGTGGGAACCTACCCGAATATTGAAATTGTCCCATTTAGGCCACTTGGTCCTCATTTAGGAGTTAAAGAATATTTGTAAATATTCCATATGCCTATATATATATACATATATACAAATACACACAGTCGACCTCTATAAATGTTATCCCTTGGGAGTACTACATTTGTAACATTTATTCATGAATCACATATAACCATAAACGAGGGTGGATCATTTGGATGTAACATTTATACATATAACTAATAAGGATGTCAAATATCTCAATTTTAGAGCCAAAATCACTAGACTTGGATGAAATAGCATTATAGTTTGGATGAAAATATTATCTATCCAATATATGGCTGAATGTAGGAAAATGTGGTATATACGTAGAAAAATAGAAAAATATGTAGAAAAATCACAAGTATATATTGAACTTGATATTATTTTATTTATTTATTTTATTTTATTTTATATAACAAATCATCTCCCTCATGTATCCATATCTGTGACTCTGACTATGAAGTGATGGTTCCTCAAACATGTTATTATAGAAGGATAACAATATTATCTATAAGTTATATATAGTTTACACTCCTCATCTACTGTACACTAGTCACCGGTCAAAAAATTGAATTATATTTAGACAATGTAGCAATGTGATTAGTTGAACCAAAGAATCAAGTATTTAAAATGGAATATAACAATTAGAAAAGGTACTTATACACTAAGGAGAGTAGCTATTTGTAACAAATAACAAAATAACATTTAGTTTCAATTCTTAGTATTTCTTAGTGTATGTTTTTAGGGAGTACAAAAACCATAACAATTATAGTGTAATAACGTTTAACCCCTAAATTTTTGAGCGACCATATTCTGGTCGTTCCACTTTTTGGGCAGCCTCCAGGGACCTCATATTTTTTAAAATTTCAATGAAAATTTCAGTGTAGCTTCCAAAAACTACACTCTACATGTCGCACTTCGTTTCATGTCATTCCGATAAGTATTGCAAAAGTTATAAGCATTTGAAGTTTTTGAAGCGAGATCGGGCAGCAAGAATTTTTATTTTATTTTACTCTTTTTCAAAATTTCTTTTTTGATTCATGATTGGTTGATATTTATCTACAAATGAAGCTTTAAATGTACCCATTTTGAGCAATGGGATAAAAGTTATGAGGAGATCTGTTTTTTGGGCAATTTGGACAAAAAAAGCTTTGAAGCTCATTTCTAAACTCAATTTTCAATATTTTTTAATGAAATAAAAGGCACTAGGTGAAGATTTCCAAGTACAACATTCTCACCGTTAAGATTGACATTTTACAATTCCATGTCAAACTTATTAATGATATTCTTTTTCCTTTCACTTTGTACCCACTTCTAGTAATTGTTTTATGAAAAAATTAATATGAGCTTTTTTCTTACAAGATTTTATATTTGAAGACTTAACTCAATTGTTAACATGGCCTTGCCATTCATTGAATTTCTAACCCATTAAAAAAAAAGATATTAATTTCTAAAGTTCAAATTTGTCACCGGATTGAACCCCAAAAAATCTTCTTTTGCAACTTTGATCCTTATAATCTAAGAATCTAATGGTCGTTTTGCTCTCAAATTTTGTGCTCACATGTAAATTCAAGTTGGGTATTAGATCTTACGGTTAAATGATGAAAAAACTAAAAACATATGATTTCTTCTGCAACTTCCAAATGCTGCGTTTTTCATGGTTTTTTGTGAGAATACGGTCAAGGAATTTTAGGGGTTAAGGAGGTAACATTTATAAAGGGTCGATTGTATAATGATAATACTATTAACCCCTAAACGTACCAACCCTTTGAACAGAAGTAGATTTTAGCCTCAAAAATAGATATTAGCATGGCTCAGATGTACATGAGGTGTACATGAGAGGACCATTGCAAGCATGAAATCTACCCAACAAATTTGACATACTTGTAGTTGAAGGCCTCTCCAATATTATCAACAGCTCCCCATCACAAGAGATTTATTGTAATTGGTAAAGAATTTAATAGGCTTACAAAGGTGACTTGGATGAAAGTCATCCGAGGTTGTATGAGAAAGTTGCAAGGCTTTGAATCTGTTCGTCGTCCAGTTTCTGGACGCTAGGACGTTTAGGGGTTAACTGCACATTGTCACGCAATCTATCACGACCCGTTGTCAAAAAATGGTCACGTTTTCATCGCGAAATGTTTTTCATCTGATTCTATAAGACTTTGACCGGCTATCTAGTTCTGATTCTCCTACGTTCAATGAGTTGCAGTGCAACAGGTCTATGCTAGTATATATTAAATGCACATTGTCATGCAATATGTCATGACCCCGTTGTCACGAAAACGATCACGTTTTCATTCCAAATATTTTTCATCCAATTCTCTAAGACTTTGACCGGCTATCCGGTTCATCTGTGCTCATACATATATACGGCAGGCATGGACGGTAGGTGGTCATTTTGTAAATATCAAGAAATTATAGCAGGCCACCTTTGACCGTATAGAAATTGATGAGGTCAAAGTCAGCATCCTTCACCCCAACTTGTGGCATGATGCCCATCAGTGATTTTCATTTATTTTTGTCAATTTTCCCATGTAAGGTAGGAGCACCAAAAACCAACAGTGTACCTAATGCCAATAAAATTTAGACCATGCAATCATTTTAGGACGGAAATCTAAGCACATCATAGAGCTCCTATTGTATGTTGACCTAAATGATAAGCTATCTATGGTCTACCTAAATTTACGTTCTAGAATGACTATCGTACCTAAATTCTGTTGGCATTAGGTACACTGTTGGTTTTTGGTGCTCCTACCTTAACCAACCTTTTTCACGATACTTTGGTGATACTTGGTGTTACCATCATGATATTTGGGTAATACCTAGGCAAAATTTGGCTACTCACCCAAATTTTTCCTAAGCATTTGGTTATTGTTCCTTTCACATTTTCAAAAATCATTCATTAAAATTAGCCCACTAGTAGAAAAGGCGGCATTATCAAGGGAGTTGCCCAGGCATGTAGTGCCCAATTCCACACATGCACAATGATTTTGCCTGGGCATCTCTACTAGTGGCCACTATATTTCAAGTGTAGCAATTGGGCTATTTTTAGTTGAAAATAAAAATCATTGATGCCCATACATGCACATAACATTCAGTAGCATTTAGCCACTATACCGTTTCATCCATCACGTGATTTGTTGTGCATCATGTGATTTCTATCCATGTAGTGCATTAAGTGCAGCCCTTTATTTTTCATTTTTCAGAGAGTGGGGAAGGAATCACAAAGCTCATAAACCATTGTCAATGGAGGGACAAAAGAAGTGGCGCAGTGTTCAAGGAATTTTTTTATATTTAGGTTGCCCATTTTCTACTGGTTAGCCACGCACCATAACATTCTTGGGTTTAAATTATTATTACTTATAATGTTGCCCTCTTCAAAAGTGAGGGATATGTGGAGATGTGTCAGCAAAGACCATGCATAGCCTTATCTTCCCTTCTAATTTTCCAAAACCTCCATTTGGAAGAAAACATGGGTAGCTACTGATTGTCCTTGTATGATAATGCAGAATACCGTACCTTCCAAGCAGCTTCGTCTTTAATTAATTCAAAAAAGTCAAGACGAACTTTTTTGGAAATTATGAGTAGATTTTGCCGAATACCATAGTAATTGTTTTTTGGAATAGTCGAAATGTTGAAATATTACCATTTTTCACATATTTTAACATTATTCAAAGTAGGAGAGTGTGAAATTTAGGGGAAGAAAGAGCTGACCTTGTAATCAAGTTCATTCCAAGTCACTCCCAAATGATATGGGATATGAACTTGCAAGCTCATGTGAATTCTCACCACACCATATTTTCAGTAGACTTTGATGCACAATTGAGCATACCAAATGATCTTATTTTGAAATGTTTTCAACTAAGAAAAGTGAGAAGGACAAGTTTTCTATCACCTCCAAAAAGAATTTTGTGATTTGAAGTTTTTATGCATGATATATAGACAAAATTCAGTAAGGCTATGAAAAACGTGCATGAGTTGAATGAGAAGAACATGTGTTGTGATCAGACTTTTGAGGCTCAATTGTGCATAGTAGACTATCTTATTTTGAGAATTGTTCAACTAAGATTAGTTGCATTTTCACGTAATCTTTCACTTCCAAAAAGAATTTTGTGATTTGATATATTTTTGCTCAAGTTATTCACATTTTTGTAAAGGAGTTTAACCGGTGATTAAGAAGAACAAGAAGTGAGAGTTCTACATATCCCACATTCATTGTTGGCACTAGTGTCGTGAATTTTGTATAAAGCACAAGACTATACAACACTCAATCATTACCTAACAAGTGAAGTAATCCATATAGTGGTACTAACTTGCAAGGCCCATTTGGATGAATGATGAAAATACAATATCATGTTTTTTCAAGAAAACGAATTTAACTAATCTATAAAAATAGCAAACGAACATGACTTTTTGAAAAATATTAAATATTCGTTTGAAGCATGACGAAGCTGCTTGGAAGGTACGGTATACTGCACATTCTCCTCAAGAGTGAAGGCTACTGAATGTTATGTGAGGCACAATCTTCACATGTAACATGTTTACATTCAGAGAATATCTTGGCATTATTTACCCTTCTTACAGGGGCCCTTTCTGGCCAGGAAGCTATGAGTGTTGTACTGTACATACAAGGCTCTAAACCGATCATGAGCTGAAAATGTAATGATACTGAGTCATTGAGGTATCCCGGGAATTTGTAGGGCCAGTTGGTTTTGAAATAGGATCCCAATTAGGTGTGTTTACGTTACAATAATAGGCTTTGTATTACTCAAGGTAATTAAATAGTATCTTAGGCCTCTGTTGTGCACAAACACATCATAATTACAAAATTATAATAGTAATATGGTGAGCGCCTAAGTGCTCTCACTGTTACATTCGAATCCACGTTAAGATGATAAATACCTCCAATCCACACTTAAAATCTTTCAGTTGTTTTGCAAATCCAGCATACAAAAATCTCTCCAAAAACACCTCAAAACACTTTAAAAAAAGAAGCTAATTAGGTGCGAAATTACACTACACCTACACGTATACCCGCACGTATGAGCATAGTATGATTTTTCCTAAGTAATATACAAGTAGAACTCACATAGAACTGATGAACAAATCAAATCTGTGCCATTCTTAACCCCTAAATGCCTAGAGCCCTCTCCAGATTCGGCAGTTTTGCAAAGATGCATTATAAAATGCAACCTAGAGGGATATTTTGAACTTGATATATGAATAAAAGTTGTACATTATGAATTTTAGATTCTATCCATACCGTTAGATCTATGATTGCTATTACCAATAATTTTGTATAAAATTTGAAACGTGAAATTCAAAATTATTTTGTAATTCAATTACAAATAAGATATTGACAATCTACGGATGAATTTTTTTGTGATTGGTTGAAATGTAATACTCTAAGTGTAGTGATTTTTGGAGGTTTTTTGGTTGCTTAATTATATGAGTTGACTTTTTTTAGAACACTTTTACACTGAAATCTTCATTATTTTGGGTGAATCACTACAACATGAAATGAGGCATAAAAATTTCACAAATCATCCCCTTTCTAATCAAATCACATATGCATAAAGCTAACTTCCCATAGAATCTACAGTAAAAATTCCACACTGCTAAAAGTGCATGGCGGATCAGAAATTATGGATGAAATCTGTACATCGTCCAAAAAATGGACGCTTAGGCAGTTAGGGGTTAACCCCTAAACGTCACAGCGTCCCAAAAGTGGACGACGACCAGATTCAAACTGCTGGCACGTTCTCATTCCGACTTGGATAAAAGTCATGCAATTTTTTCCCAGAAACCCGAAAGTTTACTATCATGTGGTGTGAAAAAATTATACATATGTAAATGAGGCAATTTTGTAGAGGGATTTGAGCACATGGATGTCAAAAAAGCTCTAAAATTTTTGGAAGCACAAACTGAAATTCCGGATCGGGTAGTACAGGGACAACTTCTGGGGGCAGTTATTGGAACTTGTAATTTGCAAAAAAAGGACGGCTCTGCCCAAAAATTACACATGCTAACCCAAAGGTTTTTGTAGCCCGGGTTATGTCCACGCTAGACTCTGACAACCTGCAAGAGCCAATGAACGTCAAGGAAACAAGTTCCACTACCATGGCTGCAGAAGCAGTTGGAAGGTATGGGCGGCAGTTTATGAAACTATGACACTGTGTAGCAACTTGGACAAAAAAATTCTGATCCCATTCATTGTTTTGCAAAAACGACGGCTACTGTACGCGCACTCATGAACACAAGTACAAAAAGACGTGTGCAAGGCCACAATGAATTTTCTGTGAATTTTTGGTATACAAAGTTACATTGGACGGTTTCAGCATTACCAGATTCAAGTATGGCACTGGCAAATCGTGACAACCTCTTGACAATCGACGAAGCCGCTCTGGTTGTGAAAGAGTGAGCGATAATAGAGAACTATCGAGGGAGTCAGGTATCTACGCTAATACAACTTCTAGACAAAACACACTTGTTGAGTTTACCATTACACAAATCTTTCCGTAAGAGTGATAGTCCAAGAGGATTGCGGTGGTTGTTTTACCACCACGCTGCAAGAGCATTGGGGTGGACGAAACGGCGGCCAGAAGGGCACCTGCACGGCTTTTCTGCTCGGGTATACAGTACCATCCGGGACCTCTAGCCTAGTGAGCAGCAGGAATCTCAAACATGTTGCGCGGCAGGTCCGTCAGCAACAGAGTGCTTCATTGAGTCCGAGAGCGGCATCAACCCAACGCTCAAGCCACCACAACAATCGGAATGGGGTAGAGACATGGATCACAAAGGCAGCAAACGCCATCAATCTCCAGATGTGCCAAGAACTGCAACAGATACGTCAACCAAACTTACTGATTCCCAGCGGGCCGTGCGCATCAGCCGCAAGCGCCTATGAAGCTTCGACTGGTGTGCTTGGGTAGAGCTCAAGCTTGGAAATGCTGTCATCGGAGGTCCGCAACGCTGCAATCACAGATAAGACAATATTCCGCCCTGTGCATCAACCTGTGTTTATTCAAGTGCCTCGATTTTCATTACCAAAAAATGCACCATTACCTACACACACAACATGGGTACATGGTAGGACTCTTAGATCTTATATACATCCCATACATATGATTCTCACTTATGACATTGATTTTGGTGGTGAGTACATTGTCCCATTAGCTGCTGGATCTGTAGAAATTTGTGTAGCAGAGATAGAATCACCCATGACTGTAGAAGAAGAGGGTTTAGGAGATATACGTGAAGATGGTAACTTTTCATCAACAAACATGAGCTCTGATAGTGAATTCGATACCTTGGAAGAAATGTTGGAAGCAGAAGGCCTAGAACAATGCGATGACAATGAATATGCAGCAGATTTCCTACCCAACAGTGCCTCCTCAAGTTGTCACCGTCCACCCTTGGAAGTCCTGAACATATGTGTCACAGAAACTCCTGAATCAAGTATTGGTAAAGAAAATGTGCGTCCTTGCACAGTGGACGGGGGAGCATCAGGCGGCCTTCAGTTGGCCGCGGCATCTACGCATGTGCATCGTGGTGCACCAATTGTGAGACGTCGTGCTGTACAGTGCCAAATCCGGACTATGTGTCACCCGGCGCCAACAATGCAAATGGAATCCCAACGTCTCTGTGATAGCACGCAATCTACAGGACAGGCACGCACTGCACGCCGAGGTCGGGCACGCACTACATGACGAAGTGCTGTTCTGCAGAATCTCCATGTGGCCGATGAGGTGGGAGCGCCGTTCCCGCATGCACATGCAGATCATGACGGTGATTCCTTCCTTGTTACAGTGCCACTCCGACCTCGTGGGTGAGCCACACGCCGGGCATCTCGGAGAAGCAGTACAGGGCGACAATTTTTTTTTGTGAATACCCATGCGGCTGATGAGTTGGAACAACCTTTCCTGTAGTCAGATCCAGATCAACAGCGACAGGAGTTCCCGGAATCATTGCCGCTGCGACCTCGTGGGCAAGCCAGACGCCGAGCATCTCGCAGTAGAACCGCAGGAAGGGCCCGTGGCAGAGGGCGAGGTTGGCTTGAGGTAGGTATTTCCTCCCAAGGTGCACCAAACTCTTTCAAACAATTATACGGTGACATTGAATGGCGACAAGAATCGTCTATATATGGGCATAAAAGTGTGAATTTCAGTGGGCCAGAGCCGGGCATTACATTTCTATGTCGACAACTGCCCGCTTTCAAATCATTATTTGAAAGATTTTGGAGTCCATCTACCCTACGTTCCATTTGTACCGAGACAAATTCATATGCATCCCAGTTGGACAAAGGCCAAAAAAGAAGATATTGGAGTACAGCGAGGCGGGCAGATGTAGAGGCCCGGGAAGCTGTTGGCCAAGCAGATGCAGCGGCCCAAGAAGCAGTTGGCCAGGCAGATGCAGCGACCTAAGATGCAGTTGCACAACTGACAACTCGATATATCAAATCTGGCACCTTCTTTAGAGCCGGTAATTCCTTCCCTCCTATGGCATCCAAACTTGCATGCGCTATGGCCACGTGACATTTTCTTTCGCTATATATCGCAAATATGCGCTCAGGCATATGCCATTTCTATGTTCATATAACAAAAATGGCCTTCTAAATTGGATATGTAATGAAAATTTGGAAAATGCTTGTTCCATATAGCTATGTATGTGTGGTACATGATGGTATGTATAGCAAACAATTCTATACAATTCACGAGTATGTAGTTGTAAAAATTATTTGCAAACATTATTGACTATATCATGGAAATATATATACACCGATGTAGTAAAAACACCGATATGGTAAAAACACGAATGTAGTAAAATCACCTACGTAGACAACACACCTACGTAGAAAAATCACCGATCTAGTAAATACACCTATGTAGTAAAAACTCCTATACATGTAGTAAAATTTGTTTATAACACTTGATTCGTTAAAAGTGCACATAGCCATGTGCACTATTTTTTTGGTTAATTGTACCATTGGCTCCATATGATGTCAAAAAACAGCCTATATTTGTATATACTAGTTTTATTTTTTTGAAAGCGTCAAATATAAAGGAATCCAATACAAACGTGCGTACATATTGAAATAGTTGGCGAATTTAAATTTCACTATCTTTGTTGTAAAATTCAACTACAAATTGATTATTTTATCTTATCTTTTGAATATTAATGTATATCCATACAATAAACCATAGGAAGAATCAACATTAATTATAATTTTGCCCACCACTTCACAAATTTCGGCAAACCCGTTCATTTTGTAGGTGTCAAGTCCACAAACCTCATAATATTGCATTGCTTTAGAAGGTAATTCAGTGAAGGATTTTATTTTGAGGCACGCATAATGATTTCACACAGTCCATCTTCAGACGATGATTGAACCTCTACAATCTTTGTTACAATTCCAACAATATGAGACATTCCACACCAAACTTCATTCGGTTTCCATGGAAAATCCGAAATGCACAAAACTACATGTTTATCAGTCTTTGATAACCACCACCCATAATCCAAAAAACTATCCATACTTCCAGGCTCTCCAATACAACGAAAGAATAGAAGAATCACATTCCACTTGCCAATAACAAATACCACATAAAATTTTAGGACACACAAATTCCATCCATATCTATCTACTATTAATGAAAAACACATGCCTACCTCTTTCTAAAGCTAAGAGAAGAAATAAATTGATGATGGAGGTGGGCATGTGCTCATTTTCCTCCAAAGCTAAGAGAAAAAAAATTTAATTGGTGAAGGGGGTGGGCATGTGCCCACCCTCCTCCAAAGTCAAGAGAAAAAATTAATTGATGAAGGGGGTGTGCATGTGCCCACATGTGAGCCACCGAGATGGCTCACACCCCAAACTATTCCTTTTTATTATTAAATCGATCTTTTTAGTGTTTGCATTGAGCCTAAAAAGCATTGATTGTAGTATTTGGATGTTTTCGTATATTTTATGATTCTTTAGTATTAAATTGAGTATTATTTAGTTAGTGCAAAATAAGGAGAAATTCTCATCAATTAGATTGTTAATTGATGTGAAATTATAGAAATTAAGGTAATTAGAGTGTTAGTTGTTGAATTAGTGTAGACAATGTCCAATTAGTGTGGGCAGCGCGTAGATGAAGATGAAGATGAAGATGAAGATGAAGATTTTGGATGAAGGCCATGGTTGAGACCCCTAGGGGGTCATACAAACCATGGGGGTAGAGTTTTTTGGTGTGTGAGAGTCTCTCTCCCCGTTTTTTGGAGCTTGGGATTAGGTGGAGATCATCTACTAAATATCTGGAGGTAGGAAGAGAGTTAGGGGCTGAGATTTTGAGGGGTAGTAGATCTTCTTGTAGGCTTTCTACAGACCCAAGACTCAATCAAATTGGAGCAAGGACAAGGATGAGACGGCTGTTTTAGTGCGAGGATGTCTACTGCCGCCTCCGATTAAGACTGCCAACTTCAACGGACGAGATTAAAAAAATGGTGAAGCCAACGATGCTGAAATTTTGAGGATTGGTAGATCATCCTGTAAGATTTCGAAAGACCTAAGACTCGATCAAATTGGAGCAAGGACGAGGATGGGACGGCCGTTTTAGTGCGAGGATGTCTACTGCCGCCTCCGATTGAGACTGCCAACTTCAACAGACGAGATCAAGAAAATGGTGAAGCCAACGATGCTGAAATTTTGAGGATTGGTAGATCATCTTGTAGGCTTTCCAAGACCCAAGTCTCAATCAAATTGGAGCAAGGACGAGGATGGGACGGTTGTTTTAGTGCGAGGATGTCTACTGCCTTGTTGGTAGGGAGGGATTGGAACCCTCATCAAGGTGTCCTCAACTCCATCTTGTTTGTATTCATTTTTTAGTGTGATTTTGATTGCATAAAAGACTATCGCATTGTGGATTGGTGCTTGTTAGGAGAGTGTGGTTTATATTGATCATTTGTGTGATTGAATGCTTAATTAATTGTTGCATGATCCTTTGTTTGCGTGCTCTTTTGTTATTGCAATTTCCGGTGGTTTTGGGGGTACGCGGAAGCGCTGCCCCAATTTTTGTTTGCCAAAATTACACCCAAACCCAGAATTTGGGGAAGGATTGTTCGTTTGGTGGTATGCTCATGTTTTAAGGTCTTTTTAATCCTCTTGTTGGTCCTTGTAATGGTTGGTTGGATGGATGAAAAGACAATTAGATTTCGTGTTGTGGATCAGCGCCTATTAATAGTAAGCTGCCCCTAGGAGTCCATGCTTGGAAGGCACTAGGAGTCCTACACACCCCCTACTGGCCCAACTTGTGGTGCTTTGACCGCCGGTTGGTCAAAGTGCTCATACCACCTCCTTCCAAAGCTAAGAGAAAAAAATAATTGATGAAGAGGGTGGCCACGTGCCCACCCCCTTTTAAAGTGGAAAGAAAAAATTAATTGATGGAAGGAGGTGGGCATGTGCCCACCCCTTCCAAAGTTAAGGAAAAAAAATTAATTGATGAAAAGGGTGGGCATGTGTCCACCCCCTCCAAATCAAAGAGAAAAATTTAATTGATAGAAGGGGTGAGCATGTGCCTACCCCTTCCAAAGTTAAGGAAAAAAAACTAATTGATGAAGGGGGTGTACATAATTATGCACACCCTCTTCAAAGCTAAGAGGAAAAAATTAATTGATGAAAGGGGTGGGCATGTGCCCACCCCCCTCCAAATACAAGAAAAAATTTTAATTGGTGAAGGGGGTGGGCATGAACCCACCCTCCTCCAAATCCAAGAGAAAAATTTAATTGATGAAGGACGTGGGCATGTGCCCACCTTCTTCCAAAACTAAGAAAAAAAATTAATTGATGGAGGGGGTGGGCTTATGCCCACCCTTTTTAAAGCTAATAGAAAAATAAATTGATAAAGGGGATGGGCATGTGCCCACCCCTTTCAAAGCTAAGAAAAAAAAATTTATTGATGGAGGGGGTGGACATGTGCTTACATGCCCACCTCTCTATAGAGTTGAGAGAAAAAATTAATTGATGGAGGGGGTGGCTATATAAAGCTAAGAAAATGATAAATTGATGGAGTGGTTGGGCATGTGCTCAATGCTCACCCCTCCACTGCAAAGAGAAATTAAATTGATGGTGGTAGTGGCTGTGTGCCCATTCTTTCTCAATGGTCAAGACAAAAATATATTGATAATGGGGTTGGGCACTACCACCATTAGAAACTCAGACCCCTTGGAAACTCAGACCAAATTATTGATGAAGATGGACACTTTTGGAAATAATAGTTGGAGACATAGGTTCTTCTCATATAATTTGTAGATAGATATAGAAGGATAATTTTTCCATATATCTAGTAATGAATATCTATATGATGAGTTGCACATAGTAGACAGCCAATATGATCTTTTTTCTCATCTTCAAGATTTGATGTAAAGTTCCTGTGTAGGTGAAAATGACCAACCTTTAGTTATCTAACTATTTTGAAAATAGTAGATGTAGTTAGTGTTGCCTTTGGAAATAGCTCATAAAATAGTAATATCTAAGAGTATATAAAATATTCCTTGTAGATGTCTTCAAAATAAATAAACTTGCATGATTTGATGTGTCGAATAAGTGAAATAGCCTTGTACTTAAGGCCCAATTCTACCTTGGAAAAGAGTCGGTTCAAAGTGATGAGTCTCGTCGATATGATGTACAATCCAAGATAAAAGGCTTCTTCAAGTCAATTCCAAGTTTCTCAATTCCTGGTTTTTTCAACACATCTATTTATTAACAAATATTTTGACAAGCATGACTTGGCTAAACGTCTACTCATCTCTGAATGCAAATAGAGTTCTCTATTGTCACTCATACTATCACTCAACCTCCCACTTTGAAATTACATAATGGTTTAAAATAGATTTGGATCTTGTATCCAAAGTAATCTCTTGATTTGATGTCAAAATGAAAGCATACTCCTACATACGTTGAATTGACACATATAGTGCCCTAGTGGACAAACAGATCTAAGTGGACGTCACAAAACCTAAGCAGTATCGAAATATTCTTTCCTTTAGGATGAATAAGATGGGGCATTTTTGATACATGGGCAAGTATTCTCTTCATTTGGAAGACCCAGACTAGGCGCTAGGTCTGGATAATTCTCCAAATTTTTTAAACTCCAGAGAAGTACCATCTACGAACACTGATTCCACAACTTCCAATCAATCGGTTGCAATCACCATTAGCTACAATCACCAGTACTGTAGATGAGAAATTTCTATAAGCAAACGTTTGTTGAATGCATGTGACGACAGGAATAAGTTACTACAGAAATGCTTTAAGGGCTACCTACAGTGAAAGCTTTCCAAATCCTCAACAACAACATTACTGGCAAAACCTGCAACATGAGCAATACAATTCATCTTAATCAACAAAACCATGGCTGAGCAATGCGCCTTTCAACTCTAGCATAACCCTGATACAAATGAAATGATCCCACTCCCCTCTAAAATCACTACTTTGCTACTAATCAATCTGACTTTACTACTAATCATCCGACTTGCAAATCACAACTGACTAGATACTCCGGAGATTTGAAAAGAGAGAAAAAAATGCTATTTCCAGGGCGTTCTGGAATGTTACAACTGAAAGAGACCCCAAGCTTGAATTATCAGAACAAACAGACGAGATATGAATAAAACAAAGTTACGCTACACTAATCTAGAGGGACGGGGTGATACTCAGGGGAATAATAAAACTATGCAACACTGAGGACTCCATCTCCAGGTTTATATGAGCCTATTCATATATTACTAGACATGGGTCAGAAAAAGAACAACCTTGGTGGACAAGTATCAACAGGATCAGGAACGACAGTGCACCCACATAGACAATTCTGATCCAGTAATTCCACTGCAAACATTTGAGAGATGTCAACGATTCCTGAAAGTCTATTGTTGTCCAAGTACCTGGGACACATTTTATGGGTTAAACCTAAAAGGACCAAGGATTCGTGATTTTAAAATGGTCTGGACTCTGGAGTCACAATTAAATAAATATACTCTTCTAACGTCACTGAATGGCTGCAACTGAAGTGAATTGTGCACCGGAAAAATAAACTAGTAGTTTTAAGGTCACTAACGGTATTAAAAAAAGAGAAAAGAAGAAAAGAAGAAGAGACAACAAAGAGGTGATCAAACAACTGAATGAATTGAAATGACGGAATTGAAAGGAAGAACGAACTGAATCGAGGAGACTGACGAAGTGGTCATTGCTACAATTCTATTGCTCTTTTCGTTCCACATGATTGTAATCAAATATTATTCCACAAAAGGAATGATAGTGCACCTACTCAGACAAACAGAGCACCCACAAAAGCAATCATGAGAATCCACGACCGTTTCACTGCAAGAATGAACAGCCTAGAACCATCCGACTCATGAATCACTCCAAAGCAAGTTTTTAAGCAGGAACGCGACTTCATTCAACACCAAAGTTACAGTACCGTCTTCTTAAAACCCTTCTAACCCTAATTCTAAAGGGGAAGCGCAACGAGACTTGATCTAATCGAAAGCAGCAAACTTCAAGAGCTCGCCTCGGAGATTGAGACAAAGCAAAAACACTCACCGGAAGAAACAAAAGAGCCTCCGCAATCTGGAGCCCGCAACTTGGAACTCGCACCAAAACATAATGCTCACACCAACCAAACATGCAAGCTTCGAATAGCAAACAGAAACGCAGGTGCAAACTTAAGAAATTGGGGAAGAAGAGAGTACCAACAAGAGAGCAACAAGAGAGCAACAAGAGAGCAACAAGAGAGCGTTCGAGAGAGTAGTGGTGTGTAAGCTACGCAGGGCAAGGTCTTAAGCACAGCTCGTGACCACCATCGTCAAGAGCACCTTGCTCACAGCTTCCCACAAGTTTCGGCCGGCGCGCGTGAGTCTCGGCCTTGCCAGGAATATCATGCCAGGTAAAACCAACTAAAAAATGGACAAAAAAAGAGGAAAACGTGATGCGCATGGTTGGCTCCGTCACTAGTTGTACATCCAATGAATATTTTCAAACATTAGGGTTCAGAGTTAACCTAATGGAGTGGCGGCTACCAACCAAAAGGAAGATGTCCAAGGTCCACATAATTGCCCTACAAACTCTTATATAAAGGTAAGTTCTCAATCCTCCCATGCCTCTCTTCTAATGTGGAGTGACAATTTTAACCATGATGTAGCAAGCTTGGAGATATTGCATTAAACTATGAAACATCTTCCACAAACACGGCAGAAGATATTCAAAGGTGAGACATACATTCAATCCCTAAATTTATCATAATTATAGTTCAATTTCAAATGAATAGGCATATATTTATCCTCCTACATCTTTAAAAAACATTTAGAGAAGGTGGAAACATGCCCAACCTCCTCTAAACTTTCTATTAAATATTTAACAGCTTTAAGGTGGGGAGGATGGGAACATGCCACTCCCCTGTGAAATTTGCACTTGCTTTCTGTAAAATCAAAAAAGGAGGGGTGAGAACATGCCCACTCCCCTATAAAATTTACACCAAACCAACTTTAATTTTAAGAGGGTGGGAACATGCCCACCCCCCTTTAAAATTTTCACTTGATTCTTTTTAATCAAAAGGTTTGATGTAGTAGGATAGTGCAAATATTATATACTTTATAGTGTATGCCTTCATTTATTTATGAAAAGAAGCGTTTGGTTTTGACTTTCTATCAAATAGTAGTAAAAAAATATTGCACATTATGTTTAATTTTCTTTTAATTCATGGAAACTTTGATATGAATGAATGTGTTGTTGCTATTCAAAAATGAGAATATATGAAATTTTAGAGGGGCAAAATTTCAGAAAAGTGCAAATTTTGCTTCGTTGTGACCATCGGACAATGCACTTGGCCAAGTGCAAAAATTCCTAATTCAGTGTTATTAATCTTTATACGTCTTTGCAAAATTGATGCATTATCATGAATTTTTTCAAATATTTGCAAATTTGACAACTTTGTAGACTACTTCGGGCTCATGAACGATCAACTTTCTTTATTGATTATAAAACTAATAAAAAACATTTTCACGGATCCAAACACATATTCTTATAGCCAACTTGATTCTAAAGAAGTTAGGCTTTTGAAACACTCAATTCAAACATTTTTAGCATCTTTTACAACCTTTTCTATCTTTGGTGCGACCCATTTTTAGTTGCCCATAAACTGAAGGGTTAAATATCAGGGTTGTAGAATTCCGAAGATAAATGACAATTTTTTATTTTGAAAAATTATTTGTAAATTTAACATTTGGCAAAGAAGAATCTTTCAAAATAATATTTTTTTTAATTGAGAAGTGTCAACCTTGTTATTTGCATATCTTCCAGTTTTATTGTATTTTTGTTTGATTGAGCAACATGCATCTTGGAACGAAGCCAAGGAAGAAAAAATAATGAATTGAATCATCCACATGTATGCTCATCCATAAAATTATCTATTGTGTTATAAAGAGCTTTCATCCAAATATTGATAACTTTAGTAGATTTTGAGAGGATTTTGATGATTTTTTTTCACTTTTTCACCCATTTTTTATAATGCGAAGGTAGCCATTTTCAAAACCAAGTGCAAGAATTTGCTCAAAAAATTTGGATGCATGCTCTAAAAAAATGAATTGAATCATGTACATAGATATGCTCATCTATAAAGTTATCTATTGTATTATAAAGAGCTTTTATCCAAATATTGATAACTTTAGAGAGGATTTTGATCATAGCATAATAGAGCAATGGGAGCCAACTCCCTTTTGCAATGGGACCATGGTCTAGTTACAATTAAAAACTAAGTTTACATGGCAATGACACAGTAGTCCCAAAATTCATGGAATACAAATGACGTTCCTTCATTACTTAGAAAAGTGAATCTAAGTGAAAATTCTCTTTTGATTCAGTTTGTAAAAGGATGCTGTATTGCACTGCTCTATTATGCTATGATGATTTTTTTCACTTTCTTACCCATTATTTTTAAAGCAAAGGTCGCCACTTTCAAAATCAAGTGCAAATTGTGTGCGACCTTCATTAACCCTTTAACGTCCCGATTCAACACTGTTTTCAAAAACTCGTTATAAAATGTTTGATGAAAAACAAAAATGGAGTTGATGTCCAAAGCTAAGTTGTAAATGTCAATGTGAAGATCACATCTCTATGGTTGGATTCATCATGTTTTTTTATTAATATTTTTTAATTAATTTTTCAAGATTTTCTCTTGAAATTCAATTAAAATCCAAAATCAACACAATTTTTTTTTTAATATTGTAATGAAATTGAAATAACATGCACTACAAGATGGTATGGTTTCTATTATTTCATTCTACTTATTTTGGAAAATCATGTTTAAGGTCTCACTTTTTGAACTAAGAATGAAACTTGACATAATTACATAAACCAATTGTGTTGTTTTTCAAAAAGTCACAATATCTTATTTTGAAGATCCATACTACACAAACGATAGTCAATTAGCACAAGAACCAAAAGAAATTTGGATGGATGATAAACTGTACAGGATGTAGTGTTGAGAAAGGTTGCAATCTGTTCGTCGTTCATTATAATTATGGACACAGGCGAGTCAAAGGGTTAATTCAATGGGGTTTCATCTTCTTGTTTCCAAAAAATAAAAATAACTACCTAGGTGATAGCTAGGAGGTGGGCTCCCCTTAGGAGTGCTTAGTAGCACCAAAGAGGGCGGCGATTCGATTCCGGTCGGATGCACGTCGTAAGGGCTAATACTTCCGAGCTTGATAGGAACCCCGTGCATGACGGGGATGGCTCCTTGGCCTCATGTTACGGTGGGGGTGTCGCTCTTAGTAGGAAATGATTAGGAGCATTGGGTCTAGTCCAGATATTGTAGGAAGAAAAATCCAAAAAAAAAATCACCCGCGGGGAGTACTGGAAACGTACTCTCTTCGTTCACAGTGTGATGTTTGTAATCTGTTGTTGTGCAATGGAAATAAAGCATCCATTTGTTTCAAAAAAATAAATAACAAAAAATAAATAAAAAATCAAGTGCAAAAATTTGCTCAAAAAAATTGGATGCTTGCTTTCTGGACCGCTTTCTGGCTTTGGCCAGTGGTGTCATACCCCACTCTAAACCCTAATAATTTTTTAAAAATAAAAATAAAAATAAATAAATAACCTAATAATTTGACTTGTGGGAAATATTTTGACTCTGATTAGAATCCCAACTGGTCTTCATCGACCTCATGAAACAAGCAACAGCTTCATTTATTAAGCTTATGTCCTCATTTCTTTTGGACCAACATAACATTGAGTAGCCTTCGTACCCATTGCCTTTCCTTCATGCACTCTGCTCATCACCTTGAGCCTCCACCTGTCCACTTAGCTACTGATAAAGTACTATTGAGTGTGGAATATTCCACACCGTCTACTGTAGAGCCAAGGTAAGAACAATGCATGCTACTGAATGTCATGTGAAGCTGTTTTTTGGGGCCAAGAAACAGATTTAATCATTTCATTGCACAACTGAAAAAGCAATTTGGTGACCCCTCTGTCAACTCTTGCTTCGGACGGAAGTATGTAACTTATTATCTGCCAGTACCCCAACATTGTGGGGACCCAGTTTCTTTTGACATGTATTATTAAAGCACCATCACAAGTGATTCTAGAACTCCTCGTCAGGAATATCAATCAACCTCTAGTTACAAATTGACTGATCAAAATTTTGACACTTTACTCCATTGATAACATTCAGTAGCCATCATGAGGGGGACTGCCTTTTTGCTCCATTCACTATGTAGAAGCTTCATGCAAGTTACAAATGAATGGGAAACCTACATTCATGTGTAAGTTTGTCAACAGTATGTCAATAGCTTCCCCTAAGTAATATATACTTGCAGTTAACTACACGTGCACGTAATATATAGATATTTGCTGAGTTTCTGGTCAAAGATGGTAGCTACAAATTGCATTGTTGATGACGATGAAGGATATTTTTTACATTCCAGGGAGGACACAATGTTGGTTGGTTGAGTTTCAAAACCTCAAAAAAAATCTTCAATAATTTCTTATGAAAAGTGACATGTGCCATGTCTTAAGTGGTTGGTATCCCTACAACATACTCCCTCCATCCCATAATAGATGATGCTTTTGGAAAAAATCAAAAAAATCAAGCAACCTAGAATGATTTTATCAAATATCTTAATATAGAAATTTTCTATTTTTAGTAGTTGTATGTCCAAGCAATATCATGTTGCATATAGTGTAAGTGGCAAGTGGCATATGGCAACTCGTAGACTGTGACATTAAAGAGGTCCGGCTATTTAGTCTCTTCAGCATAAGCAAGCTCTTAGATCAATTGATGAACTTGTTCATGCTGTGGAGTAGGCGTATGGTAACATAGGCAATCTAGACTATGTTTGAATAAGGTTTTCTTGAATTTACCACATGCATGGCAGAAACTATGAAAGTAAGCTTGTGGTTGCAATAGTTATAGAGTTCCATACATGAGCATAGACAAAAAACACTTCATGTGCTTCATGTGCACTTGTATTGTGATTTTTCTTTGTTAGAATCTGTAAAACAACAAATTCAAATTGAATAAATGATTTGCATCAAGTAATTTGGGACAATTTTTTTTCTCAAAAAGGGCATCACCTATTATGGGATAGAGGGAGTATATAACAACCCACGCACCAATTAGAGGGGACTACCATAGTACCATAGCTCGATTGCCACCCCACAAACGAATATTTGATATTTTTGAAAAAATAAGGATCGTTCCTCAAAAGATGAATTTCTTGGTTTTATTTTTATTTTTTGAACATAAATTGATTTAAAATGGCTCAAAATAGCCCAAAACAACTTAGAAATATAGCTAAAAATAATTATTCTATTTTCATTTTTTTGGTCCTCATAATTTCCGATGTTTTGCGTTTTTTATTTTTTGAATTATTTTTTGGCAACCCAGCTATGGTACTACGCTATTGCTGATTCTATAATGCCACATACATCTATCAACCTACATTGTAATTTTATTAGAGAGTCATCATTGGGTTGCACCCACCATCTTTTGTGCACATCCCTCCGGTGGTCCCAATGTTACTACTTCTTGGGATCTTTCAATGATTTTTGTATGGGATGGAGACATTTCCATATATTGTACTTCACTGAGGCTACATGAGATCATGTGCGTACAAAAAGAACTTTAATAATACAAAGTGTAGTACATGTACAGGCAGATTATTCCACTGCAAATATCAAATAGAACAAAATAAAACTGTTGAGCGAGCAGAAGAAGACCTCTTGCTTTTGAGGGATTGACAGGAATCCGTTTGTTCAAGTCCCAACAGTGGGAGTATGATCCAAAAATTGCGTCATCTAAGAGTACTCACATGCAATTACCCTTTTAGGTAGACTTCCATGTGAGGATCGGGTTGGTGAAAGCCGCTACAAGACAAGAATTGAAACCAAACTTTTCAGTTCACCCATTTTGGTATGGCATCGATAGCTCCACTGATTGTCTGGTTTCCGCACTTTTGCTAATTTTAATTTCAGCATCCAATGTAGATTGTAGATGGTAGGGGCACATGGAAGTTGTTGCAAATCAGTGGACCTGATATGGGTACCACTTTTATGCGTCTCACATAGTGTGACTTATGTTTAATTCATTTTATGTGTGTTAGAAATTCAATCTTTAACACCATGTATATAGTTGCAGCCATGGTGCCTATAACACCCTCTAATTTTTGTAATTTTCCAATGTTATTTTCTTACCAAAAAGATATTTCTCGAAAATCACACTATTTTTGTAGGGGGTACCTATATCAGGCCATCACATATCACATCGGTCTAGTTTAGCTTTCCAAAACTCCTCACCCATACATGGAAGGAGACCCTTAGTGCATAGGGTATTGTTCATCATCGTTGTTGTTTTCTAGTGTTTCTTTTTTATCTTGTTTTGCACACAATGCTCACAAAAATAGGAAAACTAAGCTAATGCTAATTCATGTGTGAGTGCAGTAGAGATATTCTTTAATTCCAACTCTAGTTTTCATGTTGCCTGTTTTCCTTTGACCTCCTATGAGTTAGTATATTCAATCATCAATGGAGTACATTGAACCATTCTTGATCATTTGAATGCTTACAAATTGAATTTTTGAATCAAATCAACCATTGGATGTATAGAATAAAAAGATATGGAGGTTGGAAGTTGATAGTGAGTTCATCCAATTATGAATTTACATGAGAAACAAAGTAAAGTACATCCCATTAAAGTAGTTGCACCTTGCATTTCAAATATACATTCCATTTCAAACCCCTCCCCAAGGTATTGGAGTCTTTCCTAATCCATATTGTCACTGAAAGAGGAAGATTGAATGAAATAGAGCATCAAACTCAAAGCTCTACTCTAAAAAAGCCATATTGAGGTTTATGCTCTATTTCATTCAATCTTCTTCTTATGGTTGGGTGTTTTCACGGTAGGGCATCCAAAATGTGTAGTGTGACATCACATAACAAGCAAAATTTTGGCGGTATACATTTTCTATTGGTCATTGAAATTGATTTTTTGGCAAAAATTTTAACAACAATGAAAAGGTATTTTAGGATTGTATATATATTAAAGATTTCAAAATAATATACAATATTATTTAGAACTAAATGTAATACATTGTGTCCCATGACGCTGCACAATAAGTACGTGAATGCCTTGTTTGATATGTTTCATTGAAGATATAGTAATGGCAATATTTTTCTTCAACTCCTATTACATAAAGGTATCGTATTCCAAAAAGATTCCAAAAAGATTTAGTGAGTAAGGTGGATATTAGAGGTTTATGGCGGCAATTCTTGTTCCTTTTCAATAATGGCAATTTCCCAAAAATTCTTGCAAGCTTGGTTGGCTAATAAAAACGGAGTGTGTGGTGTGGCTGAAATATGCATTCAACGTGGGTTGCAAGCGGATAAAAAGACATGAACAGGATTATTCCAAAATATTCTGATAATATTCCAAAATAATATAAAAGATTCTAAAAGATTCTAAAAGATTCTAAAAGATTCTATTTACTATTTTAATTTTTTGGGTATTTCCTTATTTATTATATTATGTCTTTAAATCAAATGCTTTAAACTATTAGAAACATTTTATGTTCACAACCTAGACACCCATAGTGCGAAAACACCCGGTCACAATGAATTAGAAGGATTCCTATACCTTGAGAGGGGTTTGGAATGGAATGTACAATGGGGTGACACCGAAATTGTCACCTTGTGCAATTTCAGGGATTGTGCCCACACTGCTGCCAACTTTGACACCCTCCCGAGCGCTGGAAAATTGTTATTTATACATGAAATTTTAGACACAAAATCATTGTTGTGTTGACAACATGTGTACAAAATTTCAAAGCTAGAATATTGATACAAAAAAAGATATTCAAGATTTACTAACAAGGGGTAGTTGTAAGAAATGTTTCACAGCTGCCAACTTTGACACCCTCCCAAGGATTGAAGAATTTTGTTTTTCACATGGAATTTTTGGAGTAGGAACATCTTTATGTTGTTTACACATGTGAAATAATTCAAGTCCAAAAGACCCACAAAAGATATGATATTCCAAATCTACCAACATGTGTAGTTGTGAGAAACAAAGAGGAAAATTGTCTCACAACTTTGACTGCCTCTCTAGGGTTGGGAATTTATTATTTTAAAATGGAATTTTTGGCACAAAATCAATTTTTAGTTGATAACATGTGCAAAAACTTTCATGTTGAAATAACAAATACTCAACTCTAGGGAGGCTGTCAAAGTTGTGAGACAATTTTCCCCTTTGTTTCTCACAACTACACCTGTTGGTAGATTTGGAATATCACTTTTTTTTTGGGTCTTTTGGACTTGAATTTTTTCACATGTGTAAACAACATAAATATGTTCCTACTCCAAAAATTCCATGTGAAAAACAAAATTCTTCAATCCTTGGGAGGGTGTCAAAGTTGGCAGCTGTGAAACATTTCTTACAGTTACCCCTTGTTAGTAAATCTTGAATATCTTTTTTTGTATCAATCTTCTAGCTTTGAAATTTAGTACACATGTTTTCAACATAACAATGATTTTGCGTCTAAAATTTCATGTATAAATAACAATTTTCCAGCGCTTGGGAGGGTGTCAAAGTTGGCAGTAGTGTGGGCACAATCCCTGAAATTGCACAAGGTGACAATTTCGGTGTCACCCCACTGTACATTTGGATTTGCAAGAATGCAACTATAGTACTCTAATGGGATATATTTTACTTCATTTCTCATACATGCATGTACTTTTCATAGTTGGATGAACTCACTATCAACTTCCAACCTCCATATCTATTATTATATTCATTAATGTTTAATGTTTGAATTGATTAAAAAATTGAATCCCCAAAGGTTCAATTAGTCTAAATTGGTTCAATGTACGTTAGTCTATTGATGATTGAATACACCAATTGAAAAGAAATCAATAGGAAATCAAAGGAATAAATTAACATGAAAACTAGGTTGTTCAAATCAAAAAATATTCCTATTGTACAAAACCAACAAAAGAATCCAACAATGCATAGGTGAAATTAAAACAATAATTAAAACTGTATTATTTATCTTTGAAAATGAGTTTTTTTGGCCTGCCTCATTTTAAACATAGAATGTTTCATAAATGGTAAAATAATGTAAGTTATAGAATAGAGTTATCCGTAAAGTCCAGCAAAAAATTTCCACAAGAAGAAAGGCAAGGTAGAATTGATTTTTTAGCTTGAAATGCGGTGAAAACGAGTTCCGGATCTTTTTTTCCGACCAATCACAAACGCTCTACGCTATCACGGAGATTCGAACCTTGTAAGTTAGAGAAGCCCCCAAAGGCACAATCAAAATCCCAATAGAGAATCTCCCCCAAGGCACACTCAAGTTCCCAAGGGAAAATCTCCATGTACCCCCATGCCACCCACATGCTCTACCAAACCTGGTGGTTTGGCTAGTTATGATCTATTGTGTTAGAAAAGTGTAATTACAATACAAAAACATAGGACATTAGACAGGCTACCTCGTTTCCCCTTTACTGATTACTCTAATGAAGAGAACATATTCATAAATGTTGCATGGGCCTTTTTTAAAAAGCTACTAAATTTCAATTCTATCATATTAAGCAAAGGCCTTTAAATCTAAGTTTAGTTGAATAAATTCTACATTCTACTTGTTATTGGTCTATCAACTATTTGAATAATAAATTTAATTTGTAAAGGTGAAGAGCTTTAATCCTTAATGCATTGAATCCTAAAATGAGATATAGTTTCCAAAACAACCTAATTGGCCTGCCATGTAGACCCTTTGGAGGCGATGGCCTTCGGACTCTGGCCTCTAGTGTGAAGCCCGAGAGGCCAATTTCCAGCTTTCTTGCAATCTAATTGGAGGAAATAGACCTTCGGCCATAGTGTGAACCACCCTACCTTAGATTGACTCAAATTTGGTACCATTGGCAAAAAGAGGAAATTTTGTACAAGGTACACGGCTTTAAAATTTCTAAAAATGAAAAAAAAAAATCCATACTAAAATGACAACCAAAAATCAGCTGCAAACGCAACATGGTTCTCTTGTTAACCTCTAAAGGACCGAGAAGTTCAAATTGGGTCCTATTTATTTATTTATTTTTTAAATAATTTTTGAAGAGGTTCTATGTGCAGTTTGTTTTGTTCAAATTTATTTGGTTTTTCACCAACACATGCAACGTTCTTCACTAGTTCCAACGATACAAATTAGTTTGGTCCCATTTGAATTACAATTTTCACAATAACCATGAATCCTTGGTCCTTAAGGGGTTAACCTCTAAACCCCGCCGAGACCAAAACATGGCTTATGAATGAAGTTGATTGTTCAATTCCAACTGTTGCGTGGATGGTTTCCATCCAATTCTTTATGTGAAGGGGTTTGCTTGGTGATGCCACCCCTTCAAGTTAAATTCAAATCATTCAAGCTATTTTTAGATTTTACATGGGGTCCCAACTACAAAAAGAGTCGTAAAAACAGTTCACCGTGTATTTTGAATTTTTTTGCTTGTTCTACTTAAACTAAATTTAGGCCATGAAATGAGTTCCATTGCATTTGAGCTTAACTAACAAAATGAAGCTTGCCAAGTCTAGTTTTTACTCCACTTTGAATTTTTGGAAAAATTTGAAAATTGAGTGTTTTATTGTAGTTACAAGTTCGGTAGGTATCACCAAGGTGTAGCAAATTTTTCTAAATTTAGATACACGGATGATTTTCATCAACTAAACTTTTCTTCATTGTAATTTACACCTTAGGTAAAAAAATCAGAATTTTCTAGTACATTTTGTAATTGATATAGATTTTCTTTACAATCACTTCATAAAACCATAGTAATTTCAAATTTTCACCAAAATTTATGAAAAATTCATGATTTGTAAACATGAGCAAAATTGAGTGTGACAGATAAAACATGATTCCATGGTCACAGGCCCAACCTTCAGGGGTTAAGGGGAGGGCTTCAAATGTGGAATTTCAGCCTGTGAATTATAGAGTGGCGATGCTCTGTACAGAAAATTCTCCTGGAGAGCCCAGCCCTACAAAATCATGAACTAGAAGCGAAAAGTCAAAGTGGGATTAGAACACCGACAAACGCCAACAAGCTTACGAAGTAAACCTCAAGTGGTCAAAACCTCACGTGCTATCCAAATCTACGTGCACGATACAAAACAGAACTAGGTGACTGCCAGCAGGGATTTTTCTGGAATTTTTCATTTTTCAAACAGGTGGCACCAATGAAACAAACAATGTAGCACTTGCATCTAGATTTTAGATGAAGTCGTCATAATCGAATGAAAATTTGCTCAAATTACTAACCGGTAGTAGATCGTAGACTAGCAAAAAGACCCACGTGGCGATCTAGACTAGTTGAGGGTCTTTTTGGACATGCTTCTCTAATCTATGTGGGCAATATTTCTGCTATTGAATGGATGAATATTTTGGCGATAAAGAACAAGTTTGAGTCCAAATTTAACCTCTAAGTAATCATCTCAAAACGCCCCAATCAATGGCCATTTACATCATTGAACTTTGCAACGGTGACATTTTCTCATTTTACATTGGTTTTCTGATTGCAATGCATCATTTTAAACCTCTTGTTCTACACTACAAGATTAACCCTTAAACGTCAAGAGGGCTTGGGCGGGGCAGCCCGGAAGGCATTTAAATTTTAGAAAAAAACAAAAAAACAAAAAAACAGCTCTGCTGGCCAGCCACTGCTGCGGCATTGTTGCACTGCGGCACTATTTAAAAATGACCTTAGCAACCCAACCTCAACTCCTATTCAAATCAATTACTTTGATAGCTTGTGGATGATCCCACAGTCTTCCAAATGAGGCACAAGTCGAGAATCTAACTCGCTTTTTTAGTCGCTTTCCAACGCATCATCCTCACTTGTTTTGGTTGAGGAAAACTACTTTTTTTTCTAGATTATTCTTTCATAAAAAGCCCATGGGACTTGCTTTTATGTTTAAGGGTTAACAATGCCGATCCTATCAAATTGATGTCATTTTCACGCAAACAATTGATTTGTAGCAGAGGGTCCAATTTTCCTACACTACAAAAAATACATAGTAGACGCTTACTTAAAGGTTAGCTACATCTCAAAATAATTTCGCTTTCTGGCTATATTTCGCCAGATAAAAAAAGGCCGCCTACTAGTGCCAGTCAACGGAATAGGCCACCATGCAAAGTGCACGGACAGATTCTTCACCAAAACCAAGTAGGCTCCGAAGTCCCGGAATCACAACCAAAGTAAACCTTGGGCTCATCAGCATTGGTCCTTCACTATTGCAACTTGCTGCCAAACGGCCTGGATCACGGCTAAGAGCATGCCCAGCAGTTTTGATGAATTCATGGGTTCAACGCCATTTTAAATTGGAGGAACATGAGCATAGGGGGAGGAGTTTGCATGCTTGTCCCAGCAGCATCCAATATTTTGTTGTGGCCAGCACCTTATTCCTTGTTGTCAGAGCATTGTAAATTGTGCCCCATCATGCTGTCAGTAAACTGCTGGCTACTGGATCTCCCACAACTCTTAATTAAGTTTAGTGCAAGACAATAATGTTTGGCGTGGAGAAATCAAATTTTATGACGTTGAGCATCATCTTGAGGTTGGCGTCACTGTTGCTGGGGTGAACAAGGGAGCAACTGCCCTTTATCTTGACGTTGGGTCAAGGAAATTGCTGCTGCTGGGCATGCTCTAAGAGCATGCCCAGCAACAGAGAAAAGTACCAGTCAAACGCCAATTTAATAGAGGTTTGGGGTAAACATGACCCCAGCAGTAGTAGAAAAGCATCCGCTAAACATTAAGATAGCTTGGTGGTGGCTTTTATTTGAGTTCAGGACGCCATATACTCCTCTCTTGGCGGCTTTGATTTTCTGACGCTAAGCATGGGAACCAACGAAGCAAGGGGACAATCACAGCATGGGGAGGGACTAGCACGGAATGAGCATGTGACACATGGCGTTGCAATAATTAGCTAACTACAGTAACTTGTTATTATACTCCCTCATGCACTGGATCTTACACCTGCGCTCTTTTTTTGGGGTTTTCCAATATTTGCCAATATCTTGGGTTTGAGAAAATAAGCTTGCTGCTGGGGTAGCATGCAGGCCGCCCCCTCCAATTCTCATTGAATCCCAAATCAGATGACGTTGGGTGAGGGTTTTCCCTCTCACTGCTGGGCATGCTCTAAGAAGCCTCTCCCCATGGGCCGCCCGTCCCCGCTCTTGCAGATAATAGACAACCGGTTCACTGTTCAACCTTCTCTGATTCTTCTCTAATAAAAGTGAGAGCGGGTCTCTAAAAGACAGCGGCCTTGGTTTGAGGAAGTGCCAAGCCCGTCCTATCGCTCTAGCACCCGTCCTCTAATCCAAAGCAGGAGCTAAAATTGGTTTATTCTCTCTGCAGAGAGTGGGCACGGGTGGCCCATGGGGACTCGCCCTAACTGTGCGTTTCAGATCGATCCGGCCACTTGGGCCACATGGCCACAACTCTCTGACAGAGTGGACTTCCTGTGTATATATATATATAGTACCTCCAACAATATATATAAGAAGTCGTCTACCATATAACCTCTGACTCATCCCATCTGAGATTTTCATGAGCATGGATCTTCCGTAGCTTTGGGTTCCGGCTCGATATAGGATTGTCACTTGCATCAGGACTGTTGTGATGAAAATTGGACAGGGCAGAGTGAGTTCAGATGGTGGATTGCAGGGAGTGTCGGTACCGCATCGATTACGGTTTTTATTTCATTTTATTTGACACAAATGAAACTAAGTTGTTTCATTACAAGAGTAAGAGATTGCAGTTTTGAAATCGATGTAAGGGAGGATTGATGGCGGAGCCAGGGCTGGTGCCGTTTCTACCCGACGACGTCGCGCTGCAATGTCTGCTGCGCGTGCCAGTGCACGCGCACTCGCAAATGCAGAACGTGTCACGCCGGTGGCGCGAGCTCGTGACGAGCAGTGAGTTTTACGAGCACCGGAAGAAATCGGGCACCACGGGCCACTGCGTGTGCATGCTGCAAGCCACGGGCTCGTATTCACCGCGCCACGGCCATCCCTTGTTCAGCGTGAGCCTCTTGAACAACAACGAGACTAACGATTGGGAATCGTCGCGCCTGCCACCCATCCCGGGCCACGACGACAGCCTGCCGCTCTTCAGCCGCCTGGCGCCTCTCAACGGCCACCTGGTGGTGCTTGGCGGTTGGTCGCCTGTCACCATGGCGGAGCTTCGATCGGTGCACATCTTCAGGTTTGTACAGTATTCTGGCTCTTGCTTAACCCCACTGTGTATTTTCTCTAGTGTAGGAAAATTGAACCCCCTGCTGCAAATCAAATCATCTGTTTGTGTGAAAATGACTTCAGTTTGACATGATCAACACGGGTTTAAAACAACATTAGTAGCAAAGGCGTCGCTTCTCACTCATAACAGTGTCAGAGTTCGTGTCCTATGTGACGAATCGCACTCACCAAGTCTTGAGCGCCTGCGCAGTGAATGCAAAGTGGCGCCGTTTGACTCACCTACAGAGTGAAAAGCGACGCCTTCACTTTGTAATGCAAGTTTGTGTGAAAATGACTTCAGTTTGACATGATTGACATGGTTGATCTTGTAGTATAGAACAAGAGCTTTAAAATGATGTATTGCAATCTGAAAACTGAGGTAAAATGAGAAACTGCCACTGTTGCAAAGTTCAGTGATGCATATGGCCACATTGGGCGGGTTAGGCGCTTTGGGGTTAACTTTTGAACACCCACTTCTAGCATTGTTTTCAGTGACTTGAAAGGAACACAACAGTTTGGAAAATTCTCGCACACTGGGTCAGCCAAATTTAACTGGTATTTGAAAGTGCAGCTTCTCAACGTGGTCGTGGCGGCGCGGCACGGACATGCCCACGACGCGGTCCTTCTTCGCGTGCTCGGTGGTCCGCGGTGCGATCGTCGTCGCGGGCGGCCACGACGCGAACAAGAACGCGCTCCAGACCGTGCATCGATACGACCTTGAAAAGGATCGATGGGAGTCACTACCCAATATGCACGAATCTCGCGATGAGTGCGCCAGCGTTGTGCTGGACGACGACCGGCTCGTCGTGATCAGTGGCTACGGGACTGGCATCCAGGGCGAGTTTCGCCGCGACGCTGAGGTCTTCGACCCGGAGCGCCAGGTATGAATGCATACACCAAGCATAAAACATATAAAGAATATATATTTGTGTTATATTAATAATGAGGGAAGATGAAGAGAGAGTGTCTTAGGGCAGGCTTCCATGTGAAGATCTGGGCAGGTGAAAGCTGCTAGAAGACAAGAAATGAGGTCTCAAGAACCACCCATTTTGGTAGGAATGGAAAACAAACTCTTGCCCACGTTCATCCATTGCGGTGGTGAATCGGTAGCTTCCAACTTTTCAATACCCACCACCAATACATGGAAGCCTGACCTTGTATAAGAACATCTCAAAGTTTATGACCTTTGGTATTCTCAAGCGTCGTAACCAGTGGTGGGCGTGTATGGCATCTTCTTCATGAAATGAACACAGCTTGAACAATGTTCTACAGTGTGTACAGTGTGTACTATAGCTCCAAATCAAGATTCGTTTATTTTTAGTTATATTTATTAGATACACGCCCAACTTTGGTCGTAACCTTTATTCTTAGAGGTGTAATTAAGTAACTAACTAGTTGACATTGACATAGGACTAACTATTGTCATAACACCAGGCATGGCGCCAGATCCATCACATGTGGCCAAAAGGGGTGAGCCCCAGTTCCGTGGTGGCCGTGGCGGGGAAGATGTTTGCGTTCCACCATAGCCAACTGGTGTGCTACGAGGAGCATGAGCGGCGCTGGCCCGTCGTGGACGTTGTGCCGGGCGACGAACGAGGAATTTCCTCGGTCGTCTGCGCGACGGCGTTCGGGAATTCTGTCGTCGTCACGGGACCGTCCACTCTGGAAGATGGCAGCCATCGCGTTTTGGTGTACAGATTGCTTGATGGGAAATGGGACAGTGTGCCTGTCGATGACCGGTTCCGAGGCATTTCTCACGTTTCCTGCGTCGTCGAGGTCTGATCAGTAGTGTCTAGAACACAACCATGTATGATATTTTTTTTCTAAAGAAATTCAATTAGTGTCACCATTTCTATCTGTTGTGATTGATGCATTCTTTTGATTATTGTGGTGCCTGTGTCGGAGAAGATGCATCAGGGCCCATTCACACCAGTCACCCAACGCAAGTGCGGCAGAGAATCTGCGTTCAAGTAAGTTTTTGGTAGCTATAGTGTGCTCTTGTAAAATTTATTTTTTTAACCTGATGCATGCAAAAAGATGCTCCAACGCATTTTGGGTGCCACAAGAAATTTGCGCTCCACCAACGTACATGCGTTTGCCAAAATTCCAGGATCGCAACGCAAGTGCTAGAGCTTCTTGGTGTGAATGGGCCATCAGTGTGTTGGCATACATGGTCATTGCGAAGCCACATGAAAAGATGAATGGAATTTGAATGGATTTTTCTACAATTTTTCATTTTTGAAACAGGTGGTACCAGTGAATCAAACATTGTAGCACTTTCATGAATGAAGTGTATTTGCATGACCATTCAGAAGCACATGAAAAAAACTAAGCCTTTTGTAACTTTTGCATGGTATCCAAATGATACATACTTAATGCGTCAAAATTCCCTTTGAGTTGCCAGTAAGAAATATAAATATTTGACAAGTATAATAATAACAATAGTAATGGTTTTAGATGTGTATCTAATAACCACGTTTTTAAAACCATGTATGATACTCTAGTGTTTCTTTTAAAAGAAATTTAGTGTCACCATTTCTATTCTGATTGATGCATTCTGTTTAGGAGAAGATGCATGCATGGTCATTGATCATTCAGAAGCACATGAAAAGATGCATGGAATTTGAAACATCCGGAGCTGAGAATGTGAAAGTGTGTTTAAGGCTCCTTTCCTCTTACAATAGATCTGAATCAAGCATATCCCTTTTTGAGTTATCTAGAGTGGGATTCTAGTACTTTGGAATCAGAATCATCATTCGGAATGAAATGGCCTCAGGATAAGGTTGATTGTCCTAAAACCAACCACTTAAGCAGTCTGACCTATTTTTGGCAGTGGTAAATCCGAAAAAAAATTATGATCGCCTTCGAAATAGGATTTCATGAGGATTGCAAAAAATTGCAACATATAATTTGCATTCCTCAATTTTATACAAAATTCCAAAGTGCAAAGTAACCTCTAACTCGTACTTGATATACTATTATCCTATGATCAAACTTTGGCGGTCCTACTTTCTGCTCATGATCAAACCCAAAACCGACCACTACATGATGCATGAACTGAAAACTACTTTGGGCAAAAACCAAACATATTTTAGCTGTTTTAGCTACCCGTTTTAGCTGCACTCCATAGCAACCCAAAACCAACCTCGTATGGACCTTGAATCGGCGCGAGTCCCACAAATCACGGCATTCAGTTCTCACTATGACGGAATTCAGACAAGTCAACGCAATGGTTTTGGAGCAGTGGTTGGTAATAGAACAACCAACCGTAGTATCATAAGAGCATCTCCATTAGCACTCTGGATAGCTCTGACTCTGGAAAAATGCCCATGTGCATGGGTTGGTCAACAATTTATTTGGAGGGAGATATTTGAGTTAACCGAAAAGAACATGGGACTTCTGTTGAGTCTTTGCGGAGTCTTTGTCCCGATATTATTTGTCTCAAAAATATCAATATTTGACATGGCTTGTGCATGAACAATTCCTTGATCCTTTCATAAATAGTCCCTTAGGCTTGGGGGAACTTGTGGGAACTCTCTTTTAGCATTTGGGGAGGTCGCGAATTCCACTCCCATGGGCGGTGCAGGGCCTTGTTTTAAATTATTCTCCATGTTCTAAATGACTGATCGACCATATTCTGGTTGCAGCCCAAACAGCAGTGACTACTCATGGTCAGAAAATGACATTTTTGGAGTTTTGATTTTCTGTCGAAATTGGGGGTAGAGATCATGTTCTAGTGTTGTTTGATGCATTTCATTTGCAATATTGAGGTTCATTAAGGAATTTTTCAAAGACAAACACCTCAACAATGTCCTAGTATTATAAAACTTTCTATTTCGGTAAAGTAATGATGTTCTCTCTTTTGAAATTTTTGATTTTTTAAATTTTAGAATAGAATGTCTAGTTTTAACCAATCATTTCAATTCTTAAATTAAAAATTGTAACTTTGGTGAATATTAAATGGTAAATGCTTCTAAATTCATTAAATGAGTGTCTAAAACATTTTTTGAAAGTTTGACAGTACAGATAATTACTAAACATCATGCTTCTCATTTTCTCTTTTGGACCAAACTTCATCAAAGTTGTAGAAGTAACATTTATAACACATCTAGGTTTTGCCCTTACCCCCTTTGTCATTTAGGGGTTAATTCTATTGAATACAACAACCCAGTCGGTTGGAGGGTTTGCAAAACGACTCAAGCTACCGTAGTAACATAGCCATAAATGAATAGTTATTATTTTTTGAAAAATAAAGTTTGTCCTTCAAAAATTGAATTTTTAATTTTCGTTTCGGAGTAAAAAAAATGACTTCAAATGGCCCAAAATGCCTTAGAAGTAGCAAAATATCGCTAAAAATAATTTATTCTAATTTCATTTTCTTGTCCTCATAATTTCTGGTTTTTTACGTTTTCTTTTTTTAAAATTATTTTTGGGCAACCTTGCTATGGTACTACGGTATTGTATTTTCTCTTCATAATTGCACATCATGATTGCATAATCCATATGTGGTGACTTGTGAGTGAATTACTTAAAAATTTCAGAGTCTAATTGAATGATGTTGGTGGGGTACTACATGGTATGTCTTGTAATTTTTGGATGACCTTTAGAGTGCAATTCAAAGTTGCTAGTGGAGATGTTCTAAGGTATTTTTTTTTACACCATACCAATCCAATGCCAATCCATGTGTGCAATAGGGATATTCATTAATTCCAATTGTAGTTTTTATATTGTGTTTTCTTTTGGCCTTGTATGAGTGTCTTGTGAGTGACTTACTTACTGTTTTCAGAGTCTAATTGAATGATGTTAGTTGGGGACTACATGATATGTCCTGTAATTTTTGGATGACCTTTAGAGTATAATTCAGAGTTGCTAGTGGAAATGCTCTAAGGTATATGTTTTAAAGTTCCAATGGCCCTTTGTTTGGTGGGCACTAGGTCATTGACATTACAAACAGACACGTTATTCACGCCGGCCTCAAAAGAAGACCGGACTTTCTATTTATCTATTAATATATTTTTTTAATTTTTTAATTTAAAAAAAATAAATTTGCACGAGGTTTTGGCAGCCCTTAGGATCCCTCAAAAATCTTCACTACTAGAAAATCCAACTAATTTGTTGATTCGATCGCGTTGATCAGGGACACTTTTCTGTTGATTTGGTCAATTTTTTGTTCAAATCAACAGAAAAGTGTCCCGGTCAACACGACCAAATCAACAGATTAGTTGGATTTTCTAATAGTGTTTGTAATGGTTTTTTTGGCAAGTTCATCACATAGATTCTTGCCGCTATTGCATCAAGTCAATGGCCACTCGTAACATTCTTTAGCAGTGTTGGAAATTCTCTTAAACTTCTTAGAATTGAACAATTGATCATGTTAAATGAGATTATAATTGAACAATCATCAATAGGTATCTATGAGTGGAGGATATTTTCTTTGCATGTATCTAGGAAGGGAACCATTTAAAAGGTTTAACAATGTTATGTTACCATCACTATTGGGGGTGTCAACTCGAGTGTCAGAGCATTTAGGAGGATTGATGGAGCAAGAGAGGAGCCTTGGGGATAGTTAGGGCCTCCTTCCATGCAGAGTCGGGCCGGTCCTAAAATTTTGCTCTCCACCGATTAAAATTGCACAGACCACTTCCATGCACTCTCGGTAGAGCAATCCAATAGATAAAATTAGGAATTCCCCATAAAGCAACCAATCACGTAGCCCACCAATGGCATGGTGAAGTGGGTGACTTTGCAAGCCGCTTTCAATACTCACAGAGCCTGGGTGGAAGTTGGGACCTCATTTTTTGTCCTTTAGTTGTATCCACTAGACCGATGCTCATATGGAAGCCCACCCTTAGAGACTTTTGCATTGGCGATATCTTTTGACACCTCATTTGAGAACCTCAAGTCTCATGTCTTCCTTGTGTGTGTGGGATACTCAATTTTCCTAAATTGAGTCTCTTACATGATGGAGTGAAAGGTGCTTGCACCTTGGAACTTCATAGAACGATATTCATTCTTTAATGTACCAACCCTTGAGCAGGTGTAAGTTTGCCCAAAAAAGCTTCGTTAGAAAATGGATGACTTGTAAATGAAGTTTTTGCAATTTGTATGATAAATCCGTAAGATCTTCATGGTTATTGGCTTATTTGTTGTGGGTGAAAAATTCATTTTCAAATTTTCGGTGGATTAGAAGATTATACTGTATGACCATAGGAAATGCTGCGTTGACCAACGTGGGCAGTTGTGATTCCTCAACTGTGAACACAAATTCCAACCACGAGAAGTATGACAAAAAATTGAAACAACTTCCATATAGTTGAATACATTGTAGGCTTTGAAAAGTACCAAAATTATGAAAGAAAAAGTTGAAATTACTCATGAATGGAGGCCTTGCACAGAGGGAAGCCTAAAAACAAGCTGACAACCAATAATGTGCACAAATGTTTTTCAACATCTAATATAGCAGTAACAAGGGCATCTTTTGCAAACCAAAGTCGGTGGTTTGATATATATTACATGAATGAACATATGTTGATCAAAATATTGAACATTCACAAGTGACGACATGATCATCTGATGGAAAGAAGTAAGTTTTTCAAAGCCGGCAGTTGGGCAGGTGGTCCTCACAGCAAAGATCCGACAGAAATAGGCGGGCAAGAGGGTTTCGTCAGCACGTAGAGCTTGCCCGATACAGGGAAAATAAAAACCTACTGGCGGGAGTTCCTGACGTCCTGCCCTTGTGGCCAATCACTTGAAATACTAAGGCGCAGGTGTACAGTTTGTAGTGGCTGCCTTCAACCTCTGCAGCGGTTGGGCGATGAGCTGATGCGGGACACAAGTCACACAACATGCATGGAGTGCTCGTGACGCTCAGAGGTCCGCCCTCTCGCAACGCTAGATTGACAGAAAGCGTGCGGACAGAAGCATACGCATCTTTTGCAATTCTACAGACAGCTGTCCAAAAACTGCAGATGGTATTGATAACAGACAACCTCGAATCAACTTTGCAGATGAAGCCAACGTACAAAAACAATGTGTGCACTCTCATACAAGGGTTTGTAGCAAAGCGCAAAGTTCAAAATGGACGAATCAACGCAGAATCCGTGTTTCTGCATCGCCTAATGTGTAGTTCCTGGAGCACCGGCGTCTTGCTCCATGGGACCCTCGAACACATTAGAAAGGAATTGAGGCCAGCGGAGGGCGGTTTCAGGGCTGTTCCCCAGATATGGGGAACGAAGGAAAAAAAATAAAAAAAAATAAAAAAAAATCTTTTTATAGTATTTTGTGACGTTTTGCTGACGTCACAGTGTTTCGGCCACATCAGCAGCCCATGTGGCAGCATTGCATGGAGCTCCCAAGCTTGGAAGCTTGAAGAGAACTCACGGCCTTTAGGAGGCCTCAATTCCCTTCTAATGTCTACACGGCCGACTGTTCTGCAACTGCGGACCCTGAGAAGGCTGGTACGTTGAGACTCCTGCTTAGACAGGGACTAACGAACACTGCAGCTCGCCCTCCACGACCCCGGCTAATGGTGAGGATATAATATCTTTGAGAAATCTGCAGTATTGCCTACAGTAGAGGCCGCTCTGCCTGGAAGAGGAGAAAACAAACATAGAATGATCAAACTCCGTGCTGGGACCTGATTGAAGTTGGAAACTGTCAGGGGACCGTGGAGAGCATAATTGGAACAGGTGGGACCTCAAAATAATAGAGATGCCCACTCGGTCATGCCGTGCCAATCGCATGGTTGCAAAGGGCAAAAATAAATTGCACGTGGTTCTACTACCATCCAATCCTCAAAATTTGCTAATCAGTACATTTCACTCAACTTCAACTGAGACACTAAGTTCAAATATTGTCTTATATAGACAGTAAATGAGAATTTGTCAATGAGAACCCAAAAAATAGATGTACCCTAAAACAAGTAAACAAGTAAAGGAAAGCTTTGCGTACCAGAACTGAATGTTTCACCTTCGCAAAGGATAATGCGTCTTGGCGTAACACAGTCCTTCATGTAATTGTACCCCGCCACATCCTACGCATTGATATAGTGAACGAGGTTTTTTCCGACAACACTTACAGAGTCGACGCTTCTTAGTTTTCACTAGCATATGCAATGCCGGTCTCGACAAATTCCATTGTGATAGACTACCTTGGCGGACCCACCAATTCTCACAAATTTCCTTTGCTAAACCCTCTTGAAAACTCATATGATCTAGCGGTACTTGTCCAAAACTCTTACGTAATTTTTTATACACAACATGGCAATTCCCTACAGTGGTATCAATTAAAAAGAAAAACAACCGATGCCACCATTTATGGGATCGAACCTGACATGAATAAGATCCCCGAATTTGATCAGCTACGTCAACACCCCTCATCCATGTTGTATACTCTTTGTGAACAGGCGGCGTTGGTACATCCACAACCACTGCAGAACATCGTCGTGGCACCGTCACCGGCGTAGCACCAATCGGTACAATTAGTGGTGCATGAGTGGACAATAGAAGTACAGGTTTCTTGTCACACCATAGGACACAAGAAATTTTGTTATTGCTGTGCATTCGCCACCCAATTGTTCCTTGTACTTCTTTGCTCTATAACTTTGTATCTGCTAGAATGGACGGTAAGCCAATGCGGTTCGATCGAACTGTGCCAGTCCCGAAGGTGCCTTTTTCAGCCATGTCCACTAGGAGTTTGATACTAGTGAATAAATTGTCTGTCAAAACCACATGACCGCGATTATGAAGTCCGTCCAACAACTTCATAACAACTTCGTAGCCTGTCTTTGCTTCTCCTGGACTGCTGTTGCGCACCGTGCCTTTCAAATCAGACCCCGTATACACATCCCACGTATACACATACTTTGAAGACGCATCTGCAAGACACCATATTTTTACACCCCATTTTGTGGGTTTCTTGGGAAGGTATTGCCCGATTGGGCAATACTTTCCCTTGTACCCCACCATAAGCTCATCAATTGTCACCATTTGATTCAAATTCCATTGTCCTATGAATTGCCGACGAACCTCATTCATGAGCCAACGAACCTTTGCAACCTTGTCTGGATCATAGCCACCCCGTTGTCGCCGTTGCTCCTCTACTTTATCAAGTGGAATGTGAATACATCTGGTAATATCCTCATATTGTCTTTTGCTCATGATTGCAGATATATATGCACAATACACTGCGCGATCTGATATCTTCCAATATAGGTGATGGTTCGGGCGCCTGTTGATACCCATCAATATATTAACTCCTATAAATGCCAATAGTTCAGAGACGTCCAATCGCCACCAATTTTTGCCGCCTCTTGTCAAACTCATGTCAGGTGCAGAATTTTGTTTGGTATCCTCTCCACCTTATACTATTGTAGATTCTTGGCTGCCTCTCACCGGCACATCATCTGTGAGTGTCGGAAGACCGTCATAGCCATGGAATCCCAGTTCCTGGCTGTTTGTGGGTCCTACCTGTGATATATAGTTCACATTTTCAACGGAGGCGTACCAGTTCCCTATTCCACATTGACACTACTAAACTATAAATACAATGGTTTTGTACAGAGGTGTTTTTTACTACATACATTTTTACATATATTTTTTACATCTAATTTTCCCATATTTGTATCACATTGCATTTTGAACTACATTTTCAAGTACATTTTGTACTACATAGTTTTACCATATTGGTGTAACATCGCATTATCTACTACATACCATTCTGTCTCTAGAGACCCTGTTTTACAACATGCCATACCTTACTACTATATGTGTTCCATTGTCAGTAACTACGATTACATACCAGAGCTTCAGACATACCATTTATGTGACTTACAGAAATTGTGCCTACATTATTACAGTACATAGATTTTCATACTACAAAGATATATACAGTACATATATTTTTTACCTACATCAATTATTATAGTACATAGGTTCTTTACCAAAAATGATTGTTGACAGTACATAGGTGTTTTTACTGCATTGCTATTTACACTACATAGATTTTGCCAGTACATAGATTTTGACACTACATAGAGTTACAGTACATACCATTGTACCCGACATTGGTGTTTTTACTACATCGATTATGATAGGACATACATTATTTAGAGAACATGAATTCTGACAATACATAGGTGTTTTTTACTACAATGATTTTGACACTACATAGAATTTGCCACATTACATAAGTTTTTTTTTCCATACGTGTTTACTACAGAGGTGTTTACTTTTTACTACACAGGTGTTTTTACTACATAGGTGTATTTTCTACAAAACAGTGTTTTCTACATATTACATGTATTTTTTACATAGGTGTTTGTTCTACATAGGGGTTTTTACTACATCAGTGTACTTACTAAGGTAGAGGACCCAGTTCCCGACCGGGTTCGAATAGCGACCCCTAGGGTTGGGGGCTGGGTGTCTTAAACTGCGCACAATATTTGATGAAAGCGCCCGCATTATTGCGATATTACATTTTGGACGGATTTAGGGCAAATTTTAGACAAATTGAGGGCTGAAGTTCATTAGATTAAGGGTTTACAGTGGATGAAAAACTAAATTTTGATATATGGCAGTAGGTTGCAATGAGAACGCAATTACTTTTTTGTTTGTACAAGAACTTGGGGTTCCCAAGTAGTCCAAGTCCCAACTTGGGATTCCTGGGAACCCCAAGTTGGGATTTGAGCTATTTCAGAACCCCAAGTTTGAACTTGGGGTTCCCAAGTAGCTCAAATCCCAACTTGGGGTTCTCAGGAATCCCAAGTTGGGACTTGGGGTTTCCAAGTAGCCCAAGTAGCCCAAGTTAACTCTAAAAGTTGAAAAGAGTCAGATTTTTATCATATTGTAATAAAAAATAAAACCAACTTATATAAAAATAAAACCAACTTATAATAAAAATAACCAACGTATATAAAAATATAACCAACTTATATAAAAATAAAACCAACTTATAATAAAAAATAAAACCAACTCAAATACTACGAAAAGTTACAACTTATAAGATCTCAAATACTATGAATATATAAAAGTAAAATATTAAAGTAAAAGAAAAAGATTAAATTAAAAGTAGAAGATTGAAGTAAAAGTAAAAGTTACAATTTTATATAATAGTCGATGAGCTATATATTTGTATATATTGTGTTTGAAGATTTTTGAGACTTCGCTTGTGTATATTTTTGGATTGTATATTCAATATTATTATTTATTGTTAAAATGGGTGATAACATCATCATGTCACATACAAAAAAAACGTAAGTATCAAGAAGTGATAAACGTAAAATATATTGATGATTGAAACGTTTTAGAGTTAGCCTAGCGCTTTTACGTTCCAGACGGCGCACTTAAAAAAACCAATGTGAACTTAAATTCCATCCCTTCTAGCCACAGTTGCGACTTGCAGCGGTCTAGCTTGTCCACCACCATGCGTAAGTTCAGGCCAAATTTTGTTCTTTGTCAGAGCCTAAACTAGTCAGATTTAGAATACCGCGCCCCCTCTTTTGGAAATCCAAGTAGTGGAGATGCCATAGGAGTTTTTACATCATCGGTGATTTTTCTACATAGGTGTTTTTACTACCGAGGTGTTTTTACTACATTAGTGTATTTACTAGATCGGTGTGTTTTCTACGAACGTGGTTTTTCTCCATCAGTGTTTTTACTACATAGGTGTTTTTACTACATCGTTGTATTTTCTACATACGTGTATTTTCGATATAAACAATTTTTACTACATAGCTGTATTTACTACATAGGTGTTTTTACTACATAGGAGTATTTTCTACATAAACAATTATTACTACATAGGTGTATTTTCTACATAAAACACTTGTTTCATTAAAAGTGCACGAGCCATATAAAAAGTGCACACGGTGAAATTTTGTGCGTTTGAAGAAAATATAGTCATATTTTACCTATAAAGTGCCAAAATTGAATGTACATAAATTTTACAAACATTTGATCAATTAGGTTTAATATATGCATGTCTATAATGAAACGAATCATTCAATTTCACATTCATTTGCATACATTCCAATCCATGCATTCAATGAAACATAAAACAGACAAGTTCATTGGATAATTGGTAAAAAATAAACTACAAAATTTTGGAGCCTTTATTACAATAATTTGATAGCAACATTATTTATTGGAAGGTCAAGCAATATTTTTCATTTGTGTATCAAAACATACTACGTGCTGCCACTCTATTGCCTCCAAATGGTGATACATTGAATTTTTTTGGTCATCTGGGATCTTCACCTCTTTTTCTGTACGTATTCCTAATACACTTGTTACATTCCTTGTCCCCACAATATTCTTCCAAGCACCAAAGATTGATTTGATTGGAACAAAATCATTACATTCCCTTGAGGGATTCCACAACTGCTCTATGCAATTCTGATACCGTTTGAAGAATTTTCCAAGATCGTCCTTCAATCCTATAGGCATTTTTGGTTGGTACCACAAAACTTGAGCTTCACCATCAAAAGTTGTTTGTGCAACTGTTTTCAATACCTTCCCTATAAAAAAAGGGAATACCATTATCCATATCTTCATAGCTAGTTTTCATTGCAACAAACATCCCAATCTCAACCTCCTTAAAGGGGGTGGGCATGTTCCCACTCCCTTTCAAATTAAATGAAACATAGTGCAAATTTTAGAGGGGGGTGGGCATGTTCCCACCTCCCCCTCCTCCTTTTGATAAAAAGAAATCTAGTGCAAATTTTAAAGGGGGGTGGGCATGTTCTCATCCCCTCCCCTTTTAATTAAAAGAAATCTAATGCAAATTTTAGAGGGGGTGGGCATGTTCCCCACCGGCCCACCCCCCTTTTGATCAAAACAAATCTAGTGCAAATTTTAGAGGGGGGTAGGCATGTTCCCACCCCCCTTCAAATTCAAAGAAACGTAGTGCAAATTTTAAAGGGGGGTGGGTATGTTCCCACCCCCCTCCTTTTTTGATTCTAAAAAAATCAAGTGAAAATTTTAAAGGGGGTGGGCATGTTTCCAACCCCTTTCAAATTCAAAGAAACATAGTACAAATTTTATAGGGAGGTGGGCATGTTTCCGCCCCTCCTCCCTTTTTGATTAAAAAAATCAAGTGCGAATTTTAGAGGGTGGACATGTTTCCACCCCCCTTCAAATTCAAAGAAACAAAGTGACAATCATAAAGGGGGGTGGGCATGTTCCCACCCCTCTTCAAATTTAAAGAAACAGATTGCAAATTTTAAAGGGGGGTGGGCATGTTCCCGCCCTCCTCCCTTTTTTGATTAAAAAAATCAAGTGCAAATTTTAGAGGGGGGTGGGTATGTTCCCCCCCTTCAAAGATTGCTTGATTGTGAAAATTTTCTTTGTTGATCAATGTTCAAAATAAGTTGGTCTACTATGCACAATTGAGCCTCGAAAGTCTGATCACAACACATTTTCTTATTATTCAACTCATGCCCATTCTTCACTACCTTACTGAAATTTGTCCATATCTCATTCATAAAAACTTCAAATCACAAAATTGTTTTTGGACGTGGAAGATGACTTGGCCTTCTAACATTTCTTAGTTAAAAACATTTTAAAATAAAATCATTTTCTATGCTCAATTGTGCACCGAAATCTACTGAAAAATATGTAGGGAGAATTCACATGGGCTTGCAAGATCTTCTTATCCCATATTAGTTGGGAGTGACTTAAAATGAATTCGATCACAAGACCAATTCTTTCTTCTTCCAAATCTCACGCTTGATCACTCATAATATTAAGATGGGTAAAAATTGGTAATTTTTCATCATTCTGGCAATTTCAAAAAATAATTTATGTGAAATTCAGCAAAAACAACTTATAATTTCCAAAAAACTTCGGCATGATCTATTTATGCGTTTCATTCAATACCGGTATATACGTTTTATCACATATGTAAAACTATGATGATAAGGAGATTTTAATTGTCATATTGATGAATTTTACAGAGCATTGGTTTTCATTTTTTATACGTAGCAACAAATTCAACACATGCTTCTTTATAGAAATAAAATGACAACTCTTATTGTAATCATTTTGTATATCCTTCACATTACTACATAATTTTATTTATTTTCACTTCAATTTAGATGATCTCATGAATTATATAGAATTTACAATCAACTTTATCAATATTGGATGTTGTTTTTTTTCCAACAATGCTAAATGATTTAATATTGTATTCTTGTTTTTAGAATACCCTAAAACATTAAAAAAAATCAAAGTTAAAATGAAAAAATAAAATAGATCAAATTTTAATTTGATATTTTAAAATCCTATTCAAGATCAATTTAATTATTTAAAGAAATTTTATTTGATTTACAAATTCAATTAAAAACTAATTTTTCACTTTAAACACTAACAAAGTTGTAATTTTGTTATTTTCTTTTTAAAATTAAAGATCACTATAATTTTTTTATGTTTGACTTATAGAAAACAACTAGTGTGACCGTGTGATAAGATTTAGCCACGCTTTTGCTTTTTATTTTATTTTTAGATTCATTTATCCATAATATTATTTTAATTTATGGTGAGGAAATTTGATTAAGAATCCATAACTTTTACACCATAGATCCAAAAGCTACAAAATGACTCTGTTGCATGCCTACTCATAGAGAGCTTTTTGACAATGCCAAGAATGACATCAAAAACTTCCAATTTTAATTTTTCATAATTTACTTCAATTTATGATGTCAAAAATCACTAAAAAAATTAACACAAACTCTCGCAATGTACCTCTAAATGCAACAAAATGACGTTGGTGCACCTCTCCTCGTCAAGAGCTTTCCAACGGTACCAAAAACGTGACCAGCGGACGCACACTCAAAGAGATCTCAACGCTTAATTATATTTTTTTCTCATTTTTCCTCCTCCCCCTCCTTTTTCCTTTTTTCCCTCCCCCTCCCCCTCTTTTTGCCTTTTTAGCTTAGAGTAGGTCCCGGCACCCCCCCCCCCTCTTTTGATTAAAAAAATCAAATGCAAGTTTTGAAGGGGGGTGGGCATGTTCCCACCCTCTTTCCCCTTTTGATTAAAAAGAATCAAGTGAAAATTTTTAAGGGGAGTGGGCATGTTCCCACCCTCTTTCCGGGTTCCCCCTTGCATACATTCTCGATCTATATTACTGCTCCACCACGACCTGCTCATATGTAAAATTATCTTCTTCTCCCAAATGACCATATTTCACTCCCTCGAGGTCATGATATAATCCATCGACTCCAAGCGTCATAGAATGATCTGCCAATGTCAATTGAACAAATATAAATCAATTTTGGACTTCTTTAACTAAAGAACTACATTACCAAATCACTTTTATAATTTAAAAAACCCCAGATGAAATTTCAAGGCAAATAATCCCTAGAAACAGTAATGTTTTGTATTGCTTTCAAATCGCAGAAATTGGTAGCACATTCTTGTGTACATTGCAAAATATGCTAAATTTAGTTTCTTTTACTTATAAATCTTTGAGCCCAACATGAAATTTGGGCATCTCTAACCTCTAAAGGCCCTAACATGGTGTTTGTCTTTCGAAATGCGGAAATTTACATCAAATATGAGCATATATGGAAAAATATACTAAATTTAGTACCTTCCGTCTATAAATCTTAAAACCAAACATAAAATTTGGGAGCCCCCAACCTCTAGGGGTTCTAACAAATTTTTTGTCTCTTGAATTGCGGAAATCTACATCAAATTTGAGCATTTATGGCAAATTATGTTAAATTTAGCAGCTTTTTATTATGAATCTCAAAAACCCAACATGAAATTTTGATGCCTCTAACCTCTAGGGGCCCTATCGAATTTTTTGTCTTTCAAGTTACGGAAATCTACATCAAATTTGAACATTTATGGCAAATTTTGTTAAATTTAGCAACTTTTAACACCAAATCTTGAAATTTTGGTGCCCCTAACCTCTAGGGGGTTTAAATTTTTTTTTGTCTTTTGAATTGCGGAAATCTACATCCAATTTGAAAAGTTATGGCAAAATCTACTAAATTTAGCAACTTTTTACTATGAATCTCGGAACTCAACATGAAATTTAGGTGCCCCTAACGTCTAGGGGCCCTAACGATTTTTTTGTCTTTTGAATTGCGAAAATCTACATCAAATTTGATCACTTATGACAAATTCTCCTAAATTTAGCAACTTTTAACAATAAATATTGGAACCCAACATGAAATTTGGGTGCCCCTAATCTCTAGGGGCCCTAACGAATTTTTTGTCTTTTGAATTGCAGAAATTCATATCGAATTTGAGCATTTGTAGCAAAAGTTGCTAAATTTAGCAACTTTTAACTCTAAATCTCGGAACCCAACATGAAATTTGGGTGTGGGCCAAAACAAATTTTTTGTCTTTCGAATCGTGGAAATCTACATCAAATTTGAGCACGTATTGCAAAATCTGCTAAACTTAGCAACTTTTGACTATAATTATGGGAACCCAACATGAAATTTGGGTGCCCATGACCTCTATGGGCCCTAGCGTAGACTTGTTCCTCTAAATTTTAGAAATTTACGAGAAATTTGAGTTCCTAGGGATGCTAAATTTAGCAGCTGATGCCTATATGTTCGAACCAAATTTAATGTTTAAAATGCGATTGTACATAACTATGTGTTATTAAAGATAACATGAAATGATTAAAGGTGAAAACAACATATGAGTGAGACCATTCCAAAAATATATAGATATATGAAAGTAATGATTACCTCGAGTTGTTATGCATCACGTTGTTCGCTCCAATGAAGCACGCCTACATACAATTAAAGAATACAAGGTTAAAATCATTGTTAATACGCATTTTTGAAATTTTATGTATAAAAAATGTCACTTCCACGTCCTATATTGCCTGTATATTGGATCTTACAACCCTAACTAGTGTCATTTGCAAAAAAATAAATAGTAGAGAGAGCATTACCTTTGAGAGCGAAGTTGTGAAATGTGAAATATTTGGTAGGGAGGTGTGCCTTATATACTTGAACATGTGCATGGGCTTCTGAAAAAGCCAATTGATGCTTCAACGCGTCCTTCCAAAGGACGCGCTTGCCAACCCTACAAAGCTTTGCGGGGTTGACAACGGCTGGCCAAGCAGCCCGCCCCGTCCCGCTAGGCGGCGGGCGGGTTGCGCAGCTATCCTGCAATAACTGCATGTTCCTCCGCAACTTTGTATTTTTTTTGTTTTTAATTTTAATTTTTTTTAGTTTCAAATTTTTTGGTTTTTATAATTTTTTAAACTTTGTTATGGTTTTTAGTTTCTTTTAATTTTTTGGCTTTTTAAGTTTTTAGTTTTTTTGAGCTAATGTTGTATTTTTTTGGTTTTTTTAGTTTTTAGGTCTTGTGGGGTTTTTTCTTTATTTTTTTTTCCTATTTTTTTTTCCGTGATTTTGCTATTCTTTTTTTGTAATTTGTGATTTTTTGATTTTATTATTGATAATTAAATTTTTTGTTAAATGTTTGTAACATGTCTTTGTTTTTGGTGTTTTTTGGTTTTTTGGCTTTTTTAGTTTTTAGTTTTTTTGGACTAATGTTGTATTTTTTTCATTGTTTTAGTTTTTGTGGGGTTTCTTGTTTTTCCTTCTTTTTTTTTTCTTTTTGTGTTTCTGCTTTTTTTTTCATTTGTTTCCTTCTTCTTTTTTCATTTAAAGAGTGGTGTTTAATTGAACCATGCATTCCGGAATTTGTTCAGGTTACACAGGACGAATGAATTGTAAAGTGGCGAAGACATGACATCTCATTATTTGAAGTACGGTGAAACGATTACACTTCCATTATTTGAGGTATGGGCAAATGATTCCACCATATTCCACCATATTTCATTTGTTTTTGAATTTCACCATTATCTGTATTTGAATTTAGCTTTTACTTTTTTGATCTAAATTGTATTTTAAATAAGAGTGTGTTGAGGTATGCTTGAGGTGTACCTCAAGCCTACCTCAACACGCTTTTACTTTTTATTTTATCTAAATTTTATTCTTGAATAAGAGCATGTTGAGGTAGGCTTGAAGTGTACCTCAAACCTACCTCAACACGCTTTTACTTTTTATTTTATCTAAATTTTATTCTTGAATAAGAGCATGTTGAGGTAGGCTTGAAGTGTACCTCAAACCTACCTCAACACGCTTTTACTTTGTTGATCTAAATTGTATTATTAACCCTTAAGCGTCCACGCTACATTTATCCGGTCAAACCTCATCAATTTCTCACATTTTAAAATGTATTATATTTTTTGGAATTTTTTTTCAAATAATTTATTCTTAAACCGATTTACACTGATTTTTTCATAATTATTTAAATGAAAATGAATTTTATAAGATTTTTCAAAGTTTTTCTCTTGTAATAGTCACATTAATTACAAAAGTGCCTAAATAGTATGAATTTTTTACAAAAAATGTAAATAATAGTAATTCTTAAAAATGTACTATATTTTTTTAGAACTAGTAGAAGTGCAAGCTGGTGTACCGTTCTATATGGGGAAGGTGTTGGAGTTTGGACAAGGCAAATGGGTTGCAAAGATGATGGTTGTGTGGTATTGGCCCATGAGAAGACGGGGAATGCAAGACGAGCGAGAGTCTAGTAGAGCGAGGTATACGAATTGCATGGAAGCATTTTGGGAGCCATCTGGTGAGGGACACGGATGGGTTGTCAAAGACACGATTATATTTTCATGGGAAAATGTGCCGATAAGAACAGGGGGTGGACTTGTACAAGAGAACAATGTGCCAATGCATGGCGAGCTGACGCCTAACGGAGGCAAAGATCAAAATTTTAACGAAGGCAAAACCGCATTTGGTGGAGTATATTGCATTACAATTGGAAGAAATGGACAACGAACGTTTGCAAAATGACCTAGATGCATATTAATAGGATTAGTACGTCGTATGAGACACATGGTACTATGAGCTGCATTACGTAGCAGCAATAGCTATATAGTATAGCGCAATGTGTATTATTCTGTCGATCGTACATGGGTGATGTGAATGACTTGATGTTTTGGTAGAAAATGTAGATAACTTTGTATCCATTTTTGACTATCCCCTTTAATACATTGGTTTGGAGTAAATGAAGTATCAATGCAACATTTAATGTATGTGTGACCAAATTTGCATGATTGGAGTAAGTTGAAACCCCCAAAATTCCTACTGTAACACTTTGTCAATTCCCGGCCTGTAAAACCCATGAGTACCAAAATTATACCCCCCGCAACTTCAAAAAGGTACATTTCTGTTCGACGGGTAACAAGTGCATTGTCATATGGCCACGTGCAAAAATTCCTAATTCAGTGTTTAATACTTAATTATGAATTTTAGTTCAATTCTATCAAAATGGATTTCAAAAATTCATTGTAAATTATTACACATATAATTTATAAACTATAAACTTCCAAAATTCATTAATAATACAAAATTAAGAATTATTTCTTAAATTTCCTTGTGATTGGCTAAAATTATAAGTCTAAAAAAATGCATAAATAAGTCTAAATTCATTAGATTTCATCTCATTTAAAGTGTAAATTTTATTCAGTTCTTGTCTACAATTATTTAAATTGGTGTTTTTACAAAATAAAAGATCCTAAATCTTAGCAACTTATGACTATGTTATGAGCATTATAATTTTAGCCAATCCTAATTATAAAACAATTAATAAAAATTAATTTGTATTTTTTATGACCATTCAAAGTTTTTCTTTTTAAAATGATTAATAAACAATTTAAAGTGTTTTAGTGGTATTCAATTGTATAGATAGGATCTATAAGTTGTGCATCACAACTTTCATATTCTATAAAACTTCAAAAAAAATCATGTAAGACAATTTCATAACACATTTAGTTTATTGCAAAACCCCCTAGGAACTCAAAGGTTAATTGTGGTAGTGTTTTTCTAAAGGAAAAATATGGAAATTTGAGAAGAAACCATTTAGAGTTTTCTTTACAGGCTTAAGTTTTTGAGGATACAATATTTGTAGCGTTTTACTAATTTTCCAAATTTAGATTTTCTTCTAATTTTTTTTTCAAAAGCTCATAGTATTCCTAGTATTGCAAATGTAACAAAGAGGACAAGTGTTTCATGCTTTCACCCATTAATCCCTTTAGCACTTATCATAAAATAATTAAAATTTCTTTTAAATATTTTTGAATCTTAATACTTAAAAAAAACTAACGTACTTACATCAATTTTTGCAAATTTTGATCAAAGGTGGATATTTGTAAGTGTATATCCTCTTTTTTTTTGGGGGGAAAGAAATGGACATTTTATTCCACTTTGTAAGTGTATATATCAATGTATGAAGTGATGTCAAAACCTTTGTGTTTTGGTAAAAATAAGCAATGATAAATTTTGAGTGAAATCTAGATATATAGTCAACAACTAAATCTATTTAAATAGTCAACCATAAATATACATAAATCACAAGTTTGTATCCATACTTCTTTTCTCAAATTTCACTATATTATGGTTTATTCCATGTGATTTAAATCAAAATTGTTAGAATATGATAGCACACATTTTGGCACAAAATGTTGCACTGTTGAGGTGCACCCTACCTTTTTAAATTTTAATCGTATTGGTCACACTAGTAGAAAAGGTGGCGCTCCCCAGGGAGATGCCTAGGTAAAATCACTATGCATGCGTGGAATTGGGCACTACTTGCCTGGGTATCTCCCTCAGCAATACCACCTTTTCTACTAGTATCATTGTTAACTCTCTAAAATAATCAATCCTGCAGTTGCCAATAGAGCCAACTAGAACCAAACAAGGTTGTGGAACGTTGTATAAGGGACAAGGTGGAGTTCTCTAGGGGATAGGTTTTATGAGCTACTTATTACAAGAATGCCTCCTATTTTGAGCTTGTGTAGGAATAACCCAAAGATGAGAATCGATTACAATGAAATAAAATAAAAAAATTAACTCGCAAGGATCACAGATTTCGAGCTTGCCGAGAATGAGAAATATACAAAATATGAATTACACATGGTACAAGGCAATGGGAGGAAATTAATAATACCAAGTTCCCAAAACCAATTCTCTACAACCAACAAGGCTCCCTATATGACCAGATTTTGCAGTGGATGCAACACTGATTGATTCTTTCTTCTATGGCAAGCTTCTCTGCGAAGAATATCGTCCAAGCTCGCCACGGCTTGAAGAATATAAGGACCCTTATTCAACATCACACACTCAGCCCTGCCAAATCCAATCCTCCAAATTAGTCTCTAACCATGCACACATCTTCGCAAATTACGTTTAATGTTATTCTTAACATAAAAACATCTTGACGTCACCTGAACATAACATTGTTAAGCTCTAGACTTTGTACCTCTACTAAAGTTTCCAAGATTCTCTCCAATGCTCTTTGTTTTCACATCTTAACCCCTAAATGACAGAGGGGTAAGGGCAAAACCTAGATGTGTTATAAAATGTTACTTCTGTAACTTTGATGAAGTTTGATCCAAAAGAAAAAAAATGAGAAGCATGATGTTTAGTAATTATTTGTACGATCAAGGTTCCAAAAATAGTTTTAGATACTCATTTAATGAATTTAATAGAATTTATCATTTAAAATTCACCAAAATTATAAATTTTATTTTTAGAATTTGAAATTTGATTTGATTGGTTAAAACTAGACATTCTATTCTAAAATTTAAAAAGGCAAAATTTTCAAATGAGTGAACATCATTAGTTTCCCGAAATAGTAAGTTTTATAACACTAGGACAATATTGAAGTCTTTGTCTTTGAAAAAATCCTTAGTGAACCTCAATGTTGCAAATGAAATGTATCAAAAAGCACTAGAACATGATCTCGACCCCCAATTTAAACAAAAAATCAGAACTTGAAAAATGTCATTTCCTACCCATGGGCAGTCACTACTGTTTGGGCTGCGACCACAAAATGGTCGATCAACCACTCAGGGGTTAACCCTTTAACTTCCCGATTCAACACTGTTTTCAAAGATTCGTTATAAAATGTTTGATGAAAAATAAAAATGGAGTTGATGTACAAAGCAAAGTTGTAAATGTCAATGTGAAGATAACATCTGTACGGTTGGATTCATCATATTTATTATTAATATTTTTAAATTAATTTTGCAAAGTTTTCTCTTGAAATTCAATTTAAAATCCAAAATTAACAAAAAAAAATCAAAAAATATTTTAATGAAAGTGGAATAACATGCACTACAAGATGGTATGGTTTCCATTATTTGATTCTACTTATTATGGAAAATCATGTTTAAAGTCTCACTTTTTGAACTAAGAATGAAACTTGACATAAACCACTTTTGTTATTTTTCAAAAATTCACATTATCTTATTTTGAAGATCCATACCGTACAAATGGTAGTCAACTAGCTCAAGAATCAAGAGAATTTTGGATGGATGAAAAAAATCACCGTATGTGGTGAAGGCCACATCAGAAATCATCCAGCGTCCAAAATATGGACGCTGGTGCGTCAAAGGGTTAAATTTGTCTTACTTGCTTGACTCCTACTAGATTCCCTCATAATAATGGCAAGCGTCACCTTTCACTCTAGCTCCAAGGAAAGTTACTGTATCAGTAAAAATCAAACAAAGCAGTAGGGGGTGCAGAACCCTACTGTTATAGAATGTAATGAAATGCGTCATGCAAAACATGTTTCTTATAGTGAAAAGACCACGCAAACAAAACAATCATAACATTCTTGAGCCCCAGTTGGAAGACCATCCTTGTGGAAAGAAATCTTATGTAAGACAATACCGTAGAGGCTCTTCCTATTCGTAATTAAATAATCATTTTAAGTGAGGAACAAAAAACCAGATAAATAGTTAGCAAATAAAATGAAACTGTTGAAGGTGAATTTCTAAACATACGGTATGTGGTTCCTTCCACTCTATTTATTTCCTTACCATATGGGTGAATACTCTATTTTATTAAACAAATCATGAATAAAAAAATAAAAATCATATTGACATTGACAAAACAAAATAATCATTTCGTTAACAAACAGGATGGGTCTAGAGAGGATTGTGGTACAATGAAATGAAGAACTTGTAAGAGCCCCAAATTAAGGTATCCTTAGGGATGTCAAATTCTACTACAAGATTTCACTCTTTCTTTCCATGTTAGGCCATTCTAGAATGCTCTAATGGAGAGAAGACTTTGAACAATCAATTGGTTAGGAGAGTATGGGAGACATATAAAATGGCATCTTTGAGGGTGAATGCAATGGCATGTGAAGATGAAAACCAATGCAGAAAATGAACTCTGAGCAGTGAATCAAGTCAAGAGGTCGTGTTCTCGTACTTTGAAAGTCTGAGGTTTAGGGTTTAGGGTTTAGGGGAGGATCAGAATGTTGCTGTACCTGGAACCGGATGCGGCGTCGGTGATTTCGGCCCGAGACGGCAACCCCGACTTGGCCAAGCCTTCCAGGACCTGCGTGGCCCAAATGGCGGGCACATGAGCCGCTTCGCAAAGCAACAGAATCTGATCCTGAATCACCGCCAGCCGTTGCCACCCGCACTCCACCGCCATGTCGCCGCGCGCCACCATGACGCCCACGGGGTTGCCCGTCTCCATGGCCTGCAACAATCGCCGGCAAAGATGTGAACGAGAATTCCATTACTGGTCTCTATGAGTTTGTTTCATAACACAGGGAACCTTGTCCAATTCACTGGGAAGTAAACATTAATGCCGAACTGCTGTTTATAGCAAGTTTTGCAAGTGGTTGTTCAATTTAGCAAGCGATTACCAAGAATTCACCATCATTCTTGTACCCATTACTGCCTGGTAATATGCTCAGGGTTCCTTGTGTAATAGGTGAGAATTTTTTGCTACGTGTTGGTATTTTGGTTGTAGTTTTATTGTGCATGGTATAGAGGAAATTGACCATCCTTTTAGGAGGAAAAGAAATCTACTGACTCGGTTCTCATTGATCTAAAATTCATTGCAGAAGGAATTGCACTGGCCTGCAGAAGAATGGCCGGAAGTCGCTGCAACCCGAGCTCCGTCTCGATTTTCACCACAATGCCCAAGTTCGCCCCCGCGTCGCGTTTCGCAAGCTCGCTCTGCAACGCACGCACATCCGCCGGCCCGTTCACGAACGACAATGCCACCATGTCCGCGTTTGCCACCATGAACCCCAGATCCGCGGCATCCTTGGGGGTCAAGCCATTGATCGACAGATCACTCTCCGGGAAATGATCGCCTTCTCGCCGCGCAGCTTCTTCCCCTTCAGGTGCGCGTCCCCCGTGATCGTCACGCAAATCTCTTCCGGGGAGACGGTATCGATGACACCCTCAATTCTCCCGTCGTCGAATTTGACGGGCTCCCCGGGAGTTGCGACCTCAAACACAGACGCCAGCGTGCACGTGACGGACGCGGGCGTCATGACGTTGCCTGCTTTGTCGAGCTGCGCCGAGGTGCCCAGCACGGGCTCGCGTTTCAATATCAACTTGTCGCCCGGTCGCAGCACGATCGCTTGCTCGACCTCCGGCAACTCACCCACATTGAGCTTCAGTTTCTTGATTGACAATTCACATCCTGATTGAATGTAGGCAACCGTTTTGCATTCGGCGAAGAAACCTCCGCTTCCTTTCGCAACAACTCGAAGCTCCCGAACGCGGCCTCGTGCGTCCCTGCATTTCATCACGTCGCCGACCTCCACCTTCTTTGTCCATTTAGGGTTAGGGTTTACGGGGATGATTGCATCAGGGATTCGATCCTCTGAAGGCTTCACACCCTCCTCACCAATCCAGACACACGCGGGCGCAACGACGTCACCGAGACTGTCTTTGGAAGGCTTGATTTTGAGCACAGACGGACCGGGTTGCAACGGACCCGTGCGGAGCTTGGGGCCCGCGAGGTCGAAGCTGATGCGACATGGGGTTTCCAGAAGCTGCGAGAAGAAGCGAATTTTTTGAACCATCTTCTTCCAGACCTCGGGATTGTCATGCGCGCAATTGATCCTCGCGATATTCATCCCCGACTTGAATAGATCTCGGATGAGTGCATCGTCGTCGGCCGCTTCGGAAGGAAGGGTCACCATCACCATTGTCTTGCGTCCGGGCGGGGAGGGTCCAAGCAGAACCTCCGCGTGACGGGACAACAGGGCGTTTCCATCTTCAAACGAAATCGCGCCATCGCTCGATTCTTCTTCATTGTTCTTTTGAAGAAGCGACCGGAGAATCGAACTGATTGAATTCACGCTTGCCAGTGTGTGCGCTTCACATCCCTCCAAACTTGCCAGCCCTGATGATGCAAGCCTCTCTTGAAGATGGGCGATTTCGAGTGACCGGAACGCGACGTAATGAAGCAAGTTGCGCGCACTGGCAAGATACTTCCTGTCACAAACTCCACTGAAAATCTGAGTAAACAAAGCCCCGCATCTCTCTTCACACAATTATTAACCCTCATGTTCTTCTTGCAGTTTTGAGTACGTCATAAGGGAACTTTCTTTAGTCCAATTTTCTTTCAATTTTTCATCCAACACATGCAATGTTCTATCACAACATTTGACCCCATTCGAATCATTGATATTTCACAATGTGATCATTTTGTAACCATGATTCCTGAGGGATAAGTGGGATTACAAACCCTACCTGTGGACCTTCTTGAGCTGCGGAGCGTGCCAGCGTTCGAGAGCCAAAGCGTGCAGGCGAATGCTCTCAAGCTGATCAATGAGATCCACGAGCGTGTTGTCGTAATTCGAGGGCGAGCTCGACGAAAGGGACGACGCAGCGGCTTTCTTCGAGTCCAAGCTTCTGGCAGTGACGGTAATCTCGCCTTCTTCTACTTGCTCCACTGCTCGAGCTTTTTTTTTCTTCTCCTTCTTTGACTTTTTGATTAACAACTGGTTGAGGGCATTCGCGAATTTATCTTCCTCCGATTCTTCGTCCTCGTGCTCGGTTCCTAAAATGGACAGCGGAATCCAAGCAGCTGACGGTCCCGCGGTGGCCGCGTTGCTGACCACCTGCAGCCTCCGAGAGCTCGTCGTCTTCTCGTTGCCATGCGTGGGCGCTTTGGAACTAGACTTGGTTTTCTTGTCCGAGGCAGTCACAACAACATTGAATTGCACATTGTTGTGCCTCTTGCTTGAGTTCGCAAATGCTTCAAATGCAATGCCCTGCAACAGCCAAACAACCCCATAATCACAACACTGCCCTTCTTCTTCTTCTTCTTCTCTTCATCCTTCCAAATTGGTCCTCACGATATAGTTACTTTACTACTATCAAACTAGTCAAAATTTTATACGTTTTTCTTAAAAAAATGAAAAAAGGGTCAATGTTTCACTGATGAATGTTCTAAAGATGATTCTTTGACAATAGGTACATATTATTTATGGAAATGTATACCAAAAGCCATGTCTAACCCTACAATCAAATGGCGTAGTGAAGGATCTGTGGCACGACATAGCCAACATAATTTTGCTCAAACCATCGACAACAGAAAAAACCCTAATCTTCTAATCCTGTAATACGAAAAGAAAGCATCAAATGGGTCAATAATTTGGAGGAAGGGAGACTCTCACCACTGGGCCGCGACAAGAAGTGCTTGATTGAGCCACCAGAGCCCCTGACATTGTCCACTTCTTCGCCCCTCTTTCCAACTTCTACCAACCTGACGAACTCCCAATGTTCCTCTGGAAAGCTTCCAAAACTTGATGAAGGCCTCCTCAACCAGAAATTGCTAATTCTCCAAACTCCACCAGAAATTGCTAATTTTCACATCACGCTGCAGCCCCAGGCTCCAAGCTCCGTGTCAAGGAAAATGTCGATAAATTGAACTAGCTAGACTGTGTTCCAACTCTAAACAGGCTCGGAAAGCTCCGTGTCAAGGAAAATATCGACAAATTGATCTAGATAATTCTGTGTTCCAACTCTAAAACAAAATGATACTGTAAGCACAACCTGCTGCACTAGATTCTGGTGGCTTGGAACGCTGCCCAGCCAATTCAAAATATCTGTAAGAAAAAGCAAACGCCCTGTTTTCAAGTACCCGAGCCCCACACCTACTTTACAAAAGCTCAGACACACTCTTGGCCTTCCAAACTAATCAAGTCACTAACACAGCAGCGAGCTTCGGATGCTCGCTTCGAATGGCCAAATGAGACAGTTAGACAATGAATGTGAGTGTGTAGGAACTAACGAACATTGATACAGTGGGCTGAGTAAATTTGGCAAGAAATTGGATCGTGCTGAACATGAGGTGGTGGTGGAAAGGAGAGCTTTTTGACGTGTATGAATGTGCGAAAGGCCTTATCCCATGATGAAAAGCGTCCCGGGGGGTCGGAGGGGAGCGAATGACAGTGTGTGGCAGAGACGGCGGTTATGGCAGCGGAAGAGTGAGTTTTGTTGGGTCGAAGCAGACGATGATCGGTGTGAGAGAGAGTAGATTCTTCCACCCTATTACTAGGCATGTTCTAACTTACTGTACAAGACATAAAGATTCTTGTAGACAGACAAATCTGCGTGCCAGGTCTTACATATGCACATTCACTTGGTACCCGGTGCATCATCCGGGACCAAAAGTTACAGTAATCTGGTTAAGAGCATTTATTGTCCATGACTTTGGTTATTTACGAGTCATAAGCCTGACTCGTACAACGTGGTACAAAAGCTCACATACAACCATCCAACCGAGAATCAGTTTGTTTGTATTCAGACGTCAATCATGAGAAGATCAACAGTCAGTTCTTCATGCTCGTCAAACAATATATAATAATCAGACGTCAATCTTGCATAAAGACATCAGCAAGATTGTAAAGCATGATCCGGTTAAGGATCATGTCATCAAGCATAGCTGAAGCTTGCAAAAAGACTCGGGAAAGTTAAATATTCTTGAACCCGACTACATTGTTTGAGCTATCAAACTGTGTAACCAGGAAGCATATTTTATCGTGTACAAGCAAACGATCAACCCATAAAGCATCCACAGGATCGAAAGTTAAAGAAACCAGTGATTAGGAGTAGTGATTGGTATCGTATTTACAAGCAAATATTGCTCAGTACTTGAACCGGACAAAGAACATCGTCACCGTTCTCAAGCTTTGCCCTGTCTGTAATTGTTCGCTATCTCAGGTACTAGTGTAATATGTGCTTTCCACAAGAAACACATGACATTGAGTGCTACTTTCAAAAAAATCAGCAAGTATTGGTGAGTCTAATAAAACCAGCCTCACAAATGGACTAATATCATCTCATGATCACAAGTTTCGGTATGAGAGATAATGGATTTGTGTGTGCAAGAAAGTACAGTCTATGATAAGCAAAGACAAGTGCAAGCAAATTACTGCAACGAAACTCATGAATATATGATAATAGAAATAGCAATAGAAACTATTAATCCTATAAAGCACCCTGGCAATATTAGTTCTGTAGTATTAAACGGTCAAAGACAGAAGAACCGTTTGCAGCTTCAAAGCTTAGTGTTGAGGGAGCTGCCTCACCTGCACCCATGGCCAAAAACAAACAATTAGTCAGTTTTCAGTCGTATGCAAGGTGTCTTAAGCAGGTCTCCAGTTGTTATCCTTGTCGCAACAAAAGCAAGAAAAATCAAGAACTATTTTGCAGTGAGTCACCATTTGCTCTCAATACTATTGACTCTCAAAGTGGCAGCAGTAAACCTTTTCGGCCATTGTTACAGGAGATTTCTTGGTGTCCTGTAGCAGCACAGAAATCGCCCGGATATGTGCAACCCGTGCAGACCAAGCAAGTAGTCTCCGCTTGACGTGAGCGCACAAAACTTTATAGGAAAACACTCACAGTGACCCACCGTGCACTAAAGTAACAGTACCGTAGCCTAATAACTCGTCAGGAAGTCAGGAAAGCATGTCAGAGCCTCAAGCGCCAGAAAGGTGTAGGGAAGCTGCTTCTCGAAAGACAAGCTTAACTTAGTATGTGTTGGCAGTAACAACCCTGTTGTGAAACATCCATCCATCGGACAGTTCTTGTCCATGTATAGTCATGATGGTCCCAGGGGCTCATGCATGCCTGGGAGGGTATGGGCATATGCCGGGTAATCTTGTCAGTACAATTGTCCTTCAAGATTAAACCTTATTGGGCCATAGTATCCATTCATTCCATTAGAAGTTATGATACTCGAGGAATTAAGTGCTGTACATTGAAGAATACAAAGAATTTAGTATTCTTGTAGGGGTCATGTGAAACGATTAAATAAAACTAATGGTCATTAATCCATGGTCAAATAATCGTGTGTAATGTGTCCCGGGATTATTTCCTATGCTAGATATATTTATATTGAGGTATAGAAAGTACCCTACCTCGTGGTCAATTTCGACATAAAATAATTCATTTTGTCATAAAAGTATCACATGTCATCTTGTGATTGGTTTATGATGACGTGGACCTCTCAAAATTTGATGTGGAAATTAGATTTCGTCACAACATTGTCCAAATCTGACGCTCACATACGGTATATATATTATGTATATAAATATACTTGTATTAGAATAAAAAGGACTAAAAAAGTCCTGGCCAAAACACAGAGAGAGAGAGAGAGAGTGGCAGGCCGGGCGATGGGGACGAAGGTGGGGCGGCCGTGTGGACGGAATGGCGGGGCCTGGGTGTGCCTGCCACCCTCCCCACTGAATCTAAAGGTAAAAAGGTAAAAGCAGATGTCTACTGTAGCAGACTCTCCCATTGCACCAGTGATTCCGTGACTAGTTTGTGGTATTTATCGTACACATGGTGGTGGTGGTATAAAATTAGGACTGGGTTTTCACAATCTGGCTGATGCTGCGTCCAAAAACTCTGACGAAATGGTCCAACCTAGAATCCTGGACACGGTCTTAGAAGTGGTTAACCCCTAAACGTACCAGGGTGTCCCTGGAATTGACAATTTGAGAAAAAGCATTTTAAACTACTATTCAGAAGAGTATTTTGGAATTGGTATACAAATGAAAGTTCTAGATTTTGAATTTTAGATTCCATATGTACGGTTTGATTCACTAATACTATCACCAATATTTCATTATAAAATTTGAAAGTTAAAATTAAAAATTCCTTCTAAATTCGATTATAAACAAAATTTTAATATTTTTTGAATAAAATTTGTTGGAATGAATTTCAAATGAGGTACTCTTAAACGTGGTGATTCTTTGAAATTTTTGTGTTTCTTCAATCTATGACCTCATTTTTGCAAGGCCACTTTTGAACTATAGTCAATGCAATTTTGGCTTGGTCAACGACTTGACATACTTCCACATTTGTAATTTTAGAAAAATATGTAATCAAGTATGACTAAATCCAACCGTTAGATAAGACAACAACTTGGTGAAGAATCTCCAAAAAATTGGACGAATTTCATCCAAGCATTGATGAGAACGTGAGAAGGGTTTGAATCTGTTAGTCGTCCACTTTTTGGACGCTGTGACATTTAGGGGTTAAAGTCTCGGTTGTTGTGTCTACATGACACGGTCATGGGGATGTAGCTCAGATGGTTGAGCATACTCAGACCCAAGACTGCCATCCGGGAGCTTTTAGACTGTGAATGCAAAAAGTTAGTGTGAAACTTGATTTTTTGTTCTTTTAGTGTAAATAGGGTTTTAAATACTCTTAGATTTAGTTGTAGTGTGAACTCTTTTGAAGTTTTTCATGTCAAACCTCAAAGTAGTTTAAAAGCAGTTAGGAAGTTAATCCCTAAATGTCTAGAGCCCTCTCCAAATTCAGCAGTTTTGCAAAGATGCATAATAAAATGCAACATAGAGGGATATTTTGAACTTGATACATGAATAAAAGTTGTACATTATGAATTTTAGATTCTATCCATACGGTTAGATTTGTGATTGCTATTACCAATAATTTTGTATAAAATTTGAAATGTGAAATTTAAAATTATTTTGTAATTCAATTACGAATAAGATATTGACAATCTACAAATGAAACTTTTTGTGATTGGTTGAAATGTAATACTCTAAGTGTAGTGATCTTTGGAGATTGTTTGGTTGCTTAATTTTAAGAGTTGACTTTTTTTAGAGCATTTTAACACTGAAATCTTCAAAATTTTGAGTGAATCACTACAACATGAAATGAGGCATAAAAATTTCGCAAATCATCCCCTTTCTAATCGGATCACATGTGCATGAAGGCAACTTCCCATAGAATCTACAGAAAAAAATTCCACACTGCAAAAAATGCATGACGGATGAGAAATTACAGATGAAATCTGTACATCGTCCAAAAAATGGACGCTCAAGCAATTAGGGGTTAAGATGGTTAGGCTGGTTGTGATTTGAGGAGTTGCTTTGAGCTTGTAGATCGGTATTAAAGGTGTTATGTTTTCCTTTCTCTCTCTCTCATTATTTTTGAGCTTGGAGTAGTAGTAGATGTGAGATCTGGCTCCGATTTTTTTTAGTGCAAGCATACTTTGCTTAAATCTGTGTAAAAACGATTATTTTGTAATAGAAAGCTTAAAGCAATTTGTTTGATACAGTTTGTTTGTGTTTGTGAAGTGTGTAAGTCCCAGTGATTGGGCAAGTGATTGTGATTTCCTATGAGAGGAATTATTTGGTTGTCAGTGCTTAAAGCAATTTAGTGTTTGTGTGCTTGAACGCAATTAATTAAGGTTAGCTGAAGTAAGTCAGTGAGTGCATGTGCTTAAAGCTATCCAGTGTTTACTTGCTTAAAGCAATTGTTTAAGTTATTAGAACTTGCGTGTATGCAGTTATAGGTTGAACTTGTGTGAGAAATTGATTGAGCTTTGAAGCAATTAGTGATTGCAATTGCTTAAAGCAACTGTTTAGTATGATCAGAGTGCAAGCCTTTGAGCGATAATTGGTGTGAATTAGTGAGTGAGTGCAATAGTAATTGCAGTGGTTTTTATAAATTCCAGAGTTGAGACAGTTGAGAAAGAGAGAATTACTTGTGAGAGTCTATTGAATTAACAAAGCTTAAAGCTGATTCTGGTTTGTTAATGTTGTAAGCAACAGTCTGTATTGATGTACTTTTGCTATAAGCAAATTTTTTAGGCTTAAAGCAATTGAGTCTTTGTGTATGCTATAAGCAAGGTGTGCAGGTGGTTGAGAATATTAAAGTCAGTGTCTTGGTGTTGTAATGCCCTAAGCAAATGAATAAGAAGAATGCTATAAGCAAATAAATACAAGAACTGCCTAGAGCAATATGAGAATCATAACGCTAAAAGCGATATTACAAGCGTAAAGCTATATAGTCGGAATACATTGCCTTGAGCAAATCAATACCTGGTTCAATGCTATAAGCAATATTTTAATAACTGACATGTGGTTGAGTGATGAATGAGTGATGCTATAAGCAAACATTGTGAGACTATGCCTTGAGCAAATGCAACAGGGAAATTGTTACCATTGCGTCTTGAGCTATATGTTTTGTAATCCCTTCAAGCTAAAAGCTGCCTTTGTTTATAAGCCAACACACTAGGATAAGACATGGACTGCATATTTGTATTGTTGCATTTATAAGTCATGGACAAAAACTAGAGATAGGATAAAGAGTGTTTCCTGTACCTATATCCAATGGGTTAATTTATCTTTATTTCTCACAATAATCAAACTACAATAGAAAACTACCTTATAAGTGACCTTAATTACGTTACAATAGACTATCTAATCTTCCTTAAACCAAAGAACCTCCACTATACGTTTCTTTGGGTGGTTTGTCCTCCAAGCTTTTTTGACTAACATAGACGGTGGTAGGTCCCTTAGATCCCAGGAAGAAATTTCTTCTTATGTATTGGACTTTTACAAAGACCTCTACTATTTCGATGCACTCACGGAAATAAATATCCGGGCTAGGGAAGCCTGCCTCCGGAATGTGCCCACCCAGTCTCCTCGGATCAAAATGAAGAGCTTTTAAAGCCCTTCTCTCAAAAGTTCGAAAGTGCGCTTAAACAATTACCAACAGGGAAAATAGCAAGCTCTGATGGCATCCCCACGGAGGCCCTCAAGACACTCTGGCCCGAAATTGGGACCCTCATGCAGCAGCAACTAGAAGAGGCCCTTCAGAAGAGGCAACTTCACCCTTTTTTAAACAAGGGCTTACAGTCCTTGATACCTAAAGGAAGCCCAAAATCTCAGTTAGGGAACTTTTGTCCCATATCAGTCCTCCCTGCAGTCTATAAACTGATGGCTAAAATAATGGCTAATAGGATGCAAGGGAATCTCTCTCTGTGGATAAAAACCTCCCAGACTGGTTTTATTAAAGATCGTTTTATTCTTGATAACGTCTTTCTGGCGAGCGAAGCCATGGAATGGGCCAAAGAGTCTCACCAAGATTTGGTAATTCTGATGATTGATTTCGAAAAGGCTTACGATCGAATCAATTAGACCTTCCTAAAAGCTGCAATGAAGAAAATGGGATTTAGTGAAGAGTGGATCTCATAGACAGCCACTTTCTACGAGGGAACCAAGACCTCTATTTTAGTCAATGGCCAACAGACAGAGGAATTTGAGCTCGAACAAGGAGTCCGGCAGGGTTGCCCCATGGCCCCTTACGTCTACCTTTTTGTTCAAGACACTCTGGGTTATATGCTCTATGACCCGAAGAATGAAATTGAAGGCCTGTAACGGCTCCCCGATAACTCTATTTTAGGAGAATCATTCTTTGCAGACGATTCCACAATATTTTTGAAAAGCACTAAAGACAACATCCAAAGAGTATTCACGGTTTTAGACCTGTTCTGTGCAGGTAGCGGGGCCAAGACGAATTTATCGAAAAGTGTAGCTATCTGGTGCTCACAGAACCAGAGAGAATGGACCTACATGGAAGATAGAGGTCTGAGGTGGCTTCAGAAAGGCTCCACCACTCTTAACTTAGGCTTTCCAATAGGCTTTCCAATAGGCTTCAATATGGCACAGCAAGAGAAGAATGCCAAGGTCCTACAACAAATCCGTAGCAAGTTGGCTCTTTGGAACAATCGCAAGCTTTCCATGGCGGCTCACATACTTGTATCCAATCAAGCTATCCTAGCTTTGATATGGTACATTGCGAGTGGTGCGGATCTATTAAGAAGCATCCTTCAAAAAGCCAGATCCATGGTCCGAAATTTTGTGTGGGGCAATGATGCAGGCAAAAATTCATGGGCCAAGATAAAGTGGGACTCGGCCATATTGTCAACAACTCACAGTGGCATTAAAATCTTTGACCCATACGCTCAAGCGTCAGCCCTGTTCGCAAAAATAATTACCACAGGGCTCACTCCGGGCCTGGAATTCTGGAAAATCCTTTTGAGGCAGTGGGTCAACCAGCTACAGTTCAAGAATCAAGGGGACTGGCATACAGACCTTGAGTGGCTTTTCTCCGGCCACCGTGTGCGCACACAAGGCACCCTTTATGGCAGGGTATCTGGGCGGCCTGGCTGGAGGTCCGCCCATGAGTGAAGAAGACAATCCCTCTATACTTAGAGGAGGCTCATAGGCAACCAATCTATCTAAATTCCTTCCTTTCTAGCACAGACCTAACCATGTGGGGAGACTCTCTCGACCCGAAAGCAGGCATCTTCCGCAGATGGTCTTTGAAAGGGATTACCAAACTTAAATATCTTTGGGATGGGGATCACTCAACCTGGCTAGACACCGAAGACCTGTACATAATCACTCATTCCTGCAATCTGGAGGCAATTTGCAAGGACATCATTTACTTGGTCCTGTGGAATATGGTTCAAGACAAAAAACCACAAGAAGATGACTGGTATACATTGGACGAGCCCCAAAGAGAATTGCCGGAAGAATTTTACCACATCAGACATGTTGATGAGCGGGAACGCCTCTTTATCAATGTTTATCATAGACTTGGACAGAGAGTTCAAAATATCTCAGGAGTCAGACCGGTTCAATTGCCCTCATAGAAACTCACAAGAGCCCGCACCATTTTGAAAAGCCCATCCACGGGCTTCAGTGAGTTCAATCCTAAGGAAGTTCCTGAACACGATTTCCTGGTCTTTATAGTCCAACACGGACGCATCAAGGACTTAGATATTGACCTTAAGTAGTGGTCTTGGAATAAAATAGGCCATATCAAGGCAAGGAACTTTTTTTCTTACACCACTAAAAGGGGCTATAGGGTTATCACTTCTCGGTAAGGAAAAGTCCCTCCTTTTTCCATACAGATGGCCAACCAGGGCTACTCTGCAGTTCAATGCCGTACCTTCTACAGAGACGTTTGGCACAAATGGATACCAAAGATGATCTCAACGATGATTTGGCTCACCTGCTAAGGAGGCCTACCTCTGGCAGAATGGCGAATGCGTATGAACCACTCACGTTATTGCAACTTGTGTACTCTAAACGCCTTAGAGACACCAAATCACACGTTCTACTCTTGTCCAGCAGTGGCAGGGATTTAGGACAAACTTAAGAGAATGAGAGAAATAGCAGGTCTCTCGACCAGACTCTCAGGCTGGTGGGAAATTCTAACTGGCATGTACGACCCGCCTGGCCAACCTAGTCTATCTAAAATTCTAGCCCCACCTAATCCCAACGAGCCACCTAATGGTCAGGCCTCACTGCATGTGATTAACGAGAGTCCATGGGAAATTCTGCGCGTCAATCTAATTTGCTCTCTCTGGTGTCAAAAGGTAGAATTTGACATCAGGAAGGGCAAGTTCCACATTAGCATTGCTCTATTCCGAGCCTGGCAAGCTACTGTCCAAGCTGGAATGGGAGCATGATACGATCTCACGAAGTACAGTCGCAAGGAAAAATCAAAGAACTAGCTTCAAAGAGAGACAATCTTCTTGAACACATGGAGCTATGGACAGCTATTCTGCAAGACTTTCAATGGCATACATTGGCAGTTGGTCCCTCACCAAGAATTTCTTCCAAAAGACCTTGCTAACAAGTACAAGAGTTTCAGAACAGGGCTAACCCAACCTCTACCCCTGTCCACTTCCCAAGATAGATCCGACCCTCTGCAAGAAACTTTGGACTTTCACATAGCGAGCCCTTTAGCCCCTTCCAACTCTCGAGACAGAGTCAAGGACTTGTCTCACGATGTAGACCACGCACCCTGTGAGGACAGAGTCACCCGTTCTACAGACTCTCCTCTTCCTCGGTTTGGACCTCACTCTCCGGACTTCGGCACCCAAGCCCTGGCCGAACGTACCATAGATGAGATCTTACAACAAATAATGGAGGACATGAAAGAGGAAGTCGATCAAGAGTTGGAAAGATCGATCTGACAATCGACTTCTAGACTTAGACCAAACAGAAATAGAGATGTTGGTAGGGAATTTACATGATGACCTACAATCAGCTGAGGAGCTAAACGCTCAAGCAACCTTCTGGACCGGACTGCCTTCGAGACGGGGTGCTTCCTCTCCCCCAACGAGCAACAGCGATAGACTCCTCTCGCCAAAAGCGGATTTCACCGCTCAGCATGTCACCGAAAGATCAGCCTCGGCCTCCACAGAGCGCGAGACCCTTGAATCACAACTCCCGGCGCAAGCAGCAGCTCAAACAGAACCTTCCTCTAGTGAGGGACCTCCCATGAAGACGGACCTGACTACTTCGAGCACGGCGCAATTCAAACTGGCAACGTCTCCCACTTTTAAGACGCAAGCGGAGAATGGGGCTCCCTGCCACGCCATCGAAGCCTTGACCCTCCATGTTCCCGCTCCCAAGGTAAGCCAGCTTAGGCCCGTGCCCAGCCACTTGATGGCCCCCTCCATGTAGGCCCTGCCGTTGGATTCTCAGCTTCAGACTACGTTATGTAGGGATAGCTCAGCTATGTTTTTTCCCTTAGAATCGGATTAGGTTTTTTCTTCTTTTTTTAGTCAGGATCAAGGACTGACTTGGGTTGTTTCCCCTCTTGCCCTCTTGGGCCTCCTTTGTTTTGGCACACATTACTAGGTTTTTTTTTCATCTTCCCCTGTTTAGTCTTATGGACTTTAGTTGCATAGGCTTTTGTGACGCTTTGGCGTCCTGGCTGTGAGGGCCTTCTCGTCTCGCTTGCGAAGCTTTGTATGTATTCTTTTTAATTCTCCGGATTTCGGGTTTTCAGCTCAGATGGTAGAGCGCTCGCTTAGCATGTGAGAGGTACGGGGATCGATACCCCGCATCTCCAGACACATGACAGTCTTTGTTGCCCGTGCAGCAGTTACCGCGTACTTTCTTTTCCTCCTCAAGCAGTGATTTTCCTGTGTTTTTTTTCTTGAAGCTTAACTTCTTTTTAGCGACGTAAAGAAAAACTGGGAAAGAATATTTGGCAAAATCTTAAGCTTAAAATCATATTTTTATAGAATTCCTTCATATTTTTGTAGTTTTTTTCACAAGATCTGGCTATCTTCACAAAAACTTTAGAGAAAATCTGGCAAAAAAATTCAAAATTTTCTCATTTTTTTCCTTAACAAAAGAGAAATGCCATATTTTGTAAAGAAATCTGGCAAAATATAGGCAAAAAAAAAAAAAAAAAAACCGCTACCTTCAAGCATCGATTGCCTCTCCTCTATGTCTATCATCAAACACATTTGCATTGGCGCTATCATCAGCATCACTCTTTCCCACAGACCATTGTGCTCTCAATATTTCTTTCTTTGTAGCTTTGTTGTGATTAATCTTGATGTCCCTTATAGACAAGCTCTAGCATTTTGTTCATCTCCTCTACAGGCATGGATCACTAAACTTGCTTTTAGCTACAGTCACTTGTTTTTAGCCATATGCATAGTTAGTAGCTTGCATATTGATCACATATTGATGCATATAGTTGTGAACTTGATTGTAGAATGGTCACAACTAACACGCAATTCGCTATTTACACACTTGGCCCCCGGAAGCATTAAAAAATTTGTCTAAAAATTTGTTTAGAAAACAACGATTTTTGTCTTTCTACAATTACTTTCATTGTAAACAAACAATTTATTAATTTATTTTTTATTCTTATCTTTATCTATTATTTTGTCTTTTCTTTATCTTGTTTCATTTATCTTATTTCCTTCTTGTCTTCATTTTCCTTTCCTTTTTGTCTTCCTTCTTGTCTTCTTTTTTTTCTTCTATTTTTTCTTCATTCCTCTTGTAGCAGCCGCAAACCCTACACCCGCACCAAGGAAAACAAAAAACCAAAAAAAACAAGCCTTTTCAATTTATTTTTTATTTTTTTGGTTTTTGGTTTTTGTCTTCTTTTTTGTTTAGGGCTCATGAACCCTGAAAATAGAAATTAAAAATAAAATAAAATTAGGGTTCAGCTGCCGGCGCCTGAACCCTAAACGGCGGAGGATGGAAACAAAATAAACAAAAAAACAAAAATTAAAAATAAATAAATCTATTTTCAGTCTTTGTGGGCTATTGGGTGCGCAGCCGCGCACCCAATCCCTCATAATCTCCTATCTCACTCTCTCCCTCTTCCTTCCTCCTTCCTCATCTTCTCTCTCACCTCTCCCCTCTCCTCATATATATAGGGGAGAGAGAAGAGGGAGAGAGGGAGAGGAAGAAAGAGTGAGATAGAAGAGTGAGATAGAAGAGCGATCGCGCACCCTGTAGCCCATAGAGACTAAAAATAGAAAAAAATCTTTCATCCTCCGTTGTTTATGGTTTAGCCGCCGGCGGCTGAACCCTAAATTTTTTTATTTTTTTTAATTTCTATTTTCAGGATTCATGAGCCCTAAAAAATAAAATAAAATAAAATAAATTTTGGTTTTCTTTTTCCTTGGTGCGGGTGTAGGGTTTGCAGTTGCCACAAGAGGAATGAAGAAAAAATAGAAGAAAAAGAAGAAGACAAAAAGGAAGACAAAAAGGAAGACAAAAAGGAAAGGAAAATGAAGACAAGAAGGAAATAAGATAAATGAAACAAGATAAAGAAAAGATAAAAGAAAATATAAAGATAAGAATAAAAAATAAATTAAAGAATTGTTTGTTTACAATTAAAGTAATTGTAGAAAGACAAAAATCGTTGTTTTTTAAAGAACTTTTTACACAAAAAATTTTAATCAAGATTTGCTCATGAAATGAATGCACTTGGCCAAGTGCATAAATAGCGATTTGCGTGTTAACTTTCCAAATATAATTGTCATTTCATTTTACCACAATACTCTCATCTGATTTATTAATTACAATTTAATTTTTCGTAGTAAAAAGGTAGTACCAAGGTTGTGGAAAACCATGTGAAACCCAAATGTGCACGGTAAGTGGCATATGTACGATAGTGCAAATGCTACCACCCACCCAGAAAGTCAACTACTTTTGCTATCCAAGTATATAGAAGTAGAAAAAGAAAGATAAAATTATTTTTACAAAATATATTTAGACAGTTCTTATCGGTTGCCAAGTACTTATGAAGCCTTAATTAGTTGTTATTGATGCTACCTCCCAAGTGAATGATGTAGCGAATTGTCTATTGACTTATAAAATTTGTGAGATTTTTTGCTAATGACTATTTTTACCTACAATGTACTAGTAGCACAAGAATTTTGTTTGGTAGAAATTCAACTAATTTTAGTCCGTTTTAGAATCACTACATTGCACTAAGGGAGGCTTCGATGTGAGGATCAATTGGATGAAAGGCAATAGAAGAAAGGCCATATTCGTTATATTGAGACTTTTCGCAGTCTCATTTTTATCTTCGACTCGAAGATAAACCGTTTTATCTCTTTACTAGTATTTTTTTATAAATAGGTAACAACACCAATTTTTAGAATTTCATTATAGAATCATTATTTGAGCATTATTATTTTTTGGTATAAATTATTCTTTTTTTAAATGAATTTTTGAATAACTAGCATTCTGTCTCAAAATCTGCCAAAAGTCTCAATATAATGAATATGGCCTTAAGACAAGAAATGAGTTTTCAAGAACCACCCATATTCCATCCATTTTCGGTAGAAAATCGGCAGCTCTCCATTTTTGGGGGACTAACCATCTATACATGGAAGCCTGGCCTAAGAGCATGCTTCTATATGTGCATTGGATGGTTAGAAGGCACTCGAAGACAAGAAGTGAAGTTCCAAGAAGCACCAATGATCCACCCATTTTGATAGAAATGAAAAACATACTCCTCAGATCGAACTTGATCGGTGGTTTATCAGCAGCTTCCACCTTTTCAGCACCGATAACCGATACATGGAAGACTGGCCTAAAGTATATTGAATATGGGTATTAGGGGGACCAAAAACTAAAGGAACTTACCTTGTAAAAAATACTTTGTCGTAAAAATATTGTGTGGCAAACAAATATACAAATTTGGGACTCTCTGACTATTTGTGGCAAAATAATAATAATAATAAGCTTTTGAACAATAATGGTAAATATTTTATATAGTGTGAAATGTCAATATATTATTATGGGTCCCCCTAATACCGCTATTCAGTGTAGAATGTCCTGAAATAGTTAACACACCCAAAATCAATGTGTAGACTGACCTATAATGGATGACAACCAAACTCAATGTTACTACAATGTCTACCAATCAAATTTGTAGAATTTTGGTCGGTTTGTGGAATCATATGTTCACAGGTATGGGATAGTCTTGTTAACAGTTTTGGGTGATGAATAACTTTTTAAACATTGAGAGAACCGGGTAGGTTCCAATGAACACTTTTTTAATCAAATTTTGGAGGAAAGTTAATAGTGAATTCTCCAATGTCCCATGAAAATGAATTTTTTTCTTTTTTGAATTCCGACACCATATGTGGAAGTTATTGGGAGAAATGTGTTTTTTTCGGGAGAAAGGTCAGCGAGGCAGCAGAAAAATGGTTGAATTTATTTTTATTTTTATTTTTGTTGTTGTTGTTGGGGGGGGGGCAACAAGGACGGAGTGTGGAGGAAGCAAACAGTCTCCCTTAAAAATGTAAACAACAATATTTTTTTAAATTAAAATTATATCATTTATAATTAAAAACTATAAAAAAATTAAAATAAATTATAAACAATAGGAAAATCGTCCAATAAGGGAATGCCACATGGCAGTCGACCTTGAGAGTTAGTGGGGTCATGAACATTGAAATGGGTTGGATGAGGTGGCACTTTGATTCCCTTCCTCCACCCTTTATTTTCCCCTAACCTCCAAAATTCTTAGAAAATATGCTACATGTCTTCTAAAACTTGGAGATTTTTTTTTTCAAATTTTTTTTTGCCATTCTATAAAGGGTGGAATATACTTATGTTCACTGCTCGGATTCGTATTTTAAATAATGAAAGTCTAAAATATTGCAATTCCAAAAACAAAGAATCTTTTCTAAACTTTTAAACCTCCAACAAGTGCAGGGTGTTCTTCAACATCCCAAACATCTCCAAATGCCACAAAAATTGGTACACAACTAATTAACATCATCTAGAATGTGAAAGTGAAGTGCGACAGGTTTCGGTAGTGAAGTTTTTTTAATGTAGCCACGGTCAAACGCATCTGAAAATTTCAGGCAGGTGTTTTTTTAGGGTGTTTTATTCCATCAAACGCAGTTATCTTGCAATTTGTGTTGTCAAATTCAATGAAATTTGTTGTGAATGTTTTTCAAGTAGTTTAGGACAATATCTTACGGTTCAAAGGAAAAATAACATTTGTTTTGAATATTTTCATGGGGGAGTAAAAATGACAGCATTGGAGTGTTACTGGAAGAAAATCCCTCCGGTCCTTTAGAAGTTAAGGAAAAAATTGCATTCTTCGTGATTTCTATGAGACAGTTCGACAATGAATGTGTGTACGAACTAACATACATTGAGTTGGGACTAAATTTGGAACGAAAGGATGGAATGGGAGTTTTGTGAGTGGATTCTGCAACATGAGGTGCATCAGGAATGTAAAAGTGAGTCGTTTCAGTACTGAGTCGGCACAAAATCATTTACTATGGCAACCTGGATTGAATAGTTAATTGTATAGGTGTCATTACAGCTAGAAGTACTTAATTCAATAGAGATCATGTTGTATTTATACAAAATTCAATATAGATATTAGTGTTATTCGTAAAGTTGAGCAAAAAAATTCCTCAAAAGGAAAGACAAGGCAGAACTAGTTTTTAGCTTGAAAGGCAGCAAATACGAGTTTTGGCCCCCTTTTTTTTTCGACCAATCACAATGCACTGCGGTGTCAGGGAGATTCAAACCTTGCACCTTCTCAATGCTACAGAAGCTCCCCAAAGTCACATTCGAGTTCCTATGATGGAATCTCCAAGTCCCCCCCACACCAACCTCATGCTCTCTTAAAGCAAGGAGCTTGGTGGCTTGTGGTGGAAGGTGTCAGAAAAATCTAATTGAAGAACAGAAACTGAGCTCAAGAGACAAAGTACAAGGAGTTCACTTTGCGGATAACTCTATTGGATTGATATAGTGATACGGATTCAATACAATCTCTTATTTCTACATTGAATCTATACGAAAATGACATCGCCTGCCATAGCAAAAAAGTGCGGTGAGGTTACCATACGGTTTCTATTTGTACTCCATCACAAGAACTTTCTTGATGGTGCTGGAAAAGAGAGCTTTTGACATGAATGTGTAGCCTTATCCCATCATGAAAAGCGTGCTAATGAGCAGTGAGCAATGAGAGCATTCACACCCATATACGTTGGAGCTGACTTGCTGAAACTATTCATTTGCATTTGAAGAGCCCTTGCACTTACACTCCCCCACCCTTACAGGCCCCTCACACATCAAAAATGCACATCAAATAGTCAATGGACCAATCACAAGTAGAATGTGAAATATAGTCAACTAAACAGTGATTTGAAGGGCCATTTCTTAACACGCTAGGATTGAGAGTCAAGAAGCATTTGTGAAGGGCCCTTAGCACTTTTCATTTAATTCTTGAGTGTGAGAGACTTTGGGAGGGCATGGGAGGCCATGCTCTAATAGAACAATGCAATGGAGCACCGTTTTGAAAAATTGAATCAAAAGAGAATCTTCACTTAGACCCACTTTGTTGGGCCGGCGCAGACAATGATCGAAGAGAGAGAGCAGACCATGTGAGAGTGGGAGTTTGCATGTGCGTAAATCCATTCCTTCAAGGGAACAGCCTGAATAAAAAAGTAAAAGGTAAAAGCAGAGGTCTAGCCGACTCTCCCATTGCACTAATACTAGTGGGTGTCAGACCCCTTTCTTCCCATTCTCATTAATCTTTAAAGAATGTGTACGTTACACTTTTTTCCTTGAATTGTGGAGGATCCATTTTCTGTAGCCAACACCGGGTCTGCCCTTGATGTCGAGGATGTCCTCCATCATCATCCACAATGCAATCTACAACTACCATTTCTGACCAACAACTACAAGTATATATTACTTGCACATGTAGGTGACCTTACCACATGAAAGGTTGTGCATGCTTGAAATTAGCAAGGAGCCATAACTATCTACACATGGAAGGTTGTGCCAACTATAGCCACCTATGTCTCATGTTTACCGCGGTTTCCCATTCATCTGTAACTTGAATGAAGCTTCATATGTAGAGAGAGTAGATGTGATTGGGAACCGAGGTCTTCCAAACCTTATAACTATTTGGAGTGAACACATAAGAGTATACTAAAGAAAAACACCAGGTGACCTTTAAAGGATAACTCTATTATGCACCGATTTTTTCAATAAGTACAGTGAGGGCCTTTAACTTTAAATCACAAATACCATAACAACTAGATATGAAATAGGTAACCGGCTTCCTTACTTTCCAAAGGATGGCCTGCAATGAATGGAAACTACAGATACAAACGCATATATAGTATGTTTTGCAGTATTGCAATGCACATTTATCAAGTGTAGAGGAGAATATGTAATTCATATGGGCTGCCACATCAGAAAGGGGTTGCTTTCTACATATAAAGACATGAAATGCAGAACCTTAAAGCCCTGCAACAGTCGTGCTATAACCCTTCCCACCCACTCTAATTCTCCACAAAAATGTGCAGGAGTTGTGCCACTTGGACGTGAATATTTCCACCAGTCACCTGCTAACAAAACACACAGAAAGAAAAGTTAGGCACATGTACCCTAAGCAAGCTAGAAACAGGATATAAACTCAGGGAAGAAGAAAATCCAGTTTTGAATGCTTGTAGGAGGCAATTTTTGCACGAGTATTGCAAGAAATTCTGTCAAGATTTCTAGTTTAGATCTGTACAAGGAGAGAGGTGTGGTACCGTAAAATCCACTTCATACTCCTTACAGTCAATGCAACCACCACCTGGTGATTGGATGCCCTGATGGAACTTGCCAGAAGGGTAGCCAAAAATACCTTCAATTTGAAACAAACATCAACTCTTAACACTAAACACGGTTTACCTTACTCATTCCAGGGGTGAAGTACTCGTGCAAAAAATGAACTTTTGTGCCAAATTTTATCTTCAGAGTCGTGTAAGAAATCCCCTGCTGAATGTCTAGTCTTTGAAACCCATGAGAGCTGGTTAGATTTACAAGAGAGAAATGACATCTCATTCTGAGCGCATTGATGATGACACAGATTGTGCATCGCTAAAATCTCGAGGTGCAAATCCATTGTTTCCTTTCCACTGATCCATCAGGTTGTTGAAATTATTGTAGACGCTCATCTGTAGCCATCCCGGATCAGGCAAAGCACTGCAGCGTACACCACAGGAATAACATTAGGCAAATAAACAAATAAACGATTAGGCAAGTTGTCATGCATTTCCATTTCATATGCAGCCAGATTTTGCAGGTACTACACACCGAGAAAGCATGAAAACAGACCTGTCAAGATCAGCTCCACCAACAATGTACATTTCCTTCATTCGCTCTTCTTCCTGAGAGATAGCTTGAAACACACTCCTCGACAAAAATCCCATATTCTTTGCAACAAGAGCAAGAAACTCCATGTCCAGAATAAACTGTTGCAAGCCAAGAGGGCCCAGGGACCCTGGCTCCTCTTCGATCAAACCCCATAGCTCCGGATTTGTACTCAAATCCTTAACAAAAGTCTCAGTGAGACGTATAAGCAACAACTGCGTGACCCTGTCCTTCCCAACTAGGACGCTTACGGCTATTTGCTGAATGGAAATAACTTGTGAAATACAGACTGCCACACCAAATCATACGTCAGAGAACAGGGGTTGGTATAGGAGACAGGATCAATTTCCTAACGGTTTTAGTATCCTCTACCTTACAACAACAGCAACTCATCTATTCATACACTTGGTTGGACTTATTAGCAAGTGGTGTAAGCATGACTTGGCTAAATGTCTCTGGCCACTGATCTTTGATTGGAAACAGGGTTCTCTACTATCACTTACATTGGTCTACAATCTCCCACTTTAAAATTGAATAAGAAATTCATAGAGTGATAAAAAATTTGAAGTCCACAGATTAGGCTCTTGTACCTACAGTGATCTCCCAATGAAAGCACACTCCTACACATGTTTAAATGCTTAAAGTGACGCAAATAGTATCATCTACCTTAACCCCTTAAAGGACTAAGAATTCATGATTTTAAAATGACATTCAATCGATCATGTTGTGAAAAATACACTTCAGATGGGACCAAAGTCTATATAGAACCAACTCAAAACTGCTAAAAGAAACATGAGGCCCCATTTGGGCTTTTTGGTCCTTTAGGGGTTAAAGAGCACATGAGTAGGACGTAGCACGGTGTTCCAGGAGGAAGGAACTGAAAGCGCACCTGAAAAAGTGATGTGGGCAGGGGATCGTCAAACCAATTAGGTTGGTCGGAATCAATCTGGAAATAAGTCGTTGCATTTAGCTTGCTTCCATACTCATCATAGCATAATCCTATAATTATTCCATTGCACAGATAGAACTTTAGTTTTTCCACATGATTCTGCAGCTGCCGCCGCAGGTCTTTAAGTTCGGGTGACCGTGCTGTTGCTGCTGCGCTGCGCGGAGCCTTGAGTTCACCACCAAATACTTTGTCAGCTGGCAAAAGTTTGGAAGCTGCAACTGCCACAAGCTCCTCAGCGAGAGTGGAAGCGTTTCCCAGGAGTGATAGCTGCTGCTCCTCACTGGCTGCCATTCGAACCTACAGAGAAAGGAGGAACCCAGTGCCGTAAGATCAGCATAGTTACAATTATTAAAATGGTCAATTTTAACATCTTCTTGTTAGCTAATTAAATAGAATTTCAAGGCACTAAAGAATGCATTATATAAGGGTTCAAAGTTTTAGTTGTAGATGACCTAAAACCAACATGGGTTCTTACATTCTCAAAATCACTATATACTCATTGTGCAAGATTTTAGGGTGACACATTTAATCATGTGTCTCAATTAGGTACCTCTAACTTACCCTTCATTTTGTGAGAGAGGACTAGAGCAGACTATATAACCACAGCCACAAAAAAATCAGCCTAGAAACACAATTGAGCATTCGCAACTAAGATCTGTTAACTGGGAAAAATGTAGAACCACCATGCATACATAACTGACCTTCTTTTTGCCGTCCTCCTCGCCCTCTTGACCAGGTAGCGCCCTAATAAGTGTACCAATATATTGCTCAAAAATACCAGCTACGCCCTCCAATGCAGCTCCACCCAACTGAATGCTGACAAGAGCTGGCATGTCTTCAAGGAAGTCCTATTAATTATCAGGGTTGCCAACATATGCCACAGATCATCACAAATTGAAAATCATTTCAGTTTCATGATTAAACCATCAAAAAAAGGCTTGTCCCAACACCCATTCACGGTATCATTCATTAGATTCACCCCTACTTTTTCACTGAAACAAGATCAATACGCCCACGACCCCACTTTGAATAAGTTTAAGAATAACTCTACTGTAGATTAAATTAATTAAATACGATCACTCATCGGTATAACCAGTCACCACAACCAAATGTGGCCATCCTATATAGAAGTTATTTCATGGAACTAATTCGGACAGGGATTGATGTGAACTGTAGCAAGACGATACTCCCTCTGTCTGGAAATAATTGTCCTAATTTTTGGCAATTCTTTTTTTTTTGCAATATTTGTCCTATGTCTTATACTTCGAACGCGAGCCCTGTCCACTTCAAACGAGACGGACAATGAGAGTGACACAAAAAATACGTACTACTATTAAAGATAGACCATTTTTTGAGTACTGAGATGGCAAAAAAAACGTTAAATTAAAACACGCCAAAAACTAGGACAGTTATTTCCGGACAGAGGGAGTAATGAGGAACACACTCACCTGCACCAGGAAAAGGAAGCGATGGCCACTATTGGAAAGTCTTAGACTTGATAGAGCTCCACGTGGACCGCGTTGAGTATCCAAGGTCCAACTATCAGCTGCTGCCAAGGAGCTCACACTTTCCATAATGCTGGTCAAATTCGCCTTCAAGGCCTGTTCTACGCTCGGTCGAATGAGCTTTGACAGTGTTGGGCACAGTGTCAAACCCCGCTCTTCTAACAACGCACAGTGCCCCAGCGCAATCTGCACACATTCTACAGCTGCGCGCAGACCCCCAGCTGCCGCAGATGACAGCAGTACATTCCGTTTAATCACAGAAGCACACGTTTCAGTAACATCACTGGCCCATAGAACTAGCTCGGAAGCATACGAGGGTACCTCACCAAACACCGCCACTGAGTCTCTTGACGCCTGCAATTCCAATGTCAGGGACGTGAGATCCAAGCACGACCCGACAAAGTAATCTCAAGGATTCACGGTTTTAAAATGACCAATTCATTGTGAATAAATCAATGATTCAGATAGGGTCAAACCTTATATCAGTGAAGAACATTGCATGTGTAGGTCAAAAAATAACTCCATATGACTGCTAAAGGAAACCTGAGTCCCAATTTGGACCTTCGGGAGCTAATCAGCTAAGGAAATAAAAACTGTTACTCCCTCTGTCCGGAAATAATTGTCCTAGTTTTTGGCAAATTTTTTCCCCTAGTTTTTGTTCTATGTTTTATACTTCAAACGTAAACCCTGTCCACTTCAAACGGGCAGAAAATGAGTGTGACACAAACAATATACAACTATTAAAGATAGCCGAATTTTCAAGTACCGAGACAACTTTTTTTGGAAAAAAAACGTTAAGTTGAAAAATGCCAAACACTAGGACAGTTATTTCCGGACAAAGGGAGTACGTTCCAGCAGAAAAGAATAAAGAAAGATGTGATGTGCACCTGAGCGATGGCAGAGAAGACCAACTGAGAAACAGCAGTTGTGTAAACACCCCCATACGAGGCTCCACTCTGTCGCAGTGCATTCATATTGTGCTTCAACCTCTCTTCATGGGAGTGCAATAAGAGTGTGTGCGCACGAGAACCATCACCTAGTCTATCTAAAGCAGAAATGGCAGACCGAAGTTCCAGGCCTCTGACAGTGGGCTGTTGCACTGCTTCAGCTAAGTAGGCAGCTAAACCTGCTTTCCTTACTGCCAACGCCTTTTCGAACTGCTTGACAAGCTCGTCACTCAAACCCTCAGCGCCATTTCCGTCTTGAAAGTCTGCCACTAAACCCTCCCCTTCATCAAGCAAAGCCAGCGCCTCGTCCACCTTCCTTTCAGCCAACAGCACGTCCAATGTATCAGGAAGAAGCTCGGTACGCTTCGCCGCCTCTGTGAGTACCACATCCTCCTTGTAATGGTCCTTTTCAAGGGAGCCTCCGGACGCGCTGATCGGCAACGAAGCTCCACTTTCAGCTAGAGTGCGGATCAGAGCTGCTTGCGATTGCAGCATGCTATTCATTGCCGTGATCTCTTCTTCTAAATCGGAAATCTCTTTCGAGGTCCTTCAGGAACACAAACAGAAACACCTTGTCAGAGGATAACCAAAATAACGAAAACAGGGGTGATTATGTTCAACATACGTAAAAAGTAGAATATGCGTTTATCGTATGTTGAACGTACTGTTTACGTATGTTTATCATATGTTTAACGTATTGTTATCATATGTGCGTACGTTAAACATTGCAAAAACGTGACTTGCCAACTTTGTGACATTCGAAAGAAATTTTCGTAATCATGTCCACCGACAGAATAACGCAAGCTCAAAATGACGACACTCAATCAGTAACAAAGTGTTCCAATTGAGAGAAGATAACATACACTAAAATTTTGAACGATAGAAACATGTCTTGAAAGTTTCTGTAACCGACTATTAACTTTTTCTTTGTTAAAAAGACTAATTAACCCATCGGATTTCTTGAGTATGTCAATTTCTGCTGACCTATACCAGTTTCCAGAGAAAAAAACTCAAATTGCTCGCATTTTCACGTTGAAGACAGCATCCCATCCTAGGTAACCAAAAAAACCTACTTGAAACATTCCCATGATCGAAAGTGTGTCATACTTGATAAATATAGTGTAGTTTTGGAAGACGATTTTGCGCATCTCATCTTGATGTATTTTCTGGAAGTCCACGAGCTCCTCACATATCCTCCGCATACCCTATCGGGAGGAAAATAAAAACCAAGAACTTGAATTAATCCAACTTGACACAATAAGACACAACAATCAACCGTGTAAATCGAGCATCCCGTAGGAAGGAGCCACTGCAATACCGTATGTGAGGGTCAAAATTGTTGTCGAAATGAATTTCCATGTCAGATTTCGAGAGGTCCACGTCACTATAAACCAATCACAAGATGACAAGTGAAACTTTTTGACAAAAACGAATTAATTCATGTCGAAACTGACCACAACGTAGGGTAATTGCAAAGCTAGAGAATTGCGCAATTGATTTCAGAATCCTCCAACCCTAAAAAGCAGTGCAAGAAGAATATCGATCACAATCAGATGCATCGAATCTAAAGCTGCATCAGTCTACACTTTGAGAATTCTCAATAGAGCTCCAAAACGACTTGTCCTGTGTTTCATTTTCTCTTGGAAAAAAGTTCAAAATCAATTCAGATCCTTACCTTCTCACCCAAGGATTGGCCCTTGTAAGGATCCACCAAGCTCTTGGGATCCGCGTTGTCCTTGGTCTTGCCAGAGTCCTGCTCGTCGCGGTAGGCATCGTACGTGGACCGGGCATTCGCGGGCGGTGGCGCCCGGGACGGAGGAGCCACTTTCCGAGACCTCATCGATGGCTTCACGGACGCCATTGCCACAAAAGAATTCAAACCTAATCACTCGATCTTCCAACTAGTGTAGTAAGCTCTCAACCTTTAGTAGCGTCATTTCCGATCTATCCTGTCACCTCTCACGGAATTGACCATAAGCCCACACAATTGAAGGGATCATGATTCCCGTATCGTCGCCTCCTATTCTCCCAGCTCCGCATATGATCCACACTCATGGCCTCTGGATGGCGAGGGATCTCGAACCTAAAACCCTGCGGAAAGGTCTTAGAAAAAACAGGGGCATGCAAAACAGGGGCAGATTTTCTGGATGAAATGAGTAAAATAATGGGGCACGAGTTTGGTGAATCGCTGGCTGGAGTGAGTGGTGTGAGAAATGAGAAGAGATTTGCAGATCGATGAGGCGGGGTGAGAGAATGAGAAGTGAAGGAGGGTGGTTTGTGCGGGGAAATGAGAGGGAATTGAGGGAGAGAGCAGATGGCCAGTCCAGGAATGGTGGCCATGGACTGTCAGGAAGCAAGGAGGCCAATGTCTGTGGGCGCTACCGATTGGGGCACGGGCCGGGTCGGGTGAGGACGGGCTGGGTCGGGTGGGGACCGGCTGGGTCGGGTGGGGACGGGCTGGGTCTGTCCCATTCACGGGCGCTGGCTACTGTGACTTTCTCCTAAAATTACAGGCCCGGTACAACCGTACGAGGACAAATACAAATACGGTCCACCTGGGTCCCGGGATAAGGGCCCCTTCCATGTAAGCTACGAGCACCCAATTCCGAGTGTGTACTCAATGCCGTTAATTTCTAAATATGGCATTCATTTTAGAACGTAAATCTAGGTAGACCATAGATATGACAATTGGAATATAGAACATTGGAATAAAGACATGAAAAAAAAATTTAAAAATCTATGGTGATATTTTTTAAGTGCCTGAATTAGTATGGAACATAGTCAATTAAATTTAGTTGATCAAATTCAAAAGGTTTATCGATCACAAGGAGCTTATCATTTTGGTCAACAAACAATAAAGGTTCTATGATTTGCTTAGATTTGCGTTCTAAAATGAATGTTATGTTTAGAAGCACTATTGAAATTGGGTGCTTCTCTTTTATCAGTTGGGGGTCCTGGAAAGCTACAGTAGAAAGCTACCAGTGGTTCTTGAGACTTGAATTCTTGTCATCTAGCAGTTTTCACCACCCTGATGTGTATGATAGAAACCTAGACTAACAAGCTTACAAACATTGCATATAGGGAGGTCAACGGCCTTTTATTTTAATAGTCGACAACTCATTGCACATATGTACATCAACACTCTTCAATAGTATCCGGGTAGTAAAAAACACCTCTTTCATGAAGGGCACATAATTGTTAATTTATTTTTCATTAACAAGAACATATATAATCTTACAATGGTTGCCAAATGCCTCCAAAAATAACAATAGAAACTCACAACCTCTACAAAATGTTGGACCATGTATGGAAAGATTAAAAATAATTACTATTTAAAAATCTAACAAATCAAATTTTGACATATTTAAACTTTTTTTTTTTACAAGCTTGAAATTAAAAAATGTATGATTTTTTTAAATTAAATATTCACTTACAATATAAAGTCCTTGAAGCATTTATAACATTTTAAAAGAAAAAAGTGACAAAATACTTAAATTCCACATTTTACAAAATATTTGAGCATATAGAATTTAATAAATATGTATGATTAAAATGTTGTTGACAAGATGTTGTCATATAAGAATGTAAAAATGTAATTTTCATGTAATAGTAGTAATCATCTTTATATATATATATATATATATATATATATATATTCAAAAATATTTAAGATGACTCTATATTGTCTATAATGAAGAGATATTAACCCTTTATCGCGCCAGCGTCCACTATGTAGACGACGCACAGATTGAAACAACTAGATTCTCATCCAAATTGGACAGTTTTCATCCACCAAAATTCTTGGTTCTTGAGTAAGTTGACTATCCTTTGTACGGTTTGGATCTTCAAAATAGTTTATTATGATTTTTAGAAAAACAACAAAATTGGTTTATATCAAATTTCATTCTTAGTTCAAAAAGTGGGACCTTAAATATGATTTTCCAAAATAAATAGAATCAAAAATGGAAACCATACCATCTCATAGTGCATGTTATTCCAATTTCATTACCATATTTTTAAATATTTTTGTGCTAATTTGGGATTTTTAATTGAATTTCTAGAGGAAACCTTGCAAAATTAATTTAAAAATACTAAATAAAATAGAATAAATCCAACTGTACAGATGTGATCTTCACATTGACATTTACAACTTTGCTTTGTTAAGAAAATAATCTAATGATAAAGCAATTCTCCCCCCTTTCAAACTCGTGAAAAAGTCTCGCACTTATCAAGATTTGAAATCTCTGTTGATAAACCGTTTTATTATTATTTATTATTATTATTATTGTTTTTTTTTTTTTTTGCTACATAATATATATCATTATACAAAATCAAAGTTCTTTAGAACTTCTACAATAATCATGACAACAATGAACAGATTGAACTAAGAGTCTCGGGTTCCAAACAACTACCGTACCAGGAAGGCAAGGTCGGCACTTTTGTGTCGAATAATTAATAAAAGTTCAAAAAGTGGAGGTCGGCACTTTCAATAACAATTATTAAAAATTTGGCTATTAATAACTAACATTGAATTTTACTAGCCGCTAAACGTTTTCTTTTGTTTTTTGTCTATGATTTTTGTTGACTTCATTTTGTTGATTTCGACAAAATACTTGATAAATTTATTTATTTTTTCGGCATTTTTTTGGGGAATTATTTTCTACCGACCCTGCCTTCCTGGTACGGTACGTAATTTCTTTGAATGTCTCTACTCACACCATCAGTTACTTTATTCTGTCACAAGAAATTGCATATAAATGTGATAATATAAAGTTCAACTAGTTTGAAAAAATCTAAAACCATTTTATAAATTTGTACAACTCCAAATATTTATATAATGTCAATTTTACATGCAACTCACAATAGTAGTAAAGTGATCTCTGAACATCCAACTACAGTGCCAGAGAATGGTGCCACAAGGCGTTGTAGCACATGTGGCTATACAATTGCAAAAAGGCCATAAAATAGAGTAATCTACTCCACAATCAGTTATTACTTTTTACAATGTTTTTTGTTGCTTATATAATTCTTTTTGTCGCTTTTAGAGTGTTTCTTTTTTAAGCTTGGTACCCCAAGATCACCCCACAAAATTAATTTGATTTTTTGAAATGCCTAGATTTTTTTTGAAAATTGAATATTAGAATCAACTAAGAAATTCCAAAAAATCAAGGAATTTTCAGTCGCTCAAATAAATTTTTGGAAATAAAATATTATTCGACAGGCCTTTATCTAAAACTGAAAACGTACTACGATATTGGGGGGGGGGCCGCACAGGGAGCCCAGTTCAGTTGAGTTGAACTTAGCCAGTTGAGATTTTCAACTATGAGTTGAAAGTTTTCAACTGAATTGTAGGCCGCACAGGCAGTTCAATTTAATCAATCTAGTTGAAAAAATTCAACCCAAGTTTGAATGTTTTTCAACTGTAGGCGGCACAGGAAATCCAGTTGAAAATAAAGCGATGGATGAGAATTCATAATTCATCAATGCACCTTTTAACCTTTCATTCATAGAGATCATTTAATTGTACTTATTAATTAGTGTATGAACCTATGCCATCTTACTTTTAAATTTGTACTTAATTGAATAAATTATTTGAAAGCCATATTCAAATGAATAAAAATGCATTGTTATAATTTGGCATATATTCATTATTTTGGAATATAATGATATGTTTTAAAACAAATTATAATTTTTTTTTAAATTACAATATTTTGATTCAAATTAACCTATTTTGTTATAAATTGGATTATTTTTAAAAATTAGATTATTTTTTTCATAAATTATATTATCAAAAAACTAATTGAATTATTTTTACACAAATTGGATTGTTGAGACATAGATTATATTATTTTATATAAATTGGGTAATTTTGACACAAATTGTATTATTTTGACATATTCTATATTATTGACACGAGTTAGAACATTTTGACAATAATATAGAATTATTGGAGTTATCCGTAAAGTCCATCAAATTTTGAAGAAGATACCATGAATTTTGCTTTATTATACTCTTATTTGTTCACTCCAAATAGTTAAAAGGTGTAGAAGATCTTGGTGGTTTATCATTATTAGGTGTGTAAGAGGTGTGTAAGAGCTTGATGGTCTTCAAAAGTTTTCAAAAGTTTTTTAGCTCCTTTCTTGGTGCTAAAAAACTTTTGAAAACTTTTGAAGACCACCAAGCTCTTACACACCTCTTACACACCTAATAATGATAGACCACCAAAATCTTCCACACCTTTTAACTATTTAGAGTGAACAAATAAGAGTATAGTAAAGCAAAATTCTTTGTTGATTCTTCAAATCCAAGGTGACTTACGGATAACTCTATTATTGACACAATAATTTTGACAATAATATAGAATTATAAATATAGAATATTATTGTCAAAAATATTAACAATAATATAGAATAATATGAACAATAATATAGAATTATTATTAACAATAATATAAAATATTAATAATTCTATATTTAATAATAATATTATATAATAAAATATTGTTAATATTATTTAATTATAGAAATATTAATTATATATTAATAATTATATATTTAATACTATTATTATTTTTATTATTTTAAAATATTTTATATTAACAATATAGAATAATATTTGTTAATATAGAATTATTAATATTAATATAGAATATTCTATATTACAATAATAATATTTTTCAATAATATTCTATATTATTGACACAATAATTTTGCTCACTGTAGTGAATTTACAATTGTGTCAACAATAAACCTGTTCAGTTTTCAGCACAAAAAAACACCCCCCCCCCCACAATTATTTATTAAAAAACTGGATTACGGAAAATGGGGGGAGCATTTTCCGTAAGCGTGAGAGAAATCATCCAAAAACTTCACTCAACGGTGGGGGGAAGCACCGTTGAGTTTCGTAGTGTAATTTTCAACCGTGGTGTGGGAGACCACGGTGAGAAATTTTCTCACTTGGGGGGACCACAGTTGAGAATTTTTCTCCCAGTTCAACTGGGTCTCCCTGTGCTGCCTCCGGTTGAAATCAATCTCAACTGGAAAGCACCTCAAATTTCAACTGCACGGCCCTGTGCGGCCCCCCATTGATTGTCACGGTTTGGGCGTGACATTACAGAGGTGGAGAGAATCATCCATCCGAACGACATTCATCCAATCCAAGCTGAACTCTCCAGAAACCACCAAAGCTCATCTTCTTCGTCGGCATTCCCCTTATCAAGAGTTTTTGCAGCTCCAGTTTTGGTCGTTCAATTTCGCATTCCATCGCCACCATTCCGTTGTTGCCGCATTATTCTCAGCTATCATGGCCATGGCAACAGGCGCTACAATGGCCAGCTACACTGCTGCAGTGCGCAGCCCCTCGCAGCTCCACAACAAGCCCACAGTTGCTGCTCTCTCGTCCAGGAACTCCGTCGCCTTCTCTGGTACGCACTCATAATCCCTCTTTTGCAGCTAAAGTTTTGAGGGTTTAGGCTCAAGTTTTAGGGTTGGATAGGGTTTAGCGACGTGTGAGTACTGGGAAATTGCTATTTAAGGTCGATGCTGATGAATCAAACATTGGCAGGTTTCAATGCGACCAGTTTGAAAGTGGGGAGAATTGCTTCTTCGTCGAATTTCAGCAGGTTGTCCGTCAAGGCTGCAATGGAGGTTGATATTTCAAAGGTTGGTTGTTTTTTCTGGCCTGTGCATTTCATCTCTGAGTTTTTTCTCTAGTTTGGTGTGTTTTGACCTAATTGGATTTGGTCATGATATGAGCAGATTGTTCCCCAGGCTGACCGCGTCTTGATTCGTCTTGAAACTTTGGCAGCTGTAAGTCATGTTTCACTCTTTCACTCTTCTGATTTTTTAGTGTGGACTTGTTCTACAGAACTTTGCTTGATTCTCGGCACAGTCATATTTTTAAATTGGTGGATTCATGCTAAAAGAATGCTTGCGTGATGGTGCTGAATACCAGTGTCATAGTAGGCCGGCTATTCATCCATTCTTTTAAACGAGGTTGAAATTAACTGAAATTGTAGGTTTAGGAGATGACTGTCTAACGCTTGCATAAATGTACAGCAATCTGCTGGAGGGGTGTTGCTTCCAAGTGCAGCTGTCAAGTACGATCGTTATCTACAGGGCGAGGTAATTTTTGGACTTATGATTTTATTCATATAATATTCAGAGATTTCATTAGGGAATGGAAGATTTAAAATTCAAACTCCGTCACGGTCGTTTCAGCATACTTCTAGTTCCACTATTGTATATTCCTTATGCGTTTCAACCAAGCTCTGACTCTTGCTAACGAATACATTTTCTTCTGCTACAGATTATTGCAGCGGGGTCAGAAGTTACCGAAGTGGAAAAGGGACAAAAGGTCATGTTTGCAGATGTAAATGCATATGAGGTAAATGCCAAATGCAATTTGTTCAATTGCTTTTGCTATGAATTTCTATTTGTGACAGATTCACAAATTTCAAAGTGTGTGACCTTATATGTATTCCATATGTGCAGGTTAATTTGGGGACATCAGACAGGCTTTGCTTCTGTCGCAGCGGCGATTTGTTAGCCATTGTCCAGTGATACTAGAATTTTTGGTAGGGTTTATAAAGAATGATTCCGGATCTTGTTTCTTACATTTTACATAGATGAGTAAAGGATTATCACTGCAGCAAATCGTTCATGTTGTCGTGTATTAAAAATGGGGAAGTTGAACACTTTCTGTTGTTTCGGTCAGCCTTATCAATTTGTTGAGGAAGCTCAGAGACGTTTAAGTAGGTACCGTCAATTGACAGGGAGTCATAACGTCGTAACATCATGATGGAGTATCCAGTTAATAATCCTAGAAAGCTTATCCATGGTCACGTGTGCACCGATTTATTTTACAGACCCTTCCGATTTACTGGATCAAGGCTTACTCTTTGTTAAATAGAATATATTTGGAAATAGATTTGGCAATCTGAAGAGGTAAAATTTTAATGCAAAATTAAAAACGTGAAGCGTGATTAGGTGTATTTTGGACGATGCATGGGGTTGCTGAATCACCTACACACTTCAGTGATAAAAGCTTTGAATGCATGCAAGATCTCTGAAGTTTGTGCAAATGTTCTGGAAAGTGTTCTGGACTTTTTTCATGAATAGCAACCCCTTCACTGTCGTCATTTCAGTGGAGAATATTTGGAAGGATGTGACTGCATATGTCCAAGTCTCTCAGGGAGTGCGATATATCATTAAAAAAAGAATCCATCCTATGCCTTAAAAGGATCGGGGTGTTGAACTAAGGTCTTGTAACAAGCTCAATTCCTCATTGGTGTGGGGTATTTTTGACGATCGGCACTATTGAAATTAAAGAAGAGTTACATAGCTTTCGTATGAAAAAATGATCAATGATATTGCACAATTTTTGAGAATTTTTTTGAGATTGATGGAACTCCCTCGGGATATTTTGTACATATGCTGAAATTGGATTGTTCAAAAGTGCTCCAAAAATTCTGAAATTTTTACCATGTGTAGAGATCACTATTTTGAACACGTGCAAAACAATTCATGTAATTTGGAGTTGTGAGGAGGAAGATATGAGGGTTTGAAGTGATGCCTAGATAGCCTCCTTGCAACTCAAAAAAATCACTAAAAATTGCACACTACATGAATTTTCGATCAGGAAGTATCCATGGATTTAGCTCTTGAAATGAGCCAGGATCTCTTTGTTGCTCACCTTACAATTTATGGCCCAGCAACTCAAATTTCCTCACTTTCTAGTTCTAGAAGCTGCGTGGGGACCTTACGGTCCTGTAGGGGTTAAAAACCTTCAAAGCACATCTCTTTAACCCCTAAACGTCCCAGCGTCCAAAAATTGGATCACAAACAGATTCAAAGCTTTGTAACTTTCTCATACAACCTCGGATGACTTTCATCCAACTCACCTTTGTAAGCCTATTAAATTCTCTACCAATTACAATGAATCTCTTATGATGGGGAGCTGTTGATAATATTGTAGAGGCCTCCAACTATAAGTACGTCAAATTTTTTGGGTAGATTTTATACTTGCAATGGTCCTCTCATGTACACCTCATGTACATCTGAACCATGCTAATATCTATATTCGAGGCTAGCATCTACTTCTGTACAAAAGGTTGGTACGTTTAGGGGTTAACCCTTAAACATCCTAGCGTCCACAAACAGATTCAAAGCCTTGTAACTTTCTCATACAATCTTAGATGACTTTCATCCAAATTACCATTGCAAGCCTATTAAATTCTTTACGAATTAAAGTAAATCGCATGTGATGGAGAAATGTTGATAATGTTGGAGAGGCCTTCAACTGCAAGTATGTGAAATTTGTTGGGTAGATTTTATGCTTGCAATGGTCCTCTCATGTACACCTCATGTACATTTGAGCCATGCTAATATCTATTTTTGAGGATAGCATCTATTTGTGTTCAAAAGGTCAGGACGTTAAGGGGTTAAACATTTGTAGTCATTGAAAGCCACTAGAAGTCCACTTGATGCCTCCATCTAGTGGCTTGTAATCTAAAATTTAGGAGAAAATGGCTTGAAACTCGATAAGAAGGAAGCAACTAGTGGCATTGTGAATACCCCTAGTGTAAGGTAGAGGTCCTAGAGGACATTTAGGAATTTAATATTGTCTTCTATGTTGATCCCATTTACAAATAATATTGTAACTGTAACCTATCTTTTCATACAATTGGTTGGAGTTATTAGCAAGTGGTGTAAGCACAACTTGGCTAAATGGCTGCGTCCACTCATCTTTACTTGGGAATGGAGTTGTCTAGTGTCAATTACAATCTTTTACATCCTCCCACTTTGAAATTTCATAAGAAATTTATACACTGATGAGATTTTAATCACAACAATTTTTTACTCTTTTACTTCCAAATCTTTCTAGAACTTACATATCTCTCCCAAAAATAAGAGAACATTCACAACTCACAAATCCTTGTAAGGAAGAAATACCGAAAACTGTGAAGACCCCACGAACCATACTATAAACTTTTAATGAATATACACATCCTTTACTCATTTCTGAGAATGACTGACAATTGTGATGATTCTAGGTGCAAGGTGTGATATTTATTGAAATTGAGCTAATATGGGAATTGGTAGGGAATTGGATAAGCACAGAGAATGGCCTATCGGTTTTGAATGATTCCTTGCCCAAAATTGTTTCTTAGAATACTTGGTTATTGAAGAGTCTAGGAAACGGTTTCAAGATTTGACAAACTTTTCACTTTGAAAATTTGTATAAAATTATCTATAGGAAATTAAAATATAGAATCGGATTGCCTCTTCATGATTTTCCTTCTTTGTCTATGAAAAATAAGCCCTTGGCATAACTCCCGTTTCTAATATGCCAAACTTCTTATTTTCTTGGTTTATTGTATTTCTACCTTACTTATTACTGAAATTTCAATTTCAAATGCATAAGGTGATTTCAGTCCTATAAGCACGATTGTCCCAAAAGCGTGAGTAGGTTAAAAATAGGCATGAAAAATGTAAATATAACCCACAACTACATATGCAACATTTAATGTTTGCGACAACTGTTTAGCAAGGTGAAATGTCAAAACCTACTCATGATTTTACTCACCCTATGAACAAAAATTTAAAAATTTGTAACTTATTTATACAATATCCAAATATTACATTTTTTTTTTAGTACATTGAAATCCTCTTGAAAATAGTGATAGGATCCATTAAAGGTTTATTCATTCTAATAATAGAGAATACACTCAATAGTAGCTGAAAGTCACAAGTCACAATAATGGGGATTCTACTTTACCATCAAGCCGTAGCTTCAAGGTGACATGCATGGATTAGTCACATAAATGACTTGCCCCCTGTGTATTGCTTGAGACAATAATATTGTCATATTATGGAGTGTCGTTGTATGGAGGGTAGACTGTACAGTGGGTAGAAGTTTTACATCATGATCATCTTTCTCAATTATGTACTTCACAATTAGCAACCAAAATTGAAAAATACCCTAAAATACTCTCATATAACTGTCTCAGGCACTCAACTTTTGCTCCTTTCAAATACCATTCTACCAATAATCGGAACTGGCTTGCCCTAACCCTAATTTGCAAACATGCGGAATCAACACTCACATTCACATTCTACCCCCTTCATGGCCATGACTTTTTTCTCGGCATGACGCAAATGGCGAATTTCCGTGGGCCAACCGATGGCATAAGAGAGTAAACCCATGGAGATCAACACATGGTTCAAGGGCTTGATGCTACCTGTTTGAATGTACTTCTTGTGGTAATTCAAGAGATAGATTCGGGTCGAATTCTTCAGCAGTCGTTTCTCCAATTTGTCCAAAGTCATCTCTTGAGATATCGCACCGGGGATCTCCTTCAGCTTCAGTTTTCCCCACGATCTCTTGGGCTGTCATTGATCTTCAATTTTCCGGTGCAATGCATCACATATTCTTCACTCATATACACTATTCACCCTCATCGTTGCTGATGCAGAATTGCAGTAATATCAACATTGCATTAATATCAATATGTGAGTTTCAGTAATCATCAGAAAACATGACTAACACCATCCTTTGAGCTCCTGTTTTGTACACGGAACCTCACAATGTTGATATAAACTTGGAAGTTTTTGATGCTTAGGATGTTGCCAACCCTTCTTAAGAATGTTGTTTGATTATCATAATCATAATGCTCGTTTGAATACCATCGTGAATAAAGAGTTTGTTGGGGGTAGTTCAATTATTTGAAGTAACGAAATCGTCCGCTTTTGGAGGTAGAATCCACTTGATTTTCTCAATTTTCAAACCACTTTGACCATGAATTGTTAATAATGAAGAAATGCTTTTATGAAATTTCTTTTACAGGCATCTGCCATGACATACCTACATTTTTAGAATGTAAATTATTATTTCTAAATTTTGAGCTTAAAACTCAAGAATACTCCTTTCTTTCTAAATTAGGGAAGGATGTTTAAGGGTTAAAGAAAATGGGTTTGGAATTAAAGAGGCTGCCAAAGTCTTTTGCTCATCCATGTTTGGTGTCTAATTTGTTCAGTTGTTGTGGCATTCCTTGTGGAATTGTATTGACATCAATCTGTGCAGTTATTGAGAGTTTTGACACACTGGGTGTTCTTGTGAAATGAGTTCAATAATACAATTCGCAAGAGCGTGGTCCGTCTCTGTTCACCAATACACTTGCAGATTGCTGCAAGTATAACAAAGCATCCAAAACGCTACTACTTCATAATTTCAAAAAAAACCTCTACAAGGTTGATCAACCAATGGACTCAGGTTTCTGAGTTGGAAAAAAGGGTCAACAGCTCAAAAATGTCAAGTAACTGAGGCAAAGAAACTATCAAAAATATCCCAAGGAAGGAAGTTCACCAAAGGAGCTGTGAGTGTTCCCAGTGTTCCCACTTATTCAGGAGAACATATGGGAAGCATTTTTGTGTGGGTATAACGTAGTCCACCCTATGGTATTTGTGACATCTATCGAGGCACTCATTTGTGCCACTTACTTGTAAGTGTCCTTGCACGGTCATTTTCCATTGATGCTAGAAATTGTGACGCTGCGACCAATTTGGTTAGAAAACCTGCTTTATTACCAAATGTAAGCACTAGTAGGAAATGTGTCATTTTTCACTTACTATAAATGAAAAAAGGAATGAAATCGTGCCAAACACATGGGTGGTGTTAGTGCCAATGAGTGGTTTTGGTTACAAGACCACATAAATATAAGCATAATATTCAGCCACTGTTCATTGTTCGCATGAAATGGAGAATGAAAAAACTCAGTGAGAACCAGTGAACCTTGCTACAATATCCAACGGTCCGATCTTACCAAGATTTAACCGACACTTGTTTCATTAAGCTATGCTTACATTTATATGGTTGAATACTATTAATAGCATCCCTAATTTCAACACAAAAAGTTATAAAAAACATCACCCAAAAAATTGTGGTTACTCTAGAACCACCCTAGGCACTAAAGGGTTAACCCTTTAACACTTTGGGTACTGTAGCAAGGTTCACTAGTTTTCACTGAGTTTTCTTTCACTATAATTGATACTGCCATAAATAGAATGGATTAAATTAGAAAGTAACTGTACAATTGTATTCTCAATTGGAGTGTAGACAATTTGCCAAAATTAGAGAATCATCCGATGGTGGGATTGGAAGATCATAGTATGTCTTTGAACCGTATAATGCACATTCAAAAATGAGATTTTGGAGGGCGTGTGACTTCAAAGTTAAATAGAATTTGGGTAAAATTCTCTAAAATGAAAGTAAAGATGTTCGGCAATGACCTATGTCAACACCTCTCCGTTGCAATCTTTCATGTGAAGAGCGGACTCACACATAATTATTGTGAATTTTACAAGTGAGAGTGACTTATCCATGTATGGTTTAGGACAAAAATTTATACGTTAAAATATCAAAGGAGTCGGTACATGGATCAAGATCGGAATACATACACTAATGGAACATGAACAAGAGAACACAATCCAAAAAAATAAAATAAGATAATAAACTTCCAAACAAAAAAAATACCACATAGTACATGCGTTGTATTTGTAAGTATTTATTGTATTTTCAAGTATTTACAATATTTTTGCGTTTTGTTCATAGGTATTTTGATAGTTGCAAAACTCCAAATTGATTTTTTTTCTTTCTAGAAGATGTATATTATACCGCTCATCATCTGACCATCACAATTCAAAATCCAATTCTTCACGGATTTTCTGTTATTCGCGTTTTCGACACATCAGAGACCACAATGTCGTCACTTGAGCACTAAAGGGTTAAGCTTACCTGAAAACTCATTTTTCCAGTGAGCCTGTTTGTTGCAATTCAGGTCCAAGTCAAGTACAAAATTTGCCTGTTCTTTTAGCCTAGAAAGTGCTTTATTTTCTTGTGGAAAGTTAGTATGCAGTTACAGGTTAGTTTCTGATTGATTTTTCCAACAGCTATCCCATGACTTTGTGGTTGTACCCATGTACGTCAAAATGTCAAAATCTGGATGATTTTCAAAGTGATAATACATATTCAAAGTTGGATGATGATGCTGATTTGAAAGCAACATCAGATAGATAGATAGAAACACCGACCCTATTGCAAGGCCGGCGTGAATAAAGTGTCCGTTCGTAATGCAAATGCCCCGATGCCCACCGGACAAAGGGACCTTGGAAAAGCAACATCACAAAAGCCCCTCTTTCAACATAGGGCCGGTTCACACTATGTCAAGAGTTTGTAGAATTCCACCAATTTAGATTGCAAGAAAGTCGAAAAATTGGTCTCTTGGGCTTCACCCTAGTGGTCAAGGTCCAAAGGTCATTGCCTTTCAAAATGCCTACATGACAACGCTTTTTGTGAGTTTTGGTGCCAATGCGACGGACTTTGAGGGAGAATTGGATATATATCTATAATACAATACAGCTCGGTTTGTCTCACTCGACCGTTCCGTGCTGGAATCCGTCGAGGAGACAACCCAAGCTCAAAAACAAGTGGCTGTCCTTCATCTGCGTTCTTTCTTTCTGCAATGTGCTCAACGGCACGGGTCCCACTAGTGTATATATATATATATATATATATATATATATATATATATATTGCTTAAGACTTTGGACTCTCAGTGTGAATTGAGTTTAGACTGTGACGCACTCTTGACATAGTGTGAACCGGCCCTTACATTCAAACCTATACACTTTGGTGTGGGGTCTTGAACAAACAAACTCATAATTCACCGTTCATGTTAGTTTCAACATACATCGGAGTTGTTGTCCTTTATATTTTACACTCATCATCAGGAAAGCAGAAGTGAGGATTTTAGTATAGAAACAATATGGTATCATTTACTATGGCAACTTGGACGAGAACTATAAGGTGTCATACAAAGATTGTATGGATTCCGAGCAATTGAATCAATACAACTACATTATACTAGAAGTGTTATATTTATATAGAATTTTAGTATATATATTGTATTGACAAAAGTGATACGGATCCTGTACAAGTTCAATACGATGTATTGTTTCTATACTGAATGTATATAGGAATGAAAAAGCACGCCATAGCAAAAAGTGCAATAAGGTTACTATACAGTTTCTATCAAGTACGCCACCACATGAACGTTCCTGATGATATTTTACATCTCTCCAAACCGGAAGCTCCAACCTCCAAAAAGAGGATGAAATCCTACATCCCGGATGAATGTCTTCCACTTGGATGAATTCAAGTCACGCTGCACTTTCCTCCAGAGTTTCCCCGTCCAAAAGTCGTCTTAGACGTCTCCCAAACCGTCCACCGGTCGCTAAAACAATCCTCTGGTCGCTGGCTTCACAGTCAATCATCCTTACAGGCGGCCTTTGCGGCTTCAACGATTCGGGCTCGATTTCCAGTGTCATATTTTGCCAAATCTTTAGTACAATCAACTCCTCCTTCGAATTGGCAGCTCAAACGCATCTCGTTTGAGCAGGTAAGCGCTAACTTTGATCATCCTGTGTAATGCGCCAGTCTCGCCAGGAGAATCTGTCCTTTGAAGAGTCCAGTGTTTAGAAATTTCTGATTTGCGAGCTTGAAGGTTTTGAAGACGAACTCACTTCTTAACTTTTCGATGAATTTTTCCTTTCTGAGGTCGAGATTGTTGCGTTTGTGTGGTTGATGTCTTTAGGGATAATTAGGGTTGAGCGTTGTGAAGGTGTTGCTCCAAGGTTTTGTCAGTGTCCGTTGATTACAGGTTGCAAGTGAACTGCTCTCCTTTAGGTTTTTCTTTTGTGATTTAGGATTTGAAATATGAAGGAGCAGTGATTTTTTTGGTAGCAATTCGCCCTGCCTGTCTTTGATCCCCTCGCCCTGCCACTATTGCTCTACTGTTTCCATTCTGCTGCCTTGCTTTTTCTCTCTGCTCAGCGAAGCTGCGTGTTCTGCCGATTCCGAGAGGTATCACTTCTTCTTGCGGTTCTTTGCATTGGAATTTGGCAGCTGGGTCCACGATTCCCTGGCTTTTTTGCGGCGATCGACTGTTGGTGTTTTCGGAGTTCTTGCAGTTTCTGTTTGTGAGGGTTTTTTTTTCTCTCTTTAGTAGGTTACTGCGCAGTTGTTTTGTTCGGGGAAATGCTTGTGGTCAGTTTTGCTTCAATTGGACGAGGTTGGATTGAAGCTCCTGCAATTGTGGAGTCACACTACGATGTTCGGGTTGTGGGGTGCTCAGGAGGCGTTGGCGTTGATGATCTCGTTACCAGATCAATCTCAGCAGCGAGACTGTGATTGCGATTACTGTACAGTATACGGTCTACCGTTTTCTCTGCGGCGTTTTGCGTCGCAGCCATCATCGTAGCACATCTCACACTGTATCACATACATCTCTCACTGCGTAGGAGACTGTATTCGTTGTTTTAACGACGAATTTGGTGGTTGCAGAGAACATGGCGGGGTCGGAGGATGTTGGTGGGAAGAACGGCGGAGAGGAGAACATTATCAATACAGTCATGGTTGTCATTGGTAAGGAAGGGAGCTGCAGCTTGATTTTTCTATCACTGGATTTCTTTCCTGTTTATGAAGAGATCTTTGGAACATTTGAGTTACCCCTGTTTTTTCGTTGTTGCTAGCAATGCAGGCCGAAGCACTTCCCTTGGTGGAAGCGCTCCTGCTCATGGAAGACGACGAGTCATCAACCATGTAAGCAATAATATATCCTTTGGCCTTCAGATTTTCAAGGGCTTTTCAAAAGCAATTTTCCTGATCCAATGTCTTTATGATTGTTTTGCAGATTTCCTAAAGGAGCTCCTTTTAAGAAATACTCCGGGGAGATTGATGGTCTTAACGTCCATGTTGTTGTTCCTGGAAAGGACAAGAATCTAGGTTTGTACCATCCTATGTGTTTAGTTGGGATACCATTTTCGTCACTTAACCCCTAAGCGTCCACTATGTATTTTTTGTAGTGTAGGAAAATTGGACCCGGTGCTGCAAATCATCTGTTTGTGTGAAAATGACTTCAGTTCGACACAATCGACACTGTTTGTCTTGTAGTATAGAACAAGGGTTTTAAATGATGTATTGCAATCAGAAAACCGAGAAAATTCCACTGATGCAGATGGCTATATTGGGCGTTTTAGACGCTTAGGGGTTAAAACATTTTAACTAATATGTTGGAGTTTGCTTTTATTGGGAGATCACTGTAGAGAAATCACTTTGGCTATAAGAGAGTGAGGAACTTTTATCACTATGTATGAATTTCTTGTGCAAAGTGGGAGGTTGTAGAATACTATAAGTGAGTAGAAAATCTCATTTCTTGTCAAAGAGCAGTGGCTATAGGCATTTAGCCAAGTCATGCTTACACCGCTTGCGAATTGAAGCCCAATAAGTGTATTGGAAGAGATGAGTTGAAGACAGGAGCCGGGATCAGTCCCTATTGGTTTTAGTATCCTTTACCTTATGTGATGGGTTTAGGGTTTTAGAATACTTCTCTTAACAGTGATGTAAATGTTGTCTATGTTTCCTTGACAGGGGTGGACAGCGTGGGAACTGTTCCCTCTTCTTTGCTGACTTACGCAACTGGCGTAGCTCTACGACCTGATTTGATCATCAATGCTGGTACTGCGGGTGGATTTCAGGTACGTGGTAGAAGTTTCTGTTCATATGTCTTTTCCCAAACTTAAAAGAAAACAAGATTCACGTTATAAAGTTTTTTAATGTTAGGCAGGCTCTATTTACAGATATTGTATGATTCGGTAGATCACATAGTTGATTAGAAAACTTCTTACAATTGGATCCGAATTTAGCATTAATGTTTTTGTATTACTTTACTGAATGCTTTTGTATTGTTTATTTTATACTTCTGACCTTTATGGACTTCTTATAATTGAGTTGTGTGTTTTGCAGGCCAAGGGAGCCAACATTGGCGATGTTTATGTTGCAACTGAGTTTGCGAATCATGACCGCAGGATACCTATTCCTGTACGTTTAGAGAATGAACTCTTTGATATTGTTCACTGTAGAGTTTGTTGCTTGTTTCAATTTTGTATTGTGGCTTAAGTCTAGATTTGAACCTGTGTTTGGTTGAACCTCAGATATAAACCTATTTCTACTCAAACCTGGTAACGAGATTGCTTTTGGTCTTTAGTTAACAAACAATTTTATATATACGTTTTGCTGTTAACTATCATGCAGGTATTCGACACATACGGAGTAGGAACCATAAAATCCATTCCGGCTGGCAAGCTCATCAAAGACCTCAAACTGAAGGTAACACTGCAGTACTCTTTAATTACACCTTCTCTAATACCAGACCCTCTATTCTCTTCCCAAACTCTGGGGAATGGATGTACCCAGTTCAAAGCTCAGAAGTTACATACAAACAATGATAATAAAGAGTTTGACTAGTGTGAAAAGAGTTTTAGATCACCTTCAACCCTCAGTACTCCTTTGATGTCACTTTCACACATAACACTATTGGTTGTCACATCATTACAGAACTGCATATTATCATGTGTGTTTTGGGTGATATTAAAGAGGTCCAGGTGTATACTCATTTGCATGTGTATTGCAGGAAGGGAAACTATCCACTGGAAATTCTTTAGACATGTCAAAGCAGGACGAAGAATACATCAAGGCCAACGATGCAACTGTCAAGGACATGGAGGTCAGTTGATACAAAATGGACCATGAATTTTTTGGTAGCTGCCCCTATTATCGCTCACAACTATTATGGTGCCCCTATTTCATATTGCAAAAAGAAGTTTTTCAAAACAAATTCACAACGAAGTTAACTTTTACTTTTCAAACGAAGTTAACTTTTACTTTTATTCAACCAAGTGTTACTTTTCCAAGTGCGTGTAATCCAGAATTGCCTCTTTTGCACATGGGTGAAAAGAGTGTTTTATTCATTGTTCTGGAATTGATTTTGGTGAGCAGTTAAAGGAACATAGAGTTTCATTGCTAGGTTCTGTTAGTACTCTTAATTGATTTTGGTGTGCAATCAACACAAACTTACTAGAACAAAAATGGGATTCTGTGACTGAAAAATATGACTGGATTTTTAGTCGTTCTTTGTAAAACGACTAAAAACAATAAATTATGGGGAAAATAGTGTTCTAATCATTATGGACCAATTTAAAGTACGACTGTGCCTAGTTGTATGCCCAAACGACTAACTGCTATCTACGACTTGAATGTGATGCAGGGTGCTGCAGTGGCATATGTGGCGAGCCTGCTGGCTATTCCTTTGATCTCCTTGAAGGCTGTAACTGACATTGTGGATGGGAACAAGCCCACAGTGGAAGAGTTCCTGGAGAATATGGCCATGGCTGCGTCCGCCTTGTCCAGAACTGTACCTCTTGTGCTGAAATATGTGACCGGCAAATGCATTGCGGATCTTGATTCTTAGCAGCCATGTGCATGGCCACAGAAGAATCAGGACATTGTTCTCACAATTGTTTTCTTTATAATAATTTATAGAACTAATTTATGAGCCTCAATTGTCCATTGGTTTGTCAATCCTGGTTTATGAACACAATTCCAAGAGTGTTGTAATTCTAACACCCTAAAATCTTGGACAATAAGTATACTGCATCACTATTCTTATAACTCTATGTCATGATTCTATTAAACCCTAAACATCCTCACCCCTCTTCAAATTTGGCAGTTTTGCAAAGATGCATCATAAAATGCAATGCAGAGGGATATTCTAAACTTGATGTATGAATAAAAGTTGTACATTACCAATTTTAGATTCTATCCATACGGTTAGATCTGTGATTGCTATCACCAATATTTTTGCATAAAATTTGAAACTTGAAATTGAAAATTCTTTTGTAATTTGATTTCAAATAAGATATTAACAATTTGTACATGAAATTTGTTATGATTGGTTGAAATGTAATAGTCTAATTGTAATGATTTTTGGAGATTTTTTGGTTGCTTAATTTTATGAGTTGATTTTTTTAAGAGCACTTTTACATTGAAATCTTTGAACTTTTGGGTGAATCACTACAACAGGAAATGAGGCATAGAAATTTCACAAATCATCCCCTTTCTAATTGAATCACACATGCATGAAGCGAACTTTCCATAAAATATATATTTTTCACATAAAAAATCCACACTGCAAAAAGTCAATGATGGATGAGAAATTTGAGTTTGATTCTGTCCATTGTCCACATTTTGGACGGTTGGACGTCGAAGGGTTAAACAAGAAAAATACATTCTTTTAGGTGATGGGTTCAAGATGCTACTAATGGATTTAACACACCTTTCATTTTTCTTTCGGCTCTATACTGGTAACTTTTAAACCATTGCATAACATTGAATCGGTCTCTCAATATGGGTAGAGACAAAAAATGTTCTTGCTTGTTCCATAATAATATTTATTTATGGATTAACCCTTAAAGGTCCAGATTGGCCATTCCGGCCAGTATTATACGGCCGTATTTTATTGTATTTGGAATGGTTCTACACCTCCTATGAGTTTCATATCAAAAGTGAAATTAAAATTCATGTCTACATGGACTTAAAAGCTATTGGGATCTCAATTTGGAACTTTCTACTTACAACAAATGTTAAATATACGGCAACGTATCTACTATGCCCTAAAACCTTTAAGGGTTAATACTTTGTTTTGGGCACAAATGAAAAACAAATTTCATTGCAAATAAAAATATAGAAGTCCCCTGCAAGGTGTATTTGAAACGTCTGCGCAGCCGGGGAATCGAACCCCGGTCAGTACCGTGGGAGGGTACTATGATACCACTACACCAGCTGCGCTAATCGGTGATGACACAACTCTTACTTGTAAATATAAAACAATTGTGGATATCGCAGAGAGCTAGGAGATGCATGTGAGAGAGATTCTGTGACGTGTTGGCATCCCCTAATTCAAGTTTTCAATCGTCAGACTCTCATCAAATTTGTTGCCTTCTAGAAGCAAATTTAAACTTTAAACTGTCAGAGGTGTTCTACAATCCTTCAAGGAGACATGGGCCACGTTGTTGCTCCGAAGGTTGTTGCAAAAATTACTCCCAGTCTAAGAACTCACTCATTTGGACATTGCACTAGAAGGAAATGTGTTGTTTTTCACTTACTATAAATGAAAAAGAAATGAAACGGCGCCAGGCACATGGGCTGTGTTAGTGCTGATGAGTAGTTTTGGTCACAAGAAGACAGAAACGTAAGTATAATATTCCGGTACTATTCACTGTTCCCACAAAATGAGGAATGAAAAACGACAGGTTTGCTACTAGTATTGCCTACCGAGGTGAACTCACTTTGAGTTTGCAAACCTTAATTCTTGTTGAACTTCTATATCTCATTTCTCCTAAGCGAGGGCATTAGCAGCCCGTGCCCAATCTGTATCCGAAAACGAGGTCCTAAAATGTGCGGGGCATAGGAGAACTGTGAGAACTCGTCATGAATTACATTTTTGGTCTGTGCGGATGGCGATGACGTGAACGTGTGTGAAGATGACGATGTCGATGATGATGATGACGATGACGATGACGATGACGATGCATTCTCAACAGATGTTCACTCTTTGCTTAAGATGATGTGAAAACGCCAAATTTGTTAAATTGTTGAGCACATTTGGTGTGGTAAGAGCAGGCCCAGCAGCAGCCATTTTCCATTCACCAACTCTATTTCTAAATTGATTTCACGTTGGCATAAAGAAATTGGGGCTGATTTTGAGATTCGGACCAATGAGAGGTGAGGATTCGAACCCTCCAACATATAAAAACGGCCTCGACTTCGTATGTAAAGCAGCTTCTCAGTTTAGGAAAAAGAATCATATGCAGTGCTTCATCCTGATAATCTCTGTTAGTTCATAGAAATGAGACTCGTATCAAAATTTTGTTGTTTGTCTACCTGAGTTGTTAAATCACAGAAATGAATAAAAACAGGTGAGATTTGAAAAATGCGGTTGTCAAAAATTTGACAACTTAGATTTTCTGTATGGTACCCCGCTGTTGAAATAGTCATTCAGTTTTCCCTCTACCTCCCTTGTTGTCATAGAAGAAATGTTGGTTTATTTATTTATTTTAAAGTTCATTTATATTTTAATGATTCTTAACATGTTGTTGAAGAACTAAAAAGTAGAATGTATGAGTCATTTAATGGTTCTCAATTTGATCATGTAGCATTAATTTGAACTTGCATTTGTCTCGAAATTGGTCGACATCGTTTTAATTGTGAAATGTTGAATGTGTCGATATTTTAGCTGCCGGAGGTAAAATGACCCTTGAAAATGACAAAAAAAAATGCATGAGGATTAATCCCATTTTTTTGTGTTGAGTCATACCCGTGCTACGTACTCTACCCTCCATAATATGACAATATGATTGTTTCAAGCAATACATGATATGTGACAACTCATTTTTGTGACTAATCCATGTCTGCCACCTTGTTGTTAGGACTTCGCAAACATGATATAATAGAGAGGGACAACTATAATCCTTTAACCCCTAAATGCCTACAACCCTCTTCAAATTTGGAAAATTGCACTCATGCATTATAAAATGCAACTAAGAGGGATGTTTTGAACTTGATGTATGAATAAAAGTTGTACATTATGAATTTTATATTTTATCTATATGGTTAGATCTATGATTGCAATCATAAATAATTTTGCATAAAATTTGAAACGTAAAATTCAAAATTCTTTTGTAATTCGATTACAAATAAGATATTGACAATTTGTGGATAAAATCTGTTGTGATGGGTTGAAATGTGATAATTTTAAGTTTAGTGATTTTTGGAGACTTTTGGGTTGCTTAATTTTATGAGTTGATGTTTTCAAGAGCACTTTTGAACTAAGATGTTAGAAATTTTTGATGGAAAACAGTGACATGAAATGAAGCATAAATTTTTCTAAAATCATCCCCTTTCTAATCAGATCACACATGCATGAAGCTATCTTCCCATAGAATTTTGTAGTATTTTTCTTACTTGCAAAAAGTGCATGACAGATGAGAAAACAGAAGTCAATTCTGTACAGTACATCAGTCAAAAAAACGACAGGTTATGCAGTTAGGGGTTAACTTATTGCAGTCCAATGCGTCCCATGCACACGAAGTAATGATTTAAAATACGGCCCCATCTAAGTGGTATTTCCATACCATAACATTCATGAACAAAGTTGATAAGTCCGCGTATTCTTAGGAATTCTCCCTATATTTTTGGAGACATTTCTTATATTCTTAAGGTTTCTTTTACTCGAGTTACGATGACAAAGGAACGTCCAGGTCTCCATGATTCAAGTCCCAACTAAGTTTGCGTAATGATGAGCTAGAAAGACATTTTGGGCGTACATTCTTGGGGTTGGAAGAATGTTGTGTTATCAATTGAATTGGTCATTTTGAAACCAACAATCTTTAGTCATTTAAGGGTTTAAGGGGCGGTTTACACTATGGACCAAGAGCCATGACCAAGAAAATAAAATGATTTTCATGGTCATGGCTCTTGGTCAAGAGCCGTGACCATGAAAAATCAAAAATGCAATTTTAAATGACTTGGTCACTCTTTGTAGTGTAAAGTGGATTTAGACCGGGACAAGTTTAAGCTCATCATTCTCTCTTTTATCCTCCCCTTTTTCCTCCTTTCTCTTTAAATAATTGAACACTAGCCAATCAATGATTTTTGAGCCCTATGGACTCCTAGATTATAGTTGAGTCGAGGCATTTGCTTCGACTCAACTATAATCAAGGAGACCATGAAAACATTATCCATTTGGGAAATTTTAGCATTTTTGGGGACCTCAAAGTTAGTGGTCATTCTCCTTTTTTCAAGGTAGTGTAAAGCCAAATGGGACCAAGAGCTCTTTTTGGGCCAATCACAGATTTTAGAGTTGCATGGGATGAGTTCTTGGTCCGTAGTGTAAACCGCCCCTAAGAAACAGATGTCCAAGAAATTTTTTAGACACCGTTGTATGCCGTGTAATTGCATAACCTCTAAGGACGGCTTTCCATGGAGAGCCTGACTCTTCATGGTGATGTCATCCACAATTACTTGCTTGAAAAAACATGCTTGGGGAGTGTAGCTTAAATTAATTGAGTGCTTTGGAAGTTGTAACATAATTTTAGATTAATTGAGTTGTCAAGTGTTTATAATATATGTCACAACTTATGGATAAAGTTTCCAAGCTTCCGGTCTTGTTTTCTCCACTTTGCAAGGCTGGAAGTCAATTCTTAACCTGCACCTCATTTATTCTTCCTACCTTCTAAACATGTTAGGAGGTACCCACTTGACGCCACCATGCAAGTTCAGGCTCTCCATGGAAAGCCGTCCTAAAGGACCAAGGATTCAAGGTTTTAAAAATGATATATTCAATCATTCAATTGTATTGTGTATAATATAACTTGGACGCAACGAAATTTCATATCACCAAAATCAATGAGATCTCAAAGAACGTTGCATGTGTTGGTAAAAAAGAAATAAGTTTGAACACAAGACCAATTCCACGTACAACTTAAGAACTCAAAAAATGCCGAAGAAAAACATTAGACTCCATTTGGGCTTCTTGGTCTCTTAGGGGTTAATATTTGAATTTTACGTACATGTTTTAGAATCAATAAAGAATTTTGGATGTGTCGGTGGATGCAGACTGAATGAAATGGAACAAAAGAAAGTCT